>JANAVB010025598.1:9129939-9879671 GCA_029216955.1 Iris pallida | reverse complement strand
TGTTCGGTGTGCAACAAGGCCTTCTCCTCCTACCAAGCGCTGGGCGGCCACAAGTCGAGCCACCGCAGGCCGACCGCTCTCGACTTGGTGCGTCCCGTGTCGTCGTCAGGCTGGTCCTCGGGTGGTGCTGTAGTAGGGGGTGGTGCACACCAGTGCACCATATGCTACAGGAGCTTCGCTACCGGGCAGGCGCTGGGCGGGCACAAGAGGTGCCATTATTGGGATACATCTTCCGGCCGGTCGGAGTCATTGTCGGGGACGAGCGTTAGGGACTTTGATCTGAACTTGCCGGCTGCGCCGGAGCACCTGGACTGGGTGGAGGAAGGGGAGGAGGTGATGAGCCCTAATCCTATGAAGAAGCTCCGGTGCTAACTTAATTATTATTATGTTTATACTTTTCTTAAATCTGTTTTTCTTAGGTATAGAAAGTGGATTGTGTGTTATTCTTTTGATACTTTGGGGGGACATTTGAATTATTACATGTGTAGAAAATAAGTAGGTTGATAAGCTGTCATCTGGTTCATCTTTTTCTGCTTACTTCATCTTTTTTAGTTAGTCGGAAAAGGAAGGAAAAGAAAGAAAAAGAGAGATACTTGTTTGGTATGTGAAGAAGAAAGGATATATGTGTTGTAGTCAAATATTGGCTAAGAAATATATAGTACTTTCTGGATGCCTTTAAGGCCTCGTTTGGTTCGCAGAATTTTCGGGTTGGGAAAGGAAAATGATTACTTTCCTATGTTTGGGTGCCAAAGGAATTGAGGAGGAAAGGAAAGTGATTCCCAATAGAAGGAAAATTAAGGGGGAAAGTGATTCCATCCATCCAAGCAAGGAATCACTTTCCCACATTGAAGTAATCACTTTCCTTTCCAAATTTCTTGGCATTTCCAAACATCGGAAAGAAAAATTAATGGGAAATAAAACTTCCCAAAGGAAGGGTCTCCACTATTTATAACAGTTATTGGCTTTAACACTTTACCAGATACGATCATATGAGATCAAGATAAGATAACACTTATCCTATTTGTTATTTGCACAATCAACTAAGTCAGTTAAAACTAACTACAACATTTTTTTTTGAGTGTGCACAACTTAAAAAATGACAGTTTCAATATTCAGACAATTGTTGGAGTCGGGATGCCCATCTCTTGATAAGAATGTAAGTTTATGGGGATATACAAATAAAATAGACATCGATTGTTAAAACATTCTTATGAAACAAAAAAATCCAACGGAAAAAAGTCCTAAGCTAAGAGAAAAATAGTACATTAAGATCAAGTGAGTATACTCCGGGATACTCTATTGATTTCCATATTTTAGCACAAATAAACTACAAGCATTACAAATAAGACAATTTGCACAAATCAATTCCTTGAACTAGCTTCCGAAGCGTGAATTATGGTAAGAACTTTGTAAACAAGTAGACAAGATTGTCTTAAGATTGGATATCCTTGACTTAATCTTCTCATGCTCTTGTTGCTGATGGAAGAAGAAGAACTTGGGACAATGCTTAGTATCATCTCCTTTGATGTAGAAATTTTTCATCAAGTCAATATGTAATAGTCCTATCACAAAATATGTACCTCCAAAAAAATTAATATTTTATTTTAATTTAAAGTTCATAATCGTACAAAGAACGTAATATTTGTATTTTGGTAAAATTAAGAATAGAATTTTGATTAGATTTTCCAATAAACGTGAATCATTATCCTAATTTGTACCTGGGATAAATTTGTATTTTATTATGCTCTTACGTCTTCATTTTGTTTTCGTGGTGTGTAATAATGTTGTACTTTAACTTTCTTATAGTTTGCACTTTTCGAGTATTATTTCATTTTTATTCCATATTTTCTAATCAAAAGTTCTTATCATTAATCCCAATTTTCTTTTTGAGGAAGAAGAGGAAACAAGAAAGACAAAAAGAGGAGAAAGAGGAGGAAAAAAAAAGTAAGAAAAGGCAGGAAGAACATTAAAAAATAGAGGATGCGGGAGAAGATCATTTGTTCATTCCCAATTTTTTTTTTGAAAATACGAGTCCACTTAATTCTTTTGCACAATTTACTCCAAAATTCATACCATGATTTTGTTTTGAGTTCAATTCTTATTTCCTAAATTTTAGATATATGTCGTAAACTTTTCCATGTTCTAACTTTTAGAGTATGAGAGAAAAGGATGAAGAAAAATTATCGATAGCGAGGCGTTGAAGTATTTTGACTGGTGTCATCCGGATTTGTTGTGGAGCCTAAATTAAAATGTTCAGTTGGTGATATCTTTTGATGAATTCACTTCTTTCGGACAGTCAGGATCTCAGTACTCATGTAAGTTGGAGATTTTGACACGTTACAATCTACTACGTACCATAGATGTGCATGAAGACTCATATATGTTCTATTGGGGTGCGTGCAGAAGCGTTTGCCAACCCACCTGCTAAAAACCAATCCCCATCTATCAGACACCAAGCACAAGATAAAGATAAGTATATGGCGGTAACGTACGTCATCTGGACAAATTTTAACCTTTAATAACTCAGATAACATTACATGATTGACATAACTCACGTTGAACCATTTTTCCTAATAGGTTCAACCACTCACTATTCTTAAGAAAAAAAAATATTACAATTGAGATCACTCACCAACCCGTAGCAATCTCCCTAACCGAAGTTGACGACTCCTCGATTAGATCTTCTTCTACCTTCTTCTACCTTCTGTCAAGGGCACATCACAGATGCCTACAACTGCAGTCGTCCCTTTGTCGCCTATCTTCATACGTCCAAATCTACCATCGTGGTATGACATGAAGATCCTCTTATGTAGAGTGACGTGATACGATGCCCCCGTGTCCATGACTCGATTACAAAATGAACGCATGATGAGATAGTTGTTCCATACATTAGATCCCCATTTACAACAAAACATTTCCAAGGAACTAGAATCATGGGGAGTCGAGACGTCATCTCTTCTGGACTGAATGTAGAGTCTTCAAAAGGATCAAAACAAGCCTTCAACACGCGGACGAGGCTTCAAATGTTCTTGCGTCGCCTTGAGCTTAAGTGGCATGTCCTTCTTGGTTCGGGGTACCTGTGAAGAGCGAGGATAAGTATATTATACTTTGTACTACTGCGTGGCAAATTAAGTTTCATGCTCTCATTTGGTTGAAGAGTTTATATGACTTAGTTTGTGAATATTTCTAACCATCCTAATGAATTTCCGACAAGCACATGACAAGCACAATATAAATTATGCTAGAACTTACCCATGTAGAAGCATGGAATTTTAGGCGCATCTATAGGCCAGACTTCCTATGCGCTTAACCCAACCATGCGACCAACTCAAATGTGCCAGGAAACTCAAACAAATACTTGGCACAGCAAAGAAAAGTACAAGTTTAAAGATATTAAAAATAAGGCTTTTATTTTATATGAAAGTCTATTACATGTCTAAAGAAAGGCTTTACAAAGGAGAATTTCTACAAAAAGAAAGATCCTAAAGCTATAGCCAGGCGCAACAACTGCCATGCGCCCTATGCCAGGCGCATCATCCGTCAGGCGCATCACTCTGATATCTCATCCAGGCACATCATTCCAGCATCTCAACGTATGCGCACCTCCGTGCATAGTCAGAGCGAATCACTCTCTCATCAGCACCAATCAGTCCTTGTGTAGCAGGAGGAGGGGCTCTACTAGCTCGACAAAGATCGCGGCACGATGCCCCGATCTATGGAAGCAAAAGACACACTCGACGACCTGCGGCTCTTCCAGCATAACAAAAATTGAGGCACGACCGCCCCGATCTTTGGATGCAATAAGCACCTTCAGCCTGTGTCCGGACACGACGATCCCGATATTTGGATGCAACAGGCACTTTCACAGGGCCGATGGTGAACTCGGTACATCTACGTCTTCGGAAGGAGTCCATCGTCAACTCGCCAAGACAGGGGACCGATCGAGTTCGTCTCCATGAAGGGAAGAAAAGTAAAACGAGAAACAAAACTTCTTTTCACACGGCTACTTATAGGCCAGGGCAAATCAAACCCATACGCCAAGTGGCAACTTCCTCGAAGTCAGTGCAATGAACTTGTATTTATGGTGATGAATCTGCCCCTTCGAATTCAACCAAGTTAAAATAGCCATTAACGCCTCGAAGAACTCAACAGACGGGCCAAAGAGGATGCAACACCTGGCTGATACGCCGTCAGCACCATGCGCTTCGTACTGATGCGCCCAGTGGGACATAGACCCATGCGCCCAGATCGAAATTAAACGATGTGCCCCTTTAAAACTTGTCATCATCAAGCATTTAATGCTGAATGACAAAGGCGGTAACGCATTCTAAGAGCCGTCCAATCAGTAACCCTTTGCAGAAAACGAAGCACCGCTAGTGTCAACACCATCATTTCACCTTGGGTCGATAAACAATTGTCGTATGGCCGATCGATCATTCATATGTGCCTCGTGGCTATGCGCCCAAGACTGCGTGCGCCCCAGTGGACATACGCCCCCTCAGCTCACTTTTGATCTCAAGCAACAAAAGACTTATGCTCTGCATGCGCCTCAAAAGCCATGCACCTAGACTTGATCATGACTCCTAAAGGCCATGAGACCAAGTCGCCTCCCTTGTGCCTGATCCTAGGTGCACCCTGATGCGAAGCTCTGCATGCGCCTCAAAAGCCATGCGCCCAGAGTTGTCTATGATGCCTAAAACTCATAGGACTAAGTTGCCTCCATGCACCCAATCCTAGGCGCACCCCGACAGATCACTCTCCTCCAAAACTGAGATCTTTGAGCCACAAGCATACGCCACGCGTCCTTTGACTC
The DNA here is from genome assembly GCA_029216955.1 of Iris pallida. Classification (NCBI taxonomy): domain Eukaryota; kingdom Viridiplantae; phylum Streptophyta; class Magnoliopsida; order Asparagales; family Iridaceae; genus Iris; species Iris pallida. The sequence goes on along the minus strand of JANAVB010025598.1, from coordinate 9,874,858 downwards.
AGTTCTATTCAAAGAATGGGTGCTAACCACCCAAGATCTCGACAACAACCAAATCTCAGCAACTGCCACATGTCAGCTCCTCCGCAGCCCAACGAAGCAGTTCAAGCAGATTCTACTATAACTCGGGGCGCATCGTCCATGCACCCCCGCCAACATCAGCCATGTGGCGTCCCCACATCCAGGCGCATCCGATGTATGCGCGCGTGAGCAGCCATCATGCTATCTATAAATAGATGGATCATTCATTCACCCAACACACACACAGACAGAGAGATATATACAGACAGACTGTTATATCCACATACGGAGGCCAGAAGAGACACTTAACATCCACTTCTCCTCGCAATGCTCCGACGTCCAGAACAACCCAGACCTTCAGAGAGTTCGAGATCGTCGTCAGATCGTCAACGAATTCAACATATTACTACTCGCTCCGTCGACACCGTACCCAGATAAAAACAAAAGTGTACAACTAGGACTACGTCTAAGTCCTACATTGTACTCTGTTCTGTTTTTAATTAAAAACATCAATCCCCAAGAGTTTTAATGGCAAACAAGCTGGCGACTCTGTCGGGTACCTCTTTCTCCTCCAACGAGAAAGCTGTATCACAATCTGACGACATCAAACTCGGCTCCTCCCACAAAACACTTGTGGTGTGCCTCAATCAACAGGCGTACGGGGAGCTCATCTTTGAAGGTAGCCCGAGTCCTTCGTAGCGGCTGCCAAAGCCGAAGAAGACCTTCCAATTCTAGGTAAGCAAGGCCGATGCGCATGGCACCATCACTAAAGGGGATACGCTACCGTAGCTGGCCCTTCCTGCTGACGCTCTCAGCAACAAGGATATGCCCACTGGTGCCGTACATCTGTCTGGGAAATACAGTGTTGACTGTATTCCCCAACCGTCTTCTTCCCAGCCGAAGAAGATGCGCCAACGGAGCAGAGGTGCAACCAATCTCCAACGCATGAGCTCTGGTACGCAGGAGAGAACGTCTGTCTTCAACAGACTCACTCGCTGTCATGGCGAGACATAATTAGATTTTGAATACTATGCATCTTCGCGGGCTAGTATAAAGAAATCCAAGGCAGCACGGGCCTTGCGCCACGAATGTGCTATGCCAACAGCAAACCAGAAGCATACGTTCAAAATCATGTGCGCTATTGATGCTAAGCTGTACAGAGTCGACTCGGGCGCATCTATGCTAGAAATGGATTGACTCCCAAAGTCCATGTCCCGCTTGGGCGCATCTACGGCGTTTCGAACCAAGTCTGGCTGGGCAACTGCGATGCTGAGTCCATGCGCCCACTTGGGTGATGCGCATAAAGTGGACTCAAGTTACCATAAATGTTGTTTCTCTACCAATGATCTGGGCATATCTTATGCGCGTGAACCAGATCAGGGGGTACAACATTCGCATGACCACCCCGGCGCTTGGCCTTGCCATGCGTCTGATAGGGGTGTTAAAGGTAACTCTTCCATCATGATTTGTGTAATGTGATCAGTCACAAACGTAGATCAGGAGAGATGACCAATAAGCACAATGTACCCCTCGTAGGGCACACCTGTGCTATGGTCACCATCAACTGCTGTTGTTATAAAATAGCAGCTCCACCACAAAGGCAGTTCGTGTTTCAGCGACTACAATCTACGGCACCTATCCGACGTTCCCTCGAAAAGAAAGTGCCAATTAAAGACGAAGCGGAGCCCAAGGTCGCTTCCTGTCATATTGTCTCCAATTCCCACTCATTCGTGAGAAAGACAACCACCAACTCCTCAGCCTCTGCATCCAAGACTCAGCTGAGGAAGAGCAAAACAGTGGTTCCGTCCCCAGGGGTGTACGAACACACCCGAGCAAGGAGCAAGGCCCTGGCAGAAGAAACAACTGAGAGTATTCAAGCCTCTGACAACCCTTCTCTCAAAGATGAAGAAGCACTTCGACAAACAGACCCTGACGTAGCTGGGGGTAGCCAACACGAGGCCTCAGAAGAAAAAGCCCCTCTACAAGAATGTGGGGTCGAGAGCGAAGCCTCGACCGATCCATCCACTTCCATCCTTGTCAGGATAGCTTACATGGCAGGGGGTGGTGATGAAGAAGAATCAGATGCTCCAGCACTTGACATCGTACAACGCATAAACACTCTTGAGGGGAGTCTCAAGACCCTATCTACCTCTATGCAGATCCTGACCTAGGCTGTGTTCGACATTCGAACCACTTTGGCAAGGGCACCTGTCTCTACCAGCCCCGATCCGGGAGCCAACGGAGAATCAAATATACCCCCTCAATGGGTATCTTCAGAGGCAGAGCACCACACTGCACCGCGAGCATCAGTTCCTTCCAATATCCAGCTTCAGGCCGTACCGCCTTCACCTTCTCCTAACTCGACAGAAGACTTGGTCGAGATGGTCAAAGACCTGTGCGAGCGTTTTTAGGCCCGAAGTAGACAGGAGGATCGCCAGAAGATGGGACTCCCGTAACCTTACCCCCTCAAATGGAACAAAGTGGTTTATCCTTCCAAGTATAAACCACAAACACTAACACCATACGACGGAAAGGATTATTCTCGTCGGTACCTGACCTACTTTCAGTCTCAGACGGGGCATCTCCCAAAAGAAGATGCCTTACTCACGAGCCTGTTTGTCGGGGCTTTGAAGGGAGTCGTCTACGACTAGTACTGCAGTCTCCTTGACAACTCCATATCATCCTTCGATGACTTGACATGCCTCTTCCTTGATCAGTTCTATGACGGAGGAAGAGACATGACCATGTCGTCTCTCATAGAAGTGCGACAAACTGAGAATGAGACCGTTCGAGTCTTCATCGAACATTTCCGATAAGCATGTCTAAAGTTGCCTCCGAACATATCAGAACATGCACTCATCGGAACATGCAGCACGAACATGATCCCTGTAATCAAGCTTTGGCTCAACTCCAGTCTTCCGCCTAATTGGAGCGCATTGATCATTGAAGCCGAAGCTGCTAAAAAGAAGGCACGTAATGCTCGCCTTCTGGGGGTTAACTTTCCCACCTTCGACGACAAAGGAAAACGGCCTGCGACCAGCAGTAGCAGCCGCGAAGCGAAAGGAAAGCATGCGTTGAATGTCAATGCGTTGAACAACACGTAAGGTCCTTCCCAGAGGCCTCCTACCGCACCACGACCGAAGATGGTCTACTCCTTCCACGATGACGATACCTTACATCTCTTCGAGATGCTGAAGCAGGGTGACAAACTCAAGTTGCCTGATCCCAAGCGTCTTGACGAAGTAGGTAGAGTCAGCGACCTGAGGTATTGTCACTACCATCAGTTCGTTGGACATCCAACTAAAGAATGCTACATCCTCAAAGACTACATACATCACATTATTAATGTGAACGTCATCTGAGTCGATTACGAGAAGAAGACAGTCTCGGCCAACATGGTGTCGCTCCAGTTCGGCACCTTACCGCCTACCACAGCTCAAGGTGGCCTCATCCCTATCCCAAAGGCGACAATGGAAGTAGACAAACCTTCCACCAACCCGCGACAATGTGGGTGGGATTACACCACTCACAACATCCAAGGAAGAGATTATATGGGCTCACCCGGATCTCGTTCCAGAGTTGACTCAACCGGGGGTATCCTCTACCTCCAAAAACAAAGGCAAGAAGACCAAGTTTTGCCGAATGGTGACTTCCTCCCTTGAGGAAGCACTGCCCGTACAAACACGTTCACAGCAGAACGCCCAGCTAGAGGAGGCTCCGTCTGAAGTGACGCCTCCTATCATCACCACAACTGTCCAAGGAGAAGATTCATCCCAACCTCCTGCAGCTGATAAACAAAAGCAGAAGGAGGCCCGCTTCGACAGGCCTCTTCGAAAAGACAATGCTCCGGGGTTAGCCAAGCCCTACAACTTCGATATACTGGCACAACTGGCCAGTACTCCAGCACTGCTTTCCCTATTCGAGCTCCTCCGCCTATCCAAAGATACTCGGGAAGCTCTCTGCGAAGTCCTGAAGGACGCCGAGTCTTTCATCAGTCAGGTCAAGCAGCCTGACGATGATCCAACAGCATGTCCGCACTGCCATAATGTGGGGAAGATCATCCCCAACATCACATTCACTCAACAGGATATGCTGCTCAAGAACAACAGGCACAACAGACCCCTGTATTACACAGGGTATGTCAGTGCCATCAAGGTGGATCGAATGCAGATTGACCCTGGGTCTTCTCTCAGTATCATCCCACGAACGCTACTACAGACGCTGGGTATCCCGATGCATCGCCTGACAGCGTCTTACACTACCATCAGTGGCTTCAACGCCAGTAAGAGTGAGCCGCTGGGAAAGATCCGCTTGAAGTGTCACATTGGCGATCTCCAGACCGAGGTGACTTACTTTGTTGTGGATGCAGACGTCAACTACAACATCCTGTTAGTACGGCCATGGATACATGAATATATGGTGGTGCCATCCACTCTCTATCAATATATGAAATACATGGTGGCATCATCCGAACAGAGTTTGCTGATGTCGATCCCTTCAGAGGGATTGAAGCCTTCTTCACCGACGCTGACCTATACAAATCAATTCATCTCGGAGATGAAGCCAACGACGCTGATGACGAGGCAGAAGCTGAGTTCGAAGCTGACTCAGAGGCGAACATGATAATCAATGCTCTCCTAAAAGTGCGACTCAAAGGAGGCCGTCTCAAACATCGGCCCCTATGGTAGTCAAACTCCGTGGGAAGGCGCCAGCTTCTCCGGACAGGACATCCAATGAAGCTCCGTTAAAGATACGCCTCAAAGGCAAGCCCCCTCAAGTGGCGGCTCCTCTCGTAGCCAAGCTACGGGGAAAGGCTCCAGCTCCCGGCACATCAACTGAGGCTCCCCTCAAGGTGCGGCTCAAAGGCAGACCTCCTCAGTTGTCGACACCTGTCAGGCCACAAAAGAAGACCTCAGCGTCCTTCTCAGCACAATCCCAGGAGCCAGCACGGGGCAAGCTCTCAAAAAACTCTCCTGAACCCCCCAAGGCTACTCTAGTTCTCACGATGAAGAACTTGAAGAGTACATATCGGCTAATGTCAATGTTTCATCCCTCGATAATGTAATCCCTCGGGACAAGATCCCGTATTTTATCAATAAGAGAGTGTCTTTCAATTATTCTAGTCTTCCATATTGGAATACCATGTACACTCTAGATAATACTCTACAGTCGTTGCAAACACAAATAACGACTATGAGTCATAAAAATTGGGTCGTCATATACCAAGGAGTCCGTTACATAGTCCCGCCTCGGAACAAGGACGAGAAGCCCATTATCTTTGGCAAAGTCGAACGTCACCAAGACCTCCTACCGATGGAGCCAGGACCCGACATTGGTAGAATACAAACCTACCGGTACAATGATCGAGCCAAGTATCTCATCCAAAAGATGGGTTACAACTTGAAGAGCGGGCAAGGTCTGAACTACGGCAAAGGTCGACGCCTTCTCCTACGACTTCTAGTACCAAAAGGGAAGCCGCAAGACTACTATCACCATACCCGACGGGGGGTAGGCTGCATCACACCTCCAACAACTCCAGAAGAATCAGAAGTAGAGGATGTCATACATTCTCACTCATCTGAAACTTCAACTTGGGACTCCGACACCAGCATCGACTCAGTCTTTAGGAAGGTGCTGTCAGCCAACATGACATCCGTACATCCTTCAGAAAAGATAAAGACGACGTTCAAACAGGAGAGTTCTTCGAAGAAGAACCCTGGGCTCAATGCCTAGGCACACAATGGGAGTCTCGCTTTGAATTGTGAGAACCCCTACCGAAGATGAAGTCGAGCAGATCGACCTTGGGGATAGATCTTCATCCAAACCCATCTTCATCAGCAAGAGCTTGGTGGGAGAGGACCGAGAATCCTTGATCCACCTGGTCAAAGAATATATCGACTTCTTCGCCTGGAGCTACGAAGACATGCCGGGACTCGACCCACAAGTCGCAATGCACAAGCTTAACATCTTGCCTGCCGCTAAGCCCATTAAGCAGCAACATCGGCGCTTCTGTCCTGACATCATGGAAGCCATTGACAAAGAGATCGACAATCTCTTGAACAGTGGGTTCATTCGTGAAGAACAACACCCCGACTGGGTAGCCAATATCGTCCCCGTCACCAAGAAGAACAGAAAGATCCGAGTCTGCATCGATTTCTGAGACCTTAACTCTGTATGCCCAAAGGATGAGTTCCCACTCCCGATCACTGACATAATGATCAACAACACATGTGTCTTCAAGCGTATGTCCTTCATGGACGGCTACTCAGGCTACAATCAGATCAAGATGTTCCGAGACGACGAGAAGCACACGTCGTTCAGAACTCCAAAGGGGTTTACTGCTACACGATAATATTCTTTGGCTTAAAGAATGCTGGTGCCACATACGAGCGAGCTATGAGCACCATCTTCCGTCAACACCTTCGCAAGACAGTCGAGTGCTATGTTGACGACATAGCTGTCAAGAGCCGTCTTAGGGGTGATTACCTACGAGACCTGAAGACATAAAGCCATCCCTGACATGGACCCCGCTAAATCCTTCCTTGGGGTTCCTAGTGGAAAGTTCTTGGGCTTCATCATCACTGCAAAAGGCATTCATGTCGACCCCGAGAAGACTAAAGCCATCCCTGACATGGACCCTCCGAAGAACCTCAGAGAACTTCAAGGCCTACAAGGACGACTCGTCTACATCCGGAGGTTTATCGCGAACCTTTCTGGAAAATGTCAACCCTTCACCAAGCTTATGAAGAATGAAGTTTTTTACGTCTGGCCGGAAGAATGTCAGAAAGCTTTTGACGACATCAAAACTTATCTGACAAGTCCCCCAGTCCTGGTGGCACCCGTCGCAGGCAAACCATTCTTGCTTTATGTCCGTGCAATGGACCATTCCCTTGGCGCTTTGTTGGCCCAGTACAATGAAGCAGGCCATGAGCAGGCTATCTACTACCTCAGCAGGATGATGGTTGGGGTCGAACACCGGTACAACCCTATGGAAAAAGTGTGTCTGGCTTTGGTGTTCGTCATCCAGAAGACTCGCCACTATGTCTCGGGACAAATAATCCATGTCATCTCCCGAGTCAATCCACTCAGAATTCTCATGACAAAACCAGGAGCGCTAAACTCTCGATTGGCTACGTGGGCGATATTATTGACACAATTTGACTTGGTATTCGTACCACAAAAGGCTGTCAAGGGTCAAGCATTGGCCGACTTCCTAGCCGCGCACCCAATCCCAGAATCGTCCATGCTCTACGAAGGTATCCTCGATGAGGTACAAGAAGCAAACAATAACAAAAAAAGCCCAGTCTGGCGGATGTTCTTCGACGGTGCTTCCAGAACAGGCCCTAAAGGCCAAATTATCGCAGGAGTGAAGGTGGTCTTAATCTCTCCCGACAAAATGGTCATCCAGCGCGCCTATTCTCTTTCAGAGTCGTGCTCCAACAATGTTGTGGAGTACAATGCCCTCATCATGGGTCTTCAGTTAGCAAGACAGCTGGGGGTGGACTACCTCGAATCTTACGGTGACTCAAAGCTCGTCGTCAATCAAATCCGAGGATAATATGAGGTCCGCCATGAAGACCTCATCCCCTATCACAAAGCAGCGTTGGACGTCATCTCAACCTTCGTAGAATTCTTCATAGAGCATGTGCCTCGGTTAAAAAACTTGGAAGTTGATGCTCTGGCCGGCCTCGCAGCCTCGTTGGCTGCACCCGTCGGGACTCATGTAACGCCCCAGTCCCAAAATACGTAGGACTAGGAACGTAGCATGCCAGCTGCATGTGCATGAGATATGCTCCAATATATAGAAATATCAAACACACACATAAGCTATAATGTGAATAATAATAAACAGTCACAGGTAAAAACTACGTCTCATCCACACAGAATATAAAGAAATGGTATCTCATGAATCAAAGTAAATGTCAAAATATAGCTGTTGGCCGGGCGGAGATAAATCTACTACCGGCACTAGAATAAACTGAAAGGAAATAGAGTCCAACCTCTAAGATAAATAAAATAAGAAATGATGACTAAATAGGCTCCTCGACCTAATAGGGACAGCTGTGGTCATAAGGTACAACTCGCTCGAACGTGAAGGATGAGTCTATACCGGAGCCATACTCCTACGGGAAGTCCTGCACACCTTTGCCTGGAGAGATCACCAGGTCCTCAGAGGGACGTAACAAGATACAAAAAGAACATGCCACATAAACTGAATAAATATTGTTCAATAATAATAAGTAAGATCAGATCATAACATAGTCCAATACACACCTATTGAACTAGCTTACCATCCCCCCAACCAAACAAGGACAGGAGATGGTAAACTAATTCACAATGACGTATCTTTCCATGCTATAAATCCAATATAGTATCCGGACCCCAACAAGGTTCAATACCTTCTCATCGGAGTAGTAAGCCATACCTACAACCAAACAAGGACAAGATGTGGCAAACTAATCCTTGACAAGTTATTGTTCCAAGCCACGGTCAGATACAAGTACCCAAACCAAGAGTACTCGTACCTAACAGATAAGGGTAGCCTACCATTCTATGTGAATGCAGTTTAAGTACATCCCTCCAACGTATGGGCCCTGGCTAAAAATGGGATCGGCATAGTCCCCCCTTGGGGCACCAGGGGCCTCAGGCATAACCGTTCCACGAACATCAGTGGCCAGCAGTAAATAAGGGGTCGTCAACCCGTATCTCCGATGGAGCGTACGGTCACAAGGGAAATGTGTAAAGTAGCCCATACGCTAAGGATATGTACTCTCCACCCAATGCCTAATATGTTGTATCCACAACACAACCCCTATTAACCGCTAAGTCAAACTAAGCATGCAATGTCTATTAGCGGTTAATCCTATCGCACGACTTATACGTACTGGTGGCCAGCCAATCACGCATGTCCGAGTTCTATATGTGACTCGCAACTTCGTGGAACAAATGTGTCAAGGCCTATGAATACAACTAAACAAGGCGGTCCCTTAACTCTAGGTTTCATGGGTAAGAAAATAATACATAGCAGGAAATATAACTGAACAGTAAGGTCTAACAAGTTATGCCATGTATCACAGTTTATTTTTGCATAAAGAAAATAGTGAATAATGCATGAAATATGAGCTAAATAAATAAACAGCGGTGGCAAGGTATCTTGCCTGGGGGTAGTTTGCAGAATGGCGACGCCTGATGACTCAAATCGTCATAATATGGAAGCAATAAAAGCCAACTTTTACGAATGGCCTTGGATGCTGAAATAAATATCACGAACAAATTTGGCATAAAAGAAATACCTTGGAAACGCCTGTCCAAAAGTTCAATTCTAGAACAGGGGCAAAATCGTAATTTTGGGTCAAAATGATGTCCGCCGTTGGACCCGTTTTGCACCGAAACGCATGCCAGAACCTACGGTCTCTAAAGTCATCAAACTATATGTCTATGAGTTTGATTTGAGGAGACAAACCCAACCGTATGTCCAAAGTTTGATTCCGATGGGCTGTGCACAAATTCGCCCGTTAGAGCGGGTCGCGGGCCCGCCAATTTTGGCGTTTCGATCAACCTTCTCAGAATCGGACCAAACTTGACATGTAGGACCAAAAAATCAAAACGGTCCTGATGGCGCAAGTTTTGTGTCGATCTGACGAACGTGCACAAAGTTATGGTCAAATTTGCAAAACGTTGATAAGGGGGTATCTCGACGGATACGCACTGATTTCGTCGCGCACACGCAACGAAATCAAATTCCGTCAGTTCCCACACGTCGGCAACATCCATACGCGTCTTTTGATGCATATAGTGCGCGACCACGTCACCCAGTTTGTTGGGGCGCACGCCGTATCGGTTAATTTTTTCTAAAATTTTAGTTTTAAAACTAGTTTTTATCCAAACTTTGAAACTTAATTAATAATAGTACAATTAATGAAAAATAATTCTAAAATCAAGGTTTCCATCTCGTTTATGTTGTGAATGAATCGGTTAAAACAGGTTTTCGAAACTGTCAAGAAATCGACGGGATTTTGTCTTCCAAATCGGGTCCTGGCAGTTCCTAATGCTCTATTTTTTGGGCTGAATCGGCTCGACTTTGCGTCGAATCGGCAGTCTGTATAGGGTGTTATTTCGAAATCTCCCTGATGGGTCTTGAAGGGGGTTATACGGGCTATCTATAGCAATTCGTAGACCATAATTTAATGGAGTATATATTGAGGAATAACACGATGAACTTATACCTGAAGGGGGTTCGAAAACAGGGGACCCTACTTTGGTTCTCAGTTTCCGGCGACCGCGAGGCGCTCCGGCAATGGGTGGCCGGTTCCGATGGTCGGGGTAGAGCGCCTGGTATTGGGAAGCTTCTCGGAAAGGAGACGCAGGTGGAAGGTTGAGTATTTCTTGCGAAATTGAGATAGGGTTCCCCCTTGGTTGCGACGTGTATGAGTAAATATACTCTCAGCCGATTGCATTCGATGGATCTCTATCGAGATCGGTTCGAGGCTAAACTCGGGATGAGAAGAGATCTGGGTTGGAGAAGATTTAATTTAGCCCCTTTGATTTGAATTTGATTTAATTCAAATTCTTACGGCTTATTGAGGCTTCCTCTCAATTGCCAGCAGGGGCTCGGTTTTGGGATGCTACTGTTCATGTGAACAGTAGCGCAGGTGCTTTTTTTTCTTTTTTTTTCTTTTTTTTACTAGTAGCTTATTAAGCTTTTATATATATATTTATAACTAATTAATCATACACACACCCTTCTAATATTAAATACTATAGGAAGAAAAGTACTAAGGATTATTTTATAACCTATATATATAAAATAAAATAAAAATCCTTTTTATTATAATAACTCATTTAAACAATATGTTAGCATAATTAGTAGATCATTTATCCTTTAGTAATGTACCAAAAATAATAATAACATAATTTCTAATATTCTCAAATATTCCTAAAATATCTAAAGAAATAAATTGTACCAAGTGTAATATTTACTATACAAAATATAATTTGCCATAATTTTTGGCTATGAAGGATGTTTTGAATTGAATTGAGATAGAATAAGCTTAAAAGTAAAAATATAACAAAAAATCCTATAAAATTTTAGGGGGTTCACATCCTACCCAACTTATAAAAATTTCGTCCTCGAAATTAAAATAAGACTTAATAAAAAATATGATAGAGCGGAATATGAAAATGGAGTAAGTGTTTCAACTCATAACTTGTTGTCTGCAAGGGTGAAGGAGGTAGGGTACAAAAATTTAAATGGGCACCATGTTCTACCAGTTGGGGGTATTCTTAGTCTTATAATAGATAATGGGCATACAGTTTTCTAATGGTACAGATGATTGTGTTCATGCACTTGGGTTGAGGACTAGTAATCACAACAAAGAGAAGCATTATGTTATGCCTATAGTCTATCTAGTAAAGGTGTGGTTTTGGTGACAAGTCTTGTCTAATAAAACAATTGGTAGAACTAGGGTAATACCTCCTAGATCCTCAATCTCAGGATGGGTGTCTATCGCCTCCATGGTAAATGCCTGCCTATGCCCTTGTTTATTCATTTCCTACCTAAAATGAGATGCCTGGTCAGGTAAAGGTGGTCCTCCCAGATATCTCTGTGATGCTTCAAGTCCCGGCCTTTGTAGCTGCTGCGGAGCTAATGTCAAAGTATGTAGTGTTGGTTCTTGGGTCTGCCGTTGCGGTGCTAAGTCATGTCGTCCAGGACAATCTTTGACCTTGTGTTGTTCCGATCCACATCCTAAATACTGGCCCAACCGAATGTGACCATCTCTCTGAATGTGCCCTTGTCTTCCACAGAAATGGCAAATAGGCTTCTCTCGAGCCTGATAGGGCCCTGCTCTCTCCTGCTGATATGCCATGGGACGTCTGATGGGTCCACTCGGGTTGACTCTAACTGGTCTGTGCATTGGAGTAGGACGCCTTTGGTCATGCTGTGCCTCCTTACGGAGGAGCTCCTGACTACGTGCTTCCTCTAAAACAGCTGTATGAGAGACTCGAGACTGAGTGGTAGTGTAAGGCTTGAGCTCTGGTGAAAGCCCTTGATGGAATCTCCTCGCTCTCTCCTGCTCTGTCGGTATCAATGACGCACCAAATTTACTCAGGCGGCTGAACTCCGCATCGTACTCATCTACTGACATGATCCCTTGCTTTAGATGAAGGAACTGGTCGTAGAGGGCGTCTCGAACATGGATGGGGAAAAATCTCTCATAGAAAAGGTCGTAGAAGTGCTCCCATGTGATTCCAGTGCCCAATCGCCTCTCTTCAACCTTCCACCAGTGATGAGCATTATCTTCTAAAAGTAAGTCGACTGCTGTCATCCAATCAGGTGCTGGCAACTGGGATGCCTTTAAAAAAATTTCCGTGCTAATGAGCCAAGCAGAAACTTCTAAAGGATTCTCGGTACCCTTAAAATTCTTAGGCCCCACGTCAATGAAATCCTTAATGGAGCCTAGATAAGGTTATGGAGCGGGTGTTGGAGCTGGTACCGGGGCTGTTGGTGAAGGTCTAGCTAGGTAGGCCATCATGCTCTGCTTCAACATTTCTATTTGTTGCCACTGAGATTGTAGCATAGCATACATGAACTTGGTGGTTGGGTCCGCACCAGTCGGAAGTGAGGACAGCTGGGGTCCAGGATGTGGTAAAAATTGCTGAGGCAATGAGGATGGTACAGTCTCTCCTGATGGTACTGTAGTAGTTTGTGCAACCTGGCTGACTGGGGGCACTTGGGCTTTCTGCTGCACCATCTATGGGTTCGTGGTATTTTGCTGTAGCTCTAGCTGATACGGAGTCACCGGGGTCATTGGGGGAACCTGTTCTTTCTGAGAAGTTGCTTCACCAGATGTAAAGGCTATGGTGGAGGTGTGCCCGCTGTATAGAGTCATATTGTTGGCACGAAGATAAGGGCAATATTAGAATAGATTCAGATAGGTTTTGAATCAAGCAATTGAAAGAGAGTTTAATAAAGAATTCAAAATGTCAACAACCCGTGGATAAGATCCTAGAGGGAAAATATGTTAAGCTAACCTGTAACACCCAGTTTTCCAGATGAGGGTAATTTTGAAATTTGTAATTATAATTATTATTATTGATATTTATTTCACATTATGATTTGTGGTGATTTTTAATTATTTTTAAACTATTTAAAAACTAGGTTAACTCATGACTTGTGATTTTGATGTACTGCCAGTGCAACCCTAGTGACTGCATGACCTAGAGCCTAACTATGTCATTAGGATATTTAATTATCATTTTTAGCCTAGGAGTAATTTGGTCATTTTGGCTTATTTGAATTTTAATTAATTTAATGAATTGGTGAATTCTAGTTTGACTTTGACTTGTTGAGACCTAGTGGACTAGCCTAAAACCTAACCCTAGCCATGGTGACCCTAGTCTAACTTAGGTTAACCTACTTTTAGTCATTAGAAACTAATTTTGGAATAGGAGGATTAGTTTGAGTGAAATCATTTCATGATTTATGGTTTAATGAAATGACTTATGATTTCATGACTCAATGACTTATGACTTGGCCCATGGCCCATAACTAGAAGCCCTAACCCTAACCAAACCCTAAGTGACCAGCCACATAGGGATTCCTATCCTATATAAACATTTATTGATTAGGGCTTGCCTCTTTTTTATTATTTCAACACATTGGAAAAGAGAGGTATTGTTCCCCTTCCAAAAATCCCCATAAATCCATTTTAATTGCTTTTTAATCCTAGTTTCTTGCATTAGAACCTAATACTCTCGTATTTTCTGATTTTGGGATTTAATCCCAGCTTTGGGACAATTTGGGAGCATTTTGCTAGCAAGGAGGAACCCCCCATTTGGAGCTTTTTCTTGCTATTTGCATCCATAGGTAAACCACCTCTAATTGTATTAAATTTCTATTTTCTTTGCATTTAGGGCTAGATCTAGGAGTCACCTAGCTGTCCCTGGAGTTTGAGCCCATTTTGTGTCCGTTTGGTGTCCGTATCGGACACGTGTCGTAGTGTATGTATAGGTGTTTGATAGAATGCCCCTTAGGAAATTATTTTCGATTTTTGAAAAAGTAATTACATGAGTTTGTAGATCTAAGGATGTACATTATTTTTTGTGAAGTATGTTAAGTATTTTGGTGTCATTTTGTGTCCATTTTTGTCGTTGGACACGTATGCACGACACGAGTGTACTGTCCTGCATCACGGGCTCGATTTCTTCTTGTACCGGACATGTGGACACGCCAAATTTTGGGAGGATGTCAGGGCACTGATTGACATAATCCTCCCAAAATTTGGGGCCAATTGGTGCAGTGTGCGAGGAGTTCTCCTCCTCGCACTGGCCGTACTGGCCCGCGCGTGCGCTGTGCACGCGTGAGTTTTAGCAGCTGACACGCACGTTTAACCGACACGACACGCGTCTAGGACACGGTGCAAGGCCATGGACACGTAGCCCTATATGGGCGAACACGTGGACATGACCATGGCATGTGTCGTGCAACGTGTCGTGTCCTAGAGTGACACATAGGCATGCACGACACTTCCTGAACACAGTTCTGTATCTGTGTACGTGTGGTCATTTAGACACATTTCTGTCCACTTGGTTGGACACAAACACCCACTGTGACACGTACACGTGTGCTAGATTAATTACCAACCCTTAATTTTAGTATATTAATAGGTTTTGATTTCGAAATGTGTATTTCCCATGAATGACTGATACCATGTATTTTTTCGAAATCCTGAACTAATTTTAGTTTAATTTGATTTAGTGATGTTTATTGTCCTCAATTGATTCACACATGTGTAATAGGACTTGCTAGATTGGTTTTACATATTAGTTTTGGTTTTTGTACTTGATAATAGGATTTTGAAGGTGGAATGATTTCTGATTTTAATTTTCTTTCTCACTGATATTCCTGATTTTAATCACTGTTAACTTACAATTCTAAATTTAGATTCTATTCCAAACTGTTTTCTTGATGTCTAATTACCTTTCCTTTACACATGTTTAGTTTTGTTTAAATGTTTTCGTGTGATTGATGTTAGGAATGAGGTTTTCGTTTTTGATCTTGAATGATTGAATTGATACATGTGCTAACTGTGACTTGCTCACTGAATTTTCTGATTTTGCACAGGACTTAAAACCTGAGATTCATCCACACATATATTAGCTTACTGTTAAGGATTGATTAATGTTTTGGGTAGATGTTAACACAACATTGGGAATTCGAATTGGTTTGGATAGAAGGGTGAACTGTCATATTGAGTTTTCCAAAAATTTAATGTGGTGTTCACTATTTCCCATTTATTCTTTAATTCCCTGTCACACTCTTGTTTTCAGGATACACACACTAAATTTCCATTCACACATGTTCACTCACATCTACACAACTGTCATTGACACACTTTCCATTTGATTCACTGTCACTGTGTACACATTGACATAATTACATTATACCAATTTCCCTAACCTGTCACACTGAAACTGTTGAGAACTTGAAAACATGTACACACACACCCTGTTACAAACCCTCACACACATGGTTACCCCATTCACTAAGACACTGATTTTCCCTGGTGTAGCACACACACTCTAAGTCCCTGAGAACACCTTGTTCACACACATTTCCTGCACCCTTGTGAACACACCTAAGCTATTGACATTACACATACACACCCCTTTAGACACTACACACACATGTGTATATTACCACACTAGCACACACAGGAAAACATATTATATTTCACTCACATATGTTATCAGTCCATGATTTAAATATGAAGCATGTTCTAATGTTGGCATTACCTTGATGGAGTGAATTTTCTTTTGTCCACTTACCTTGTTTTGCATTCTTATTGAATTACCTAGTGATTTTAAATTTTCTTTCTTCCCAATTGTTCTATTTTGATTGTTTTGTTTTAAGAAGATGTAGACTGTTGGTTGACTTGAGTATTGGCAGTGTGTTAGAGTAGACTTGTAGGACTGCTAGTGTTCCTGTTAGACTAATGGCTTAGGCTTGTGGTTTGGTTTAGACTATAGATAGAGTAGTAGTAGGCCATAGTGTTAGCTTGAGTTTTAGTTTAGTCTATAAGCTTGGGTTTAGTACTTAGGCCTATACGATTTCTAGCCTATAGCTAGTATTAGATTTGCCTAGGTTGTTAGCCTAGTATAGAATCCTAGTTAGACTGACTGGACTAGGATTGACCTAGATTGACTAGAGTATTAACTTGGGTTGACCCAGTGTTGACCATGTTTGACTTGGACCTAGTTTGACCTAGACAGTTGACCAGGTTTGACTAGAGTTGACCAAGAGTTGACTTTGACCTAGATTGACCTAGAAATTATGTAGATTGCATCGTAGACTTCACTTATCTTATTTTAAACATATTATAACCCATATTACTCTGTTTAGGACACTGTGACTCTGGTGCAGACATCTGATATTACACTACTCCTTTCATAGTATCAGGCGAGTACATTCTCTGATAGTTTTTCAATTTACTTGTCGTTTACTATATTTTAGTTGTAGCTAGTTCTATCTGATTCTCTGTTTCAAACACGATTTGATATTGCTGGATCCATTTCATACGACACTCACTTATTTATGTCTGGCCTCTATTTCTGGAACCACCTACTGGAACCACCCTGAAATCATTTACTGGAACCACCCTGGAAATATTTACTGGAACCATTCGTGTACTGGCTGGACTTATCCCTATTTTCGTATCGGATTATGGATTCACTTGTACTTGCTGGGCGGGGAAATATTGGAATAGACATGTGAACATACCCAAATACTGGAACCACTCCCTTAGAATTATACTGGAATGATAGCCATCCCACACTTGGCCGAGTGTGCGGTGTGCCGTATTACCTACAGCCGTTCACATGTCGATCCCGATATTTTAAAACACACTTTTAGAGTATAGGCTAGACTCACCCTGGAACCTTTGATCACCGACTGGACTCACCTCATACCGGACCCATCTTGTACTGGAACCACCTGGTATCAGATTTATGTTGTCTGGATTTACTTGGGTTTTGCACTTGTTTATATTTACATTCTGGGCTTATATCATGTTGCTCTAGTTCAGCTAGTTTCTATTTACAGTCTTTATTGCTATGATTCTTCTCTTATTTTTACTTACCTTACCTTCCTTGTATCTTAACTGTTTCTCTACACCATCGCCTGTATACAAACGACCATGTTTCATCAATATAACTGCTTATAAGTGCTTTATAGTTCTCTGTCATTTAATTGGAATTTCTTGATGAGTTGTACTCGTTCCTGTCCTGACTGGACCTGTTGAAATTTTACAGATGATTGCCCTGAGGATATATGCCCTACATATTATGGACCCGGAGACAGGATGACTACCTTTGGCCCCGACACTCAGGAGTGACCGGGATTTAGTTTAGTAGACCAGCATATGTTTTCATGTTGAATTTGTTATAGAAGATTTGAGACTTGTGTAGTATTTGAGATTTGTTGAGAGTTTGTTATTATTTTAGTAGTTGTCTTCTATTCTTAGTTAATTCTTCTGTGATTATCTTATCGTGCTTAGACTGTGATTGAGTTACAATATTATACTTGTCCTCCGTTCGGAGTTAATCATGATGAGTACATTATAATTGCGTGAGTTACTGGGTAGATAGTAACCTAGGACAGCGTTCTACCGCCGACACTGCGGCGTAGGCTGGGCGTCGTTACGTACTCGTACCCTCACAGTAGGTGCGGGTCGTGACACGTTTTTAGTGGTGGCCCATGCAGGTCGAGAGTCGCATTAGTGCGATATCGTGGTAGTACGGCGACTTAGTTGTACTGCTGCGAGCCTGCGATAGGATTGAGAGATAGGCTTTAACGGAGAGGTACTCAATCACAGCTAGGAAAAAATTCTGCTTCAATTCATGCCATCTACATGTCTTACTGACTTGTCTTCTTTGCAATAAACTGTCCTCCTTTGATTTATCGATTCCTGCTCAGTATTGACTTCCTTTTCGATCTGTCTTCAGGATGGTGGAGACACGATCAAATCGCTCTGGTACAGCAGCCGCTAGAGATGGGTCTGCCACCTTTCGTCTTCAGCAGCCACTTCCCGGTACCGCAGTCCCCGTCATGCCAGCTGGGGTGGGTGTCTCAGCAGCTTTCAGAGGAGCACCTCTACCAGCTGGGAGGCAGAGTCCGGTGCTTCCTGAGATCCTTCCATCGCATCAGCCTCCACCTGCGGGGATGGTAGATGCTGCTCATCTGTTTTCTTTCGTGGAGAGAATTCTAGCGTCTCACCAGCAGCAGCAGCAGCAGCAGCGACAGACTGCCGATTTCCGTCAGGGGATTAATGAGGCCCACCAGCTGGTTCGTACTATAGTAGAGATGGTGACTGCTCAGGGGGAGCAGCAGCAGCCTTACCAGAAGGAAAAGGATATCCAGGATTTTCAGAAGATGCATCCTAGAGAGTTCCTGGGCACAGAGGGCATCCATTATGTAGACGATTGGATCGAGCATATCGAGGAGATATTTCGACTGGCGTAGATACCAGCTCGACTCCATATCGAGGCGGCGGGCAGTCAGATGCAGGACTTAGCCCGTACGTGGTACCAGACAGATCCCAGGGTGGGAGTTGAGGGCCAAACTTGGGCCCAGTTCAAGGAGATGTTTAAGGAGCAGTTCTTTCCTGATGTGGCCTTGGGAGGTATCGAGGCACAGTTTGAGGCGCTGGTTCAGGGGAACCAGACGGTAGCTGAGTATGCTGGGGATTTTTGTAGATTGGCCCGGTTCATAGATGAGTTGACTGAGAAGACGAAGCCGAGGAAGTTTTGACGGGGTTTGATTAGGGAGGTTCGGTCGCTGACTAGGAGCGACCGGAACGCTACCTACGCGGAGATCTTTTCTGGGGCTATGGCAGCGAAGGACGACCTAGGGTTGAAGTTAAAGAGGGGTCGGGACTTCCAGGGTGGTAGCAGCAGCGGAGGTTAGGCCAAGAGGCCTCACGTGCAGATTCAGCAGGCACAGGAACCAGTGAGAGTGCAGCAGGCACAGCATCAGCATAGAGGACAGGACCGCGGGGTGCCGACTTGTGCCTACTACAGGAAGACAGGGCATGTTTGGGAGTCTTGTAGGGAGGAGACTGAAGGTTTGTCTATTCTGTGGGTCTGGTGCTCACAAGATGATAGATTGTCCCGCTGTACCTCCTTATGAGGGAGCTAGGCCACCTGTAGCTCAGCACCAGAGGGGTAGAGCTTTTGCGATGGCGGTCGAGGAGACCGACGCTGCAGGTGATGGGTTAGCATGTTTGTCCTTCTCATTCTTCCTCCCCACTTTCCTGTGTGATTTCCATTAGTACCTGCCAGGATATTGCTTATAAATGATAGATAGCGTAGCTACCCTGTTCGAGACTGTGGAATCACGACCAGTAAGAATATGTTTACATGATTATCTCTTGACCTTGATTGTTTGGTTTGACCTAGAAAGGATGCGGGTGCGATCATTTTAATTTCGAGGAAAAAAATTTTCTAAGGGGGGTAGGATTGTAACATCCAGTTTTCCAGATGAGGGCAATTTTGAAATTTTGTAATTATAATTATTATTATTGATATTTATTTCACATTATGATTTTTGGTGATTTTTAATTATTTTTAAACTATTTAAAAACTGGGTTAAGTCATGACTTGTGATTTTGATGTACTGACAGTGCAACCCTAGTGACTGCATGACCTAGAGCCTAATTATGTCATTAGGATATTTAATTATCATTTTTAGCCTAGGAGTAATTTGGTCATTTTGGCTTATTTGAATTTTTAATTAATTTAATGAATTGGTGAATTCTAGTTTAACTTTGACTTGTTGAGACCTAGTGGACTAGCCTAGAACCTAACCCTAGCCATGGTGACCCTAGTCTAACTTAGGTTAACCTACTTTTAGTCATTAGAAACTAATTTTGGAATAGGAGGATTAGTTTGAGTGAAATCATTTCATGATTTATGGTTTAATGAAATGACTTATGATTTCATGACTCAATGACTTATGACTTGGCACATGGCCCATAACTAGAAGCCCTAACCCTAACCAAACCCTAAGTGACCAGCCACATAGGGATCTCCACCCTATATAAACACTTATTGATTAGGGCTTGCCTCTTTTTCATTATTTCAACACATTAGAAAAGAGAGGTATTGTTCCCCTTCCAAAAATCTCCATAAATCCATTTTAATTCCTTTTTAATCCTAGTTTCTTGCATTAGAACCTAATACTCTCCTATTTTCTGATTTTGGGGTTTAATCCCAGCTTTGGAACAATTTGGGAGCATTTTGCTAGCAAGGAGGAACCCCCCATTTGGAGCTTTTTCTTGCTATTTGCATCCATAGGTAAAACACCTCTAATTATATTAAATTTCTGTTTTCTTTGCATTTAGGGCTAGATCTAGGAGTCACCTAGCTGTCCCTAGAGTTTGAGCCCATTTCGTGTCCGTTTGGTGTCCGTATCGGACACGTGTCGTAGTGTATGTATAGGTGTTTGATAGAATGTCCCTTAGGAAATTATTTTCAATTTTTGAAAAAGTAATTACATGAGTTTGTATATCTAAGGATGTACATTAATTTTTGTGAAGTATGTTAAGTATTTTGGTGTCGTTTTGTGTCCATTTTTGCCGTTGGACACGCGTACACGACACGAGTGCACTGTCCTGCATCACGGGCTCGATTTCTTCTTGTACCGGACACGTGGACACGCCAAATTTTGGAAGGATGTCAGGGCACTGACTGACATCATCCTCCCAAAATTTGGGGCCAATTGGTGCAGTGTGCGAGGATTTCTCCTCCTCGTACTGGCCGTACTGGCCCGCGCGCGCGTTGTGCACGCGTGAGTTTTAGCTGCTGACACGCACGTTTAACCGACACGACATACGTCTAGGACATGGTGCAGGGCCATGGACACATAGCCCTATATGGGGCGAACACGTGAACGTGACCATGGCATGTGTCGTGCAACGTGTCGTGTCCTAGAGTGACACACACGCGTGCACGACACTTCCTGAACATAGTTCTGTGTCTGTGTACGTGTAGTCGTTTGGACACGTTTGTTTCCACTTGGTTGGACACAAACACCCCCTGTGACACGTACACGTGTGCTAGATTAATTACCAACCCTTAATTTTAGTATATTAACAGGTTTTGATTTTGAAATGTGCATTTCCCATGAATGACTGATACCATGTGTTTTTTCGAAATCCTGAACTGATTTCAGTTTAATTTGATTTTAATGATGTTTATTGTCCTCAATTGATTCACACTTATGTAATAGGACTTGCTAGATTGGTTTTACATATTAGTTTTGGTTTTTGCACTTGATAATGGGATTTCGAAGGTGGAATGATTTCTGATTTTAATTTTCCTTCTCACTGATATTCTTGATTTTAATCACTGTTAACTTACAATTCTGAATTTAGATTCTATTCCAAACTATTTTCTTGATGTCTAATTACCTTGTTAGTTCCTTTACACATGTTTAGTTTTGTTTAAATGTTTGGGTGTGATTGATGTTAGGATGAGGTTTTCGTTTTTGATCTTGAATGATTGAATTGATACATGTGCTAACTGTGACTTGCTCACTAAATTTTCTGATTTTGCACAGGACTTAAAACCTGAGATTCATCCACACATGTATTATCTTACTGTTAAGGATTGATTAATGTTTTGGGTGGATGTTAACACAACATTGGGAATTCGAATTGGTTTGGATAGAAGGTTGAACTGTCATATTGAGTTTTCCAAAAATCTGATGTGGTGTTCACTGTTTCCCATTTATTCTTTAATTCCCTGTCACACTCTTGTTTTTAGGATACACACACTAAATTGCCATTCACTCATGTTCACTCACATCTACACAACTGTCATTGACACACTCTCCATTTGATTCACTGTCACTGTGTACACATTGACACATTTGCATTATACCAATTTCCCTAACCTGTCACACTGAAACTGTTAAGAACTTGAAAACATGTACACACACACCCTGTTACAAACCCTCACACACATGGTTACCCCCTTCACTAAGACACTGATTTTCCCTGGTGTAGCACACACACTCTAAGTCCCTGAGAACACCTTGTTCACACACATTTCCTGTACCCTTGTGAACACACCTAAGCTATTGACATTACACATACACACCCCTTTAGACACTACATACACATGTGTATATTACCACACTAGCACACACAGGAAAACACATTATATTTCACTCACATATGTTATCAGTCCATGATTTAACTGTGAAGCATGTTCTAATATTGGCCTTACCTTGATGGAGTGATTTTCCTTTTGTCCACTTACCTTGTTTTGCAATCTTATTGAATTACCTAGTGATTTCAAATTTCCTTTCTTCCCAATTGTTCTATTTTGATTGTTTTGTTTTAAGAAGATGTAGACTGTTGGTTGACTTGAGTATTGGCAGTGTGTTAGAGTAGACTTGTAGGACTGCTAGTGTTCCTGTTAGACTAATGGCTCAGGCTTGTGGTTTGGTTTAGACTATAGATAGAGTAGTAGTAGGCCATAGTGTTAGCTTGAGTTTTAGTTTAGTCTATAGGCTTGGGTTTAGTACTTAGGCCTATAGGATTTCTAGCCTATAGCTAGTATTAGATTTGCCTAGGTTGTTAGCCTAGTATAGAATCCTAGTTAGACTGACTGGACTAGGATTGACCTAGTTTGACTAGAGTATTGACTTGGGTTGACCCAGAGTTGACCAAGTTTGATTTGGACCTAGTTTGACCTAGACAATTGACCAGTTTTGACCAGAGTTGACCAAGAGTTGACTTTGACCTAGATTGACCTAGAAATCATATAGATTGCATCGTAGACTTCACTTATCTTATTTTAAACATATTATAACCCATATTACTCTGTTTAGGATACTGTGACTCCGGTGCAGACATCTGATATTATACTACTCTTTTCAGAGTATCAGGCGAGTACATTCTCTGATAGTTTTTCCATTTACTTGTCGTTTACTATATTTCAGTTGTAGCTAGTTCTATCTGATTCTCTGTTTCAAACACGATTTGATATTGCTGGATCCATTTCATGCGACCCTCACTTATTTATGTCTGGCCTCTATTTCTGGAGCCACCTACTGGAACCACCCTGGAATCATTTACTGGAACCATCCTGGAAACATTTACTGGAACCATTCGTGTACTGGCTGGACTTATACCTATTTTTGTGTCGGATTATGGATTCACTTGTACTTGCTGGGCGGGGAAATATTGGAATAGGCATATGAACATACTCAAATACTAGAACCATTCCCTTGGAATTATACTGGAACGATAGCCATCCCACACTTGGCCGAGTGTGCGGTGTGCCGTATTACCTACAGCCGTTCACATATCGATCCTGATATTTTAAAATACACTGTTAGAGTATAGGCTGGACTCACCCTGGAACCTTTGATCACCGACTGGACTCACCTCATACCGGACCCATCTTGTACTGGAACCACCTGGTATCAGATTCATGTTGTCTGGATTTACTTGGGTTTTGTACTTGTTTACATTTACATTCTGGACTTATATCATGTTGCTCTAGTTTAGCTAGTTTCTATTTACAGTCTTTATTGCTATGATTCTTCTCTTGTTTTTACTTACCTTACCTTCCTTGTATCTTAACTGTTTCTCTATACCATCACCTGTATACAAACTACCATGTTTCATCAATATAACTGCTTATAACTGCTTTATAGTTCTCTGTCATTTAATTAGGATTTTTTGATGAGTTGTACTCGTTCCTGTCCTGACTGGACCTGTTGAAATTTTACAGATGATTGCCCTGAGGATACATGCCCTACATATTATGGACCCGGAGACGGGATGACTACCTTTGGCCCCGACACTCAGGAGTGACCGAGATTTAGTTTAGTAGACCAGCATATGTTTTCATGTTGAATTTGTTATAGAAGATTTGAGACTTGTGTAGTATTTGAGATTTGTTGAGAGTTTGTTATTATTTTAGTAGTTGTCTTCTATTCTTAGTTAATTCTTCTGTGATTATCTTATCGTGCTTAGACTGTGATTGAGTTACAATATTATACTTGTCCTCCGTTCGGAGTTGATCATGATGAGTACATTATAATTGCGTGAGTTGCTGGGTAGATAGTAACCTAGGACAGCGTTCTACCGCCGACACTGCAACGTAGGCTGGGCGTCGTTACGTACTCGTACCCTCACAGTGGGTGCGGGTCATGACATAACCATATCTCAATCTACGTAAAATCGTACGAAAGGCGAACCAATTGCACTATGGTTGATCAGACCACAATACACAGGTTCTGATAAGACAATGTATCAGTGGGCGCCCACCATAAAACATATGTCCTAAACAAGCTTGATGAGAGAGTAAGCTCGCAAAACTAGGATATAATAGCAACATTAGTCAAGGTAGTCCAATTACAAATACTCAAGATAATGATAAAAGAACATATAAATAGCTTAAGCTACTTAAGAATCTAAGTCATGTCCGGTGTTCGTGCCTATGCAGTCGTCCTACTGTCGTCTTGTCTAAGGCCTTGGTTAAGTCAAAGGAAGTTAGGTTGTGGGGCTTCATACCCAGCTTATAAGAGTTGAACTAATAGTGTGATTGAATGGTGAAACATGACGACCTAGTATGCACGATAGAGGGATAAAGGTTTACGGAAGAATAATTCAAGCAAGAAGCAATCAAGATAGACAGTTGGGAGTTCGAAATGAAGGCGAGATAGAATGTCATATATGTGGATGAGATCCTAAATTTCTAATCCTATACGCAGGCTTGCTTGGTACGGTAAAGTAACCAAACAATTTATCTTGACCTGCATGGGCCACCACAAAAACATGTAACGCCCCAGTCCCAAAATACGTAGGACTAGGAACGTAGCATGCCAGCTGCGTGTACATGAGATATGCTCCAATTTATGGAAATCTCAAACACACATAAGCTGTAATGTGAATAATAATAAACAGTCACAGGTAAAAACTACGTCTCATCCACACAGAATATAAAGAAAATGGTATCTCATGAATCAAAGTAAATGTCAAAATATAGCTGTTGGCCGGGCGGAGACAAATCCACTACCGGCACTAGAATAAACTGAAAGGAAATAGAGTCCAACCTCTAAGATAAATAAAATAAGAAATGATGACTAAATAGGCTCCTCGACCCAATAGGGAAAGCTGTGATCAGAAGGTACAACTCATTCGAACGTGAAGGATGAGTCTATACCGGAGCCATACTCTTGCGGGAAGTCCTGCACACCTATGCCTGGAGAGATCACCAGGTCCTCAGAGGGACGTAATAAGATACAAAAAGAACATGCCACATAAACTGAATAAATAGTGCTCAATAATAATAAGTAAGATCAGATCATAACATGGTCCAATACATACCTATTGAACTAGCTTACCATCCCCCCAACCAAACAAGGATAGGAGATGGTAAACTAATTCACAATGACGTATCTTTCCATGCTATGAATCCAATATAGTATCCGGACTCCAACAAGGTTCAATACCTTCTCATCGGAGTAGTAAGCCACACCTACAACCAAATAAAGACAAGATATGGCAAACTAATCCGTGATAAGTTATTGTTCCAAGCCACGGTCAGATACAAGTACCCAAACCAAGAGTACTCGTACCTAATGGATAAGGGTAGCCTACCATTCTATGTGAATGCAGTTTAAGTACATCCCTCCAATGCATGGGTCCTGGCTAAAAATAGGATCGGTATAGTCCCCCATTGGGGCACCAGGGGCCTCAGGCATAACCGTTCCACGAACGTTAGTAGCCAGCAGTAAATAAGGGGTCGTCAACCCGCATCTCCGGTGGAGCGTTCGGTCACAAGGGAAATGTGTAAAGTAGCCCATACGCTAAGGATATATACTCCCCGCCCAATGCCTAATATGTTGTATCCACAACACATAACCCATATTAACCGCTAAGTCAAACTAAGCATGCAATGTCTATTAGCTGTTAATCCTATCGCACGGCTTTTACATACTGGTGGCCAGCCAATCACGCATGTCCGAGTTCTATATGTGACTCGCAACTTCGTGGTACAAATGTGTCAAGGCCTATGAATGCAACTAAACAAGGCAGTCCCTTAACTCTTGGTTTCATGGGTAAGAAAATAATACATAGCAGGAAATATAACTGAACAGTAAGTTCTAACAAGTTATGCCATGTATCACAGTTTATTTTTGCATAAAGAAAATAATGAATAATGCATGAAATATGAGCTAAATAAATAAACAGCGGTGGCAAAGTATCTTGCCTGGGGGTAGTATGCAGAATGGCGACGCCTGATGACTCAAATCGTCATAATATGGAAGCAATGAAAGCCAACTTTTACGAACGGCCTCGGATGCTGAAATAAACATCACGAACAGATTTGGCATAAAAGAAATACCTAGGAAATGCCTGTCCAAAAGTTCAATTCTGGAATAGGGGCAAAATCATAATTTTGGGTCAAAACGATGTCCGCCGTTGGACCCGTTTTACACCGAAATGCGTGCCAGAACCTACGGTCTCTAAAGTCGTCAAACTTTATGTCTATGAGTCCGGTTTGAGGAGACAAACCCAACCGTATGTCCAAAGTTGGATTCCGATGGGTTGTGCACAAATTCGCCCGTTAGAGTGGGTCGCGGGCCCGACAATTTTGGCGTTCCGATCAACCTTCTCAGAATCGGACCAAACTTGGCATACAGGACCAAAAAATCAATACGGTCCTGATGGCGCAAGTTTTGCGTCGATCTGACGAACGTGCACGAAGTTATGGTCAAATTTGCAAAACGTCGATACGGGGGTATCTTGACGGATACGCACTGATTTCGTCGCGCACAGGCAACGAAATCAAATTCCGTCAGTTCCCACACGTCGGCAACATCCATACGCGCCTTTCGATGCGTATAGTGCATGACCACGTCGCCCGGTTTGTAGGGACGCACGCCGTATCGGTTAATTTTTCCTAAAATTTTAGTTTTAAAACTAGTTTTTATCCAAACTTTGAAACTTAATTAACAATAGTACAATTAATGAAAAATAATTCTAAAAACTAGGTTTCTATCTCGTTTATGTTGTGAATGAATCTGTTAAAATAGGATTTCAAAACTGTTAAGAAATCGACGGGATTTTGCCTTCCAAATCGGGTCATGGCAGTTCCTAATGCTCAATTTTTTTGGCTGAATCGGCTCGACTTTGCGTCGAATCGGCAGCCTGTATAGGGTGTTATTTCGAAATCTCCCTGATGGGTCTTGAAGGGGGTTATGTGGGCTATCTATAGCAATTCGTAGACCGTAATTTAATGGAGTATACAGTGAGGAATAACGCGATGAACTTGTACCTGAAGGGGGTTCGAAAATAGGGGACCCTGCTTTGGTTCTCAGTTTCCGACGACCGCGAGGTGCTCTGGCAATGGGTGGCCAGTTCCGATGGTCGGGGTGGAGCGCTTGGTATTGGGAAGCTTCTCGAAAAGGAGGCAAAGGTGGGAGGTTGAGTATTTCTTGCAAAATTGAGATAGGGTTCCCCCTTGGTTGCGGCGTATATGAGTAAATATACTCTCAGCCGATTGCATTCGATGGATCTCTATCGAGATCGGTTCGAGGCTAAACTCAGGATGAGAAGAGATCTGGGTTGGAGAAGATTTAATTTAGCCCGTTTGATTTGAATTTGATTTAATTCAAATTCTTACGGCCTATTGAGGCTTCCGCTTAATTGCCAGCAGGGGCTCGATTTTGGGATGCTACTGTTCATGTGAACAGTAGCGCAGGTGCTTTTTTTTTTGTCTTTTTCTTTACTAGTAGCTTATTAAGCTTTTATATATATATTTATAACTAATTAATCATACACACACCCTTCTAATATTAAATACTATAGGAAGAAAAGTACCAAGGATTATTTTATAACCTATATATATAAAATAAAATAAAAATCCTTTTTATTATAATAACTCATTTAAACAATAGGTTAGCATAATTAGTAGATCATTTATCCTTTAGTAATGTACCAAAAATAATAATAACATAATTTCTAATATTCTCAAATATTCCTAAAATATCTAAAGAAATAAATTGTACCAAGTGTAATATTTACTATACAAAATATAATTTGCCATGATTTTTGGCTATGAAGGATGTTTTGAAATGAATTGAGATAGAATAAGCTTAAAAGTAAAAATATAACAAAACAATCCTATAAAATTTTAGGGGGTTTACAACTCAACACTTTGTTACCGTGACGGGTCGGGACTTGGCTTGGCCCAGAAATAATCTGTGCATGCAGACAACTCATGCCATGGCCACGGACCCTGGCATCAACATCAGAGACTAGAGGTTCCCATTCATCGACTTTTCTGTCTACGGAATCCTTCCGGATGACCCGAAGGAGGCAGTCTCAGTCAGAAGATGCTCCCTCTGGTTCTATTACGATACAGCCTCCAAAATGTTGTACCGGTGCTCCTACGATGGACTTCTCCTCCGATGTCTATCTAGCGAAGAAATTGCCGAAGCTCTTCGAGAAGCCCATGATGGAACGTGCAGAGCTCATCAACCAGGTCCTCAGCTACAGGACCGACTCCGACGTATGGGCTATTACTGGCCCATATCCAATCCCGGAATCGTCCATGCTCTACGAAGGTATCCCCGATGAGATGCAAGAAGCAAACATTATCGAAGGAAGCCCAGTCTGGCGGATGGTCTTCGACGGTGCTTCAAGAATAGGCCCCAAAGGCCAAATTATCGCAGGAGTGGGGGTGGTCTTAATCTCTTCCGACAAAATGGTCATCTAGCGCGCCTATTCTCTTTCAGAGCCGTGCTCCAACAATGTTGCGGAGTACAACGCCCTCATCATGGGTCTTCAGTTAGCAAGACAGCTGGGGGTGGACTACCTCGAATCTTACGGCGACTCAAAGCTCGTCGTCAATCAAATCCGAGGACAATATGAGGTCTGCCATGAAGACCTCATCTCTTATCACAAAGCAGCATTGGACGTCATCTCAACCTTCGCAGAATTCTTCACAGAGCATGTGCCTCGATTGCAAAAATTGGAAGCCGATGTTCTGGCCGGCCTCGCAGCCTCGTTGGTTGCACCCGTCGAGACTCAACACTTTGTTACCATGATGGGTCGGAACTTGGCTTGCCTCAGAAATAATCTGTGCATGCGAACAACTCATGCTATGGCCACGGACCCTGGCATCAACATCAGAGACTGGAGGTTTCCATTCATCGACTTTGCTGTCTACAAAATCCTTCCGGATGATCCGAAGGAGGCAGTCTCAGTCAGAAGACGCTCCCTCTGGTTCTATTATGATACAGCCTCCAAAATGTTATGCCAGCGCTCCTACGATGGACTTCTCCTCCGATGTCTATCTAGCGAAGAAGCCGCCGAAGCTCTTCGAGAAGCTCATGACGGAACGTGCGGAGCTCATCAACCAGGTCCTAAGCTACAGGACCGACTCCGACGTATGGGCTATTACTGGCCCACCATGATGACCGACGCTGTCAAGTATGCAAAGAAATGTCGTGCTTGTCAGCTGTACGCCGACTTCATCCACAGACCGTCATAGCCTCTACACCCGACGGTTGCCTCTTGGCCATTTGAAGCCTGGGGCATGGATATAGTGGGGCCTATCACCCCTCCTTTGTCAAGGGGACATCGGTTTATCCTAGCAATCACCGACTATTTTTCCAAATAGGCGGAAGCAGTACCTCTCACAGAGGTAAAAAGCTCAAAAGTGATCAGCTTCATTAAGCATCATGTTGTCTACTATTTTGGGTTGCCTCGAAGGATTATCTACGACAATGTCCTACAATTTATTAGCCATGCATTCAGTAGGTTCTGGGACAAGAATCGTATTCAGAACGTGGCATCAACCGCTTACAATTCGACGACAAATGGATTGGCCGAAGCTTTTAATAAGACCATCGTCAAGCTACTCAAAAAGGTGGTGTCATCCAACAAGCATGATTGGGACGAAAAACTTGGCGAATGCCTTTGGGGAAGCGAAACAGTACTACCTCTGGAGATTCAAATACCCTCCCTACGGGTGGCGATTACAAATCAGTTGACGGAAGAGGACAATCAACGTCGCCGTCTGTAAGAGTTGGAAGCGCTGGACGAAAAATGCCTCTTGGCTCAACAGCGCATCGAACTTTATCAAGCCTGCATATCATAGGCTTTCAACAAAAGAGTCCGACAGAGGACTTTCCAAGTGGGCGACCTGGTTCTGGCAGTCAGGAGACCGATGGTAATGACTCACAAAAAATTGAGAAAGTTCGAACCCAAATAGGAAGGACCTGTCATGATAGAGACGGTATACACAAACGGTGCTTATTGTCTCGCTCATGCTAACGGGAACTTGTTCATGATGCCCATCAACGGTAAGTTCCTAAAAAAAGACTATTCTTGACCTCCGTCGAGAACGTACTGCCTCTCCTAGAGAGAGGGTTAGTGGACTTGACCAAACCAAGTTCACACCCCTTCTTTTGAGATCATATGCTTCTAGAAACCAGCCGTTTTGTTGCATTCTATCCCTAGTAGAATAACAACCACGTCCATATTACCTCTGAGTTGCTTCTCTACACCTCATCAAGCAGGATTCTACACCATGTAAGATCATGCTTAAGGCAATGTTTACCACGTCCACATCACCTCTGAGTAAACATTCCATATACAAACAATCCATGTGTTGTTGCACTATAGAACATCCATGTCCATATTACCTCTGAGTTATTCTATAAACCCCCACAGAGTTCACTCCTACCATGTCCATATCACCTCTGAGTAGAAAAACTCTACTATTTTAGCCCATATTTACTACGTCCACATTACCTCTGAGTAAATATGTTGGCTCTCACTCTCAACTTATCATCCGTGCCTAAAACCAAGGTACGCCAAGAGTGATAAGTCCACAAAATTGTAGTTCGTCACAAGAAACGAATAAGGCAAGAGTTCTTTTATTTTCTTCATCCAATAACGATTACATTAGCATTGGAATAAGACAAAAGCAAAAACTACATCTTAGAAAGGAAACAAAATCAAAGACACCAAAAAGAAAATCGACTTTGGCCTCAGCAAGGACCACAAGTTAGACGATGAACCCCTACAACCAGGGATCGTAGTTACGGTGAGGCATGTACCACTTCCGCAACCATCTCGCATATGAAGGCTCGAACTGGTTGAGGTCCTCTTCAGAGACAGAAGTGTCAGAACTCCCAGTACTGCTACCTTTCGGCGCTAGTTCCTCCTTAATAATGACCTCGGCTTTCGGAATTACTTCCTCGTCAATGGCCGTCGGTTCTTCCTTGATTTCAACTTTGGGAATCACCTTCTCCTTAATATACACTTCTCGTTTGATAAAAGGAAGCGGTGTTTCCTCCTTTACAAATGTCAGGACCCGCACCCACTGTGAGGGTACGAGTACGTAACAACGCCCAGCCTACGCCGCAGTATCGGCGGTAGAACGTTGTTCTAGGTCACTATTTAAACAACAACTCACGCAATTATATAATGTACTTGTCAAAATCTCAACTTCGAACGGAGGACAAGTATAGATATATTGAAATCTTAATCACAGTCTAAGTACGATATGATAACACAAAAGGTTATAACTAAGACTAAATAATAACAACAAAACCAACTACTAAATAATAATAATAATCTCAAAACAATCTCAAATCAAAACACATCTCAACTTATTACAATTCAAGTTCTAAAATATGAAAACTAAACCAAGTCAGCTAGTTAGTCTTTCGATCACTCCTGAGTGTCGGGGCCAAAGGTAGCTAAGCCATCTCCTGGTCCATATTAAGTAGGGCAAGTGTCCTCAGGGCAATCATCTGTAAAAAATTTAACAGGTCCAGTCAGGACAGGAACGAGTACATCTCATCTAGAAAACCCAAGTAAATGATAGAGAACTATAAAACAGTTATAGACAGTTTTATTGATGAACATGGTAATTTATATTCAGGTGATGGTATAGAGAAACAGTTAAGATACAAGGAAATTAAGGTAACTAAATCAAGAGAAGAATCATGACAATGGAGACTGTAAAATAAAATTCTAACTGAACTAGAGTAACATGATAAGTCCAGACAGTAAATGTAAAACAAGTGTAAATTCTATGTAAATCTAGTACGGGACGAATCTAATACAAGATGAATCTAGTACAAGATAATTCTAGTCAGTGATCAAGAATCCAGGTGAGACCAGCTATATTCTAACAGTATATTTTAAAATACTGAGATCGACATGTAAACGGCTGTAGGTAATCAGGCACATCACTCACTGATCAGGCGAGAGATGGCTATGCTTCCAGTAGATTCCAGTTGGGAGATTCCAGATTTGGGGTATGTCTACATGTCTTACTCAATATTTCCCTGCCCCGCAATACAAGTGAATCCAGTACAAGATACGAGAATCGAGATGAGTCCAGCTAAACATGATGATACTAGCAATGATTCCAGAATGATTCCAGTAATAGAGGCCAGACAATATGGTATGTGTGTCGCATACATGAATCCAGAAATATTTATACGTATTGTAATAGAGAATCACATAAAACTAACTAGAACTGAACAATAATTGACAAATAAATGAAAGAACTATCAGAGAATGTACTCGTCTGATACTCTGAAAAGAGTAGTGTAATATCAGATGTCTGTACCGGAGTCACAATATCCTAAATAGAGCAGTACAGGTTATGATATGTAAAATACAAGAAAAATAAAAGACACAATGCAGTCTACATGTTTTCTAGGTCAAACTAGGTCCAAGTCAAACTGGGGTCAACCCTGGTCAACTACACTAGTCAAACTAGGTCTAGGCCAGTCCAATCTAAGTCTAACAAGTCTCACTAGGCCTAACCAAGCCTAGACTAGAACTCAAGACTAGACACAAGCAAAGCACTGCAATGTGAACCACATCAAGGCTTACATACATATACATACATGCATTCATATATCATTTATCATTGCATTTATACTTCATGACATACATGTTTCACAATTACATTATTCATGCATTCATGCTGTAGAAGCATGGAATTTCACAACCAGAAAGCCCATGCGCCAGACACTACATGCACCAGAACTCGAACAGAACACTTCACAGCAAAGTCAATAACCATAGACATATGAAGAAGGACTTTTTATTTATATATAAAAGTCCATTACATGTCTAGAAAAGGTTATACAAAGGAGAATTTCTACAAAGGAAAGATCCTAAGTCTACAGCCAACGGCCACCATGCGCCTCCAGATAGGCGCAACAGTCATTATGCGCTGCCAGTCACCATGTGCTGCCAGTTAGGCGCAGCAGATGTTATACGCCTCCAACCAGGCACATCCCGCCATCTCTTCAGCAGCCCAGTTATATGCCACTCTTCCAACCAGGCTCACCTGGCCGAGCAGGAGCCCAGTTATGTGCCGCTCTTCCAGCCAGGGTCACCTGATAAATACTTCGATTACACAAAGCATTTAACCCTCTGCCTGGAACCAAGGAAGAGAAGAGCACCGCAAATCTGTGGCCAGGGGAGGTTTCGAAAGAGCCTCCAAAGACCAAGGAAGACCGTGATCGAAATCACGGCGAAAGGAGCAGCTTTCAACACAATCAGAGTGGGCAGCACCCACTTTGAAGGAAGAGAGAGCCTAGCACCGCCATTCCGATCTACGGCTCTTCCAGAACAACGGAGACGAGGCCCGAGCATCCCTATCTTTGGATGCAACAGGCACCTTTTGCCTGCCTCAGAAGCCCTCGACTTCGTCTTTTGGATGTAACAGTCACCTTCAAGTGCATCAACGATGATAAGGCGTCTCATCTTTACCCTCGAGAACACTTTGTCAACAGAATGCACCAAGTTCATGTTGGAGGTACGTGAAGGAATGAGAAGCAAACCTTCTCTCCATGCCACTATTTATAGGCCGGGCAGATCAAACCCATGCGCCAAGTGGATGGCTCTCCGAGTTCCGAGCAATGAACTCACATTAAATGGATGAACCGGATGCCTCGACTTCAGCCAAACGGCTATTTAAAGGCACTCGAGAAGCGAAACAGCCGCATCATTAAAGACGTGTCGGATGCACCGGCTGGATAGCGCATCACACCCCTTCAAACATCAAGCGCCTTCAACAGATGCACCCTGTACCAAGCGCATCACAAGGGATGTGCCCCCATACGTCCCCATACGCTTAGTGGAACGTCAACCGACGCGCCCACTCAGCTGTCCATCGAATTTCACCAAACATTAAATGCTAGACTGACAGAGTTGGCAGTACGCCTTCCCAAGTCTGGAAAGTGGACAGCTTTTGTAGAAAATAAAGCGTCCACAACGTCAGCATCATCTTGACTTTGCCCCGACGGCTACTGCCACGTGGCCACCCAACCATCCGCATGTGCCTCAAAAGCCATGCGCCTCAGACCCTTCACTGATCCCTAAAGACAGAAGGAGAGTCTCCAATTGAAGCTTTGCATGCGCCTCAAAAGCCATGCGCCCCAGACTGATCTCTGATCCCGAAAGACAGAAGGAAAGTCGCTTGCATGCGTCTCAAAAGCCATACGCCCAGAATCGCTCGTGACTCCTAAAGGTCACGAGCCAAAGTCTCATCATGCGCCCAAATCCAAGGCGCATCCCACCAAATCATCCCTCCATCAGATCCGAGATCTTCGAGCCATGAGTCGACGACACATGTCCTTTGACTCAACCCATCCAAGATTTCAGCAACAAAAAGATCTTCTCCTCTGCTATGTGCCGGCTCACAACAGCAGCATGAAGAATTCAACCCCTTGAGTAGGGCGCATCATCCATGCGCCTCCATCAGCAGTCTTCACGTGGCGTCCCCACGTATCGGCACATCCTACATATGCGCGCATGAGCAGCCAACATGCCCAGCTATAAATAGAGGAATCATTTCCTTCTTCCACACACACAGACCTACACATACGGACAATACAGGCAGATATCACCAGAGAGGCAGATACAGACACTCAACGTCTTTCTCCTCTCAGCAAGCTCCAGCACCCAGAGCAATCTACACCTTCAGAGAACCGATAACCGTCGTCAGCCCGTCAACGGAGTCAACGCATTACCACTCGCTCCATTGGCACTTAGGACCCAGATTAAACAAAAGTATACTCCTAGGACTACATCTAAGTCCTATATTGTAACACTGTTCTGTTTGTATTAAGATTTGCAATCAAACGATTTTAATGGCAAACAAGCTGGCGACTCTGCTGGGGACCTCTTTCTCCTCTTCCGAGAAAGTCGTGTCACAGGCCGATGACGTGAAGGTGGGCTCCTCCCACAAGACGTTGGTCGTGCGCCTCAATCAACAGACGTACGAGGAGTTCATTTCTAAAGGAAGTGCGAGTCCTTCGAAGCGGCTGTCGAAGCCGAAGAAGACCCGCCGTGTCTGGGTGCGCAAGGTCGACGCCTCGGGCACCACCACTGAAGGGGATGCGCCAATCCAGCCCTCCCTTCCTGCTGACGTCCTCAGCAACCAAGGTGCGCCTGCTGATGCAGCGCATCTCTCAGGGAAGCATGCGACTGATCACGTTCCCCAGCCATCTCCCTCTCAGGCGAGGAAGATGCGTCGACGGAGCAGGGGCGCAGCCAATGCCCCGCGTGTCACTTCTGATACGCCACAAAAAGTCTCTATCTTTGACAGACTCACTCGCTGTAATGGCGAGGAGAATTTGGATGCTGAGTACTATGCGCCCCAGCGGGCTAGTACAAAGAAATCTAAGGCGGCACGGGCCATGCGCCACAAACGTGCTATGCCAGCAGCAGGCCAGAGGCACGTGCTCACAATCATGCGCGCTGCCGATGGCAAGCTGTACAAGGTCGACTCAGGTGCTTCGGCACCAAAAACGAGTCGATCTTTAAAGTCCTCATCTCACTTGGGCGCATCTACTGCGTGCACAACCAAGTCGAGTGCGGCAAATTCAGTGGTCTTGAACTTCCGTGCCTCCTCTGGTTGTGCATTTGAGGTCCGTTCAAGTCACTTCAAATGTTGTTGTTCCCCCACTACTGATCATGATGCCTGCTTGGTATTAGATCAGGGGGTGCAACACTCACCTGTCCGCCTCGGCGTTTGCCTTACCATGCACCTGAAGGGGGTGTGAAGGTAGCACTCTCCTTCAACGACCTGCGTCATGTGATCGCTCATAAGCGCCGGTCAGGAGAGTCGACCAACAAGCACAATGAGCCTCTCACGGGGCATACTTGTACGGTGGTCACTATCAACTGCTGTTGCAAGGCGGCAGTACCACCAAGGCAGTTAGTCTTCCAGCGGCTGCAGTCATCGACACCCCTCCGACGTCGCCTTGGGGAGAGGGTGTCAACAGAAGAGGAGCCAAGAGTTGCTTCATGCAATGTGGTCTCCAACTCCTCATCACTCCGGAAGACGACTGGTAATTCCTCATCCAAAAGCCAGCCAAGGAAAATCAAGGCAGCAGTCTCGACCTCTGGGGTGTTCGAAGGCACTCGGTCAAAGAAGAAGTTCTTAGAGGAAGCTGGGGGTAGTCAGACCCTTGTTGAGCCTCCTTCCGAAGACGAAGATGTCCAAAGCACAGCTGCGGCGGATCTTCATCCTCGAGGCGAAGTCAGCCTCCCAGAAGCCCCTCGAAATGAGGATGTCCCTCAGGACACAGCTGGGGGTAGAGACGAAGAGGCCCTTCAAGACGGAGCTGAGGACAATCAGGCCCTTGCAGATGCGTCCGTCGAGAATGACCTCCAGAATGTGGCTGGGGGTGGCCAAGGTGAAACACCAGGAGAGGTGACTCCCCCACATGAAAACGAGGCCGAGAGCGAAGCCTCAACCAATCCATCCACTCCTGGCCGTGTCAAGACAGTATACATGGCTGGGGATGATGCCGAGTCTAATGCGCCACCGCAGGACATTGTCCAACGCATAGACTCATTAGAGGGAGGACTCAAAACCCTCTCTGCCTCTATGCAAGCATTTGTTTGCCATTGATTGTAAAAGTACAGAACAGTTTTATGGGAGGACTGAACTTAGACTCACAATACAAACTCGCTTGTACGAAGAAAGCCTAGGGACGAAAACCTAGGTACAGCAGTCTAAGTATAATTGTTTATTTTAGATTCTGGGGGGTGACGATAGAGGCTCGGGAAAGCGACGGCCGCTCTGCCTTACTCCTTGGACGATCGGTATGCAGTCTTGGCTCGGAGAAGATCTGCTTGGCGTGGATGAAGGAATGCTCTTCTTGCTCTCCTCGTGTTGCTCCCCTGGCTTTTCTCTCTCTGTGGTTATCGAAAAGGGGGGAACTCTCTCTGTATATCTGTCTCTCTTTTTTTTTTATTCTTTTGTTGCCCGTCTGTTTTTGCAAGGGAATAATGCTGGCTATTTATAGGAGTGGGGTATGATCATTAGGGTTTGCTAATGATCATTTGTTTGGAATGTCGGCGCTCCTTCAATCTATCTGAACCCTTGATCCTGATTACAATAAATCTGGGCCATTAATGCGGATAGCACCGTATCTTGTGAGCAATTAATGCTAATTGCTTTAAATTTTTATGATTGATTACGCCAATGTCTGATTGCTCGCCACGTGTCCCATTAGCTTGATAATAAATGATACGCCCTAATCTTAGTAATTATGACGATGATGTCAAATGTTCTTGTTGGGATTCGGTTAAATCCTTGATTGATCCGATACCACGTGTTTTGATTGTAGATACTGTCGGAGCCGCATAGGATGGGCAATACTTAAACCGTAGGGAGATACTCTTCGTGAGCCGCATAGGATAATGCTTCATCGAGCCGCATGGAACGAACTCTCAATGAACCGTATATGCAGTCTTTACGAGCCGCATGAGCTAGCGTTGTATTGAGCCGCAGGGACTGATCTCTCAGTGGACCGCATATGGCTGATTTCTGCTAGTCATATAGAGTGACTTCTCAGTGAGCCGCATGGAGCTGTTCTCTATTTAAGCCGCATGAGATTTTGCCACGTGGTAACCTAGGATTTCTGACGGATTGGGTCAGAGATCTTCTTCTTTTTTCGAAGAGTCTGTCATTATGGCAGAGCCATTATGACACTTTATGCCAGAGCCGCCACAGTCGTCAAATCGTGTCAGAGCATTAAATGAGGCCACTATTCAAAGGGCTAGCTGTAGAAAAGGATCACAAGGGGACACGTGGCATCAACCGAGCCACATATTCCTGCTGAACCGCATACACTCGCGAGCCGCATGAGACTGAGAGTCTTCCTTTGAACCGTGTAAGACAGCTCCCATATGAGCCGCATGGGCTTCGTATCCGGAGCCGCATGGACTATTATTCTGATATTTTCCATGCTTCTACAGGACCCCCTTTAAAGTTTTCAATTTGCAAAATTGAAACACTTTGAATAAGAAGCATGGTCCCGTTTATGCCGCATAAGTGTCGCAGCCGCATAGATTCGTCTGTCCGCATAGGCTCTTCGCCTCGTGTCCTGACCACGTGTGCAAATCTTCATTACGTGCCCTTGATTTGAATTAACGTCGTCTTTTTGGGGGAGGATCCCAAGGGTCGGTTTTGCCTTGACCGAAGCATTTTGCCTTTATCTTTTGAAGCGGCGCATAATCCGAGACGTCTGTTTATTTTTATGGGCCTCTTTCGCCTATAAATAGGAGTCTTTTAGTGTGTTGGGGATTTCTTTACCTTTTCTCTTTGCTCGAATTCCCTGTTGCCGACTTTGCTCTTCGTCTTCTTCCTTCAACGATCGACAATGGCTCCCAAGAAGGCTGTTGCTGCTACAGGCCAGAAGGCCGCATCATCTTCTGCGGCAGCGAAGGGCAAGAAGATCGCGTCTTCATCGACTGCGGCGGCGAACATGGCGGCTCCTCCGCCGGCTGGCGTGCCTATTTTTTACCCCGACGTCCACCCGCCTATTGCTGGTAGGATTCCTTAATATGAACCGCCATGGCTACGCCGCATATTTTATGCACGAGCCTATATTCCAAAGCATGCTGTGTGTCCGACCCATGCTCGAGCCGCATAGGATATGACCCTGGTTTGAGCCGCATGAAAGTGGTTACATCACTACTTCTTTATCAAGGCCGTATAAGCTCATCAGGATTTGGATCGTATGAGCTCTGAACCGTTTAAGCACATTTCGAACTGAACTGCATAAGCTCATAAACTCATCTTCGTCGGGCCGCATAAGCTTTTTCGAGCCGAATAAGCTTATTCAAATTGGACCATATCCACCTACACTCCCTTC
Organism: Iris pallida; assembly: GCA_029216955.1. Classification (NCBI taxonomy): domain Eukaryota; kingdom Viridiplantae; phylum Streptophyta; class Magnoliopsida; order Asparagales; family Iridaceae; genus Iris; species Iris pallida. The sequence goes on along the minus strand of JANAVB010025598.1, from coordinate 9,835,605 downwards.
GAACCGCATAGATTCCTCCACACTTAGCCGCATGAGTTCCTTTTCGGCGGAACCGCATAAGCTTATTCGCACTGGATCGCATGGGCTCTTTCAAACTGAGCCGCATCAGCTCATTTGGGCTGATCTGTACCAACCTGTTTAAACCGAGCCGCATGAGGCTATACTGAGCCGCATAAACATCATGTAGTTTTGTGTTTTAGCTATCTTTTTGACTTGTTTCTTTTGCCTTTTCTTCAGTGAATCTGCCCGTGAATCCTGCGGGGGAACTTATGGTAGGCTCGCGTCAGTTTGCATCGGGCGTGCATCGGAATGACTTAGTTCGTCAAGTGTCCGAACAGCTACTTGTTGACGAACCTTTGGAGCGACTAAATGCTATCAGGGTTCAATCTTTTCAATTCCTTGGTGACATGATAAGCTCCGGGCAGTCTGATGGGAAGTATCTGAAACCGATCTTCCTCTTTGGGGATGCGTTGGTCATAGAAAACTCCCGAGTGCTGGATGTTTCCGAGAGTTAGGATTTTGACCTGGACGGGATGCCAATTCACATCCCTATTATGAAGCACCATTTCCCTTTTGAGTGGTTCAATATGATCGTTCTGGACAGGCAGATGCCGGACACCCTCACTCCAACCCGACCGGGGATGTTTGTCGGTAACATCCGTTATAACAGAGCCACTGGGTCAGTGCGCGCGGTCAAGGATCCGGCCAGTCGGTCCATGACGGGGTTAGTTCCGGGTACCTTCATCAACACCCCCGGTCCTAACTTTTTATTCTCCCAGGCTGATACCTTCCTGAGTCAGCTTGCTCGCAAAGGGTCCTATCCTGTTGGCAGGTTGGTACTGCCGAGTTGGTTACACCCCATTCCCTCGTGGGCTAATTTGACCTCATAGATTCTACGGAAGTACGAAGAATTTTTACGGGGAGTCAACCTTTATGATGCTATCCGGGGTACCAGCCACGGGTTGCCCGTTAATAAGCCACTGTTCATGGCCCTTCTGAAAATGTATAATCATAGGACGGGGACCTTTTTCACCCCTGTTAGAGAATTGGGGCTTGCTCTTCACGAGATATATGCTGTCTCCAAGCTCCCCTGGGGGGATGAACCCTTCGAAGTGTACACTCCGACGAATGAGGAGCTCCAAGATTTGGATCGACGATTCTCCGGTTTCGTCGCCGTATATCAAGAACTATTATGCCATCATAGCACCTGTCACCGGACGACTATCCAGAAAAAATGACAGCTCGGAAGGGGACTCTCCCCATACTAAATCTTGGGTCGCGTACCTTTTCAAATTCAGCACGGCTGGCCGGGTTACTTCTCGAGATCGTTTAACTCCTAAGGAAGTAGAGGCCTTGGTGTCGACCGCTAGGAGGTCGAAGTCTAAAAGTGACAGGTTCGGGAGCCAGATTGACTCCTTCAGCTACTTTTATTATGGTACCCGGCGGTTGTCAGAGAAGGCACTCTTGGCCAGGTTTTTAATGGTATGGCTACGCACTTGCGTGGTCTCAGGAGGGGCAGGTTCTATTGAGAGGATCAGTCGCCACTTCATTCTTCCTGCCGTGAAGTTGGCCTTTGGGGTCAGGCTGGCTCTTCTTCCTGCCATGGTGTGCAGTATTCAGCATGGTCTCTGCGCCTTCTCGTCCAAGGTCATTGCTCGTGACGTGGCAATAGATTTCGAGCGTGTAGAATTGCCTTATCATTACTTGCTGGGATGGCTATTGCTGCATTATCAGTCCTTGATGAGGCCTGGGACGGGAGATGGCGTTACAGATGACGACGCATTTCTTTTCAAGTATCACCACCAACCTTGGGAATGTAGTACCATGCCGGCGTGTCGGAGGATGCTGGCGAGGGTGGACGGGTACAATTTCTTCGTGTCCGTTCCTCGTTTCACTGATCAAAAGGTGAGGAGTGTTCATGTTGATGGGGTTGGACCTCCTCATTTCTTGCCTGAAAAGATGCATTTCTGGCTGCGTAATATTCGCCCGGCGCATCTAGTTTACCGGAATCGCAACTTTGTGTACTTGGAGCCCTACTTGCCTAGTAGGTTTGCCCGTCAATTTGGGTATAGTCAGCTATTCCTCGGGCGCCCCAGTTCTCACCTGGGATTTGAAGGTAACATTCTTGACGGTATTAGGGCATGGAGCTACTATGACACCTGTCATACTCGGGCTAGCTTCTTGGTCCCTGCCGCAAACGTGATAGGAGAAATCCTGCTTATGGCGGCCCTATATCATGTTACGGCGAACCCTCCTCCCCTCGATTTTGACTCGAGGATTAGCTTCATTGTGGGTACTCGCCTGGCGGAGAAGGCTACGACGTCGAGAGCGAAGAAGAAAGGGACGACTAGAGTTCCTTCGCCCGATTTCGAGTCCTTCGACACAATTGAGGAAGACAACGAGCGGGATGACGGGGACTCCCTTTCTTCGGATGATGAGACAATAGCGGATCAATCTCCCGTCATGGCAGGTGACATGATGACGGATCAACCGTCGGCTGTATTTGATAAAGCAGTGGACCAGTTACCATCTGTGTCGGAGGTGATACGGGTAGATCTACCGCCCGTCATGCCTGGTCCCTCACGTAAGCGAGGCAGGCGTGAGTCCACTGGCGGAGGGGTAACTTTTTCTGTAAAGAAAGCGGTGGTCGGTCCCCGTAGGCTGCTTATTACGGAGAAGGGTAAGGATGTAGACGGCATTCCAGAGGTGAGTCGGAGCCTTCTCTTTGTCGTTGTTTTCTTCTTCTCGGGGATATGACTTGATCATTTTTCTTTGTAGGTGTCTGACGATGCATCGGAATACGAAGATGATGTAGCAGACCCTTTGGAATGATGCTTATAGAAGACCCAGGATCAATATGCATTCGGTCCACCTTTACGTCGCCAATGTATCCAGTGTAGTATAACGGGCGATCGTGCAGGTTAGTTTTGATAAGCATATCCTGCGGAGAGAAGACGATATTGGGCATCGCTCCCGTACACGCACTATCTTGGGGATCTGCAGGTTGGTTATCTCCCGTGAGGTTGACCTGAGCCAAGTACGCGTCGGCATTTTGGAGTGCATCACTCAAAGCTGTGCGAACATCCTTTGAGAGCCTTAGGAGTTCATATAAGGATAATTTGGCTGGTGTATTGGCCAATTGTGCCAAGATGTCGAAGTTGTAGGGCCTCTCCAGCCCCTGAGGTGTCTCCTTTCGGAGGGATTTGTCGAAGCGAGTCTCCTTCGGCTTAGGCTTATCGGTCGTCGAAGGCTGAGCCGGTCCCGGAGTGTCGGTAGAAGTGGGCGGATGATCATCAGTCGAGTTCTCAGCCACGGGCTGAGATTGTGCTCCAGATCGAGTAACAACGGCCATGACTTCTTCTTCATTTGCCGAGACGGTGCGGCAGGATCTGACTTTTCTGCTTCTCTTCTTCGTTGTGGGCTGAGTCACCTCGTGGACCAAGTCCGGATGGACCCACATAATTTCTCCTCGCGATGTAGTGAGAGGTATAAGATTGGCAGCTTGATCTCGAGCAGGCGAAAGATTAGCAATTTCCATCGTTGCCAGAGGAATGGGTATAACACCGTCTTGAGTCTTTGTTGGCGGGAAGCTGCCGAATTGTACGGATACCATGTTGGCTGCTACGGTTACCTCCTCGAAATCGATGGCTAGAGCGTTCGAATCGATAAGGTTTTGGATGTACCGTTTCAGTTGGTAGCAGTCGTGTGTAGCATGGTGGACGTAACGGTGGTAATGTCAGAATTTTGGGTTCCCCAAGTCAGCCGGCCGAGGCTCCCGTCTTGGCGGAGGGAGCTGAATTCTATCTCCTTGTATGAGCATGTCCAAGATAGGCTTGACGTGGCTGTCTTCAAAAGAGTAAGTGATTTGAGGCCATTGTTTGTCTGTTGGTTGTGACTCGGGCTTCTGGGCCGTGTCGGCCACCATAGCCTGCTTGCCTCTGTTGTCCCGATTGTTGGAGGGGTTACCCCCATTGTCGGTGTTGATGCTGGGACGCTTGCCCTTGTTCTCTCCCTATGAGATATGCAACCCCAGCTGGCGGGCCTTCTTCAATCGTTCTTCGGCACTTGTAGCAATGATGATAAAAGCCTTCCAGTCCTTGAATTGACTTTCGCCCATCCAGAGACTAATTGTTGGGAGTAGTCTCTTTTGGCAAATTTCAATCAGGGAAGAATCCGGATTGCCAGATGGTAACTTCATTGCGGTTTGGCGAAACCGCTCAATGTAATTCCTCGTCAGCTCTTTCTCTCCTTGGATGACATCCATGAGGGTAGACATTGTGACATCCTGTCCTACCTCGTAGAACCTCTGCAAGAACAAGCGTTTGAAGCCAGCGAAGGAGTGGATGCAATTGTCTGGCAGGTTGCGGTACCAGTCGAAGGCGACTCCTTCCAATGCCCCGATGAATAACCGCGTGAGGATAGCGTCATCATGGGGCAGATGGTCGGTGGTGACCTCGAAGTAAGTGATATACCGACTTGCTGAGGTCTTGCCATCATAAGGGTTGATATTGAACGGCTTATATCTTGGTGGGAATGGAACATCCCTCCATTCAGCAGGATATGGTTGCCGAATTCTGAAGTCTTGAGAGTTTTCTCGGGCGTGGAACATGGCTCGGAGCTCTTGAACTTCTCTTCTTACTTCTCGGGTCATATCTGTCGCAGTCGGAGCCGTTACTTCGGGAGGATTATTGCCCGGGTTCGGTGCCGCCGAATTTGAATCTACGTTGATTGGGGGACCCGCACTTGTATGGCCAGGTGTCACTCCCTGCAGAGTAGGAAGCTCCCCTGGGGGGATGAACCCTTCGAAGTGTACACTCCGACGAATGAGGAGCTCCAAGATTTGGATCGACGATTCTCCGGTTTCGTCGCCGTATATCAAGAACTATTATGCCATCATAGCACCTGTCACCGGACGACTATCCAGAAAAAATGACAGCTCGGAAGGGGACTTTCCCCATACTAAATCTTGGGTCGCGTACCTTTTCAAATTCAGCGCGGCTGGCCGGGTTACTTCTCGAGATCGTTTAACTCCTAAGGAAGTAGAGGCCTTGGTGTCGACCGCTAGGAGGTCGAAGTCTAAAAGTGACAGGTTCGGGAGCCAGATTGACTCCTTCAGCTACTTTTATTATGGTACCCGGCGGTTGTCAGAGAAGGCACTCTTGGCCGGGTTTTTAATGGTATGGCTACGCACTTGCGTGGTCTCAGGAGGGGCAGGTTCTATTGAGAGGATCAGTCGCCACTTCATTCTTCCTGCCGTGAAGTTGGCCTTTGGGGTCAGGCTGGCTTTTCTTCCTGCCATGGTGTGCAGTATTCAGCATGGTCTCTGCGCCTTCTCGTCCAAGGTCATTGCTCGTAACGTGGCAATAGATTTCGAGCGTGTAGAATTGCCTTATCATTACTTGCTGGGATGGCTATTGCTGCATTATCAGTCCTTGATGAGGCCTGGGACGGGAGATGGCGTTACAGATGATGACGCATTTCTTTTCAAGTATCACCACCAACCTTGGGAATGTAGTACCATGCCGGCGTGTCGGAGGATGCTGGCGAGGGTGGACGGGTACAATTTCTTCGTGTCCGTTCCTCGTTTCACTGATCAAGAGGTGAGGAGTGTTCATGTTGATGGGGTTGGACCTCCTCATTTCTTGCCTGAAAAGATGCGTTTCTGGCTGCGTAATATTCGCTCGGCGCATCTAGTTTACCGAAATCGCAACTTTGTGTACTTGGAGCCCTACTTGCCTAGTAGGTTTGCCCGTCAATTTGGGTATAGTAAGCTATTCCTCGGGCGCCCCAGTTCTCACCTGGGATTTGAAGGTAACATTCTTGACGGTATTAGGACATGGAGCTACTATGACTCCTGTCATACTCGGGCTAGCTTCTTGGTCCCTGCCGTAAACGTGATAGGAGAAATCCTGCTTATGGCGGCCCTATATCATGTTACGGCGAACCCTCCTCCCCTCGATTTTGACTCGAGGATTAGCTTCATTGTGGGTACTCGCCTGGCGGAGAAGGCTACGACGTCGAGAGCGAAGAAGAAAGGGATGAATAGAGTTCCTTCGCCCGATTTCGAGTCCTTCGACACAATTGAGGAAGACAACGAGCGGGATGACGGGGACTCCCTTTCTTCGGATGATGAGACAATAGCGGATCAATCTCCCGTCATGGCAGGTGACATGATGACGGATCAACCGTCGGCTGTATTTGATGAAGCTGTGGACCAGTTACCATCTGTGTCGGAGGTGATACGGGTAGATCTACCGCCCGTCATGCCTGGTCCCTCACGTAAGCGAGGCAGGCGTGAGTCCACTGGCGGAGGGGTAACTTTTTCTGTAAAGAAAGCGGCGGTCGGTCCCCGTAGGCTGCTTATTACGGAGAAGGGTGAGGATGTAGACGGCATTCCAGAGGTGAGTCGGAGCCTTCTCTTTGTCGTTGTTTTCTTCTTCTCGGGGATATGACTTGATCATTTTTCTTTGTAGGTGTCTGACGATGCATCGGAATACGAAGATGATGTAGCAGACCCTTTGGAATGATGCTTATGGAAGACCCAGGATCAATATGCATTCGGTCCACCTTTACGTCGCCAATGTATCCAGTGTAGTATAACGGGCGATCGTGCAGGTTAGTTTTGATAAGCATATCCTGCGGAGAGAAGACGATATTGGGCATCGCTCCCGTACACGCACTATCTTGGGGATCTGCAGGTTGGTTATCTCCCGTGAGGTTGACCTGAGCCAAGTATGCGTCGGCATTTTGGAGTGCATCACTCAAAGCTGTGCGGACATCCTTTGAGAGCCTTAGGAGTTCATATAAGGACAATTTGGCTGGTGTATTGGCCAATTGTGCCAAGATGTCGAAGTTGTAGGGCCTCTCCAGCCCCTGAGGTGTCTCCTTTCGGAGGGATTTGTCGAAGCAAGTCTCCTTCGGCTTAGGCTTGTCGGTCGTCGAAGGCTGAGCCGGTCCCGGAGTGTCGGTAGAAGTGGGCGGATGATCATCAGTCGAGTTCTCAGCCACGGGCTGAGATTGTGCTCCAGATCGAGTAACAACGGCCATGACTTCTTCTTCATTTGCCGAGACGGTGCGGCAGGATCTGACTTTTCTACTTCTCTTCTTCGTTGTGGGCTGAGTCACCTCGTGGACCAAGTCTGGATGGACCCACATAATTTCTCCTCGCGATGTAGTGAGAGGTATAAGATTGGCAGCTTGATCTCGAGCAGGCGAAAGATTAGCAATTTCCATCATTGCTAGAGGGATGGGTATAACACCGTCTTGAGTCTTTGTTGGCGGGAAGCTGCCGAATTGTACGGATACCATATTGGCTGCTACGGTTACCTCCTCGAAATCGATGGCTAGAGCGTTCGAATCGATGAGATTTTGGATGTACCGTTTCAGTTGGTAGCAGTCGTGTGTAGCATGGTGGACGTAACGGTGGTAATGTCAGAATTTTGGGTTCCCCAAGTCAGCCGACCGAGGCTCCCGTCTTGGCGGAGGGAGCTGAATTCTATCTCCTTGTATGAGCATGTCCAAGATAGGCTTGACGTGGCCGTCTTCAAAAGAGTAAGTGATTTGAGGCCATTGTTTGTCTGTTGGTTGTGACTCGGGCTTCTGGGCCGTGTCGGCCACCATAGCCTGCTTGCCTCTGTTGTCCCGATTGTTAGAGGGGTTATCCCCATTGTCGGTGTTGGTGCTGGGATGCTTGCCCTTGTTCTCTCCCTATGAGATATGCAACCCCAGCTGGCGGGCCTTCTTCAATCGTTCTTCGGCACTTGTAGCAATGATGATAAAAGCCTTCCAGTCCTTGAATTGACTTTCGCCCATCCAGAGACTAATTGTTGGGAGTAGTCTCTTTTGGCAAATTTCAATCAGGGAAGAATCCGGATTGCCAGATGGTAACTTCATTGCGGTTTGGCAAAACCGCTCAATGTAATTCCTCGTCAGCTCTTTCTCTCCTTGGATGACATCCATGAGGGTAGACATTGTGACATCCTGTCCTACCTCGTAGAACCTCTCCAAGAACAAGCGTTTGAAGCCAGCGAAGGAGTGGATGCAATTGTCTGGCAGGTTGCGGGACCAGTCGAAGGCGACTCCTTCCAATGCCCCGATGAATAACCGCGTGAGGATAGCGTCATCATGGGGCAGATGGTCGGTGGTGACCTCGAAGTAAGTGATATACCGACTTGCTGAGGTCTTGCCATCATAGGGGTTGATATTGAACGGCTTATATCTTGGTGGGAATGGAACATCCCTCCATTCAGCAGGATATGGTTGCCGAATTCTGAAGTCTTGAGAGTTTTCTCGGGCGTGGAACATGGCTCGGAGCTCTTGAACTTCTCTCCTTACTTCTCGGGTCTCATCTGTCACAGTCGGAGCCGTTACTTCGGGAGGATTATTGCCCGGGTTCGATGCCGCCGAATTTGAATCTACGTTGATTGGGGGACCCGCACTTGTCTGGCCAGGTGTCACTCCCTGCAGAGTAGGAAGCGCCGCTTTGATCTCGTCTACAGACTTGACCAAGGCGTGCAGTATGGCCTCCAAAGTGTCGATGCGTTGGCGATCATTGGAGCCACCTTGATTGTTGTCTGTCATGAATACCATCCTTACGTGAGGAGTGACGGAAGGGACGGTGGAGGGTACGCCCTCCGAGTCGTACCCATGTATTGATAAATCATCGGGGTAGGTGAGAATATTCTCTTCGGGTTCGGATTCAGAAGGAACAGTACCCCCAGCTTCGGAGCTTGCTTCATCTTGAAAGTCACGGATGTCCTCGGGGACATCAGTATCTGTTGCACCTGATGGGAGAGTTGTTTCTCCGGGCTCGTCTCCTTGAAACATCGGATTGTTGTGGATGTTCGGAGGAGTGCTACCCCCAGCTCCCTCGACCCTCAGCGGTGCGGACGATGAATCTCCCATTGCAGCAGATTTTGTCTTCGAACGGGTGTGTTGGTATACTCCGGTAGAGGGCAACCGTTTAGCCGACAATTTCTTAGCTGTAGTGGTTGATATTTTTGGGCTGGAGATGCTTGTCTTCTTCCCTTTCCCCTCGGCGGGGACTTTCTGTGCAGAATTACAGGAGGCAATAGGAGGTGCTTCGTCCTCCGAGCTCGGGTGCTGTAATCTTTGGAAGACGAACGGCCGATCTTCCGTCACTGCCACGTTGTTGCAGCAGCAGTTGACGATGATCTGGGTACAGTGACGTCCATGTGAGGACTCTTTGCACGCCGAGGGCCCTTCTCTTTCCTTGCGTTTGTGGGGGACAGCCTCACGCAGGTCAGAGAAACTACTTTGTCCGTTTGCCGCTGGGGACTGGACTTGAGCGGTTCGATACAACTTCCCATCAGAGGCCCGCGTGATAATCAGCGGGACGCCCCGATAGTCAGAGGTTGGGGCAGCTGTCTGTGCTTGATGAGCCCGCACTGCCCTGGACTTCTTCTTCTTAGCACCTGTGGGTGCATAATAAGAAGAATCCAAGTTGAATACCACAGAGTCTGGAGAATCATCAGGGTTCGGACCGTACGAGAGACGGTCAAAAACTGATCGAGAGGAGCATAGAGCGGATGTCATGCGGCTGGGATTGGAAACCGTGCAGGCTGTCTGTATGCGGTTGTCTTCTGTCATCGGCTGAGTTCTTGTGCGGCTAGGAGTCACGACCGTGCAGGCTGGCCGCATGCGGTTGGCATCTGTGGCCGCATGGGTTTTCTATAAACGATTGACTTTGATAGCCGCATGAGTCCCATCCATGCGGTTGGCAACTGTAGCCGCATAAGTCATGCGGCTGACAGATGTGGCCGCATGAGTTTTCTTCATGCGGTTGGCGGATGTAGCCGCATGGGCTTTCTCCCTGTGGCTAATACCCTTCTGCGGCTCGGATCGCGTAGAGTTCCTCTTTGCCCCTGTATGTCCAGCATCATAGTATTTTCTTCTGCCGGACTTGGGGACAGCAGAGTTGTCTATGGTCTGAAGTGGGGCCGCAGGAGAGTCCTTCTCGCCATTTTGAGCAACAGAGGGTATCTCATCGAAGACTTGAGGAGGAGCAAATGATTTTAGCCTCCACTCTTTGTGAGCCTTCGTGGTGCGGGTGCGCTTCTGGATCGGGCCAGCGCTGCCTTCAGAGGGCATCTCTTCGAATGCCTGTTGGTCGAAGCGGACGACCATCTTCTGTTGTGTGGAGCCAAGTTTGGCTGCATCCGATTGCGTCACCAACTCCTCAGCCGTGGAGAAGTTAGTCCCCAGCAGAGTCGCCATCGTGTTTGCCATTAATTGTAAAAGTACAGAACAGTTTTATGGGAGGACTGAACTTAGACTCACAATACAAACTCGCTTGTACGAAGAAAGCCTAGGGACGAAAACCTAGGTACAGCAGTCTAAGTACAATTGTTTATTTTAGATTCTGGGGGGTGACGATAGAGGCTCGGGAAAGCGACGGCCGCTCTGCCTTACTCCTTGGACGATCGGTATGCAGTCTTGGCTCGAAGAAGATCTGCTTGGCGTGGACGAAGGAATGCTCTTCTTGCTTTCCTCGTGTTGCTCCCCTGGCTTCTCTCTCTCTGTGGTTATCGAAAAGGGGGGAACTCTCTCTGTATATCTGTCTCTCTCTCTCTTTTTATTCTTTTGTTGCCCGTCTATTTTTGTAAGGGAATGATGCTGGCTATTTATAGGAGTGGGGGGTGATCATTAGGGTTTGCTAATGATCATTTGTTTGGAATGTCGGCGCTCCTTCAATCTATATGAACCTTTGATCCTGATTACAATAAATCTGGGCCATTAATACGGATAGCACCGTATCTTGTGAGCAATTAATGCTAATTGCTTTAAATCTTCATGATTGATTACGCCAATGTCTGATTGCTCGCCACGTGTCCCATTAGCTTGATAATAAATGATATGCCCTGATCTTAGTAATTATGACAATGATGTCAAATGTTCTTGTTGGGATTCGGTTAAATCCTTGATTGATCCGATGCCACGTGTTTTGATTGTGGATACTGTCGGAGCCGCATAGGATGGACAACACTTGAACCGCAGGGAGATACTCTTCGTGAGCCGCATGGGACAATGCTTCATCGAGCCGCAGGGAACGAACTCTCAATGAACCGCATATGCAGTCTTTGCGAGCCGCATGAGCTAGCGTTATATTGAGCCGCAAGGACTGATCTCTCAGTGGGCTGCATATGGCTGATTTTTGCTAGTCATATAGAGTGACTTCTCAGTGAGCCGCATGGAGCTGTTCTCTATTTAAGCCGCATGAGATTTTGCCACGTGGCAACCTAGGATTTCTGACGGATCGGGTCAGAGATCTTCTTCTTTTCCTGAAGAGTCTGTCATTATGGCAGAGCCATTATGACACTTTATGCCAGAGCCGCCACAGTCGTCAAATTGTGTCAGAGCATTAAATGAGGCCACTATTCAAAGGGCCAGCTGTAGGAAAGGATCACAAGGGGACACGTGGCATCAATCGAGCCGCATATTCCTGCTGAACCGTATACACTCGCGAGCCGCATGAGACTGAGAGTCTTCCTTTGAACCGTGCAAGATAGCTCCCATATGAGCCGCATGGGCTTCGTATCCGGAGCCGTATGGACCATTATTCTGATATTTTCCATGCTTCTACAGCATTGACTCAAGCGGTGTTTGATATACGATCGGCCTTGACCAGAGCACCTTCAATCGGTCTCGACCCAGGAGTCAATGGGGAGTCGAGTGTACCCCTTCAACGGGCACCCTCCGACACAGAAGCACCTCGAACGTCGGAACCCTCAAACGCTCCGCTCCAGGTAGTACCACCTTCCTCGACTCCTAGCTCCACGGAGGATGTGGTCAAAATGATCAAGAACTTGGGGGAGCACTTCGAGTCCAAAAACAGGCAAGAGGAGCGCCAGAAGATGGGTATTCCCCAGCCTTATCCCCTTGAGTGGAACAAGGTGGTTTATCCTCCAAAATATAAACCACAAACACTCACGCCGTACGATGGAAAGGACTCTCCGCGTCGGTACCTGACATATTTCCAGTCACAAACGGGGTATCTTCCAAAGGAGGACGCGCTCCTCACCAGCATCTTTGTTGGGGCCCTAAAAGGGGTAGCGTATGACTGGTACTGCAGCCTCCCCGACAATTTTATATCGTCCTTCGATGATTTGACGCGCCTCTTCCTTGATCGCTTCTACGATGGCGGGAAGGACATGACGATGGCATCTCTCATAGAGATACGCCAGAAGGAGAAAGAAACGGTTCGGGTTTTCATCGAACGCTTCCGACAAGCCTGCTTCAGGCTACCTCCAGGCATGCCAGAACATGCGCTCCTCTCCTCTTGCAGCATGAACATGCTGCCCGCAGTGAAGCTCTGGCTCAACTCTACTCCCCCTTCCGACTGGAGCTTCCTGATCATCGAAGCTGAAGCCGCAGAAAAGAAGGCGGCCAATACACGTCTTCTGGGTGTCAGCTTCCCCGCCTTTGATGATAAGGGGAAAAGGTCAGCAGCCAACAACTCCGGGCGAGAAGCAAAGGGAAAACAGGCATTGACTGTTAATGCCTCGAAGGGCGCATCTGTGCCTACTCAGAAACCTCCACTGGTGCCGAGACCCAAGGAGGTGTATTCATTCAATGACGAAGACATCCTGCAACTCTTTGAAGTACTGAAGCAGGGTGACAAAATCAAACTTCCGGACCCAAAGCGGCCCGATGAAGTCGGGAAAGTGGACAACCCGAGGTACTGTCACTACCATCGGTTTGTCGGACACCCGACTAAGGACTGCTACGTCCTCAAGAATTACATCCAGCGCATGATCAATGCGGATGTAATCTCCGTCGACTACGAAGAGAAGACGGTGTCAGCCAATGTGGTGTCACTCCAATTCGGTACCTTGCCGCCGACCACCACACAAGATGGCGTCGTCTCCATCCCTAAGGCGACAATGGAGGTGGTGAACTTGCCACCTACCCATGACAATACGAGTGGACTCATTCCACTCACCACATCTCGAGGAGAGGTCCTCTGGGTTCATCCCGACCTCGTCTCCGAGGTGACTCAACCAGAGGTACGCTCTACCTCCAAATCAAAAGGCAGGAAGATCAAGTCTTGCCGTACGGTCTCTTCTTCAACGGAAGAGGCACTTCCAGTGCAGACGCGTGCACAATAGAATGCTCAGCCCGGCGAAGCTGCCGTCGAGGTGGTGCCTCCCGGTACCATCCCTGAAGAGGGCCCATCTAAACCCTCAGCAGCCAATAAGCAAAAGCAGGTGGAGGCTCATTTCGACAGACCTCTACGGAAGGAGACTGCTTCGGGGCTAGCCAAGCCCCACAACTTTGACATACTGGCACAACTGGCCAGTACTCCTGTACGCTTGTCTTTGTTTGAGCTCCTGCGTCTTTCCAAAGACTCCCGAGAAGCTCTCTGCGAAGCTCTAAAGGACGATGAATCCTTTCTCAGTCAGGTCAAGCAGCCTGAAGACCTCCCAACTACTTGTGCACACTATCATTGTGCGGAGGAAGTTATCCCAAACATAACTTTCACCCAACAGGACATGCTGCTCAAGCACCACCGACATAACCGACCGCTGTATTACACAGGGTACATCGGTTCAGTCAAGGTGAGCCGGATTCAGATCGATCTGGGGTCTTTCCTCAGCATTATCCCGAAGGCGCTGCTATCAAAACTGGGGATCCCAATGTACCGGCTGGCGCCCTCCAACACAACCATCAGTGGCTTCAACGCTAGCAAAAGCGAGCCACTGGGCAAGATCCGACTGAAGTGTCACATAGGTGTAGAAGCATGGAATTTCACAACCAGAAAGCCCATGCGCCAGGCATTATATGCGCCAGAACTCAGACAGCTAATCGAATAAGCCATAGACATTCGAAGAAGGACTTTTTATTTTATATATATAAAGTCTATTACATGTCTAGAAAAGATGGTACAAAGGAGAATTTCTACAAAGGATCCTAGATCTACATCCAGCAACCACCATGCGCCTTCCAGATAGGCGCAGCAACCACCATGCGCCTTCCGATAGGCGCAGCAGTCACCATACGCTGTCAGCCAGGTACAGCAGATGTCATGCGCCTCCAGCCAGGCACATCCTACCATCTCTTCAGCAGCTCAGTTATGTGCATCCAGCTCAGTTATGTGCATCCCTTCAGCAGCTCAGTTCTGTGCAACTCTTCCAACCAGGCTCACCTGGCCGAGCAGAGCCCAGTTATGTGCCGCTCTTCCAGCCAGGCTCGCCTGATAAGTGCTTCGCCAAGCAAAGCATTTAACCCTCTGGCTGGAACCAAGGGAGAGAAGAGCACCGCAAATGCTGTGGCCAGGGGAGGCTTCGAAAGAGCCTCCAAAGACCAAGGAAGACCGTGATCGAAATTATGGCACAAGGAGCTTTTAACACAATCAAAATGGGCGACACCCACTTTGAAGGAAGAGAGAGCCTAGCACCGCCATTCCGATCTACGGCTCTTCCGGAATAACGGAGACGAGGCCCGATCTTTGGATGCAACAGGCACCTTCCACCTGCCTCAGAAGCCCTCGACTCCGTCTTTTGGATGTAACAGTCACCTTCAAGAGCATCGAAGACAACACGACGTCTCATCTTCACCCTCGGGAGCACTTCGTCAACAGAATGCACCCACATATCCAAGTTCATGTTGGAAGTACGTGAGGGAATGAGGAGCAAACCTTCTTTCCATGCCACTATTTATAGGCCGGGCAAATCAAACCCACGCGCCAAGTGGATGACTCTCCGAATTCTGTGCAATGAATTTGCATTAAATGGATGAACCGAACGCCTCGAATTCAGCCAAACGGCTATTTATAGCACTCGAGGAGCGAGACAGCCGCGTCATTAAAGGACATGTCGGATGCGCCAGCCAAACAGCGCATCACACGGACGCGCCCTCCTGCATCAGGCATATCGCACAGACGCGCCCTACAGTACCCGGCGCATCACAGAGGATGTGCCCTCACATCTCCATGCCAAGTAGAATACCAACCTATGTGCCCACTCAGCTGTCCATCGAACGTCACAAACATTAAATGCTGAACTGACACCAGAGTTGGCAGCACGCTTCCCAAAGTCTGAACAGTTGACAGCTTTTTCCCAGAACGAAGCGTCGGCAACGTCAGCATCATCATGACTATATCCCGACGGCTACTACCACGTGGCCACCCGCATGCGCCTCTACGGCCATGTGTCCAAATCCGCATGCGCCTCTACGGCCATACGTCCAAACCAGCATGCGCCTCAAAAGCCATGCGCCTCAGACCCTTCACTGATCCTTAAGACAGAAGAAGAGTCTCCAGTTGAAGCTTTGCATGCGCTTCAAAAGCCATGCGCCCCAGACTGATCTCTGATCCCGAAAGACAGAAGGAAGGTCACCTGCATGCGCCTCAAAAGCCATGTGCCCTAAATGGTTTATAACTCCTAAAGGTTATGAGCCGCAGTCTCCTCCTGCGCCCAGATCCAAGGCGCAGCTTACCAGATCACTGCCCCCCCAAATCTGAGATCTTCGAGCCATGGGTCGATAACACGTGTCCTTTGACTCAACTCGTCCAAGATTTCAGCAACAGAAAGATCTTCTCCTCTGCTACGTGCCGGCTCACAACAGCAGTATGAAGAGTTCAACCTCCCAATCAGGGCGCATCATCCGTGCGCCCCCATCAGCAACTTCCACGTGGTGTCCCCATACACCGGCGCATCCTATATGCGCGCATGAGCAGCCAGCCTGCAAAACTATAAATAGAGGGATCATTTCCTTCTCACCCACAGACAACAGACAGAATCCACAATAAACATAGGAGGAATTACCAGAGAGGCAGATACAGACACTCAACGTCTTCCTCCTCTCAGCACGCTCCAGTACCCAGAGCAATCCACACCTTCAGAGAACCGATAACCGTCGTCAGCCGGTCAACGGAGTCAACGCATTACCACTCGCTCCATTGGCACTAAGGACCCAGCTTAAACAAAAGTGTGCTCCTAGGACTACATCTAAGTCCTACATTTGTAACACTGTTCTGTTTGTATTAAAGTTTTTAATCAAACAATTTTAATGGCAAACAAGCTGGCGACTCTGCTGGGGACTTCTTTCTCCTCTTCCGAGAAAGTCGTGTCACAGGCCGACGACGTGAAGGTGGGCTCCTCCCACAAGATGCTGGTAGTGCGCCTCAATCAACAGGCGTACGAGGAGTTCATTTCTGAAGGAAGTGTGAGTCCTTCGAAGCGGCTACCAAAGCCGAAGAAGATCCGCACGGCCTGGGTGCACAAAGTCGACGCCTCGGGCACCACCACTGAAGGGGATGCAGCAATCTAGCCTTCCCTTTCTGCTGACGTTCTCAGCAACCAAGGTGCGCCCGCCGATGCAGTGCATCTCTTGGGGAAGCGTGCAGCCGACCACGTTCCCCAGCTATCTCCCTCTCAGGCGAAGAAGATACGTCGACGGAGCAGGGGCGCAGCCAATGCCCCGCGCATCGCTTCTGATGCGCCACAAAAAGCCTCTGTCTTTGACAGACTCACTCGCTGTAATGGCGAGGAGAATTTGGATGCTGAGTACTATGCGCCCCAGCGGGCTGGTACGAAGAAATCCAAGGCGGTACGGGCCATGCGCCACAAACGTGCTATGCCAGCAGCCAGCCAAAGGCACGCGCTCGTCATCACGCGCGCTGCCGATGGCAAGCTGTACAAGGTTGACTCAAGTGCTTCTACACCAACAACGAGTCATTCTTCAAAGCCCTCATCTCGCCTGGGCGCATCTACTGCGTGCACAACCAAGTCGAGAGAGGCAAATTCAGTGGTCTTGAACACCCGCGCCTCCTCTGGTTGTGCGTTTGAGGTCCGTTCAAGTCACTTCAAATGTTGTGGTTCCCCCACTACTGATCGTGATGCCTGCTTGGTATTAGATCAGGGGGCGCAGCACTCACCTGACCACCCCGGCGTTTGGCCTTGCCATACGTCTGAAGGGGGTGTGAAGGCACCACTCTCCTCCAACGACCTGCGCAACGTGATCACTCACAAGCGCCGGTCAGGAGAGTCGACCAACAAGCACGATGCGCCTCTTACGGGGCATACTTGTACGGTGGTCACCATCAACTGCTGTTGCAAGACGGCAGTTCCACCAAGACAGTCGGTCTTCCAACGACTACAATCATCGACACCTCTCCGACGTCGCCTTGGGGCGAAGGTGTTAGCTGAAGAGGAGCCAAAGGTCGCTTCAGGCAACGTGGTCTCCAACTCCTCATCAATCCGGAAGGCGACTGCCAATTCCTCGTCTTCATCCAAAAGCCAGCCGAGGAAAACCAAGGCAGCTGTCTTGACCTCTGGAGTGTTTGAAGGCACTCGATCGAGGAAGAAGTCCTTGGAGGAAGCTGGGGGTAGCCAGACCCTTGTTGAGCCTCCTTCCGAAGACGAAGATGTCCAAAGCACAGCTGCGGCGGATCTTGATCATCAAGGCGAGATTACTCTCCCTGAAACCCCTCAAAATAAGGATGTCCTCCAGGACACTGCCGGGGGTAGTTCTGGAAACGAAGAGGTCCTTCAAGACGGAGCTGAGGGCAAGCAGACCCTTGCAGATGCACCTATTGAAGATGAACTCCAGAATGCGGCTGGGGGTGGCCAAACACCAGGAGAAGTAACTCCCCCGCATGAGAGTGAGGCCGAAAGCGAAGCCTCAACCCATCCATCCACTCCTGGCCGTGTCAGGACAGTGTACATGGCTGGGGATGATGTCGAGTCTGATGCACCGTCACAGGACATAGTACAGCACATAGACTCATTAGAGGGAGGTCTCAAAACCCTCTCTGCCTCTATGCAAGCACTGACTCAAGCAGTATTTGAGATGCGATCGGCCTTGATCAGGACACCTTCAACTGGTCCTGACCCAGGAGCTAATGGGGAGTCGAGTGTGCCCCTCCAACGGGCGCCCTCGGATACAGAAGCACCTCGGACCTCGGAGCCCTCAAACGCTCCAATCCAGATGGTACCTCCTTCCCCGACTCCTAGCTCTACGGAGGATGTGGTCGAAATGATCAAAGACCTGCGGGAGCGCTTCGAGTCCAAGAACAGGCAAGAGAAACGCCAGAAGATGGGTATTCCCCAGCCTTATCCCCTCGAGTGGAACAAGGTGGTTTATCCCCCAAAGTATAAACCACAAACACTCAGCCCATACGACGGGAAGGACTCTCCACGACGGTACCTGACGTACTTCCAGTCACAGACAGGGCATCTTCCGAAGGAGGACGCGCTCCTCACCAGTATCTTTGTCGGGGCCCTGAAAGGAGTGGCGTATGACTGGTACTGCAGCCTCCCCGACAATTCCATATCGTCCTTCGACGACCTGACGCGCCTCTTCCTCGACCGCTTCTACGACGGTGGAAAGGACATGACGATGGCGTCTCTCATAGAGATACGTCAGAAGGAGAAGGAAATGGTTCGGGCGTTCATCGAACGCTTCCGACAGGCTTGCTTCAGGCTACCTCCAGGCATGCCAGAACATGCGCTCCTCTCCGCTTGCAGCATGAACATGTTGCCTGCAGTAAAGCTCTGGCTCAACTCTACTCCCCCTCCTGACTGGAGCTCCCTGATCATCGAAGCTGAAGCTGCAGAAAAGAAGGCGGCCAATGCACGTCTTCTGGGTGTCAGCTTCCCCGCCTTTGACGATAAGGGGAAAAAGTTCGCAGCTAACAGCTCTGGACGAGAAGCAAAGGGGAAACAGGCATTGACTGTTAATGCCTCAAAAGGCGCATCTGCGCCTACTCAGAAGCCTCCACTGGCACCGAGACCCAAGGAGGTTTATTCATTCAATGATGACGACACCCTGTAACTTTTCGAGATACTGAAGCAGGGTGACAAGATCAAGCTACCGGACCCAAAGCGGCCCGATGAAGTTGGGAAAGTGGACAACCCAAGGTACTGCACTACCATCGGTTTATCGGCCACCCGACCAAGGACTGCTACGTCCTCAAGAATTACATCCAGCGCATGATCAATACGGATGTAATCTCCGTCGACTATGAAGAGAAGACGGTGTCGGCCAATATGGTTTCGCTTCAGTTTGGCACCTTGCCGCCAACTACCACACAAGATGGCGTCGTCCCCATCCCTAAGGCGACAATGGAGGTGGTAAACTTACCACCTACTCGTGACAATGTGAGTGGACTCACCCCGCTCACCACATCTCGAGGAGAGGTCCTCTGGGTTCACCCCGACCTCGTCTCTGAGGTGACTCAATCGGAGGTACGCCCTACCTCCAAATCAAAAGGCAGGAAGATCAAGTCTTGCCGCACAGTCTCTTCTTCAACAGAAGAGGTACTTCCAGTGTAAATACGTGCACAACAGAACTCCCAGTCCGGCGAAGCTGCCGCCGAGGTGGTGCCTCCTAGCACCATCCCTGAGGAGGGTCCATCTAAGCCCTCAGCAGCCAATAAGCAGAAGCAGGTGGAGGCCCGTTTTGACAGACCTCTACGGAAGGAGAATGCTTCGGGGCTGTCCAAGCCTCACAACTTTGACATTCTGGCACAATTAGCCAGTACACCTGCGCGCCTGTCTTTGTTCGAGCTCCTGCGTCTTTCTAAAGATTCCCGAGAAGCTCTCTACGAAGCTCTGAAGGACGCTGAATCCTTTCTCAGTCAGGTCAAGCAGCCTGAAGACCTCCCAACTACTTGTGCGCACTGTCATTGTGCGGATGAAGTTATCCCAAACATAACTTTTACCCAACAAGACATGCTGCTCAAGCATCACCGACATAACCGACCGCTGTATTATACAGGGTATATTGGCTCGGTCAAGGTGAGCTGGATTCAGATCGATCCTGGGTCTTCCCTAAGCATCATTCCGAAGGCGCTGCTATCAAAGCTGGGGATCCCGATGTACCGGCTGGCGCCCTCCAATACAACCATCAGTGGCTTCAATGCTAGCAAGAGCGAGCCATTGGGCAAGATCCGACTGAAGTGTCACATTGGCAGCCTCAAAACTGAGGTGACTTGTTATGTAGTAGATGCCGAGGTCAACTACAACATCCTGCTCGGTCGACCATGGCTGCATGAGTACATGGTGGTGCCCTCCATGCTCCACCAGTGCATGAAGTATGTATCCACCAATGGCGTCGTCCGGACGGAGTTTGCAGACATCGATCCTTTCAAAGGGATTGAAGCCTACTTCACCGATTCTGACTTGTACAAGCCCATTGACGAGGAGGAAGCGAACGACACTGATGATGAGGCAGAGACGGCAACAGAGCCGGACATGGAGCCTGAGACGACTCCCGACGCCCCCTTGAAAATTCGACTGAAGGGGAAACCACCCCAGAAGCGCCTCCAATGAGCATCAAGCTATCAGGGAAAGCGCCGGCTCGCGAAGCACCCCTGAAGATACGCCTCAAGGGAAAGCCACCTCAAACATCGGCTCCCCTGGTGGCAAAATTACAAGGGCAGGCACCACTCACCGGAGGCGCAACCGAGGCGCCTCTCAAGGTGCGTCTCAAGGGCAAGCCGCCGCAGTCATCCAAGGTGTCAGAGAAGGCTCGTATAACCCTCTCAGACCCCAAAGCTGTATTGGACTCTCCTAGTCCGCCCCCAGTTCTTACAGACGAGGAGCTTGGTGATTATATCTCGGCTGACGTAGAGGCACCCTCCTTTGACAATGTAATCCCACGGGATAAGATCTCGTACTTTATCAATAATAGAGTGTCTTTTAATTATTCTTGTCTTCCACACTGGAATGCCATGTATACATTAGACAACGCTCTACGGTCGTTGCAAACACAAGTAACGACCGTCTACCATAATCAAATAGTCCCGTCTCAAGGAGTCTTCATAGTCCCTCCACGGAGCCGAGACCAAGGCACCATCATCTCGAGCAAAATCGAGCGTCGTCGGAACCTCCCGTCAATCGAGTCCGAACCTGATACCGGCAGAGTACAAGTCTATCGGTACACGGATGCGGCTAAGCACATCATCCAAAAGATGGGCTACGACCTGAAAAGCAACAAAGGCTTAAACTACGGCAAGGGTCGGCATCTCCCTGTCCGGCTTTCGATACCCAATGGAAAGCCACAGGACTATTATAATCGGACTGGACGAGGGTTAGGCTATGTCACGCCGCCATCAACCCCAGAGAGTTCAGATGCAGAAGACATAGAACATTCCCATTCGTCCGAAGCATCGACTTGGGATTCCGATACCAGTATCGGATCTGTCTTCAGGAAAGTGCTGTCAGCTAACATGACGTCAGCACAACCTCAAAAAGGTGAAGGCGAAGACCAAGCGCCAGAACCCTTCGAAGAAGAACCCTGGGCCCAATGCCTAGGGGAACAATGGGAATCTCGTTTTGAGGTTCGTGAACCTCCCACCGAAGACGAAGTCGAGCAGATCGACCTCGGGAAGGAGTCTTCTTCCAAACCCATCTTCATCAGTAAAAGCCTGGAAGGAGAAGATCGAGAATCTTTAATCCAACTGGCTAAAGAGTATATCGACGTCTTCGCCTGGATCTATGAAGACATGCCGGGACTCGATCCACAGATCGCAATGCATAGGTTGAACATCTTACCTGAGGCCAAACCTATCAAACAACAGCAGCGACGCTTCCGTCCGGACATCATGAATGCCATCGATCAGAAGGTTGACAAACTCTTGACTAGCGGCTTCATCCGTGAGGAACAACACCCGGATTGGGTAGCCAACATCGTTCCCGTCACCAAGAAGAACGGGAAGATACGAGTCTGTATCGACTTCAGGGATCTCAACTCTGCTTGCCCGAAGGACGAATTCCCGCTTCCAATCACTGATGTGATGATCGACAACACATGTGGCTTTGAGCGCATGTCCTTCATGGACGGGTATTCAGGCTACAATCAAATCAAGATGTTCCCCGATGACGCAAAACACATGTCATTCAGGACTCCAAAGGGTGTTTTCTGCTACACAGTAATGCCCTTCGGCTTGAAGAACGCCGGTGCGACATACCAGCGAGCTATGAGCACCATCTTCCGTCAACATCTTCGCAAGACAGTCGAATGCTATGTTGACGACATCGCAGTTAAGAGCCGCCTCAAAAGAAATCACCTACAGGACCTGAAGACGGTCTTCGATCTCATGCGGGCGCATCAACTCAAAATGAACCCCGCTAAATCCTTTCTGGGGGTTTCTAGCGGCAAATTCTTGGACTTCGTCATCACAGCGAAAGGCATTCATGTTGATCCTGAGAAGACCAAAGCCATCCTCAACATGGACCCTCCGAAGAACCTTCGAGAACTTCGAGGCCTACAGGGACGTCTGGCATATATCCGGAGGTTCATAGCAAACCTTTCCGGTAAGTGTCAACCCTTCACTCAGCTCATGAAGAAGGGAGTCTCTTATGTCTGGGCAGAGGAGTGCCAGAAGGCTTTCGACGACATCAAAGCCTACTTGACGAGCCCACCAGTCCTGGTAGCGCCAGTCACCGGTAAACCATTTCTCCTCTACGTCCGTGCTATGGATCATTCTCTTGGCGCTCTGCTGGCTCAAAAAAGCGATACCGGCTACGAGCAAGCAACCTACTACCTCAGTCGAACACTCATCGGGGCCGAACACCGGTACAACCCCGTCGAAAATGAGTGCTTGGCTTTGGTGTTTGCCATCCAGAAGACTCGTCATTATGTCTCGGGTCAGACAATTCATGTCATTTTCCGAGTCAATCCGCTCAGAGTCCTCATGACAAAGCCAGGATCATTGAACTCCCGGCTGGCTACATGGGCGATCTTGCTAACACCGTACAACATGGTGTTTGTGCCCCAAAAAGCTGTTAAGGGTCAAGCTCTGGCCGACTTTTTAGCTGCACACCCCATCCCAGAATCCTTAAAACTCTATGAAGATATCCCGGATGAGGTCCAAGAATCCAACGTCACCGAAGGAAGCTCCGTTTGGCGGATGTTCTTCGACGGCGCTTCGAGAACAGGCCCCAAAGGCCAAATCATCGCAGGAGTGGGGGTAGTCTTAGTCTCCCCCGATCAGCTGGTCATCCAACGTGCGTACTCTCTTTCGAAACCGTGCTCCAACAACGTTGCCGAGTACAACGCACTCGTCATGGGACTCCAGCTCGCACAACAGCTGGGGGTCGACCATCTGGAAGCTTACGGCGACTCAAAACTTGTCGTAAACCAAGTTCGGGGACAATACGAAGTTCGCCATGAAGATTTAATCCCTTATCATGAAGTTGCGTTGAACATCATTTCAATCTTCACCGGGTTCTTCATTGAACATGTCCCCCGTTTACAAAACTTGGAGGCCGATGCTCTGGCCGGCCTCGCAGCCTCATTAGCAGCATCCTTTGGGACTCAACACTATATCACGGTAACAGGACGAGATCTGATTTGTCCCAGAAATAACCTGTGCTTGCAAATGGCTCACGCCATGTCAACAAACACTGGTGTTAATGTCCGAGACTGGAGGTTCCCGTTCATCGACTTCGCTGTCTACGGAATCCTTCCAGAGGACCCGAAAGAAGCCGTCTCAGTCAGGAGACGCTCTCTTCGATTCTACTACGATACGGCTACCAAAACGTTGTATCGACGCTCCTTCGATGGGCTCCTCCTTCGATGCCTGTCCAACGAAGAAGCAGCCGATGCTCTTCAAGAAGCTCATGACGGAACTTGTGGAGCTCATCAACCCGGTCCTAAGTTGCAAGATCGACTGCGACGTATGGGCTACTACTGGCCAACCATGGTTGCCGATGCTGTCGAATATGCCAAGAAGTGCCACGCGTGCCAACTTCATGCAGACTTCATACATACACCATCGGAGCCGCTACATCCTACAGTCGCCTCCTGGCCCTTCGAAGCCTGGGGCATAGACATCGTAGGGCCAATCACCCCTCCTTCATCGAGAGGACACCGTTTCATCCTGGCCATCACCGACTACTTCTCCAAATGGGCGGAAGCAGTTCCACTAGCAGAAGTAAAAAGCTCCAGGGTGGTCAGCTTTATCAAACACCATATCATTTACCGTTTCGGGGTACCCCGGCGGATCATCCATGACAATGGTCCTCAGTTTATCAGCCACATTTTCAGCAGGTTCTGTGACAAGAATCGCATTCAGAACGTGGCCTCAACCGCCTACAATCCGGCAGCAAATGGATTAGCTGAGGCATTCAACAAAACTATCGTTAGGCTGCTCAAAAAGGTCGTGTCATCCAACAAACGCGACTGGGACAAAAAGCTTGGCGAATGCCTTTGGGCCTACCGCACAACGGTATGAACCCCAACAGGCAACACTCCATTCTTCCTGGTCTACGGGAGCGAAGCAGTACTGCCTCTCGAGATACAGATACCTTCGCTCCGTGTAGCAATCACAAACGTACTCACAGAAGAGGACAATCAACGTCGTCGCCTGCGAGAACTGGAGGCACTTGACGAAAAGCGTCTCTTAGCTCAGCAACGTATCGAGCTCTACCAAGCCCGTATATCACAGGCTTTCAACAAAAAGGTCAAAAAGAGGACTTTCCAAGTTGGCGACCTGGTTTTAGCAGTCAGAAGACCAATGGTGTTGACCCACAAGACACCAGGAAAGTTCAAGCCCAAGTGGGAAGGACCTTTCATCATAGAGACGGTATACTCAAACGGTGCTTACCGCCTCGCCAAACCCAATGGGGACTTGTTCATGATGCCCATCAACGGCAAGTTCCTAAAGAAGTACTATTCTTGACATCCACCAGACATGTACTTCATCAAACAACCTCTTTCCACAAACTCATATGCCTCCGGGACCCAGCTGTTCCGTGGCATCTTCCAGTAGAAAGATAACCACGTCCATATTACCTCTGAGTTGTCTCTCTACACCCTACAAAGCAGAATCTTACACTTCGTAAGCCTACGCTACCCTTCATGTTTACCACGTCCACATTACCTCTGAGTAAACATCTTGTACAAACAACCCCTGTGTTATTGTACATTTATCGCAGAACTTCCACGTCCATATAACCTCTGAGTTGTTCGGCGTATCCCCCAAGATCATTCCTACCACGTCCATAATACCTCTGAGTAGGGAGATTCTATCATTTCGAACCCAGTGATTGCCATGTCCACATTACCTCTGAGCAAACATAATGGTTCCTTCAAACTTATTATCTGTACCTGAAAACCAATGTGCACAAAAGATAATAGGTCCACACAAATCATCAAGTTCATAACAACAAAAGATGAACACATCACAAAAAAAAAGTTGTAGACTTCTTTATTCTTCTGAAAAAAAAGTACAAGAAACTACATCATTCCCCCCAGTAAGGGTTGCAAAAGAACACAAAAGAAAAAGAAAAAAAGCTATGGTCCCTGAATCTCCCCAGGATGGGCTGAGAGCTCCTTGACTCGAAGCTTTAAGTCGACTGCGCGGGCCTCCACCGTCGCCAGGACTAGTCGCTCTGCTTCTCGGTGCATCAATTCAATGGCCCCGGCGGAAGTATCACTTGCATGCTTCTCATCAAGCTGTTGTCGTTGCTGCGCCAAGGCAAGAGTTCGCTGAGTAAAAGCCGCTTCATCCTTCTTGAATGCCGCATGTTCAGCCTGGACACGCTCGACCTCTAACTGGAGTCGGGCCCATTGGACTTCAAGGCGGCGCATCTGGGTGTCGATATCCGCGATATTAGCTTCCAATGCAGCTCGAGTTTCCACCGTCGTCTTCATGGACTGAGACAACTGCTCTACCGCAGCCTCAGTCTCAGCCACCTCGCGCTCCCAAACGCCCACGGTGGCCTGGTATGAAGACTCGATCTCAGCGATCAGCTTCCCCTTCTCCGCCTCTATCAGGATAGAAAGGTCGTTTCGCTGGATGCGTCGAAGTTCCGCGAGCCGCTCATCCATCTCAATCACCGAAGCCTCCAGAATTTTGGCCATATGGTCGTGGCCTTGGTGAATACGAATCAGCTCGATGCAGGGCATTGCCAGAGCTTTTGCCGTCATAAAACTCCCATTGGCATTCATCACAGCAGATACACCCTTCTGTAGTATTTTATATACCCCCTCGACGAGGAATTTCACATACTCGTCTGCATCCGCCAGGACCTGCGGCGTCATCGCGGGAGTTGGAGGAGCTACTACAGTTTGCGGACCGGAAAAAGATCCGCCAACTTCAACCAGCGAGGCTTGAACCTCGGCATCAATGGGCTCTTCATCAACAGGGGCTGGACTTCCAGCCCGAGGAGCCGAAGGAGCTGGCACAGGCGTCGAGATGGTCCCCCAAGTAGAAGGAGCTACAGAGGGTTCTACACCCTTACCCTTCTCAAGCCCGGAGGAACCACCGATGTCAGCGACCACCTTTTCTACCCCCAACATCCTATCAACAGTTGGTACCTCCCTTGGTAGAATAGGGAGATTATCACTTGTCTCTTGACTCGTCGCAGCAGTTTTGACTGGCAGACAGGTCTCATCATCGAGTCCCTCAACAGGGACAGAATCTGTCGCTACCTCCTGAGTGGTAGCCGCCGCAACTTCTACGGTTGAAGCCGGGGTAGGACTCGGCAATGATGCAACCGACCTCCCCTCATCATGATAGAGAGGGGATTCAACCCTCTCTTCTATCTCAACCATATCTACTGTCCCCGCAGCAGATTTTTGCAAGACCGGAGGAACGTCATCGGAAGGCGACGAACTCCAGTCCACTTCATCATCAGGATACCTCGAGTCCGCAGGACCCTCAGCATCCAAGGCCTCCAAGGCAGACGGTGCTCTCCCAGAAGTTGTTGCGACCTCGAAATCGGAAGATATCAAAACCTCCACAGGAATATCTTCGGGACCTTCCTCCACGGGAGACATTAGCATCGGAGGAATGCGCTCATCAGAAGAGCCTGCCACCTCCTTCGGTTTACTAGCGCCCAATTTTGAAATACGGGACTTCTTCTTCAATCCCTACAAGAAGAAGAGCATAAGTCGCCACAATGACAAAAAATTGGAATTATGAAATATTCCTTACTTCAACAGGGATTGATCCTGCTGGCATTATAGGTGGCACTTCCGTAACCTTCGAGGTCGGCGCCCGTCTCGACCTTTTCTGTACAGAAGAACCAGCTTCTGTGTCAGCACGCCTTTTCCCGACAGATGGGTCTCCTACTGGTACTGCAGCAACAGCCCGATACCCCGCCAACTCTGGTGGACGATATGATCGGGCTGCCATCAACATATTCGCTATCGCCTCCAGCTGGGTTCCAATAATGAAACTAGTCTCCCTGTCATAACCAGGAGACATAGCAGTCATAGTGCAATATAGCTTGGCGGCCGGATATAGGATCGGCGACCGAGGATTGCGAACTGGCGTGGTGAACTTAACGCTAGTGCATCCAGCGTTATAATATTGCCAGCCCCGGGCTCCATCCAGCAAACTCCCGATGAAGCCTAAACTACTACTGGGATTCCGCAACATTAATTGGGTATAGCCAAACTGACGAGCAAATCGGCTTGGTAGATAAGGCTCCAGATAACACCTATTCTGGTTGCGGTAGACCAGGTGAGAAGGCCGGATACTCTGCAACCAACGAAAACTCCATTTCGGCAGAGTGACCGCATCTTCGCCAGAGTCAACTAAATCTTGGTCGACCTCGAAATCTTTGAAGATCGGGCCAACCTTGACAATCTCCCACCCCTGAAGGTAGGACAAGACTCTCCTGCAAACGGGGACGCCAGTGTAAGACCACTTCCTCTTATAGAAGTGGCGAATGAAGGCATCTCCTTCGACATGGTCCTCCTCCGGACCGGGACTCATCACGTTCGGATGATGCAAGATCAGCCAACCTATAAGATAATGGAAGGGCAGCTCGGCCCGGGGAAAGTTATCATTATTACCTCTCTCGTGGATCACATCATCGGCAAAGGACCTCAAACCGCACAACAGGTTGCACACCATCGCGGGGAGGAGAGCCAATGGTCGGCCACAGGCCAACTTCACCGCAGGCAAAATGAGATTCCGATGTTCCCTCTCGACGGCACCGGATCCACCTGCAAATACGCAATCCCGGAGCCATATCATCAAGTAGGACGTCAACACCGCCTTGGATGACATCCGGTGCCCGCAGTGCCAGAAACAGCTGTACGTAGCCTTGCCGCCCTCACATCCAGCCGGCTTATTTTAGAACTCACTTCCGCGGGCTTCAATCCCTGCGGAGTCGCAAACCGAATCCTCGAAGGATCCGTCAAATCCTGCCTGAAGACGTAGTCCCTCCAAGCAGTCACATGAGGCTGGGTCTTGCCCTTGTCCCTCCGGTACATCAGATAATGATGGCTTGTCACCTCTTTGAAAACAGCCATCATCTCCGGGTCCTTATCCTCCAGAACTTGGATCTCTTCATTTGATGGAAAATATTTCTCGTACGGTTCCGAGCCCCAAGGAAGCTTGGACACTTCGTACATCTCGTGAAGGGCCAATCCCAACTCCCCCACCGGGGTAAAGAAGCTACCAGTCTGGGCATTGAAAAGCTCCAAGAGCGCAAGGAACATAGGCTTATTGAGGTCCACGCCTGCTTGCGTGGCCCGAATGGCGGCTGTCAGCCCAATCTCTTTAAGCTCAACCTCGAACCTTGAAAGCACCCAAGTGGTCAACTCGTCCCACTTCGGGATGTAGTGACACCAGTCTTTGACTCTGAAGCTACCTGTCGGATACATCACCTTTGACGTCAACATCCGATTTGCAAAGATCGGGGCACTGAAGGGAAACGTGTCGTTTGGGACCTCACTATAGATGCTCCCAGGATGCAAGGCTCGGTAACTGAAAGAAGAATCGGCTCGTGAAGCGGTCAAAGTATCTCGCTGGTTTGAGGAGGCGTCAATTGAGAGGGTACCTCCCAAGGCCCCTCCTTGAGAGGGAGTAAGTTCCCAACCCATCCTTCTCTTCGAAGCTAGACGATAAAAAGCCGTCAGCGGCAACTGGCGGTCAACCAGCCGCATGTACAAAACCATGCTTTTGGCAAAAAAGAACCAGTCTTCTCTAATCCTCAGTATCTTCGCTTCGAAAGAGACTAGTCGGTCGCCAAACAGAAAGGCAGGTTTTAAGAAAGTTACACTTTCGGATTCAGCAGACTTCAGTTTACCACTTTCCATCATACTCTGGAGGAAAAGAGGCAACTGGGTCTGGATTTGTAGCATTCTCTCACGAGGTTGGTCCTGTAAGATAGCATCCTTCGCAGGATTGATCACCGCCTCATCAAAATCAACTCCCATCTGACAAAGAGAAGCGTCCAGAAGGACCTCATTCAACAAAGGGATCGTCATCGACACTGATACAACAAAGATGGAAGTCAGGCAAAAAGAAAAATGTCAAATAGCTTCAGCGCATCATCGGGGCGTAAGCCCATGCGCGCTAGCATCAGAGCTTCGGCGCATCATCAGGGCGTAAGCCCATGCGCGTCAACTTGCTTCGGCGCATCATCAGGGCGTAAGCCCATACGCGTCAGCATTGGAGCTTCGGCGCATTCAGAGCGTGAGCTCATGCGCGTCAGCGAAGGCTTCGGCGCATCATCAGGGTACGAAACCCATGCGCGTCAGCCATTAAACCTCGGTGCATGATAAAGGTGTAAACCTATGCACGTCGGCGGGGTAGAACCTCGGCGTATCATCAGGACAAAAGTCCATACGCGTTGGCAAATCTGAGTTAGGGCACAGTCTGGCCCAAAAGCTTATGTGAAGGAGATGAACCCACCCGTCACCTCAGGACGAACGTCGACCGGAGTTGCAGGGGTGATAGGTGCATCCTCACCAACGAACTCCTTCGCTTTCTCCTTCCCCTTGCCGGCACCACCGCGAGGAGTCTTGGGAGCCATTCTCTTAAAGAAGAAAAAGTTAAGGTTTTGAAGAAAAAACTCTAAAGAAAGCAAAGGCACAGAGCAGATGAATTCTCTCTCTCTCCAACCCTTACCTATTTATAGGGCTTGGTCGCACGCGTGAACCGATGACGTGTAATCTCAGCCGTCGCTTCGGGTTCCGTGAGGAGATAACAACAAATACAACCAAAAGATCATCATTAATCTTTTGGGTTACCAAGGCGTCATCATCATCAACTGAAAGGAGCATGCGCCCGAACAAGCATGCGCCCAAAAATCATACGTCCTGACCTCCATGCTTCTTATTCAAAGTATTCCAAAACTCATTCAAAAGTTTTGAAAACTCTGAAGGGGGTCTTGTAGAAGCATGGAATTTCACAACCAGAAAGCCCATGCGCCAGGCATTATATGCGCCAGAACTCAGACAGCTAATCGAATAAGCCATAGACATTCGAAGAAGGACTTTTTATTTTATATATATAAAAGTCTATTACATGTCTAGAAAAGATGGTACAAAGGAGAATTTCTACAAAGGAAGGATCCTAGATCTACATCCAGCAACCACCATGCGCCTTCCAGATAGGCGCAGCAACCACCATGCGCCTTCCGATAGGCGCAGCAGTCACCATGCGCTGTCAGCCAGGCGCAGCAGATGTCATGCGCCTCCAGCCAGGCGCATCCTACCATCTCTTCAGCAGCTCAGTTATGTGCATCCAGCTCAGTTATGTGCATCCCTTCAGCAGCTCAGTTCTGTGCAACTCTTCCAACCAGGCTCACCTGGCCGAGCAGAGCCCAGTTATGTGCCGCTCTTCCAGCCAGGCTCGCCTGATAAATGCTTCGCCAAGCAAAGCATTTAACCCTCTGGCTGGAACCAAGGGAGAGAAGAGCACCGCAAATGCTGTGGCCAGGGGAGGCTTCGAAAGAGCCTCCAAAGACCAAGGAAGACCGTGATCGAAATCATGGCACAAGGAGCTTTCAACACAATCAAAGTGGGCGGCACCCACTTTGAAGGAAGAGAGAGCCTAGCACCGCCATTCCGATCTACGGCTCTTCCCGAATAACGGAGACGAGGCCCGATCTTTGGATGCAATAGGCACCTTCCACCTGCCTCAGAAGCCCTCGACTCCGTCTTTTGGATGTAACAGTCACCTTCAAGAGCATCGAAGACAACACGACGTCTCATCTTCACCCTCGGGAGCACTTCGTCAACAGAATGCACCCACATATCCAAGTTCATGTTGGAAGTACGTGAGGGAATGAGGAGCAAACCTTCTTTCCATGCCACTATTTATAGGCCGGGCAAATCAAGCCCACGCGCCAAGTGGATGACTCTTCGAATTCTGTGCAATGAATTTGTATTAAATGGATGAACCGAACGCCTCGAATTCAGCCAAACGGCTATTTATAGCACTCGAGGAGCGAGACAGCCGCGTCATTAAAGGACATGTCGGATGCGCCAGCCAAACAGCGTATCACACGGACGCACCCTCCTGCATCAGGCGCATCGCACAGACGCGCCCTACAGTACCCGGCGCATCACAGAGGATGCGCCCTCACATCTCCATGCCAAGTGGAACACCAACCAATGTGCCCATTCAGCTGTCCATCGAACGTCACAAACATTAAATGCTGAACTGACACCAGAGTTGGCAGTACGCTTCCCAAAGTCTGAACAGTTTACAGCTTTTTCAGAGAACGAAGCGTCGGCAACGTCAGCATCATCATGACTCTATCCCGACGGCTACTGCCACGTGGCCACCCGCATGTGCCTCTACGGCCATACGTCCAAATCTGCATGCGCCTCTACGGCCATACGTCCAAACCAGCATGCACCTCAAAAGCCATGCGCCTCAGACCCTTCACTGATCCCTAAGACAAAAGAAGAGTCTCTAGTTGAAGCTTTGCATGCGCTTCAAAAGCCATGCGCCCCAGACTGATCTCTGATCCCGAAAGACAGAAGGAAGGTCACCTGCATGTGCCTCAAAAGCCATGCGCCCTAAATGGTTTATAACTCCTAAAGGTTATGAGCCGCAGTCTCCTCCTGCGCCCAGATCCAAGGCGCAGCTCACCAGATCACTGCCCCCCCAAATCCGAGATCTTCGAGCCATGGGTCGATGACACGTGTCCTTTGACTCAACTCGTCCAAGATTTCAGCAACAGAAAGATCTTCTCCTCTGCTACGTGCCGGCTCACAACAGCAGTATGAAGAGTTCAACCTCCCAATCAGGGCGCATCATCCGTGCGCCCCCATCAGCAACTTCCACGTGACGTCCCCACACACCGGCGCATCCTACATGCGCGCATGAGCAGCCAGCCTGCAAAACTATAAATAGAGGGATCATTTCCTTCTCACCCACGGACAACAGACAGAATCCACAACGAACATAGGAGGAATCACCAGGGAGGCAGATACAGACACTCAACGTCTTCCTCCTCTCAGCAAGCTCCAGCACCCAGAGCAATCCACACCTTCAGAGAACCGATAACCGTCGTCAGCCGGTCAACGGAGTCAACGCATTACCACTCGCTCTATTGGCACTAAGGACCCAGCTTAAACAAAAGTGTACTCCTAGGACTACATCTAAGTCCTACATTTGTAATACTGTTCTGTTTGTACTAAAGTTTTCAATCAAACGATTTTAATGGCAAACAATAGGCAACCTCAAAACCGAGGTGACTTGTTATGTGGTGGATGCCGAGGTCAACTACAACATCTTGCTTAGTCGACCATGGCTACATGAGTACATGGTGGTGCCTTCCACGCTCCACCAATGCATGAAATATGTATCCACCAACGGCGTCATCTGGACGGAGTTCGCAGACATAGATCCTTTCAAAGGGATTGAAGCTTACTTCACCGATTCCGACTTGTACAAGCCACTTGACGAGGAGGAGTGCTATCAGCTAACATGACGTCAGCACAACCTCAAAAAGGTGAAGGCGAAGACCAAACGCCGGAATCCTTCGAAGAAGAACCCTGGGCTCAACGCCTAGGAGAGCAATGGGAGTCTCGTTTTGAGTTACGTGAACCTCCCACCGAAGACGAAGTCGAGCAGATCGACCTTGGGGACGGATCTTCTTCCAAACCCATCTTCGTCAGCAAAAGCCTAGAAGGAGAAGACCGAGAGTCTTTAATCCAGCTGGCTAAAGAGTATATCGACGTCTTTGCCTGGAGCTACGAGGACATGCCAGGACTCGATCCACAGATCGTAATGCATAGGTTGAACATCTTACCTGATGCTAAACCTATCAAACAACAACAGCAACATTTCCGGCCGGACATCATGAATGCCATCGATCAGGAGGTGGACAAACTCTTGACTAGCGGCTTCATCCGTGAGGAACAGCACCCAGATTGGGTAGCCAACGTCGTGCCTGTCACCAAGAAGAATGGAAAGATACGAGTCTGTATCGACTTCAGAGACCTCAACTCTGCTTGTCCGAAGGACGAATTCCCGCTTCCGATCACCGATGTAATGATCGACAACACATGTGGCTTCGAACGCATGTCCTTCATGGACGGGTATTCAGGCTACAATCAAATCAAGATGTTCCCCGACGACGCAAAACATACGTCATTTAGGACTCCAAAGGGCGTTTTCTGCTACACAGTGATGCCCTTCGGCTTGAAGAACGCCGGTGCGACATACCAACGAGCTATGAGCACCATCTTCCGTCAACATCTTCGCAAGACAGTCGAATGCTACGTTGACGACATCGCGGTCAAGAGCCGCCTCAAAGGAGATCACTTACAGGACCTGAAGACAGTCTTTGATCTCATGCGGGCACATCAACTCAAGATGAACCCTGCTAAATCCTTCCTGGGGGTTTCTAGCGGCAAATTCTTAGGCTTTGTCATCACGGCGAAAGGCATTCATGTTGATCCCGAGAAGACCAAAGCCATCCTCAACATGGACCCTCCGAAGAATCTTCGAGAACTTCGGGGCTTACAGGGACGTCTAGAATACATCCGGAGGTTCATAGCAAACCTCTCCGGTAAATGTCAACCCTTTACTCAGCTCATGAAAAAGGGAGTCTCTTATGTCTGGACAGAGGAGTGCCAAAAGGCTTTCGACGACATCAAAACCTACTTGACGAGCCCACCAGTCCTGGTAGCACCAGTCGCCGGTAAACTATTTCTCCTCTACGTCCGTGCCATGGATCATTCTCTTGGTGCTCTGCTGGCTCAAAACAGCGATACAGGCTATGAGCAAGCAATCTACTACCTCAGTCGAACGCTCATCGGGGCCGAACACCGGTACAACCCCGTCGAGAAGGAGTGCTTGGCTTTGGTATTTGCCATCCAGAAGACTCGTCATTATGTCTCGGGCCAGACAATTCATGTCATTTCTCGAGTCAATCCGCTCAGAGTCCTCATGACGAAGCCAGGATCATTGAACTCCCGGCTAGCCACATGGGCGATCTTGCTAACACCGTATAATATGGTGTTTGTCCCATAAAAAGCTGTTAAAGGTCAAGCTCTGGCTGACTTTTTAGCCGCATACCCCATCCCAGAATCCTCAAAGCTCTATGAAGATATCCCGGATGAGGTCCAAGAATCCAACGTCACCGAAGGAAGCTCCGTTTGGTGGATGTTCTTCGATGGCGCTTCAAGAACAGGCCCCAAAGGCCAAATCATCGCTGGAGTGGGGGTAGTCTTAGTCTCCCCCGATCAGTTGGTCATCCAGCGTGCTTACTCCCTTTCGAAGCCGTGCTCCAACAATGTTGCCGAGTACAACACACTCATCATGGGACTCCAGCTCGCTCAACAGCTGGGGGTGGACCATCTGGAAGCCTACGGTGACTCAAAACTTGTCGTAAACCAAATTCGGGGGCAGTACTAGGTTCGCCATGAAGATTTGATCCCTTACCATGAAGTTGCGTTGAACATCATTTCAACCTTCACCGGGTTCTTCATCGAACACGTACCTCGTCAAAAGAACTTGGAGGCTGACGCTCTGGCTGGCCTCGCAGCCTCATTGGCAGCGCCCTTTGGGACTCAACACTATGTCACGGTAACAGACCGAGACTTGATTTGTCCTAGAAATAACCTGTGCTTGCGAGTGGCTCACGCCATGCCAACGAACACTGGTGTTAATGTTCGAGACTGGAGGTTCCCGTTCATCGACTTTGCTGTCTACGGAATCCTTCCAGAGGACCCGAAGGAAGCTGTCTCAGTCAGAAGATGCTCTCTTCGATT
The DNA here is from genome assembly GCA_029216955.1 of Iris pallida. Classification (NCBI taxonomy): domain Eukaryota; kingdom Viridiplantae; phylum Streptophyta; class Magnoliopsida; order Asparagales; family Iridaceae; genus Iris; species Iris pallida. The sequence continues at coordinate 9,800,661 of JANAVB010025598.1, read as the reverse complement.
CTACTACGATACAGCTACCAAAACGCTGTACCGACGCTCCTTCGATGGGCTCCTCCTTCGATGCCTGTCCAACGAAGAAGTAGCCGAAGCTCTTCAAGAAGCTCATGACGGAACTTACGGAGCTCATCAACCCGGTCCTAAGTTGCAGGATCGACTGCGGCGTATGGGCTATTACTGGCCAACCATGGCCGCCGATGCTGTTGAATATGCTAAGAAGTGTCACGCGTGCCAACTTCATGCAGACTTCATACATACACCGTCTGAACCGCTACATCCTACAGTCGCCTCCTGGCCCTTCGAAGCCTGGGGTATGGATATTGTGGGACCAATCACCCCTCCTTCATCAAGAGGACACCGCTTCATCCTGGCCATCACCGATTACTTCTCCAAATGGACAGAAGCAGTCCCACTCGCGGAAGTAAAGAGCTCCAGGGTGGTCAGCTTTATCAAACACCATGTCATTTACCGTTTCGGAGTACCCCGGCGGATCATTCATGATAACGGTCCTCAGTTTATCAGCTATATTTTTAGCAGGTTCTGTGACAAGAATCGCATTCAAAATGTGGCATCCACCGCCTATAATCCGGCAGCAAACGGGTTAGTAGAGGCGTTCAACAAAACCATCGTCAGGTTGCTCAAAAAGGTCGTGTCATCCAACAAACGCGACTGGGATGAAAAGCTTGGCGAATGCCTTTGGGCCTACCGCACAACGGTACGGACCCCAACAGGCAACACACCATTCTCTCTGGTCTACGGGAGCGAAGCGGTACTGCCTCTCGAGATCCAGACACCCTCACTCCGCGTAGCAATAACAAACAAACTCACAGAGGAGGAAAATCAACGTCGTCGTCTGCGGGAACTGGAGGCACTCGATGAGAAGCGTCTTCTGGCTCAACAACGCATCAAACTCTACCAAGCCCGTATATCACTGGCTTTCAACAAGAAGGTCAAACAGAGGACTTTCCAAGTTGGCGACCTGGTTTTAGGAGTCAGAAGGCCAATGGTGTTAACTCACAAGACACCAGAAAAGTTCGAGCCCAAGTGGGAAGGACCTTTCATCATAGAAACAGTATACTCAAACGGTGCTTACCGTCTCGCCAAACCCAATGGGGACTTGTTTATGATGCCCATCAACGGCAAGTTCTTAAAGAAGTACTATTCTTGACATCCTTCAGGCATGTACTTCCCCAAAAGGGGACCTGTGGGCCCAATCATCAGGGCTCACACACAATCTCCTTCCACAAACTCATCCGCTTCTGGAACCCAGCTGTTCCGTGGCTTCCTTCAGTAGAAAGACAACCACGTCTACATCACCTCTGAGTTATTCCTCTACACCCTACAAAGCGGAATCTTACGCTACGTAAGCCGACGCTACCCTTCATGTTTACCACGTCCACATTACCTCTGAGTAAACATCTCATACAAACAACCCCTGCGTTGTCGTACATTGATCGCAGAACTTCCACGTCCACATCACCTCTGAGTTGTTCAGCGTATCCCTCAGGATCATTCCTACCACGTCCATCACACCTCTGAGTAGGATAATTCTACCATTTGAACCCTAATGATTGCCACGTCCACATTACCTCTGAGCAAATATGTTGGTTCCTTCAAACTTATTATCTGTGCCTAAAAACCAAGGTGCGCAAAAGATAATAGGTCCACACAAATCATCAAGTTCATAATAACAAAAATGAACACATCACAAAAAGTTGCGTACTTCTTTATTTTTTGAAAAGAGAGAGTACAAAAACTACACTATCCCCCTGCAAAGGATTGCAAAAGAACATAAAAAAAGGGAAAAGCTACAGTCCCTGAACCTCCCCAGGGTGGGCTGAGAGCTCCCTGACTCGAAGTCTTAAGTCGGCTGTACGGGCCTCCACAGTCGCCAGGACTCGTCGCTCAGCTTCTTGACGCATCAATTCAACAGCCCCAGCGGAAGTATCGCTCTCATGCTTCTCATCAAGCTGTTGTCGCTGCTGCGCCAAGGCAAGAGTCCGCTGAGTAAAAGTCGCTTCTTCCTTCTTCAATGCTGCGTGTTCAGCCCGGACACGCTTGGCATCTAACTGGAGTCGGGCCCGTTGGTCCTCAAGGCGGCGCATCTGGGTGTCGATTTCCGCGATGTTAGCATCCAATGCAGCTCGAGTTTCCACCGTCGTTGTCATACCCCAGTTCCAAATAATCAGATCGGGAACACGTGGCAAGCCAGCTGTACGATCAGACATAGTTAACCCAATTTAATGGACTATGACTAGTCGTAGTACGCTGAAGTAAAACTAATAATAATAACAACACAGGCAGGTAATATCTAGTCTCATCCATGAAACAAATAATAGACAACTGCAAAGAGAGTCTCCAGAGTCACAATAAATGTCAAAAGAAAGACCAAACACTGCACAGTACATCTGGAATGAAATGAAATAGAATGTAGAAAATAACTGAATACAGGAAATGAACCCACATCAGAAGATAAAGCTAGCCTCCAAAGGATCAAGGTTGTGGCTCCACCTCAAGGTCGTCATCTAATCCAGCTACTCCGTAATCAGTCGGGTAGGAATCCTCGTCAAGCTCTGGAAAAATACCAGGTCCTCAGAGGGACATAACAAATACACAGAAAAAATGACATGCAAGATAATACTGAGCAGTAAAGTAAAAGTAACTAAATAAATATGTTACTAAGTAATTCCTTAACCAAACAAGGACAGAAAATACGTAGTACACAATTTAAGGTGTTCTAACCATCTAAGTGTAAATGTATTTTGAGACATCTCTAGTGGCACATGAGAGGGGAAGAAGAAGAATAAACATCCACCAAGCGTTCTACGGTTTGAGAACGAGGGGCTACGAGCATCCAGCGTACATTAGAAACAGAATTCTCATACACCACTAGTAGACTCTCCCCACCCAATGAATACCTGTACCGTATACACGGTACAAATAATATGCAAGACGACAATATACATATAATATAACTAACCACTGCTACAACTCAAGATCACATGTTAATGGCCAATCAACACAAAATCTCTGCACTCAACTCACTCATTTGTGATGCGTGTCTGAGACGTGTCAAGTTATACTAACTATTCACAGGGTAGTCATAAATGGTGACGAGTGCACACAACTGTAATAACTGGTCAAATATAATACTGCATAGTAAAGTCAAGCAAGGTGTACTTGCCTGTGTCCAATAGCTGAAAATCCGAGTCTGGTATCGAGTCCAAGTTCCGAGAAATGAATAATCCTACAATAACATTAACCCTAATTCATTACTATTTACCCAAATTCACTATACATTTAATTGATAATTAATATCAAACCATTACTACTAACTAATCATTACTAATAAATATGAATAATATCATACAATAATAAGTATGAAGCACTTATTATTATACTTTATTTTCTGAAATTATTAATACAATTAATAATTTAATAATTAATAAATTACTTATAACTAATTAGTTAAACAATTAGGAAACACATGCATTCACAAATTCCCATTAATGATAAATACTAGTTAATAAATAATGACAAGTCTAAATTTGGTAAAAAAAAACGTTGTTCCATGAAATTCTACTGTAAATAATATTTTTAATATTATTTACCTAATTTATAAGTAAATAAAACATTTAACTACTAATATATAAAAATCACTATTTTAGCTATTGCAATTAGAATTAAATGTTAAAAATTCACTAATAAATTGGGAAAAATCATAAATCACAGAAAATAACATTTCCAACAGTGACTTTACATTTATGAGCATTACCAATAATAATTTATATTTATTATAAATTAAAACTAGTATTGAACTAATTACATAATCAAATATATTTAACTCTGGTTTAATGCCAAATAAATACCGAACATAATTATTCTATTTTGAAAATTTTACAGTAAATAGGTATAATTATTATCTATCAGTTTTGTATAAAACTCATTAATTAATTCTTAATGAAATAATTAATAAAAATCCAAAATAGTGTAAATAAACAGTCATTTAGAATCAGTAATTCACAGTTTACAATATAAATAAAATATCTAAACTATTTATTAAATCTTGAAAATTTAACAGTAATTAGATTACATAATTACCTACAATTTATGTATATATCATAACGAGTGATTCCTAATGGATTAAATTCTAAAAATCAAAAACTGCATATATAATTCTGTGGAACTTTACACAAAAACTGCATTATTGACATCAGTTAAAATACTTAATAAATACGAATAATTTGTATAAAAATCTGATACAATTAATATAGAATCTATACTAATGTCTCTAATCAATAGGCTAATAATTTAGGTACAAATTACTATCAATTTATCCTTACTTAATTAATTACACAGCCATAATCACACCAAATAATTACTTCACATTCACGAATTAATATGGATAAAATCATAATAATTCACAACAATTTCTCTACAATTTATTTCTGATTCTACGCTAAATTAACAATCATTAAACATTAATAATACTAATTAAAATCATTATTTCTTCCTTACACAAATTATTAATCAATGACTATTTGCAGGAAAAGAGAATATAGAAATTAATGCTCTAGGTTTTGTAGGGGGATATCCTCGTGACAAAGCCACGTGGAGGCTCGAGATCGTACCTGCCGACTGCAGGGAGTCGGGGCTACGCTACGGAGGCGATGGCGCTGCCGGAGATGGCCTGAACGCCGAGGACGAGGTGATCTCCTCGCTGAATGCACGCCGGCCGGGATAGGAGGGAAGGGGAGTTCTCGGGTAGCCGGAAAAATGGAGGGGGAAGAAGTTGTGGTGTGGCCGAAAAAATGGAAGGGAAGGAGAGGTTATCATTCGGTTTCATGAGATCCACACTTTGTGGTAACCGAAAATCAATGGGTAGGGAATGGGTTAAGGGTTGGTTAAGTAAATCAAGCATTATATTTATATAAACATGTGAATTTATTTCTTAATTAAAATAGAGACTAAAAATAGATTAGGGTTAGGACTAAACTTGGGTTAAAGGTTAAGTTATCTAGAGTTTTAATTAGGTTTACACATTACCACACATCCACAGTTGAATATAGCCACATATTTATATACATATATATTTATATATATATGTTACTATATATCATCAACATTAATTAATTACTAGTTAAAATAACAATTTAATAAAAATAAAATAATAAATAAAAAAAACAAAAATTTAATTTGAGGGGTTTTACAGTCGTCTTCATGGACTGAGACAACTGCTCTACCGCAGCCTCAGTCACAGCCACCTCGCGCTCCCAAATGCCCACAGTGGCCTGGTATGAAGACTCGATCTCGGCAATCAGCTTCCCCTTCTCCGTATCTATCAGGACGGAGAGGTCGTTTCGCTGGATGCGCTGAAGTTCCGCGAGCCGCTCGTCCAGCTCGATCACCAAAGCCTCCAGAATTTCGGCCATATGGTCGTGGCCTTGGTGAATGCGGATCAGCTCGATACAGGGCATTGCCAGAGCTCTTGCCGTCGCAAAGCTCCCGTTGGCATCCATCACAGCAGATACACCCTTCTGCAGCATTTTGTACACCCCCTCGACGAGGAATTTCACATATTCGTCTGCATCCGCCAGGACCTGCTGCGTCATAGCAGGAGTTGGAGGAGCTACTACAGTTTGCGAACCGGAAGAAGATCCGCCAACCTCAACTTGCGAGGCTTGGACCTCGGCATCAATGGGCTCTTCATCAACAGGGGCTGGACTGCTAGCCCGAGGAGCCGAAGGAACAGAGGAAGCCCGCACAGGCGTCGAAATAGTACCCCAAGTAGGAGGGGCAACAGAGGGTTCCACACCCTCGCCCTTCTCAAGCCCGGAGGAACCACCGACGTCAACGGCCACCTCTTCCCCCAACATCCTATCAACAGCTGGTACCTCCCTTGGCAGAATAGGGAGATTATCACTTGTCTCTTGACTCGCCTCAGCGGTCGTGACCGGCAGACGGGTCTCGTCATCAAGTCCCTCAACAGGGACAGAATCTATCGCTACCTCCTGATCGGTAGCCGCCTCAACTTCCACGGTTGAAGCTGGGGTAAGACTCGGCAATGATACAGCCGATCACCCCTCATCATGATAAGGAGGGGAATCAACCCTCTCCTCTGTCCCAACTATATCTGTTGCCCCCGCAACAGACTCTTGCGGATCTGCGGCAACGTCATCCAAGGCCGACGCTGTGGCCTTCATCTGCTCGGAAGCTGCTGCATCCTCAGCTTTCCGTCTGACATAATCCGGAGATGCTGGAGTCTCTACAGCAACATCCTCGGTGTTCTCCTCCATGGGAGATATCATAGTGGGCAGAATACGTACTTCAGACGAGCCCGCCATCTCCTTTGGCCTGCTTCCACCAAATTTTGGAGTGCGGGGCTTTTCTTTCAGCGGCTCCTACACAAAAAGAGAGAAGCATGATTACATAAGAAGCTGAACTCGAAAATAAACCTTACAGGACATCTTACCTCTGCAGATGCTGAGTCCGAGGATACCGTCGGTGACGACGCCCTATTCTGCTTTTTCAATACAGGAGAGTCGACCTTTGTATCTGTACCCCTTTTCGATTGATCAACCGGGGGTTTAGCCTGACCCCCGGTAGATACGGCGGGGGCGCCTCGATAACCCGACTCGGGCGGACGGTACAACTAAGCCTTCGCTAAAGTGTCTACACCCGTCGCTAAATGGGTGCCTGCAATAAAACTGGTCTCCCTATCATATCCGGTGGGCGGAGCAGCCATAGCACAGTAAAATCTGGCGGCTGAGTAAAGAATCGACGGCCGCAGATTCTGGACAGGGAGCGTAAAGTGGGCTCCAGTACATCCGGCATTATAGTAATGCCAAGCTCGTGCACCATCCAGCAAACTTCCAGCGTACCCCAAGGTGATACTGGGATTATCCAACATCAACTGGGCGTACCCGAATTGCCTCGCAAAGCGGCTCGGCAGATATGGTTCCAGGTAACACTGGTTCCTGTTCCGATATACCAAATGGGACGGCCGGATACTTTGTAACCCGCGGAATCCCCATGGAGACAGAGTGGTGGCATCCTCACCCGAGTCCACCAGATCTTCGTTGGCCTCAAAATCGGAGAAGACAGGACCAACTTTGGCGATCTCCCATCCCTGAAGATGGGATAAAACTTTCCTGCAAATAGGAACACCGGTGTGTAACCAATTCCTCCAGTGGAAACGCCGGAGGAATGCATCTCCGGACCTGTAGTCTTCCTCCGAACCCGGGCTCATCACATTGGGATGGTGTAAAATTAACCATCCCATCAAATAATGAAACGGCAGTTCGGCACGCGGGAAGTTGTTGTTTTTGCCCCGCTCGTGAACGACATCTCCTGCAAACTCTCGAAGACCCCACAACAGGTTACACACCATTGCGGGGAGTAAAGCTAAAGGACGGCCGAAGGCCAACTTTACGGCCGGCAGAATTAAGTTCCGAGTCACCCTCTCTACAGAGCCGGACCCGCCTGAAAAGACATGGTCCCGGAGCCAAATCATAAAATACGTGACTAACACTGCTTTTGGTGACATCCGATAGGTGAGATGCCAAAAACAGCTATAGGAGCGTTCATCCGACTGCTGGTCCTCGTTCTCCAAGGGATTCTTTTCGCCTAACCTGCTCATTTCGAAAAGCACCTCGTTACGAGAAAATGCCGGCGGAGTAGAAAAATGAGAAGGATCCTCTTTGTCCTGCCTAAAGATGTGATCTCTCTAAGCAGTCACATGAGGCTGCGTCCCGCCTCTGTCCTTCTTCTGCATATAGTAGTGATGACTCGCTACTTCTTTGAAGACAGCCATCATCTCATCAGCTTTGTCTCCCAAGACCTGGAATTCTTCATTGGTCGGGAAGTACTCCTCGTAAGGTTCCGATCCCCAGGAGAGTTTTGATACCTCGTACATCTCATGAAGCGCGAGCCCTAGCTCCCCCACTGGAGTGAAGAAGGTCCCGGTATGGGTATCAAACATTTCCCAAAGTGCAAGGAACATGTGCCTGTTAATCTCTACACCTGCCTGAGTGGCGCGGATCGTGGCGGTCAGCCCAATCTCTTGGAGCTCAGTCTGGAACCGCGACAGGATCCAGTGTGTCAGTTTGTCCCATTTTGAAACATAATGACACCAACCCTCTACCCGAAATTCTCCCTTGGGGTATGATTGTTCCATCAACAACATGCGATGAGCAAAAGTCGAGGCACCCAAGGCAAAAGTATTGACGGGAATATCGCTATAAATACTCCCAGGACGAAGAGTCCGCCAGGTGTAATAGGTACCAGCTCGCGAGGCGGCCAGAGTATCCCTCTGATCAGAAGAAGAATCAATTCTGATGACGCCTGCTACCGCTCCTCCTTGAGATGGAGTAATGTCCCAGGACATTCTCCTTTTGGAAGCAAGACGACAGAAAGTTAACAAAGGCCATTGACGTTCAAGCTGCCTGACGGTCATATGCACACCCCTGGCTGTAAAGAACCAATCTTCTTTGACCTTCAGCACCTTGGCTTCAGTAGAAGAAAGGCGGTCTCCGAACAGGAACTCGGGCTTCAAGAAGGTCACTTTATCGGAAGTGGCAGATTTTAGAACGCCACGTTCCATCATCCGTTTAAGGAACCCGTGATGTTGTTCCCAAATTTGAATCATTCTTTCGGGATGCTGATCCAACATAATAGCCGCTTGAGCAGGGTTTATCACCTCTTCATCATAATCTACTCCCATCTGGCAGAGCATAGCGTCCAGGAGCACTTCGTTCAAGAGTGGGATAGTCATCGACATTGACAAAAAATGCAAAGATATTAGAGACAACACAAAGATCAGAGCTTCATGCTCGTCAGATGCGCGTATCAAGCGCATCTGAAAAAGGAGCCTCAGCGCATCATCAGGGTGTAAGCCCATGCGCGTCAGCGGTAGAGCCTCGACGCATCATCAAGGCGCGAGCCCATGCGCGTCAGCGAAGGCTTCGGCGCATCATCAGGGTGTAAAACCCATACGCGTCAGCAATTAAAGCCACGGTGCATGATAAAGGACTGAGCCTATGCACGTCAGCGGGAAGGTTCTCAACATCGATAGGAGACAATAAAGCTCACCGACTACTGCCGGCCGAACTTCGACAGGCGGGCGAGGAATGTCACTCACGACAGCCTCTACGGGCTCCTTCTCCTTCTCCTTTCCTTTGCCGGCACCGCCGCGAGGAATCTTGGGAGCCATTCTATCAGAGAGGAAGAAATTAGGGTTTTTAGAGGAACTCTAAAGGAGGCAAAGGCACAGTGCAGAAGAACTCTCTCTCTCTTCATCTCTCACCTATTTATAGGCCATGGTCGCATGCGTGAACCGATGACGAGTGATCTCAGCCGTCGCCTCGGGTCTTGTGAAGATAACAACAGAAAAAACCAAAAGATCATCATTAATCTTTTTGGTTACCGAGGCATTATCATATTCATTAATTAAAAAGAGCATACGGCTGAACAGGTATGCGCCCCAACAGTCATGCGCCCTGATCGCCATGCTTCTTATTCAAAGTATTCCAAAACTTATTCAAAAGTTTTGAAAACTTTGAAGGGGGTCTTGTAGAAGAATGGAATTTCACAACCAGAAAGCCCATGCGCCAGACACTACATGCACCAGAACTCGAACAGAACACTTCACAGCAAAGTCAATAACCATAGACATTTGAAGAAGGACTTTTTATTTATATATAAAAGTCCATTACATGTCTAGAAAAGGTTGTACAAAGGAGAATTTCTACAAAGGAAAGATCCTAAGTCTACAGCCAGCGGCCACCATGTGCCTCCAGATAGGCGCAGCAGTCATTATGCGCTGCCAGTCACCATGCGCTGCCAGTTAGGCGCAGCAGATGTTATGCGCCTCCAACCAGGCGCATCCCGCCATCTCTTCAACAGCCCAGTTATATGCCACTCTTCCAACCAGGCTCACCTGGCCGAGCAGGAGCCCAGTTATGTACCGCTCTTCCAGCCAGGGTCACCTGATAAATGCTTCGATTACACAAAGCATTTAACCCTCTGGCTGGAACCAAGGAAGAGAAGAGCACCGCAAATCTGTGGACAGGAGAGGTTTCGAAAGAGCCTCCAAAGACCAAGGAAGACCGTGATCGAAATCACGGCGAAAGGAGCAGCTTTCAACACAATCAGAGTGGGCAGCACCCACTTTGAAGGAAGAGAGAGCCTAGCACCGCCATTCCGATCTACGGCTCTTCCGGAACAACGGAGACGAGGCCCGAGCATCCCTATCTTTGGATGCAACAGGCACCTTCCGCCTGCCTCAGAAGCCCTCGACTCCGTCTGTTGGATGTAACAGTCACCTTCAAGTGCATCAACGATGACAAGGCATCTCATCTTCACCCTCGAGAACACTTCGTCAACAGAATGCACCAAGTTCATGTTGGAGGTACATGAGGGAATGAGAAGCAAACCTTCTCTCCATGCCACTATTTATAGGCCGGGCAGATCAAACCCACGTGCCAAGTGGATGGCTCTCCGAGTTCCGAGCAATGAACTCACATTAAATGGATGAACCGGACGCCTCGACTTCAGCCAAACGGCTATTTAAAGGCACTCGAGAAGCGAAACAGACGCATCATTAAAGACGTATCGGATGCGCCGGCTGGACAGCGTATCACACCCCTTCAAACATCAAGCGCCTTCAACAGATGCGCCCTATACCAAGCGCATCACAAGGGATGCGCCCCCATACGTCCCCATACGCTTAGTGGAACGTCAACCGACGCGCCCACTCAGCTGTCCATCGAATGTCACCAAACATTAAATGCTGGACTGACAGAGTTGGCAGCACGCCTTCCCAAGTCTGGAAAGTGGACAGCTTTTGCAGAAAATAAAGCGTCCACAATGTCAGCATCATCATGACTTTGCCCCGACGGCTACTGCCACGTGGCCACCCAACCATCCACATGCGCCTCAAAAGCCATACGCCTCAGACCCTTCACTGATCCCTAAAGACAGAAGGAGAGTCTCCAATTGAAGCTTTGGATGTGCCTCAAAAGCCATGCGCCCCAGACCCTTCACTGATCCCTAAAGACAGAAGGAGAGTCTCCAATTGAAGCTTTGTATGCGCCTCAAAAGCCATGCGCCCCAGACTGATCTCTGATCCCGAAAGACAGAAGGAAAGTCGCTTGCATGCGCCTCAAAAGCCATGCGCCCAGAATCGCTCGTGACTCCTAAAGGTCACGAGCCAAAGTCTCATCATGCGCCCAAATCCAAGGTGCATCCCACCAAATCATCCCCCCATCAGATCCGAGATCTCCGAGCCATGAGTCGACGACACGTGTCCTTTGACTCAACCCATCCAAGATTTCAGCAACAGAAAGATCTTCTCCTCTGCTACGTGCCGGCTCACAACAGCAGCATGAAGAATTCAACCCCTCGAGTAGGGTGCATCATCCATGCGCCTCCATCAGCAGTCTCCATGTGGCGTCCCTACGTACCGGCGCATCCTACATATGCGCGCATGAGCAGCCAACCTGCCCAGCTATAAATAGAGGAATCATTTCCTTCTTCCACACACAAAGACCTACACATACGGATAATACAGGCAGATATCACCAGAGAGGCAGATACAGACACTCAACGTCTTCCTCCTCTCAGCAAGCTCCAGCACCCAGAGCAATCTACACCTTCAGAGAACCGATAACCGTCGTCAGCCCGTCAACGGAGTCAATGCATTACCACTCGCTCCATTGGCACTTAGGACCCAGATTAAACAAAAGTGTACTCCTAGGACTACATCTAAGTCCTATATTTTAACACTGTTCTGTTTGTATTAAGATTTGCAATCAAACGATTTTAATGGCAAACACATGCATATATCAACATATATATAGATTACAGAGAGATAAAGGGGGTGAGGTTGTGTGTGGGTATAACATAGAGTGTCAATAATAAACTTGTAAAGGGGCAGCAAGTAGAGTGGATATATAGTGTAATACAAGTGTGTGTGTGTGTGTCATGTATGTGTGAGTGATACCATGTGTGTGCGTGGTAAATAAATATAGGCTAGATGTGTGTATAGATAGCAGTGGGTAGAAGTGGTAAATGTGTCAATGTGTGTGTGTGTATGTATTAGAAAATCTGTAGGGTAATGTGTGAACATGAAATGGGAAATAGTGTGCACACATTAGTTGTAATGTGTGTGTATTATCAATATAGAAACAGTGTTCTAAGAAGACAGGGCAACAGTAGATGGGTTGTGTGTGTGTGTGTGATACATGAATGTGAAATCAGTGCAATGTGTGTAATAATTCTCAGATTAACATGACAGTGTGTGACAGTGTTCTCAGGATACAGTAGATAGGGTGTCAAGTTACATATGTGTGTATGTTGCTAATCTCAGGAAAATCAGTTTACTTGTGTGTACAAAAATTAGTGCATTAAAACTCAGGGAAAATCAAACTCAGTTCACACATATCAGTCTCTCAGGATTCCAGTTGAGAAATGTGTGTGTAAAGATCAGTGTTCACAGGAAAAATCGAATTCAATATACATAGCAGTTTTCAGGAAATACATAGGACAGTTCAGTTTATAGTTTGCATGCCCAAATCAATTTCGAAAACCTAAAATCAATAACCAAACATGATCCTAACAAGTACAGTATCCTAACTAACATGTTAACCATAGAATTTATCAAATGAAATCGAATTTAAACCACAACATTCAAACTCTGAAAAGAGTATCAGAATATTGGGGATTCTCCCTAAATTCGAATCACAAAATCAATGAAAACCGAATTTGAAATGTAAATTGCAAAGTTCAATCCACATCATACCCAGGTATTGTATAGCATGCATGTAATATGTATTTACATATTTTAAACATATTAAACGATTTAAGAATGAAATCAGAAAACTATTCATTATCAGGCATACTGAATACCCGATAGTCAAACTCAAATTTACAAATCGAAACTCAATTAAATGCCAAAATAAAGTGCACACACATGTGTCAGGCATGAATGTGTGTCAATAGAAATAATTTTGTTTCCACACAAGTGGACACGACGTGTCCAAATGAATTAAACACACTCACAGTGCACTCGTGCATAAACGGCCTCGTGCAGAGGTGCAAAGTATCCCAGGACACGACACACGACACTAGAGAGCTCGTGCTCGTGTCCTAGGGTTCGCCAAGGGTAGGTCTAGGGTTTCATCACCCTGCACTACATCAAATCTGTGTCGTGTCCAACTTATAACCCTGTATCAGAGATGAAAATTCAATCTTGTACAGACACCGCAATGTCAGTGTGCGGTTGATTCCTTCGTGCACACATATCAAAAACTCGTAAAATTTCATGAGGGTGATGTCAGACACTAGGCCCACGTGTCTACCAAATTTTGTGCTATATAGTATCGTGTCGTGTCCTGTGTCAAGCCCGAACAGCAGGGGACTGCACGGGCACAGTGCGGTGCCTCGTGCACGTGATGTGTGTCCATTTTAGATACGAAAATCCACCAAAATCATGCTCATTCCTCTTAAATATTGTTATACACATAATAATCTATATTTCTGTTCAATTAGAATTTAAAATTAACAAAATTTATTTCTATGTGGCATTTTAACAAACACATGCACATACACATAGACACGTGTCCGATATGGACACCAAACGGACACGGTTTCCTACCAAACTTGAGGGATAGCTAGGGAACACCTATATCTAGCCTAATATGCAAAGAAATCATAATAATAACTCAATTTGAGGAGTTGACCTATAGGTTGTCCAATGGCAAGAAAAGCCCCAAAATAGAGTATTTCTCCTTGCTAGCTCAAATCCCCAAATTGTTTAAAAGCTGGGATTACTCTCCATAATCAGAAAATAGAGGAGTATTAGACTCTAATGCAAGAAACTAGAGTTAAAAAGGAATTAAAATGGAAAAACTATGGATTGGGGAAGAATGGCTATACCTTTCTTTTTCCTAAGTGTTGATTCAATACAAAGGAGGCAAGAACTAAATGAATAGAGTATTTATAGGGTTGGGATCCCTATGTCGCTGGTCATGAAGGAATAAAATTAGGGTTAGGGTTATGACTAATGGGCTTGGGCCAAGTTTCAATGGTAAAGGAATTACTCCTTAAGTCAAAAGCCTATGAACCTAATTATTTATTCTCTACATGAAACTTGATTCTAAATGACTTAACTTGGGTTGACTTAAGTTAGACTAGAGTCCCACCATGCTATCTAGGTCACCAAAGTCAAAGTCAACTCTAGGTTAGTCTCTTAAGTCGCAACTAGTCAAAAGTCAAAATTAATAATCACCAATGCAATAATTAATCAAATAATTCCAATAAGTCAAAATAACCAAAATACCCCTAGACTAAAAATGATAAATAAATATCCCAATCACATGGTTAGGCAGGTCAGACAGTCTCTAGGGTTTCACTAACAGCACATCAAAATCACAAGTCATGACTTAAAACAGTTTTAAATTGATTAAAAATTACCAAAACTCATAATGTGATATAAATATCAATAAATAATAATTATAATTACAAAAGTTCAAAATTATGCTTATTTGGAAAATTGGGTGTTACAACAAAGGCCTTTGTCTTCGGCATGAAACCTGCAAACATGACCAAAGGGAGAAGTCAGCACATATCAAAGGCACATTAGCAACCTAACGCAACGTTGGGGTCGAAACCCATGCGCACAGATCAGATCCTATCTTCGGCGCATCATCAGGACTTAAGTCCGTACGTGTCATCTGAAAAGGGCTTCGGTGCATCATCATGACAAAAGTCCTTGCGCGCCAGCCTAAGCACGTCAACATGAGGCGGCTCATCTAAAGTCGGGTCACCCCAACATCACCGTAACAAAAACCAAGGCAAAAGAATACCTACCAAACACCTCTGGGCGGACGTCGACGTGTGTCGCCAAAATGACGGGGGCATCCTCTACGTCAACCTCCATGGGCTCTTTGCCTCGGCCCCTTCCTCGGCCAGCACCACCGTGGGGAGTTTTGCGAGACATTTCTCGAAATAGTTAAGGATTTTCGGGGAAGAAAAGGAGAAAAGAGCTCTGAGGAAGAAGAAAGCTTTGCCAGAAAGTAGAAGACTCTCTCTTCTCACAAGACGCATATTTATAGGCTTGGCCTCGCATGTAAACCGATGAAGCATGACATCAGCAATCAGTCACTTCGGGTATCATAAAATCGACGACTGCCTATCTTCAAAAGATCATCATTAATCTTTTCTGAGATCGAGGCATTATCTCTTCAGAAGAAGCATGCGCCCTAGCAGTATGCGCCTAAGAAATAAGCATCCCCCACAACGACGTACAGAACGACTATACGCCAAAAAGAGCCATGCGCCTAGGCGAAGGGCATGCGCCTAGAGTCGTTACTCCCCATGCTTCTTATTCAAAGTATTCCAAAACTTGGAAAGAAAGTTTTGAAAACTTTGAAGGGGGTCTTGTAGAAGCATAGAATTTTAGGCACATCTATAGGCCATAATTCCTATGCTCTCAACCCAACCATATGACCAACTCAAATGCACCAGGAAACTCAAACAGATACTTGGCACAACAAAGAAAAGTACAAGTTTAAAGACATTGAAAATAAGGCTTTTATTCATATGAAAGTCTATTACATGTCTAAAGAAAGGCTTTACAAAGGAGAACTTCTGCAAAAAGAAAGATCCTAAAGCTACATCCAGGCGCAGCAACTGCCATGCGCCCCATGCCAGGCGTATCATCCGTCAGGCGCATCACTCTGATATCTCATTCAGGTGCATCATTCTAGCATCTCAACGTATGAGCACCTCCGTGCATAGTCAGAGCGAATCACTCTCTCCTAGCACTAATCAGCCCTTGTGTAGCAGGAGGAGGAGCTCTCCTAGCTCGACAAAGATCGTGGCACGATGCCCCGGTCTTCGGAAGCAACATGCACACTCAGTGACCTTCAGCTCTTCCATCATAACAAAAATTAGAGCATGACCGCCCTGATCTTTGGATGCAACAGGCACCTTCAGCCTGTGTCGGGATACGACAATCCCGATATTTGGATGCGACAGGCACTTTCACAGGGCCGATGGTGAACTCGGCACATCTTCGTCTTCGGAAGGAGTCCATCGTCAACTCGCCAAGGCAGGGGAGGGATCAAGTTTGTCTCTATGAAGGGAAGAAAAGTAAAACGAGAAACAAAACTTTTCTTCACGCGGATACTTATAGGCCAGGGCAAATCAAACCCATACGCCAAGTGGAAACTTCCCCAAAGTCAGTGCAATGAACTTGCATTTATGGTGATGAATCTGCCCCTTCAAATTCAACCAAGTTAAAACAACCATTAACGCCTCGAAGAACTCAACAAACCGGCCAAAGAGGATGCAACACCTGGCTGATGCGCCGTCAGCACCATATACTCCGTACTGATGCGCCCAGTAGGACATAGACCCATGCGCCCAGATCTGAATTAACCGATGTGCCCCTTTCAAACTTATCATCATCAAGCATTTAATGTTGAATGACAAAGGCGACGATGCATTCCAAGAGCCGTCCAATCAATAGCCCTTTGCAGAAAACGAAGCGCCGCTGATGTCAACACCATCATTTTACCTTGGGTAGGTAAACAACCGCCGTATGGCCGATCGATCATTCGTATGCACCTCGTGGCTATTCACCTAAGACTACATACGCCCAGTAGACATACGCCCCCTCAGCTCACTTTTGATCTCAAACGATAAAAGACTTAAGCTCTGTATGCACCTCAAAAGCCATGCGCCTGGACTTGATCATGACTCCTAAAAGCCATGAGACCAAGTCGTCTCCCCTGTGCATGATCCTAGGCGCACCTGATGTGAAGCTCTGCATGCATCTCAAAAGCCATGCGCCCAGACTTGTCTATGATGCCTAAAACTTATGGGACTAAGTCGCCTCCATGCGCCCAATCCTAGGTGCACCCCGACATATCACTCTCCTCCAAAACTGAGATCTTTGAGCCACAAGCATACACCACGCGTCTTTTGACTCAGTTCTATTTAAAGAATGGGTGCTAACCACCCAAGATCTCGACAACCACCAAATATCAGCAACTGACACGTGTCAGCTCCTCCGCAGTCCAACGAAGTAGTTCAAGCAGATTGTACTACAATTCGGGGTGTATCGTCTATGCACCCCCACCAGCATCAGCCACGTTGCGTCCCCATGTCCAGGCGCATCCGACATATGCGCGCGTGAGCAGCCAGCCTGCTATCTATAAATAGAAGGATCATTCCTTCACCCAATACACACACAGACATAGAGAGAGATATATACAGACAGACTATTATATCCACATACGGAGGCCAGAAGAGACACTTAATGTCCACTTCTCCTCGCAACGCTCCGACATCCAGAGCAACCCAGACCTTCAGAGAGTTCGAGATTGTCATCAGATCGTCAACGGAGTCAACGTATTACTACTCGCTTCATCGGCACCGTACCCAGATAAAAACAAAAGTGTACTCCTAGGACTACGTCTAAGTCCTATATTGTACTCTATTATGTTTGTAATTAAAAACAACAATTCCAAAGAGTTTTAATGGCAAACAACCCACAGCAAAGCGTGCCATGCAACGTGAGACTTACAATATTCTTCCTTGTCAATTGTTATCGCTAGTATAGTGTGAGCAAAATTACGTGTATTTAGTCACCGACCCAACAAGCCATCCTAGACTCATAGCTTTTGTTAGTCGAGGCCCTTTCAACGCAAGTAGCGAGCCCCACTGAAAGTCCCCGCCTAACCCATGCTATTAACCAGCACAGCTGTATCGTGGTTCCCCCAGGCCGAAACGGTCATGTGGCCCCGGGGTGCCGCTCGAGAAAACTTTTACCTTGTCGACAAGTTGTCAATGACCGTGTTAGAACAATTTAGTTACTAAAGCATGGTCTATATTTTTTAGAACTTAATCATTTCATCGTGTCCCGTCTTCTCGTGGCATCAATTTGTTCAGTGAGTCAATCTTCTGTTCAACACAGTTTTATAAGATAAGTAGACATGTCTGTGCCCTTGTATCTTTCATTTCATTCACAATAATATTATCGATTGAACCAAGAAGGGGGTCGAGAAGAGAAGGGTCAGCCACTCACCCTGATTTTTGTTCGATGCGAGAGACTTATTGGTCGTGCTAGTCGTCTCCTACGTGATTACCTGAAATCGTACAAGCAACTGATTAGAATACTGTATTATTCAAGGAATTCGATATATAAATGCGAGTTTGAAAACGTAAGCCATAAAAACCATCGAAAACATTCACGAATATGCGTTCAGAAAACCAAAGCCAAAGAAGCAAGTGCGGCATGAAAAGCAGAGCAACGGGAGGTCTCTTCCGACTCAGCCGCAGAGTCTATCCTCGAGGCACAACCCGCTGAATATGGGACTTGATTTCGAAAAAGTCTTTCCATAATGAGAAAATGATCTTAATTCAATCGTTCCCGTTCGACCGTTTCAATCGATCCCGATCAATCAGTTTCGACTGAATTGGTAGCAACAGTGTTCCTTTCTCGTACACCCCGAGGACATAAATGGGGCACAATATAGGGATGGAACACTACATCATAACTAACTAAAAAAAGTTTCATCCTCGAAACTTAAGAATAAAACCTACCTCTTAGAAAACAATGAAAAAAATTTCTCATTCGTCTCCGATTCACGCTCCCCGGTCGATTCCTCGACCGAATGGTTTCTCCAGAGAACGCGGACGAGAGGGATAACACGATTTTGAAGTAGTTTTTTCTTGCACTCCAAGATTTGCATGGGCTCTTCTACATATGATAAGTCAACTTGTAAATTCAGCTAACCGAAATCTACCACATGGCTCGGATCGTGCACGTACTTCCACAACTGAGAGACATGGAAGACATTGTGCACATCCGACAGTGCTGGCGGCAATGTGATCAGGTAAGCTTCTGGGGTGACTCACTTTAATATCTTGAAAGGGCTGACAAATCTTGGACTCAACTTTCCCTTAGCTCCAAATCTCATGACTCCACGCATAGGTGTGACTTTCAGAAACACGTGATCATCCTCCAGGAATTCAAGGGATCGTCGGTTGGCGTCGGTGTAGCTCTTCTGCCGACTCTGTGCAATCTTCAGTCTTTCCCGAATGAGCTTGACCTTCTCCATGGTCTGTTCCACCAGCTCCGAGCCGAGTATCTGCCGCTTCCAACTTCATCCCAACAAATGGGCGATCTACACTTTCGATCATACAAGGCTTCATACGGCGCCATTTGGATGTTGGATTGATAGCTATTGTTATATACAAATTTGACCAATGATAGATGAACATCCCAGGTTGACCTCAAGTCGATTGCACAGAGGTGTAATATGTCTTCGAGAATCTGGTTCACCCATTCTGTTTGGCCATCGGTCTGAGGATGATAAGCTGAGCTAAACTTCAACTTTGTCCCCATTGCTAACTAAAGACTACCCCAAAAATACGACACGAACAGCCCATCCGAATCTGAGATGATGGATACCGGTATCCCGTGCAACCGAACTATTTTATTAAGATAGATTTGAGCAAGGCGATCGTCGCTCCAAGTGACTTTAATAGCAATAAAGTGCGCTGACTTGGTTAACCAATCGACAATAACCCAGATGGCATCGTTTCCCAGTGGCGTCTTCGGTATGCCAACAATTAAGTCCATAGTGACGTGATCCCATTTCCATTCTGGAATGGCAAGGTTCTGTATCTTCCCGCCCGGTCTCCGATGCTCAGCTTTCACCTGCTGACAGGCCATGCATTGAGACATGAAGAGCACCACATCTCTCTTCATTCCGTGCCACCAGAAGGTCATATGGAGGTCCTTGTACATCTTAGTACTGCCGGGATGCAAGGTATATTTCGTATAATGTGCCTCCATCAATATCTCCTTTCTAAGTTCTAAGTCGTCCGGAACGCATAGTCGGCCTTTCAATCGTAGCACGATGGTGTCATCTTCCGTAATATCGGTCGCCTTCCCTATTGAAATCAACTCTTGCATCTTCTTCAGGTACGGATCGTCCTTCTGAGCAGTCTTGATCTTTTCTCCCAAGCTCGGCTCTAACTGTAATTGTGCCAACTGCACATCTCTGAATTGAATTCGAAGGTCGATGCCCATCTTTTCAAGGTCCCATAGTAGTCTTTTGTTGATGCACAATAAGGCAAGATATTTATGACTCAGAGCGCCTGCAACAACTTTTCCCTTGCTCGATATATAATCGATCGTCAAGTCATAGTCTTTGATCAGTTCTAGCTAATGCCGCTGTCTTAAGTTCAGCTCCTTCTGAGTGAATTGATACTTGAAACTCTTGTCATCGGTATAGATCGTATATGCTATGCCATAAAGATTGTTGCGCCATAATTTTATTGTAAACACAATCGCTGCTAACTCTAAGTCGTACGGAGGATAGTTCTTCTTGTGTGGCTTTAACTGTCTGAAGGCAAAAGAGATCACCTTGTATCGCTGCATGAGCACACATCCCAAGCCCTGGCCTGAACCATCATCGAATATTTGAAAACCCTCTACCCCATCTAAAAGTGCGAGTATAGGGGCCAAAATGAGCTGCTACTTCAGCTCCTAAAAGGAAGCTTCACAGTCGTCCGACCACTCATACATGACTCCCTTTTGAGTGAAGCGAGTCAATGGCGATACAATCTTCACAAAATATTTCACGAAGCGTCTGTAATATCCCACTAATCTAGGGAAACTTTGAATCTCACTAGCCGACGCAGGCCGTCTCCAATCAGCAACGGCTTCAAATTTCTTCGGGTCGACTGCAATACCTTCGAATGAAATGTTGTGTCCAAGAATGGATACGATGTTCAACCAAAATTTGCACTTACTCCTCTTCGCAAACAACTAATTATCTCAGAGGATCTGGAGTACGGTCCGTAGATGTTCTGCGTGTTGTGCTCGATCCTTCAATATAGTACCCCATCTCGCTCAGTCAATCGGAGGAATTAAAATGTCGACGGCGTTCAAACTTAGCCTCACAACGGATTGCTCAAAAACTCGCTCAGATAGGGTAGTTTCGGTGAACTTGCCTCATCTTAGTCTTCACATAATAAATTATATGTTTTCAACTTGCACAAGTTAGGCTTGATAATAAAATAGACGCATCCACATAGCTAAGGGAATAATTCTGTTTGCCATTAAATATCAAGAACAAAAATTACAGAGGAATTGAACTTAATTGCAAACTCACTTGTACAAAAGAAATCCTAAGAAACAATCTAAGTACAATTATTTAGTTTTGATTCTGGGGGTGACGATAAAGGCTCGAGAAAGTGTAGCAACTCTGCCTTACTCCTTGGACTATCTAACACGATCCTTGCTCTTTAAGAAATTGCCCTTCGTAGGTTGCCAGCCTCTAGCATGGGTGTAGTACCCTACTATTTATAGTGATTCCTGTATAAAGTAGATTTTGGGCCGCATAGAGGGCCACGTGGCCACGTGTCTGTAACAACACACCAAGACTCGATCTTGGGCTGCCAGCTGGTGGGGGTTGTTGAGATTTCTTTGTTATAGCAAATTTGGGTGGTTGAGACTTGGTCAAATTGCCATGTGTCCCCCCACAACAGAGTAAAATCAATCTTTTACGGCCCGGATCAACTTGGCCGCATGCAGTACCAAGAGTCTTTCTTCTGCGACCTAGATCGGCTTGGCCGTATGAAATCTCAAGAGCCTTCCTTCTGCGGCTTGGATCATCTTGGCCGTATGAGGTCTCAAGTGTCTTCCTTCTGCGGCTTAAATTGTCTTTGCCGCATGAGGTCTTCAAGAGACTTCCTTCTGCGGCTCGGATCATCTTGGCCGCATAAGATCTTCGAGAGCATTCCTTCTGCGGCTTGGTTTCACTTGGCCGCATGGGATCTCCAGGAGCCTTGCTTCTATGGCTCGAGTCCACTTAGCCGTATGGGGTGATGATCCGCATAAACACAGACTGCCTTGGTGGTGGAGCCACTGTCTTATGGCAGCAGTAGTTGATGGCGGCTTGGGTGCAGTGATGTCTTGGAGAGGGCTCCTCACACATCAAGGTTACTTCTCTCTCATTGCGTTTGTGAATGACCACCTCTCGCAAGTCGAGAGCAGATTGATCTACCTTTGCATCCGTTTTGTGGGCCCGGGTATCCCGAGCGCTCGGGTGCGTAGGTATCATATTTGCTCCCTGATCTGAGGCTAGTAAAAGTACATGCTCTCGATCGTTGTAGGAAGACGTTTGGGACCATCATATTTGATCCCTGATCTGAGGCTAGTAAAGCACTGCTCTCGATCATTGTAGGGAGACTTTTGGGACCAACATATTTGCTTCCTGATCTGAGGCTAGTAAAGCACGGTGCTCGATCGTTGTAGGGAGACTTTTAGGACCATCATATTTGCTCCCTGATCTGAGGCTAGTAAAGTACTGCTCTCGATCGTTGTAGGGGGACTTTTGGGACCTGCCCTATCCGTTTGCCGCAGAGGGTTGGACACGGGAGGTTCTGTACAACTTTTCATCAGGGGCCCGTGTAACAGTTAATGGTACCCGCTGATGGCCAGCAGATTGGACAGTTAACTGGGCTTGTTGAGCCCGCACTGCCCTAGACTTCTTCGACTTAGCACCCGAAGGTGCGTAGTAGGAAGAGTCCAAGTTCGAAGGAGGGAAGGGAAGTTGGTGCCCTTTTCAAAGGAGGAAAGGGGGCTCTATATATAGAATAGAGTGAGCCCTTTCTTCTTCTCCTTTTCGATGTGGGACTGAAAGCAATATCCTCTTTTATATGCTTCTACAAGATGCCCTTCAAAGTTTTCAAATTGCAAATTTGGAATATTTTGAATAAGAAGCATAGAAAGTAGAGCTGTTTAGGTGTGGCAATCATATCAGAGGTAGCATGGATGTGATAGGTTTGGGTACTTTCGTTGAGGATTTTATGTGGACATATCATCCTTGGCGTACCTTGGTTTTAGGTACATATAATAAGTTGAGAGAGGAAACCAACATATTTATTCAGAGGCGATATGGACGTGATAAATATGAGGTTGATGGTAGAGCTTTCCTACTCAGAGGTAATATAGACATGGTAGGAGTGAACTCGGTAAGGATGCACAGAACAACTCAGAGGTGATATGGACATGGAAGTTCTATGATTGATGCACCATAATGTAGGGGTTATTGAATGGGGTATTTACTAAGAGGTAAGGTGGACGTGGTAAACATTTATTTTTAGCATCATCTGCTTTGTAAGGGGTAGGAAAACAACTCAGAGGTGATTTGGACATGGCTGTTCTACTACTGGGGAGTGAATGCAACGGAACAACTGGGCTCCAGAAGCATATGATTGTGAGAGAAGGGGTGCTTGTACTAGAGGACCTAATACAGTATTTGTGATTGGCAGAGGACATCCCATTTGGGGGACTTTTCGTAGACCTATTACCTTTTTGTGCATCTGTGATACGAGTAAATTGATTCAAAAAAAATTTCAGTGGACCTATTACCCTTTTGCGCACTGCTGGTGCGGATAATAAATTTGAATTTTTTTTGTGGACCTATTACTCTTTTACGCACCGGTAGTGCGAGTAATAGATTTGAATAATATTTTGTGGACCTACTACTCTTTTTGTGCACCGATGATGCGAGTAATAGATTAGGATAACTTCTGTCGACCTATTACCCTTTTACGCACTGGTAGTGCGAGTAATAGATTTGGACAACTTCCGTGGACCTATTACCCTTTTGCGCACTAGTGGTACGAGTAATAGATTTTGAGACAAAACCCAACAGAGGTAATATGGACGTGATAGTTTTTGTGATCTTAACACCATGTCTTTTATCCCGGGTTGGGTACAAGTGTTAAGTCAGGAGACTATCGGTATCAGAGGTAATATGAACGTGACACACGATAATCAGGAATAATCTTTGGTGGACCTATTACTCTTCTGCACACTGGTGGTACGAGTAATAGATTTTGAGACAAAATCCAATAGAGGTAATATGGACGTGATAGATTTTGTGGTCTTAACACCTTATCTTTTATCCCAGGTTAGGTACAGGTGTTAAGTCGAGAGACTATCGGTATCAGAGGTAATATGGACGTGATACACGATAATCAGGACCAGGAAGTTTGCTCAGAGATAACAATAAACTGGGCAGACTCCTGTGTGATAAAGCATTAGAGTGGAAGTTCAGAGGTATCATCATACATGACTCGCCACTCAGGGAGATGCGATATGAAAAAATAGAGTATGGGTTCAGAGGTACTTGGTGTACATAACTCGATGGTCTGGGAGATTTGGTGGTTTGAGGAAGTACCAGCATTTTCTTAGATATAGTATTTCTTCAGAAATTTATGGTTTATGGGCATCATGAGCAAGTCCTCGTTCTGTTTTGCGAACCGGTATGCGCCGTTGGAGAACACGGTCTCGATGATGAATGGACCCTCTCATTTGGGCTGGAATTTGCCGGGAGTTTTGTGAGTCATGACCATCGGTCTGCGAATGGCCAAGATGAGATTGCCTATTTGGAATGTCCTCTACTTGACTTTCTTATTGAAGGCCCGAGAGATACGTTCTTGATAGAGCTCAATGCTTTGTTGAGCTTGCAAACGCTTCTCGTCTAAAGCTTCTAATTCTTGTAGCCGTCGGCGGTAGTTATCGTCCGACATCAACCGGTAAGTAAGAGCCATACGAAGCGAGGGGATCTGAGTCTCTAATGGGAGAACTGCCTCGCTCCCGTATACCAGAGAGAACGGTGTATTTCCCGTAGCCGTCCAACTCGTAGTGCGGTACGCCCATAAGTACTCGCCTAACTTTTCATTCCAGTTGCGCTTGTTTGAAGACACGAACTTCTTGAAAAGCTTGATTATGGTCTTGTTAAAGGCTTCAGCCAGACTATTAGTCGATGGGTTGTAGGTCGTTGAAGCCATATTTTGAATTCGATTCTTGTCACAGAATCGATAGAAGGCATGGCTTGCGAACTGTGGACCATTGTCATAAATGATCCTCCTTGGCAGTCCAAAACTGTAAATGATGTAATGTTTTATGAAACTGATCACATTTGATGTCTTTACCTCTGCTAGCAGAACAGCCTCTGCCCACTTGGAGAAGTAGTTGGTGATTGCCAGTATAAACCGGTGCCCTTTGGATGACGGCGGGGTGATTGGATCAACGATGTCCATTTTCCAGTCTTCAAATGGCCAAAAGGCCACTGTTGGGTACAAGAATTTGGACGGCAGATGTATAAAATCTGTGTGGATCTGACAAGTCTTACACTTTTTGCATAATCGACTGCGTCTGCTACCATCGTAGGCCAGTAGTAACCCATCCGACGGAGACGGTCCTACAATTTCGGGCCCGATTGGTGAGCCCCGTAAATGCCATCGTGAGCCTCGTGTAAGGCTTCTTTGGCTTTTGCATTTGACAGACAAATTAGCAGTAGTCCGTCGTAAGATCGTCGATATAATATTTTTGTTTCGCTGCCATAAAAGAATCTGAGAGAACACCTTCTGATTGAATTTGCTTCTTTCATATTCTCTGGCAGGATTCCGTAGACTGCAAAGTCGACGAACGGAAGTCTCCAGTCTTGCACGTCATTAGTTATCTGGGCGGAGTAACTCGTATCTAGTTGAATGTTATTTTTTGGGACAGACCAGCTCATGGCCTATCACGTCGACTAGATGATTATCATGATTTAGAACCGCCAAAGAAGCGGCGAGGCCTGCTAGGGCATCGGTTTCAATATTCTGGAACCTAGAAATATGCTCTATAAAGAACCCCTCCAAGGTTGCAATAATGGCAATTGCTGTCTCACGATAGGGAATCAGGTCCGCGTTACGAACCTCGTACGAGCCTCGGATTTGATTAACAATCAGCTGTGAGTCGCCATACGCTTCCAGGTATTTGACCCCTACCCCTTTTGCAAGTCGGAGTCCGATGACCAAAGCGTTGTATACGGCAACATTGTTTGAACAAGGTTCTGTGAGAGAATATGCCCGATTGACTACCAATCCAGAGGAAGAAATTAATACTACCCCGATTCTAGCAACAATATCACCTTGTGGCCTTGTTCTTGAAGCACCGTCAAAGAACATTCGCCAAATGTCACCATGTAAAGTCATGTTTGAGTTAACGACTTCGTCTGGGATTTCTTTATAGATTCTGGCTGTTTCTGAGCCTGGATGGGCTTAAAAAGTCGGCCAAGGCTTGACCTTTGACAGCCTTCTACGGAACGAAGACCATGTCGTAGGGGGGTAGCAGTATCGCCCATGTAGCTAGACGAGAACTGAGTGCGCCTGGCTTGGTCATGAGAACCCTGAGGGGATTAACTCGCGAGACAACATGGATGGTCTGCCCTGACACATAGTGTCGTATTTTCAACCAAGGCAAGGCATTTCTTCTCCACGGCGGTGTACCTATACTCTGGCCTCACCATCATTCGGTTGAGATAATATATAGCTTTTTCGTGTCCCGCATCATTATTCTGTGCTATCAAGGCTCCGAGGGAGTGTTCCATTACTCGTACATAGAGCAGGAAAGGCTTTCCGGCAACCGGGGCTACCAAAACTGACGAATTCGACAGGTATTCCTTAATGTCATCAAAGGCGCGTTGACATTCTTTATTCCATATAAAAGAGACGCCTTTCTTCATGAATTGTCTGAAGGGTTGACATCGCCCTGAGAGGTTAGATATGAATCTACTGATGTAAGCTAGTCTTCCCTGAAGGTCGCAGAGTTTACGGAGGTTCCTCGGTGGACTCATCTCCAGGATTGCCTTTGTCTTATCGGGGTCTATGTGAATGCCACGGGAAGTAAAGACAATGCCCAAGAACTTCCCGCTGGACACACCCAGAAAGGACTTGGTGGGATTCATCTTCAGATTGTGCGCTCGCATAAGGTCGAACACTGTTTTCAAATCGTGTAAGTGATAATCCTTGGAGAGACTTTTGACGGCAATGTCGTCAACGTAACACTCCACCGTCTTGCGCAAGTGATATCTGAAGATGACGCTCATAGCTCGTTGATACGTAGCACCGGCGTTCATCAGTCCGAAGGGCATGACTGTATAACAATACACGCCGATTGGTGTTCAGAATGACGTATGCTTCTCATCGTCAGGAGACATTTTAATTTGATTGTATCCTTAAAAGCCATCCATAAAGGACATGCGTTCGAAGCCACACGTATTATCGATCATTATGTCGATGATAGGAAGAGAGAATTCATCTTTAGGACATGCCGCATTCAGATTGCGAAAGTCAATACAGATTCGGATCTTTTCGTTCTTCTTGACGACTGGTCCTATATTAGCTATCCAGTCTGGATGCTGCTCTTTACGGATGAAACCGCTAGTTATAAGCTTGTTTACTTCCGCTTCAATAGAGTTCATAATGTCTGGACGGAACCGTCGTTGCTGTTGTTTGACTTTGCGTTCGGATGAATATTGAGCTTATGAAGTACGATCTCGGGGTTTAGCCCTGGCATATCTTCATAGCTCCAGGCATAGACGTCGATATACTCTCTCACGTGTTGAAACAACTACTCCCGTTCGCCATCTGTCAGGCTTTTACTGACGAAGATTGGCTTTGGAGAGGATTCATCACCGAGGTCAACTTGCATAACCTCATCTCAGTGGGAGGGTCACGTAGTTCAAAGAGCTTCTCCCATTGTGCATCCAATTGTTGAACCCATAGATCTAATCAAGAGGTTCGAGTTGATCTTCGTCTTCCCCTTCAATGTCAGCGGATGCCATGTTGACAGATAATGTCTGCCTGAATATATCTCCAATGCTGTCATCGAAATCGTATGTAGGTAATTCGAATGAGTGAGAATGCCACTTGTATTCCTCATCAGAGCTCTCGGGCGTTATTGCTGGTGTAACATAACCGAGACCGTATTTGGACTTACCATAATAATCTCGAGGTTTGCCGGACAGAGTTGATAGCTGTAGAGGCGATCGCCGACCGTTACCGTAATTCAGACCTGGGGTAGCCTCCATGTCGTACCTCTGCTTTTGTATGAAGTACTTGGCCTGAGGACTATACATGTAGAGCGGTAGTCTTCCAGTATCGGGTTCGAGATCAAACTTTTAAGGCATGAAGGGTTCAGGACCTTCTTTTCGGCCACAGATGATCGTGTGATCCCCTTCTCTTCTGCCTAGGACTAGGAAGTAGGCATCTTTAATGGAAGCAAGTCGATTTGCGGTATGGACGGTTGTCACCTGTATGCGTAGGTTAATGTTCCGACCGTGTCCCATAGTATACATCAGATTGAGTTTATTACACTCAGGATAGTTCAATGGCAGCCTCTTAATGATGAAATAAAGAATTTTATCCACAGGGATTATATCATTAGGAGAGGGACTATCCACCTTTGCAACCAGATACTTTGTGAGTTCTATATCCTCTTCAGCTACCCCCTGCGTAACCGGAGGTTGGGACGCTGTCTTGGGCAACTTGACCACCAAGGATTCTGCTTATGGCATTGGCTTGTCTGAGGGTCTCGGATCTATACTTGATTGCCGACTCATTTTGGAAAGATGGATAACCATCGGCTCGGCAGAGGACTTCGTGTCTTTCGATTGCTTTTGACTAGATCTTGGCAATCGGATCACCATCGGCTCCCCAGAGGGCCTCGCATCTTCCGATCGCCTTTGATTGGATTTCAGCACTCGGATCACCATCGGCCCTATGATGGGTTTTGGCTCCTGGTTGGACCTTGGGAGTCGGATGACCATCGGTTCCGACTATGCAACTGGAAAGAGAGAACCGGGCACCTCTTTATACAAAGTTGCGACAAGGGGTGCGGCTTTGCCCGGTTTACAAGCCTGGAGATGAATTTTCAAGGGTTCCTCTGGCCCTGTGATGACCTCCGGTTCGTCAGCTACATGCTTCTTAGATTCTTCATATAGACAAGCCTACGAAGAATAATAAGACTCAACCCCTTTGAAGGGATAGATGTCGGCGAATTCAATCTTCACGAAGCCGTGCTTACTGACATACTTGAAGCACTGGTGGAGTGTGGATGGCACGATCATATAGTCATGTATCCACGGATGCCCCAAGAGGATATTGTAGGACGCATCTGCATCTATGACGTAGCAGGTAACCTCTGTCCTCGGGTCACCGATCTGACATTTCAATCGGATCTTTCCTAAGGGATAGCTCTTTCCCGAGTTCAAACCGCTAATGGCAGTGTTGGTCGCCGCTAACCGGTGCATAGGGATGTCGAGGACTTGAAGCAAGCTTTTCGGGATAATGCTTATCGACGAGCCAGGGTCGATGTGTATCCGATCCACCTTGATGTCGCCTATGTATCCAGTATAGTACAAGGGGCGATCATTCAAGTTGGTCTTGATCAATATGTCCTGACCTGTAGGGTGAATACGATGTTGGGCATTGCATCTGCACAGTTGCTGCCCTGGAGATCGG
The DNA here is from genome assembly GCA_029216955.1 of Iris pallida. Classification (NCBI taxonomy): domain Eukaryota; kingdom Viridiplantae; phylum Streptophyta; class Magnoliopsida; order Asparagales; family Iridaceae; genus Iris; species Iris pallida. Next base: position 9,771,282 of record JANAVB010025598.1, on the reverse strand, counting down.
TCGACGAGTCTTTCCCTGCAGGTTTGACTTGGGCTAAGTAAGTGTCAGCATTCTGGAACGCTTCGCTCAATGCGACACAAAGATCCTTGGAGAGCCTTAGGAGCTCATATAATGACAACTTTGTCGACGTATTAGCTAGTTGTGCTAGTTTGTCAAAGTTGTAAGGTCTCTCCAGCCCTTGACGTGCATCTTTACAGAGCGGCCTATCGAAGCGGGTTTTCCTCGGCTTGTTTCTGTCTGCCGATGGAGGCTGAGATGGCCCCAAAACATCAGAGGCAGGCATCATTGTCGGCTGAGGGTCCTCGACTAAACTATCCAGAGTGGATTGGACTTGTGCCCCGGACCGGGTGACAACAGCCGTTGCCTCCTCCGCTTCGGTTGAAATGGTATAGCAGGATCTGGCCTTCCTGCCCTTTTTCTTGTTGGCTGGAGATGACGCCGCCTGAGTAACTTCGGGCACTAAGTCTGGGTTCACCCATATGACCTCTCCTCGTGACGTGGTGAGAGGTACCAAGCCAGTCGTCTAGTCCCAGACGGGGGAATTTAGTAACCTCTATCGTTGCCCGGGGGATAGGTATTACTCCATCTTGAGTACTTGTTGGAGGGAAATCGTCAAACTGAATTGACACCATGTTCGCCACCACGGTAACCTCTTTAAAGTCTAGCGACAGAGCATTGGAGTCGATAATACTCTAGATGTACCGCTTTAATTGAAAGTAGTCATGAGTGGCATGATGAACATAGCGGTAGAAATGATAATATTTTGGGTCCTCCATCTCTGCCGCTCGAGGCTCGTACCTTGGTGGAGGGAGTTGTATCATGTCCCCTTGCAAGAGCTTGTCGAAGATAGGCTTGACATGACTATCTTCGAATGAGTAATTCACCTTGGGCCACTGAGCTTCTGCCTGCTTTTGTTCAGGCTTCCTGGTCGTACCGGCGACCATAGCCTGTTTGCCTTTATTGTCCCAATTATTGGAGGTGCCATCAGTATTGTTGTTATTGGGGGTGGTACCCGGACGTTTGCCTTTGACTTCTCCATCCGGGATGTGTAATCCCAGCTGGCGAGCCTTCTTTAACTTCATCTCCGCATTGGTGGCGCTTATGAAGAAGGTCATCCAATCCCTGAACTGATCTTCGTCCATCCAGAGGCTGATTGCGGGAAGCAATTTCTTTTGGCAGATTTCAATCAAAGAGCTTTCGGGATTGCCTTGGGGCAATCTCATTGCGGTTTGGCAAAACCACTCGATATAGTTCCTTGTTAGCTCCCTCTCGCCCTGAATGACGTCCATGAGGGATGACATTATCACATCATGTCCCACTTCATAAAATCTTTCTATGAACATATGCTTGAAGCTGTCAAAAGAATGGATGCAGTTGTCCGGAAGGTTGTGGTACCAGTCGAACGCGATTCTCTCCAATGCTTCGATGAATAATCGTGTAAGGATGGCATCTCTATGCGGCAAGTGGTCGATTGTGACCTCGAAATAAGTCATGTACCGACTAGCAGAGGTCTTCCCGTCATACGAATCAATATGAAACGGTTTGTACCGTAGCGAAAAAGGAACATCTCTCCACGCAACGGGATACAACTGCCGTATTCTGATGTCCCGGGAGGAGTCTCGGGCATTAAACATTGCTCGAAGATCCTGGACTTCCCTCCTTGCCTCCTTTGCTTCATCTGCAGCTGAAGGAGCGGAGGCACCTAGAGGATTGTCACCCAAAGAAGGAGCGGTCGTGTTGGAGTCTGCGTTGACTGTGGATCCCAAGCTTGATTGTCTAGGCGTCCTTGCTGGTTGAGTCGGCAAGGCAGCTTTGATTTCGTCTACTGACATGACCCAGGACAGGAGCATGGCTTCAAGTACTTCTAGATGTTGTCAGTCAGTAGGCACTTCATGATCATTGTCGGCTATAAAGACTGTCCGCATGTGGATAGAGGTGGAAGGGATCGTAGCAGAGGTGCTTTCTGTATCGTACCCTCGTACAGAAAAATCGTCGGGGAATGTCGGAATGTCTTCCTCCTCGGACTCGGAAGGGGTGCTACCCCCTGTGCAGGAAGCCGCGTCATCTTGGCGAAGGCGGTCATCCTCAGTGATATCCATGCCTGTTGCGTAATTCCAGTGGATCGCTACCCCCAGTGTATGCTCTTGGAACACCGTGTTGTCGCATACTTTGAGGGGACTGCTACCTCCGGCCTTATCTACCCCCAAGGAGGTCAAGGATGCACCCCCAGGTGTTGGAAGCTTCTTTCTGGATCGAGTGCCTAGGTAGACACCCCCTGTGGTTATCGGTGGCAATCCTCCAAACGAGAGTTTCTTTGTAATACTGGCAGAGATTGCCGGGCTGGAAGAGCCTGTCTTCTTTCCTTCCTCGTCAGGAAGAACCTTCCTAGTTGAATTACAGGAGGTGAAAGAAAATTCCTTGTCTCCCAGAATTTGCACCTGTTTATCAAGTTGTTGTTGGAAAGGTGTTGGCTGCTGAAGTCGTTGGAAAATGAACTGCCGATCTTCAGGTGCTGTTGACTTGTCGCAGCAGCAGTTGATGATGACTTGGGTGCAACGACGTCCCGGGAGGGGCTCATCGCATGCCATGGTTGCTTTCTTCTCCTTGCGTTTGTGAGTAATCACCTCTCGCAAGTCGATAGCGGATTGATCTACCTTTGCATCAAATTTTTGGACTCGGGTATCCCGAGCACACAGATGCATAGGTGTCATGTTTGCTCCCTGATCCGAGGCTAGTAAAAGCACTTGCTCTCGATCGTTGGAGGGAGATTTTTAGGACCCACCCGGTCTGTTAGCCCTGGGGAACTGGACGCGGGTGATTCTATACAACTTTCCATTAGGAGCCCGTATAACAGTTAATGGTGCCCATTGACGGTCAGCAACTTGGATAGTTGACTGGGCTTGTTGGGTCCGCACTGCCTTAGACTTTTTTGACTTAGCACCTAAAGGTGCATAGTAAGAAGAGTCCAGATTGATACATCTTATATTCTCAATGGGCCACATGGAGTCGGGCCTACATGAGAGACGGTCAAACACAGAGCTTTTGACAGGGCCGTATGACACACTCTGTCTATGGCCAGGATTGGCTACCGCATGGGCCATCTGCCTGCGGCCAGAGTTAGCTGTCGCATGGGCGATCTGCCTGCGGCCAGAGTTGGCTGTCGCATGGGCCATCTGCCTGCGGCCAAAGTTGGCGGCCATATGGGCCATCTACCTGCGGCCAGAGTCAGTTGCCGCATGGGTCATCTACCCATCTCTCTTATGCGGCCTCTTCCTCATCCGCATGGATTTTCCTTGTATCCCCAAAAACTCAGCATCGTAGTATTTTTCTTTGCTGGATTTGGGGACAGTGGGATTCTCTGCGGTCGGAAGCAAGGCCACAGGAGAGTCCTGATCACCGTCTTGAGCCGCAGAAGGAACTTCTTCAAGAACCTGATCGGGGGCAACAGTTTTGCGCTTCGACGTCCTGCGGGTTCTCTTTGGGTTGGCTCGCTTCTGTGATGTGCTGGCGCTCCCTTCAGAGAGCATTTCTTCGAATGCTCATTGGTCAATATGAGGGAACCAACATATTTACTCAGAGGTGATATGGACGTGGTAAATATGAGGTTGATGGTAGAGCTTTCCTACTCAGAGGTAATATGGACATGGTAGGTGTGAACTCTGTTAGGATACACAGAACAACTCAGAGGTGATATAGACATGGAAGATCTATGATTGATGCGCCACAACGCAGGGGTTGTTGCACGGGGTGTTTACTCAGAGGTAAGGTGGACGTGGTAAACATTTATTTTTAGCATCATCTGCTTTGTAAGGGGTAGGAAAACAACTCAGAGGTGATTTGGACATGGATGTTCTACTACTGGGGAGTGAATGCAACAGAACAACTGGCTTCAGAAGCATATGATTGGCAGAGGACATCCCACTTGGGGGACTTTTCGTGGACTAGAGGACATAATACATCATCACCCCATGCGGCTTCAGAAGCATATAAAGGGGTGCTTGTACTAGAGGACCTAATACATCATTTGTGATTGGCAGAAGACATCCCACTTGGGGGACTTTTCGTGGACCTATTACCCTTTTGTACATCTGTGATACGAGTAAATAGATTCGAAATAATTTTCAGTAGACCTATTACCCTTTTGTGCACTAGTGGTGCGGGTAATAGATTTGAATAATTTTTTTGGACATATTACCCTTTTACGCACAGGTAGTGCGAGTAATAGATTTGAATGATATTTTATGGACCTACTACTCTTTTTGTGCATCGATGGTACGGATAATAGATTAGGATAACTTCTGTGGACCTATTACTCTTTTGCTCACTGGTAGTACGAGTAATAGATTTGGACAACTTCTGTGGACCTATTACCCTTTTGTGCACTGGTGGTGCGAGTAATAGATTTTGAGACAAAACCCAACTGAGATAATATGGACGTGATAGGTTTTATGGTCTTAACACCATGTCTTTTATCCCGGGTTGGGTACAGGTGTTAAGTCGGAAGACTATTGGTATCAGAGATAATATGGACGTGACACACGATAATCAGGAATAATCTTTGGTGGACCTATTACTCTTCTTCGTACTGGTGGTACGAGTAATAGATTTTGAGACAAAATCCAACAGTAATATGGATGTCATAGGTTTTGTGGTCTTAATACCATGTCTTTTATCATAGGTTGGGTACAGGTGTTAAGTCGGAAGACTATCGGTATCAGAGGTAATATGGACGTGATACACGATAATCTGGACCAGGAAGTTTGCTCAGAGATAACGATAAACTAGACAAACTCCTGTGTGATAAAGCATTAGAGTGGAAGTTCAGAGGTATCATCATACGTGACTCGCTACTCAGGGAGATGCGATGTAAAAAAATAGAGTGTGAGTTTAGAGGTACTTGGTGTACATAACTCGATGGTCTGGGAGATTTGGTGGTTTGAGAAAGTACCAGCATGTCCTTAGACATAATATTTCTGCAGGAATTTGTCGTTTATGGGCATCATAAGCAAGTCCCGTTCTGTTTCGCGAGCCGGTATGCGCCGTTGGAGAACACGGTCTCGATGATGAATGGACCCTCCCATTTTGGTTGGAATTTACTGGCAGTTTTATGAGTCATGACCATCGATCTGCGAACGGCCAATACGAGATCGCCTACTTGGAATGTCCTCTGCTTGACTTTCTTATTGAAGGTCCGAGAGATGCGTGCTTGATAGAGCTCGATGCTTTGTTGAGCTTGCAAACGCTTCTCGTCTAAAGCTTCTAATTCTTGTAGCCGTCGGTGGAAGTTATCGTCCGACGTCAACAGGTAAGTAAAAGCCACTCGAAGCGAGGGGATCTGAGTCTCCAATGGGAGAACTGTCTGCTTAGAAGTCTGCTCAGCGTGCTTTCAAAATGACACTCGGTCCTTCGTCCCGTGGCTTAGGAGAAGGAAGTTGGCCTAAGTTGCTAAGTTGCCACAATGCTGGAATTAGCCTAAATCATAGGCGACGCCCGCGTATATGCTTGATAAGTATGCACGGTCCCATCATCCAAGGCTTGGCATAGCATTCGCCTATCCCGTGGTTTAAGTTGTATTGCACGACTTGTAGCTTAAGTCTAGGTACCCAAAGAGCTTGGTCGTTCAAGTCGACCGCATGTATAGCACGTTCCCTTGATGCAAGGTTTGGCATAGCCTTTGCTAGTCAAGTCGTTGCACGAATAAGTTAGACAAGAGTTTGGCTGGGCTATCGAAGTCATAACAAGCACTGTCCCCTGTTGTCTGTAGTTGTCAAGTCACATGGTCCCACGAGAACAAGGCTCATCATATAAAGTATGTGACTTGAGCGATAGTGTCGCCTAGAGAACCAGTCAGTCTAAGGTACGAGCCACGGTTGGTTTAGAGAAAAGCATGCCACGGATAAAAAAAGTACACAAGATCGGTCCCGCTACTTGGGAGTCTCGATAAGGAAGTACACAAGATCGGTCCTGCTACTTGGGAGTCTCGATAAGTCTCGATAAAGAAGTTCACGAGATTGGTCCTGCTACTTGGGAGTCTCGATAAGGAAGTATACGAGATCGATCACGTTACTTGGGAGTCTCGATAAGGAAGTCCACGCGACTGGTTGTCGTCGAGATCGGTCCCGCTACTTGGGAGTCTCGATAGAAAGTTGGAAAGCATGGTCATGATTAAGGAAGAACTTGGTAGATCGAGTTGAGTCTTGCATGATCATTGGACAACTTACGCGCAAGGTGAATTCCTCGAACGATCCTGGGCCACCAAGTTTTGTGTCGGCTTAGGAGGAATTACATATATTGTACAGCCTTCATCGATGATACAACTCGATTGAAGTGAACCGTTACAATATAGGCTACGGATCATTCGGTAGGAGCTCGTAACTCGTACGCGGATGGTCACCGTATGCAAAGATCCAAGATAGCTTGACATTGCTAGTGACCACTCATATGGATGTGTCTTCATAAGAGCGACTATCCGCATGTATGCCTTTGGATTGCATCAAGTACTAGCAAGTTACGAGTTGGGTTAACAAGGCATAATTGTAGCAAGCGCTAACCTTGAGTCGGCGCGGGTTAGGGTGTACACTATTGCAACACCATTCTGGAGCCTAAGATTTGGCTATAGCAAGGACACGTACTTCGACATGAATGTGGCATCGTCTCGAGTTAAGTCAGGAAGAGCTGTAAGGCAAGTTGGTTAAGTCTAGTTGATCCGTGGGATGCACGGCCTCGATCTTAAGTCACGATCAAGTCTAGTGGCATGACCAGCATGTGTCGTCCCCTTGACGTCATTGGCACAAGAATGGTCTAGAGGCACATAAAATAAGTAAAAATCTTGGCACAGCCGAGTTTGCAAAAGTTTATACCTGGCGAGGCACTGACTTGAATATATATTGAAGTCACAAATAGAGTATAGCACGACCCTATCGTTGCATTGTCAAGTATAGGCCAAGGCATCTTTGTCCTAAAATTGATCCTAAGGCAAGAATAGAAAGACAATCAAAAAGGATTAAGCTGCACAAAGTAAATAAACGTGTCAGTTTTGTATGGGTGGGCGAGGAGCTCACTCCACCAGTACAGTTGAGTACTGACACCCACACAGTTTTCATGTGCAGGCACAGGGAGAAGCCGATGGCACGGAGCTCGCTTGGATGCGTCGAGGCATAGACTTTCTTGGCATTTCGAGGTGTACGGCTTCATGGAGTCAGGACTTATACGGAGCATAATGTATGGAGATCGCCATTCTGCAGAATCTGTCACTCATCGCCTTGAAGCTTGCATCGAGAATGAGAGAGAGCAGAGTGACTTGTAATATAAGAGAAAAATGAGCTTAAGAGACTTGTAATTTGGCCTTGTGCCAACATTGTAATCTTTGTTCACGATTAATAAAATAGTATTTTGTATGATTTATGTTATGCTTCAAATTTCTGCTGTTGATATTTCAATATTTCTGTTTGGGACTTCTATTCGACGACCCCCGTTGCTTAGCCTGTTATCGGCCATTATGGACCTACCTTGCGTAAGCGCAATCTAGGCTCATGTGGCATTACGCCTTAGCGAGGATGATCGCTCCTACTGGAGCGGGGCGTGACATTCGGTTAGACGAGAATATTGTCTATGAAGACTACTACGAACTTGTCAAAGAACGGATGAAACACCCGATTCATTAGATCCATGAAGGCGGCATGAGCATTTGTCAGGCTGAATGGCATTACCAAGAACTCGTAATGGCAATAACAAGTGCGGAAGGCTGACTTTGGCACGTCATCTGACTTGATCTTGAGCTGATGATAGCCTGAGCGGAGGTCGATCTTCAAAAATACTGAGACACCTTGCAACTGATTGAATAAATCGTCTACGCGGGGCAATGGATACTTGTTCTGGACGGTGGCTTTGTTCAGCTCGCGATAGTCGACGCACAGACGCATTGACCCATCCTTTTTCTTCACAAACAACACTGGCGCTCCCCATGGCGAGATGCTAGGACGAATGAATTCTCTGTCGAGCAACTCTTACAATTGGACCTTGAGCACTTTTAGTTCTGCAGGTGCCATTCTGTACGGGGCTTTGGAAATCGGTCGTATATCAGAGAATGTGTCAATGTTGAACTCGATTTCTCGGTCGGGTGGCATTCCAGGTAGCTCATCTGGGAACACGTCAGAGAATTCTGCCACAACGTCGGTCTGACCCACGTTTGCACCATCCTGTCACGTGTCTCGAACGGACGCCAAGTAGCCTTCGTATCCTGAATGCAGCATCCTCTGACAGAAATTGCTGAGATCACCATACAGGTCGACGATGCTTCACCACACGAGTAGCAAAATTTTGGCACACCCGGTATACAGAAGGTGACCTTCTTTCCTGCGTATTCAATGGTGGCGTTGCAAGGGCCTAGCCAATCCATTCCCAGAATGATGTCGTAGTCCTTAATGTCTAGAACTATCACATCGAGGTAAACCTTTTTCCCACCTATACAGATGATTCCATCCTTGCAGGCTAAGTTTGTGAGTAGTGGCGTGCCCGGCGGTATATGAACGTTAAGATCAAGGCCTAACAGTGTCACAAGAATTTTGTGCTCGATGGTAAAGTCCGTCGATATGAAACTATACGTGGCACCTGAATAAAACAGTACACGAGCAGGTTTATTATTGAAAAGCAGTATACCTGTCACGACTGTATCTGAGACGAATGCCTCATCTCAAGTCATGGCATAGATGCGCCCTTGAGCATTACAACGACAGTCTTGGCCATTAGGTCGCGTGGCTTGAAGAGGGCGAGGCACCTGTCCTCAATTTTCTTGACGATTTTTATGTGGCGGGGCATTATGATTTTGTCCTCGGGCCATGCAGTCTCAAGCTCGGTGAACCCTTTGTCCGTAAAAAAAGCATGCCCCATCGAAGATAAATCAGTTGTTGGCATTGTGTCCAAAGTGGTTGCATTTGGTGCAACGCGGTAACGGGTTATGTCCCTTATGGCCGCCATTATTTGGATGCATTGACACGTGATTGTTGCCTCCTGTATAGCAAGGACTTTTGTGGTTGGAATGGTATACAACGTCGATAGTAATGGGAGGGTAAAGGCTCTCAAGGCGGAGAGCTTGAATTAAAGCATCGCCCGTGGTCTTGTACTCCAGAACTGCCACATGAGCAACAATAGAGGGCCGTAGACCAACTTTGAACCATCGTATACGACACTCCTAACGTATGAAGAAACGCACCAGTAAATTTGGACAATCTATTGAACTCCGGTGCATATTGTTGCACTGTCCGATTCCCTTGCTTGAGATCGACGTTGAGTTGTTGTCGTGTCGGATCGCTCGTTTGTGCATGGCCCACCAGTCGTGCGCGTTCAAACGTAGTTGAAATTGTGCACAGGCAACTTGCTTGCATTCTTCAATGCCGAGGAGCTCAAAGTGATCTTCCATTTCTTTCAATAACTCGATTGCCATAGAAGGGCCTTCGGTGCCACTGAAGGTGGTTCGACACGCTTTCTTGAATTCTGACACTTCAAAGTTGTAACTTCCCGGTGCCATAGGTTGACGCTCGGGCTCCTCTCGATCGACTTCGATGGGTTGACCCGTCGGCTCGGTGATAGTAGGCACAGTTGCGGAGTTTCTATTGGCCATAATCGTCTGGACGATCTGCTGCAGATTATCAAGCTGCTTTTGTTGCATCTTGGTTTGGGCATCGAAGCTAGCTTCAAATTGGGCCTGTCATGCCTCCATCTGCTGATTTCGGTTCTCGGACTATTTTTGTTGTGCCTCCATCATGTGCAACATCTTCTCGATGGCACTGTTATAAGGTCCGGCCCGCGGGCTGCTCGAATCGCTAGAAGCACTTTGTTCTTGCTCGGCCGCGATTTCTACCACGGGTTCCGTCACTTCTACAATACGTAGACACAAACATTAGTCTCAAGATATTACGGACTCATTGTATGGTACAACTTATCTCATCGATACGAGGTCAAAGGTTTGAGACTGTAGACGGAAGGCTAAAGGAACGTAAAGCCGTGCTCTGATACCATTATGTCACGTACGTGGCTCATTGGTCAGGGTCAAACCTGATTTTAATAATTGATCAAACTCTGTCTCAATATATGAAATAATTTAAATGTTTACTAAAGACGTTTTGGACACTGATCAAGATTGGATATCTACTCAGTTCAAGACCGAAGCTCTGTTTGCCCTCAAGACTGTATTTTCTTACGCAATATAATTTTCATTTTTATTGAGTCTAGGAATACATTGTACACCAAGTCGTACTGGCAAATAGGCTATCCGAAATTGTTTTTCAAAACTGACCTATTTTTTTAAAATGACCTATGTTTTTGAAAAATATCTACTTTTACGAAAAGCTTCTGAAGGATTTTCAAAAAGCTAAAACAATTTTTTCACAAAATAAACCTGACCAAACCCTGACAGAACTCGGCCAGAGTTTGGCCAGAGTTCGGCCAAGGTAAACGTTATATGAACGTTGGATTTTGAACTTGGTCTCCCTTCAGTTGCGGTTTGTTAGAAAGAGTTCTGTCTGAATTCTGCCCGAATTCTGTCAGAGTTCTGTCTTTGGAAAAAACTATAAATAGAGAGGAATTCTGATCATTTCAATACACTTATTCACTTTCATCTTCTCTCTTCTAAAGCTTATGTTTCTTCCAAAGAGTTTTCAAAAAGCTTCTATTTTTAAATCCCAAGCCAGTTACAATTCTCTAGTCAATTTGCCGGTATGGTGCGGTCTAGAAGATTTCAGAGAAATTGTAATCAGAGGCTTGATTGAAGAAAGACTCTTCAAAACTGAAGTTGGTCGAGTTATTTGTATCAAAGCTCGCATCTGTAGAAGTTGCAAGGACTTCGTATGAAAACTTACGGGATTTTCCAATAGTGGATTCAACTGGAAGCTAGAGTTCTTCCGACTGGACTAGTCCTCACAAGAGGGAAACCAGTATAAATCTCTGTGTTTGCGTTTGCCTTCTGATCACTCTTTTCTTTACAGTTATTACTTTGTGATTATTATTATTTCTGTGATCTAACTGCTAACAAGTTTTAATTTAGCAATATTCTGTTGCCTACTCTATTCACCCCCCTCTAGAGTATTCTGCTTTACGATTTCGTTCCTACAATTGGTATCAGAGCTGGTTATACAGGTAAAGCAAGGTAAAATTGTAGTTATATTCAATTATTTTTTAATTGTTATATAGATCACAGCATTACACATGGCAACTGTGAAATTCACAAGTGAAGGCCAAGCCACAAACAGACCTCCACTGTTTGAAGGCACAAACTACACTTACTGAAAAACACGGATGAGTTTCTTCTTAAAATCTCTTAATTTTGACTTATGGTCTATAGTTATTGATGGCTACAAAAAGCCTCCTCGTATCAATGTTGATGGAATTTTAGTTGAAAAACCCCATGATAAATATACGGAGGATGAAAAGAAAAAGGCCAGTCTTGACGCACGTGCTATTAACGCTTTATTTTATGCTTTAGACAGAACTGAATTTAACATGGTGTCGACTTGCACAACATCAAATGAAGTATGGAAACTTCTCGAAGTAACCCATAAAGGAACAACACAAGTCAAGAAGTCAAAGATCAGCAGACTTACTCAAGAGTACGAGGCATTCAAAATGAAGTCAAATAAATTCGTCACTCAGATATTTACGAGATTCCTGGATATTATAAATCCTTTGTCTTCATTAGGCAAGGAATACAGTAACCATGAGAAGATTTACAAACTTCTACGAGCTCTCACAAAGAACTGGATTCCAAATGCTACAGCAATCATTGAAGGAAACGACCTCTCAACAATGTCTCTGGAAACACTCATGGGTAAGCTACTCACTCACGAGTTAGAACTTAAGACTTTGAAGATGCTACACCAAAGGAGAAGTCAGAAAAGTCGATCGCTCTCAAGGCTCAACATAGAAGAACTGTCGAAGATGATTCTGACGACAGCGACTCTGACTTTGAAGATCAAGCTCTTCTGGTAAAAATATTCAAGAAGTTTATGAGATTCAACAGAAGAACAAAAGATAGCAACAGCATCAACAACGAGGAAGATCCTATTTGCTACGGATGTAAGAAGAAAGGACATATGAAGAAAGATTGTCCAACAGCATCATCATCAAGAAAAAGCAGCAAATATGACAAAGGCTACCTGAAGAGATCTACATCAAGGAAATATGCCAATACAAGCATATCGCATGAAAGCGAAGCCAACGATTCAGAAGATGAGCAATCAGATGACGCTACAAATGTATGCTTAATAGCTTGCGATCAGGTAATCACTAATCCTATGTTTGATCCTTATGATGATTTTACCTTTGAGCAACTAGGAGTGGCTTTCAGTGACCTGTTAAATGATTAAAAGAAACTGCGTAGTAAATATAAAACCTCTAAGAAGGTACTCAAAGAGTACAAAGGTGAGATAGGAAGACTTACCGACCAATTAGCTAATGTTAGAAATAATGACTCTTCTATTGAGTTTGGTGAGCTTTCATCTATTAAGCTGTTGTTACACGAGACTATTAAGTTATCCGAAGAAAAAGACCAAACTATCATCCAGCTAAAAGAAGACCTATCTATGGAGAGAAAGAGTCTCCAGTGTGCACAAGTCAGAATAGAAACACTTACATCTGACTACACTAGATTATATGACACCTCCAAAAAGTTGGAAATTAGTTTAGGAAAATGGCCTGAAGTTGATGCTCCTATTCTAACACGTGTCAATTACCGAATCATCGGAACACGTCCAAACCAAACACTATCAGACCAAACCATACCAAACCTATGCCCAAGAAGACTAATAGGCATGCATTTTTCTATACTGGAAAACCAAAACTTACCAATCATGCACCTCACACAACTTTCAACACTCAACATACAAAATGTCATTATTGGGGCCTCATTGGTCATATATCCTCTGCATGTAGAATCAGAAAGTTAGTAGATTTAAATGTTTATGCATAGATACCAAAAACTAACCTGTCAGGACCCTACAAGAAATGGGTACCAAGAGTTTCATATGCAAATTGTTTTGTAGGTGGAACGCCCTTCACATGCTAGAAGCAAATGGATCCTCGACAGCGGTTGCTCACGACACATGACCGGTGATGCTTCATTATTCGCAACATTATCGAAGAAGAATAAAGAAGGATACGTCTCCTTCGGTAATAATTTAAGAGGATACATAATCGGTATTGGTGACATTGGTAAGGCTCCCTATCCTATGATTAAAGATGTCTGTCTAGTTACCGAGTTAAAACATAATCTGCTCAGCATAAGTCATTTAGCTGATCACGGTTATGGCATTAACTTTGTCAAAGACAAATGTACTATAGTTGATAGTTCAACTGGTAGTACTATCTTTGAAGGTATCAGGAAAGACAACATATATATTTTCTATCTGTTAGAAGCTGCTAACAAAGCAGGTAGATGCTTAGTGGCCAAGAGCATTGAGAGTCAACTATGGCATATGAGACTCAGTCATGCAAACATGGACACAATTTCAAAACTATCTATAAAGAAGTTGGTACACGGCTTACCGGACATATCTTTCAAGAAGGATACGGTATGTAGTGAATGTGAAAAGAACAAAGCTACCCGATCCGCCTTTAAATCCAAGAACACTGTAAGTACTACTAGACCTCTACAATTGTTGCATATGGACTTATTTGGACCAAGTAGAATTGCTAGTCTAGGTAGTAAGTTATATGTATTTGTCATTGTAGATGATTTATCTAGATATACATGGGTATATTTTCTTGCACGCAAGAATGATGCTTTGTTAAAATTTGTCACCTTTTGCAAGAAAGTACAGAATGAAAAAGGTTTCATGATTACTCGTATTCGTAGTGATCATGGAGGCGAATTTGAGAATACAGAGTTTCATGATTACTCGCATTCGTAAGAACAGGACTCTATCTGAAATGGCTAGAGTAATGTTGAACCAGTTTAGTCTACATAGATACTTTTGGACTGAAGCTGTCAATACAGCATGCTATATTCTCAAAAGGGTTCTAATTCGACCTATATCGAAGAAGACTCCCTATGAACTATGGTTTGATAGAACACCCACTGTTTTATATTTTAAGATTTTTTGTTTAAATGCTTTATTCTTAATACTAAAGACAATCTGAGTAAATTTGACGAAAAGGCCGATGAAGGTATATTTTTAGGTTATGCAGCAAAGAGCAAAGGGTACAGAGTCTTCAACAAGAGAACCATGATCATCGAAGAATCAATTAATGTCAAGTTTGATGAACTAAATCAATATTCAGACGATGACGACAATGAAGACATGATTACACCAAGTACAGCTACTGCAAAATCTTCACACAAAGATGCAGAACTTTCAAACAAAGAAGCCGGAACTAGCAATCCTGAGGATACGTCAAAAGAGATGAGATTCTTGGCAGATCATCCAAAGGACTTGGTGATTGGTGAGATTACCAAGGCTGTAAGTACTCGTTCCTCTAATAAATATATAGCTTCTTATGTTGCTTTTATTTCACAGCTTGAACCCAGAAATATTGAAGAAGCATGTAGTAATAATTTTTGGTTAGATGCTATGCAAGAGGAATTAAACCAATTCGAACGAAATCAAGTTTGGGAACTTGTTCCCAAGCCCATTGATCATCCGGTCATTGGCACCCGTTGGATATTTCGAAACAAACTGAACGAGAATGGTTTAGTGACTCGTAATAAGGCTCGACTCATAGCTCAAGGATACAATCAAGAAGAAGGTATCGACTACGATGAGACTTATGCCCCAGTTGCGAGATTAGAATCCATTCGCATGTTATGTGCATTTGCATGTTTTCATAATTTTAAGTTATTTCAAATGGATGTTAAAAGCGCATTTTTGAATGGTTTTATAAAAGAAGAAGTTTATGTAGCTCAACCTCCAAGTTTTACTTATTTCAAAAATCTTGATTATTTTTTCAAGTTGAAGAAAGCCTTATACGGTTTAAAACAAGCCCCTCGTGCTTGGTACGATCGTCTAAGCTCTTTCTACTTGACAACGGTTTTTTAAAGGGAAAGGTTGACACTACATTGTTTATAAAATCTTTGAATAACAATATTTTTTTGATTCAAGTCTATGTAGATGATATTATTTTTTGATCTACTGATGAATCTCTTTGTCAAAAATTTTTAAAGTGTATGCAGAATGAGTTTGAGATGAGCATAATGGGAGAGCTGAAATTCTTTCTCGGACTGCAAATCAAACAAACCAACAATGGGACGTTCATAAATCAAGCAAAGTACACAAAGGATCTATTAAAGAAGTTCGACCTAGAAGCAGTCAAACCACTTAGCACTCCAACGGCGACTTCAACCAAGCTTGATATTGATGAACATGGTAAACCCGTCGACATACTTAAATATCGAGGTATGATCGGTAGCTTACTGTACTTAACTGCTAGTCGACCTGACATTATGTTTAGTGTTTGCTTGTGTGCACGTTTTCAAGCCAATCCTAAGGAATCACATATGTGTGCAGTTAAGCGTATCTTCCGATACCTTAAAGGCACCGCTTCTGTTGGCTTATGGTATCCCAAAACCACGTCTTTTGACCTAACCGGTTATTTTGATACTGATTTTGCCGGATGCAAAGTAGATAGAAAAAGTACCAGCGGCACATGTCATTTCCTAGGAAAAGCTCTAGTCTCTTGGTTTAGCAAAAAGCAAAATTATGTCGCGTTATCAACATCTGAGGCTGAATATATCGTCACAGGACGTTGTTGTGCACAAATTTTGTGGATAAAGCAAACTTTAGAAGACTATGGATTGCATTTTACACACATATCCATTTTCTGTGATAACACTAGTTCTATTAATTTGACTAAGAATCCTGTATATCATTCTTGTACTAAGCATATCGAGATTCGACATCACTTTCTTAGAGATCATCAACAAAATAGAGATATAGACCTTGTATACATAGACACACAGAATCAATTAGCTGACATACTCACAAAACCTCTAGCGGAAGATCGTTTCAATTATTTATGTCCAGAATCAGGAATTTTAGACGTCAATAATATTAATTAATTTTGTTTTATTAAATTAATTTATTCAATACTCAATAACTGTTTTTGAGATAAGCCTAAAAAGAGTCTGTCTGTCACCACGACTACGGTCAAAGTGAAGCGGTATTTAAGAGTTCCCCAGTGAACCTCTGTTAGCTGGAACAGTACTCCTACAGCTAATCTGAAACAGATGATGAGTAAAGAATATTAATTTATAAAATATTATTAATTATATTATTTGAAATTTAAAATTACTAAATTTTGAATTAAATATTTGAAATGAGTAGATGAAAAAGATGTGGCCCACAAAATTTTTTCTTAAAAAAACCAGGAGAACCCTAGGCGAATTCGGCCCGAGTTCGGTCCGAATTCGGCCAGAGTTCAGCTGGTGGTATATGTCTTTAAGTCAGAACCCGAGGCTCCCTCTTCTTCATCTCTTCCAAATCACATCTAAACTGCAGCAGTCGCCCAAAGTCCCCAAACCCTAGTTTTTCTCCACCTCCTTTCTTCCAATCTACGTGGAGAGATCAATCAAAATTTTGGATTCGTACGGAGAATCGCGTTCTCGACAGCATACTTGATTCTCGGAAGGTATAATTCCTTCTCTCCTCCACTTTCAAATTTTTAGGGTTTCTAGTTTTGGGAAAGAATGCCTACGGGATTTAATCCTTTCAAAAGGAAGAAGACCCGTGCCAGTGAAGAGGCATCGTCTTCTGATCCAAACACGTATTCCCTCTTTTCTCCGGTTCAATCGGATGACGGTGCATCGGATGAGTTTTACTTTAAAACTCACGACCAAGCATTACTTTGGTATGCCGATTTTGCTATACGCACTATATGCACAGGATCTCCGATTAAGTGGACTGTATTTCTTGATCACCGTCCCTACTTTGAGGCATTAGGGTTATACCATTTTGCTACCTTACAATTCCCTATAGCTACTAATGCCATTAGATTATTCTATTGTAACTTCGTGTTAGACACTTTTACCGCAAGGACTCGTGTTGGCGGGATAGATATCGAGTTCAATGATGCATTGCTAGCAGAAATCCTTGGTCTTCCAAACGAAGGTGCCCCGCTCGATGACATTACTGACTTCGATTTTCCTGAGGGCACGACTCTTGTTAGTTTCAAGAATGAGCTTTGTACGCCTGCACGTGCTCGTCCTAGAAAATTTAAAGCCAATAACTTAAACTTTTTTAACTACGAGTTACATCACATCATCTATTCATTCTACTTCCCAAATTCACTTCAAAAGATGATGTCACTGCACTCAAACTTTCTGCCCTATATCACATTCTTAAGGGAATTCCTTTTTCTACCCCTAAGACTATCATTCAGATGATGGATAGGTGTCGCGGAAGAGACCGCAACCTCTCTTATGTGATGCTTATTCCATGCATCTTTCAGCGTTTTGACATAGACTTATCCATTAGTGCTGTGGACCCTGAGCCCAAGTTCCTCAAGCTTTCTCGTTGCAGCATTGCCACTGCTCCTCCACCTTCTGCACCTGCTCCTCCTGCACCTGCTCCTACTGCACCTGTTCCTCCTCAGTCTTACCCTATGACCTTTGAGGGTATTCATCAGCACCTATCAGATCTGCAGACGTTCTTTGTTGACACTTCCAAGGAACATGAGTTTCGTAATGTAACTCGGTTCCAGGCTATTGCCAACTCATTTGCCGATCTCAGATTTGCACAGACAGGTCATTCTGCTAGCTCTCTTCCTAGAGACCCTTCTGTATCTGGTTACCGTATTAATGATGAGGCGGTCCACTCTCTGTTCCAGCCAGGAAATGCTTACGATTGGTATCGTACTTCTGGTGCTACTCCACATCCCTCTGGAGCTAGCACATCTGGAACTGGTCCATCTGGAAATACTGGCACTGCAGCTGATGACGATGATGAGGAGGATGATTTTTGAGTTGTTATACTTTTGAGACTGATGATTTTGTCTTTTGTTTACTTGGAAATGCTCCGACATTCCAAGATAGTATCAGTACTCTTATTTGGATATGTTTTATGACTGTTTGATGGACATGTTTTATATTAAGTTTAGCATATTATTCAGTTATTCAGTTTAGTTTATTATTCAGTTCAGCTATTTTTATAGCATTATTTTTTATGCTTCCATATAAACTGTTTGTGACAAATATTATCTGTTTATCTTATTTCTGTCTGAGATATTTATACCATACCTGTGTTGAATGTTATATATATATATATAGTGTTTCTTTACTGATTGTATATATATATATATATATATATATATATATATATATATATATATATATATATATATATATATATATATATATATTGTGTTTCTTCACTGATTGTTACTTATGCATTTATTGCGGGGGAGCTTTCTCTTTTGCAATTATTTTGCTAAGTGACAACGAGGGAGAAATGAGATCTAACATCTTCATGAATACAGGTTTTGAACAATTTTTCATTAGATACATTTTTGAATTAATAAAGACCAAAGATGTTATATCGGTCAAGGTTTGTCAATTATCAAAATGGGGGAGATTGTTGGCCCATTGGTGATGGTCAAACCTGATTTTAATAATTAATCAAACTCTGTCTCGATATATGAAATAATTCAGATGTTTACTAAAGACATTTTGGACACTGATCAAGATTGGATATCTACTCAGTTCAAGACCGAAGCTTTGTTTGCCACTCAAGACTATATTTTCTTACGTAATGTAATTTTTATTTTTATTGAGTCTAGGAATACATTATACACCAAGTCGTACTGGCAAATAGGCTATCCAAAATTATTTTTCAAAACTGACCTATTATTTTTAAAATGACCTATGTTTTTGAAAAATATCTACTTTTACAAAAAGCTTCTGAAGGATTTTCAAAAAGCCAAAACAATTTTTTCACAAAATAAACCTGACCAAACCCTGACAGAACTCGGCCAGAGTTCGGGCAAGGTAAATGTTATGTGAACATTGGATTTTGAACATGGTCTCCCTTTAGTTGCGGTTTGTTAGAAAGAGTTCTGTCCGAATTCTGCCCGAATTCTGTCAGAGTTCTGTCTTTGGAAAAACTGTAAATAGAGAGGAATTCTGATCATTTTAATACACTCATTCACTTTCATCTTCTCTCTTCTAAAGCTTATGTTTCTTCCAAAGAGTTTTCAAAAAGCTTCCATTTTCAGATCCTAAGCCGGTTATAATTCTCTAGTCAATTTGTCGGTACGATACAGTCTAGAAGATTTCAGAGAAATTGTAATCAAAGGCATGATTGAAGAAAGGCTCTTCAAAACTGAAGTTGGTCGAGTTCTTCGTATCAATGCTCGCATCTGTAGAAGTTGCAAGGACTTCGTATAAAAACTTGCGAGATTTTTCAATAGTGGATTCAACTGGAAGCTAGAGTTCTTCCGACTGGACTAGTCCTCACAAAAGGAAAACTAATATAAATCTCTTTGTTTGCGTTTGCCTTCTGATCACTCTTTTTTTTATATTTATTACTTTGTGATTATTATTATTATGTGATCTAACTGCTAACAAGTTTTAATTTAGCAATATTCTGCTGTCTACTCTATTCACCCCCCTTCTAGAGTATTCTACTTTACGATTTCGTTCCTATAATGCCCCGATTCTGTAGAATCGATAGTCGTCCCCCGGGTGTGATGCCGTGCGAACCTAAGTTGCGATCGCACAAGGCATAGTCCTAAGGTTATCTGAAACACAACATCAAGAAGAGTACGCAGAGAAATTGAACAAACACATTTGAAAACATAAGGAACTTTTCTTTTATTTATAATGAACGTCATTTACAAGACTCTGTTACATTCATTTGCCTCGCGGCTACAACATGACTCGATTACAAAATGAACGCATGATGAGATAGTCGTTCCATACATTACTCTCCATTTATAATAAACATTTCCAAGGACCTGGAATCGTGGGGAGTCGAGACGTCATCTCTTCTGGACTGAATATAGAGTCTTCAAAAGGATCAAAACAAGCCTTCAACACACAGACGAGGTTTCAAATGTTCTTGCGTCACCTTGAGCTTAAGTGGCACGCCCTTCTTAGTTTGGCGTACCTGTGGAGAGCGAGGATCAATACATTATACTTTGTACTGGTGCGTGGCAAATTAAGTTCCATGCTCTCATTTTGCTAAAGAGTTTATATGACTTAGTTTGTGAATCTTTCTAACCATCCTAATAAATTTCAAACAAGCACATGCCAGGCACAATATAAATTACGCTAGAACTTACCCACAGCAGAGCGTGCCGTGCAACGTGAGACTTACCATGTTCTTCCTTGTCAATTGTTATCACTAGTATAGCGTGAGCAAAATTAAGTGTGTTTGGTCACCGACACAACAAGCCATCTTGGACTCATAGCTTTTGTTAGTCGGGGCCCCTTCAACGCAAGTAGCAAGCCCCGCTGAAAGTCCCCGCCTAACCCGTGCTATTAACCAGCACAACTATACCGTGTTTTCTCCCAGGCCAAAACGGTCTTGTGGCCCCGGGGTACCGCTCGAGAAAACTTTTACCTTGTCGACAAGTTGTCCATGACCGTGTTAGAACAATTTAGTTACTAAAGCATGGTCTACATTTTTTAGAACTTAATCATTTTATCGTGTCCCACCTTCTCGTGGCATCAATTTGTTCAATGAGTCAATCTTTTGTTTAACACGGTTTTATAAGATAAGTAGACGTGTCCGTGCCCTTGCATCTATCATTTCATTCGCAATAATATTATTGATTGAACCAAGAAGGGGGTCGAGAAGAGAAGGGTCAGCCACTCACCTTGATTTTTGTTCGAGGCTAGAGACTTGTTGGTCATGCTAGTCGTCGCCTACGCGATTATCTAAAATCGCACAAGCAACTGATTAGAATAATGTATTATTCAAGGAGTTCGATATGTAAATGCTAGTTCGAAAATACAAGCCATGAAAACCATCGAAAACATTCATGAAAAAGTATTCAGAAAACCAAAGCCAAAGAAGCAAGTGCGTCATGAAAAGCAGAGCAACGAGAGGTCTCATCCAACTCAGCCGCAGAGTCTATCCTCGGGGCGCAACCCGCTGAATATGGGACTTGATTCCGAAGAATCCTTTCCATAACGAAAAAGGGATCTTAATTCAATCGTTGTCGTTCGACCGTTTCAATCGATCCCGATTTATCGGTTCCGAATGAATCGGTAGCGACAGTGTTCCTTTCTCGCGCACCCCATGGACAGAAATGGGGTACGATATAGGGACAGGGTACTACACCAATCACCTATGAATGTTCTTGATCTTTTTTGTATGTTTTCTGTACTTGGCATAAATTGCGACGACCCGACTTAATAATCTTGAGCTAATAACTTGAACTTGAACATGATAATATAATCTTATCTTCATAATATTGATAGTGGCATGTTGAGGTGCACTCCTGACAAGTATTCTTGATATGACAAGTAACCCTGACTTGACATGTATAACCTTGATTGTTGTTGCGACAACTATATACGTCTTGCTAGTGTAACTCTTATCTTGACTCCGTGGTTAATTTTTTCGATTGTGATTGTACAAGCTACCTGTCTTATCTTGCATCATGTCTAGAACATGGATTTCTGGTAACCACGGTCAGGGATTCATAATGAATCTGACTGGGTTAAACAACTAGATTGATCAAGTAGTTTATATATAGAGAGATTTTCCAAGTACATGCGATCCTGTTATCTCGGCCGAACCTGTGGACTTGTAGCCTGCCGTCCAGTAGGGCCCATTTCTAGCACACTGTCATGTATTACAGTTCTTGTATCCTAGCACTCAAGCGCACCAGTAATCCAGATAACCCTCGTAACTTTCGCCTAGATAGCCTAGATAGACTGCAGGGCTTGTGATTGTGAAAATATCTCAACTGCATCTTGTTAGTAACTAGGCCTATGATAACCTTAGTTAGCTAATGATAGAAAGCCATAGGACTTGATTGGTCGTGCCTGAATGATTGTCTCATGATTAACATGGAAATTATATTCTACATTTGTTCTTCTTGATGTAAGCAAGTATGTTCATTTAACTCTTGTCATTATGTTATTATACTTATATTCTCGTATCAATTCTTTTATATGCTAGTTTTAGTTCATAAGTGGAGCCTCCCTTGTGGTACTTTCTCTTTTTGGGGTGACCCAACTGGTTTTGTATGGCCAATTTTCGGAGTGACACCAAGGGATCTACCTGTCTTCCAGCTAGATGGTGAACACCAGGAGTAACCGAGGCAACAAGTGGATTTTTTATTTTGCTCTCCCACTCTATATGTCTTATTCTTTTGAGGCATTTACCTGTCGAGCATGTGTTAGCTCGTATCGCAACTTTATTTCTGTCTGCCTAAGGGTTGTAACATGATTGACAAAGTCTAGGGTTGATTATGTATGACTTAACTCTTGCTAGTCTTCTTTTTTTGTATGACTAGTTTCATGATCATCTGAATATGTAATGTTTGGGATACCTTACTTTTATATGTCTGATGATCTAACATCTTGTAACATCTATTTGCTTGCTTGAGATTGAGATACTAGGCTTGTTCTTGACCATAAGAGACTGATAGATTGCAGATTAATCTTATGCATCTAGACAGCCGTGATCGTATTGCAAAGTGTATTACACTCTATAATGTACATAGCTGGCTTTGTCTGTCCATCGCTCTCCAGTATTCTGGTTCTGGGGCGTAATATTCTTCCATAATGCTTTTGCCGAACTCTCCATGGACACGTGGTGAAACAACGAATCATCCAACCATTAGTGGATGAATCCAATGACCTTTCGATCCAGTCGGTTCCAGTCTTCAGCAGGTTTGTCCGTTGGATTTATGATGTCGTCCTCCAACGAACCATGCCCTTACACCAGAATAGATCCTCCACCCATGGCTTCCAAATCGCCCAATTTTTTCTTATGAGGGTGATCATACGAGTGTTCATCTGCTCCGTAGACTTGGTTTCCAGAACCTCCAAAGCTCTAATACAAATTGTTGGGCACGTGCAAAAGCGTTTGTCAACCCACCTGATCAAAACCAACCCCCGTCTAACGGACACCAAGCATAAGATGAAGACAAGCATATGGCGATGACATACGTTACCTGGACAAATTTTAATCTTTAATAACTCAGATAAAATTATAAGATTGACAGAACTCATGTTGAACCCTTTGCCCTAATAGATTCAACCCCCCTCACCATTCTCAAGAAGAAAAACAGAAGATTACAATTGAGATCACTCACCAACCCGTAGCAATTTTTTTAACCGAAGTTGACGACTCTTCGATTATATCTTCTTCTTCCTTCTGTCTTGGATGGTGAAGTCCTAAGAGCAAAGTACTAACTTTTTCTTAGATTTTCTTGTGGACGAGCACCCCGAATCAGCACTTTGTGTCTCCACCCTCATCCCATATATATAGGATGAGAAAATTATATTCTAGTCATAATAGAATTTTCTAAATAGGAATCCTATTATGCCTAAAATATTCCATCAACATCCTATTTTAGATCATAATAGAATTTTCTAAAATAAGAGTCATATTATATCTAAAATAGCACAACACCAATTATGGACAGCCAGATCTAATCAAATCAAATATTTAACTAGATTTGGATTCCACAAATATATTGTTACCAAATCCAAACTAAACTCTAACATGTTTTTGACAGTTATCATAGTTGGTCCCAAAATATCGAAAAAGAACATTGATATATACATGCAGTCATTGGTGGCTGAGTTGAACTAATTATGACAGTTCGTGTAATGCCCGTATTTCGGAATACGTATTTTAATTAGGCTTATACGTATTTCGGACCTCTATTTAATTTTCTCCAATTTTGGCCTGTAATTGTATTTTGGCTCGACTTGCGAATTTTGGTTTTCTCGTAAAATTGGGTTTTTGGACCCGGCGTGGTTTTATTTTGTGGAGAAGGATTTGGTTTGGTTTGGTTTAGTATGTATTGGACCACCCTAGTTAATCTCCACCCTCAACACAATACAACCTCCCTCCATTAAAATCCCCACCTAACTTTCTCTCTCCTCCATAAATTCTATTAATTTCTCCATCTTCTTCTTTCTCCTTCCTCCACCAACACCATAGGCAAGTGCACCTTGCCACCAAATAAGCACCATATTTTATTTATCCATTAGCTAGATTAGGCCGTGGAGAATAACATTAGAACTTGGCATTTTGTGATTTGGACTCTCCATTGTTCTAGATCTAAGTTTTAACTATTTTTGGATTTTCTTGATTTTGATCTATTTAACTTTGATTTTTGCTTGTTTTGAGGCTTCCATGTGGAAGAGAATTCAATTTTACCCAAGTTAGAACTTTGAAAATCTAGATTTGGTTTTAATTTGGCTAAGTTGTGAAGAATTAAAAATTTGGAGTTCTTGGAGTTCCTCTCGGCTTGTTTGGAGAAGAAGACCCCCCTCGGCCTGCACTTTTTAGCGCAGGGATGACCCGCGCTCAGCCCACTGGGCTGAACCGCGCAACCATCTTCTCGGCCAGCGCTCCTTAACGCTGGGCTGACCAGCACTCGGCCCCCTGGGCTGGACCGCGCACCCTTACTCAACCCCAGCGCCCTTTGACTCAGCGCGCTTGGCTCCCAGCGCAACCCGACCCAACGTGCTTGACTCCCGCGCCGTTCAACCTAGCGCGCTTGACTCCAGCGCAGCACAACTCAGCGCGCTTGGCTCGGGCGCAGTTTGAATCCTGCGCAGCTCGATCCCTAGCGCAATCGAACCCCCGCGCAATCCATCCTCAACGCAGATCATTCCCTGCGCAACCCGACTCTGCGCGCTTGACCTCTGCGCAGTTAAACCTCCAGCGCAACCTGACCCCCAGCACGGCTCAACCCCTGCGCAACTCAACCCCTGCGCAATCTACTTATCCATGATGGTTTGGTTTTATTTCTTGGACTTGGCTTCTCTTTTGTGGATTAGAGTTTTGAGATCTTGTTCCACACAACACGACTGTCTTGACCCAACACAACCTGGCACAGTTTTTGGTGTTTTGCTTATGACTAGTACGATTTTCATGAATTTTGTGATTTATGATTCTGGTACTTTCTGATCTTTTTGATAGTGGCCCGTGGCGGCGCACTCCTGACTTGTAACTCGTAACTCGTAACTTGACTTGATGCTGTTGCGACGGCTAACTTGACTTGTATAATCAACTCTGACTCCGTGGTTGTTTATTCTTGCTGCCGTGTGCAATCCACTTGTCTTGTCTTGTCTTGCATCATGTCTAGGACGTGACTCCCTGGTTACCACGGTCAGGGATTCACTCTGAATATGGATTAGGCTAATGACTAGAATCAAACTATAGTTCATGGAAAATTTCCAGTCACAGGCGATCTCGTTATCTGGGCACTTTAAACGAACTTATAGCCTGCCGTCGAGTAGGGCACATTTCCAGCACACTGTCATGTGTTGTACCCTCTAAGTCACCTAAGGGTATATCGTCTCCTGGCGATGTACCCAACCATACTCTCAACCCGTGGAAGGATAACTGGATAGTCTGCAGGACTTGGGACTGGGAAATTCTCATTGCATTTTGTTAGTAATTAGGCTTGTGATAACCCTAGTTAGTTAAAGTAGTAAGCCGTAGTAATTGCTTGGCCGCTTGTGAATGGACGATGTCTAGCCCTGTCTAAGTCTTGTCTAGTCCCAGCACCTGGTTCCTCCCGAACATGTTTGTTTTACTTGTCTTAACAATAAATGGGTAGAGACAAGGTGCTATTCCGGCGAAGAGTTACAATCCCGGTCCTTGTTTGGTTTAAGGATTGTAACTTGGTTCCCGGAATGGTTCCACGTCCCTAGTCGTTTATTGCCTTGTTGTACTCTTTAATACTTGCCCTTTTCTTTTATTCCTTATGATTTGATATGCTGGTTTTGTTCTTATTTTGTGGCCTCCTTTGTGGCACTTGCTCTTCCTGGGGTTTGACCCAGCTGGTTTTGTGTGGCCAGACTTTGGAGCAGCTCCCGAGGATCTACCGAACATCCAGTCCAATGGTGACAACTAGACGGAACCCGGGCCAAGAGTGGGTTTTCCTTTTTGATTTGCCCACTGCATTGTAAAATTATTCTTTTGAGGCGTTTAGCCGACGAGCACCTGTTAGCTCGATGCATATTTACTTACTGTCTGCCTACGGGTTGTAAACATGATTAACAAATCCTAGGGTTGATCATGTATGACTGAACTCTTGCTAGTCCTCGTATTTTGTATGACTAGCTTCATGATCAACTGAATATGTAATATTTGGGACGCCTTTTATTGTATATTTGGTGATCTAACATCTTGTAACTCTTATTACTTGCTTGAGATTGAGACAATAGGCTTGTTCATGACCTTAAGAGACTGTTGGCTTATAGTAAACCCTCATATATCTAGACAGCCGTGACCGTATAGCAAGGTGGATTCCATTTCAATATACGTAGCTGGCTATGTCCGCCCCCGCTCTCCAGTATTCTGGTTCTGGGGCGTGACATGGTTTAAGTGGTGGCCCATGCAGGTCTTGGCATTCAAGAATGTGAGGGTTTACCAAATAGATGTCTCAATCAGTACTCATCCTTGATCTCCGTTCATATCCTCTGAATCTCTGGATTCTTGTCCTGATCATGTGCTTGTATCGTTGATCTGTCCTGGTCCTTCCTTATTGTTTCCTATGTCGTCTTCTTCAGCGGCATTGTTCCTGGCCCTGCCGACCAGCGAGGTGGAGCACTTCCTTTGGACCCGCAGCAACCCGGAGATCAAGTCCAGCATTCCGGAGTAGCCTCTAGAGTTGTGCCTACTGGAGGAGAGTCACCAGTTCCGCCCGTCCAGCCTGCAGATCCGGATGATGGCACCTTGGTAGGACTCATCAGGACCTTGATAACTTCCCAGGATTGTTGCGGAGATGCCTTGCACCAGGTAGTAGCAGATGCTTTGACCAGAGGCGGTCATCCAGGGAACAGCGCGGCCAACAGCTTCAAGCGCCTGAACCCTCCATTCTTCGACGGCAGTGAAGATACGATTGCCGCGGACGCTTGGCTTCAGGATACCGAGGTGGTTTTGGAAGCAGCCAGGATACCTGAGAATGAGAAGGTGGTGGTGGTACACCTGCAGTTGCTGGACTTAGCTCGCAGTTGGTGGACAGCGCAAGCCATGGAATTAGTGGCACCCATTGCTTGGACAGTGTTTAGAGAAAGATTTCAGACGAAGTATTTTGATGTTGTAGCTCGGTATGACCTGCAGACGAGGTTTACCAACTTGAAGCAAGGAGGCAGAACGGTCGACAGTTATGCATCTGAGTTTTCTAGACTCAGTAGGTTTGCCCCCACCTTGGTGGCAACCGAGTTTGATAGGGCCCAGCGGTTCCAGCAGGGGCTGCATTTGGAGATCTTGTTGGCAGTTGAGCGGTTCGAGCACCAGACGTTCGATACGGTTTTGAGGGCAGCTAGGAGGCACGAGTACACCTCCCAGAGGATCGTGGATAGGACCGGAGGTAGGAAGCGATCCCACAACCAAATGACCCAGTCTTCAGCACATGTCCCGGCAGCTAGGGCCTTGACTATTAGAGTTCCCCAAAGGGCGGATTCGGTTACGTCAGTTCAGTATTCGACTCCGACGTCCCCTCAGCAACAGAAGCAGAAGTAGACTTCCGCGATGGGATGTTCTCATTGCGGGAAGCCAGGGCACGTGGTGGCAGATTATCGCAGGACGCAGGGATTGTGCCTGGCTTGTGGAGCGGCAGATCACAAGATAGGAGCCTACCCGAATAGGGGTAGTTCGTCCTCTTCCAACCTAACTAGTCCCTCGGTAAGGGGACCAGCACCGGCACCAGTACAGCAGCAGTACCAGCCTTCGAGCCCATTGCCGCCACAGACCCAAGTATTCCAGCAGCAGAGACCCCAACAGTATGCCCTGGCCCCAGCTCGGATCCAGAACCGGCAGAGAGGTTATTAGCAGGATATCTTCCCTCTCCCTCGTACCTTCAAACTTCCTTGCTTGCATGATTGATTGTTTGATTGTTTTGCTTAGTGTAGCTTATTTGTGGATAGTATAGCTGGCTCTTACATCTCTAAGCATCTTGATTTAAATTTCGAGGACGGAATTCTTTTAAGGTGGGTAGAGTTGTAATATCCGTATTTCGGAATACGTATTTTAATTAGGCTTATACGTATTTCGGACCTCTATTTTATTTTCTCCGATTTTGGCCTGTAATTGTATTTTGGCTCGACTTGCGAATTTTGGTTTTCTCGTAAAATTGGGTTTTTGGACCCGGCGTGGTTTTATTTTGTGGAGAAGGATTTGGTTTGGTTTGGTTTAGTATGCATTGGACCACCCTAGTTAATCTCCACCCTCAACACAACACAACCTCCCTCCATTAAAATCTCCACATAACTTTCTCTCTCCTCCATAAATTCTATTAATTTCTCCATCTTCTTCTTCCTCCTTCCTCCACCAACTACATAGGCAAGTGCACCTTGCCACCAAATAAGCACAACATTTTATTTGTCCATTAGCAAGATTAGGCCATGGAGAACAACATTAGAACATGGCATTTTGTGATTTGGAGTCTCCATTGTTCTAGATCTAAGTTTTAACTATTTTCAGATTTTCTTGATTTTGATCTATTTAACTTTGATTTTTGCTTGTTTTGAGGCTTCCATGTGGAAGAGAATTCAATTTTACCCAAGTTAGAACTTTGAAAATCTAGATTTGGTTTTAATTTGGCTAAGTTGTGAAGAATTGAAAATTTGGAGTTCTTAGAGTTCCTCTCGGCTTGTTTGGAGAAGAAGACCCCCCTCGGCCTGTGCTTTTTAGCGCAGGGCTGACCTGCGCTCTGCCCACTGGGCTGAACCGCGCAACCATCTTCTCGGCCAGTGCTCCTTAGCGCTGGGCTGACCCGCGCTCGGCCCCCTGGGCTGGACCGTGCTCCCTTACTCAACCCCAGTGCCCTTTGACTCAGCGCGCTTGGCTCCCAGCGCAACCCGACCCAGCACGCTTGACTCCCGCGCTGCTCAACCTAGCGCGCTTGACTCCAGCGCAGCACAACTCAGCGCGCTTGGCTCTGGCACAGTTTGAATCCTGCGCAGCTCGATCCCTAGCGCAATCGAACCCCCGTGTAATCCATCCTCAACGCAGCTTATTCCCTGCGCAACCCGACTCCGCGCGCTTGACCTCTGCACAGTTCATCCTCCAGCGCAACCTGACCCCCAGCGCGGCTCAACCCCTGCGCAACTCGACCCCTGCGCAATCTACTTGCCCATGATGGTTTGGTTTTATTTCTTGGACTTGGCTTCTCTTTTGTGGATTAGAGTTTTGAGATCTTGTTCCACACAACACGACTGTCTTGACCCAACACAACCTGGCACAGTTTTTGGTGTTTTGCTTATGACTAGTACGGTTTTCATGAATTTTGTGATTTATGATTCTGGTACTTTCTGATCTTCTTGATAGTGGCCCGTGGCGGCGCACTCCTGACTTGTAACTTGTAACTCGTAACTTGACTTGATGCTGTTGCGACGGCTAACTTGACTTGTATAATCAACTCTGACTCCGTGGTTGTTTATTCTTGCTGCCTTGTGCAATCCACTTGTCTTGTCTTGTCTTGCATCATGTCTAGGATGCGACTCCCTGGTTACCACGGTCAGGGATTCACTCTGAATATGGATTAGGCTAATGACTAGAATCAAACTATAGTTCATGGAGAATTTCCAGTCACAGGCGATCTCGTTATCTGGACGCTTTAAACGAACTTGTAGCCTGCCGTCGAGTAGGGCACATTTCCAGCACACTGTCATGTGTTGCACCCTCTAAGTCACCTAAGGGTATATCGTCTCCTGGGCGATGTACCCAACCATACTCTCAACCCGCGGAAGGATAACTGGATAGTCTACAGGGCTTGGGACTGGAAAATTCTCATTGCATCTTGTTAGTAATTAGGCTTGTGATAACCCTAGTTAGTTAAAGTAGTAAGCCGTAGTAATTGCTTGGCCGCTTGTGAATGGATGATGTCTAGCCCTGTCTAAGTCTTGTCTAGTCCCAGCACCTGGTTCCTCCCGAACATGTTTGTTTTACTTGTCTTAACAATAAATGGGTAGAGACAAGGTGCTATTCCGGCGAAGAGTTACAATCCCGGTCCTTGTTTGGTTTAAGGATTGTAACTTGGTTTCCGGAATGGTTCCACGTCCCTAGTCGTTTATTGCCTTGTTGTACTCTTTAATACTTGCCCTTTTCTTTTATTCCTTATGATTTGATATACTGGTTTTGTTCTTATTTCGTGGCCTCCTTTGTGGCACTTGCTCTTCCTGGGGTTTGACCCAGCTGGTTTTGTGTGGCCAGATTTCGGAGCAGCTCCCGAGGATCTACCGAACCTCCAGCCCAATGGTGACAACTAGACGGAACCCGGGCCAAGAGTGGGTTTTCCTTTTTGATTTGCCCACTACATTGTAAAATTATTCTTTTGAGACGTTTAGCCGACGAGCACCTGTTAGCTCGATGCATATTTACTTACTGTCTGCCTACGGGCTGTAAACATGATTAACAAATCCTAGGGTTGATCATGTATGACTGAACTCTTGCTAGTCCTCGCATTTTGTATGACTAGCTTCATGATCAACTGAATATGTAATATTTGGGACGCCTTTTATTGTATATTTGGTGATCTAACATCTTGAAACTCTTATTACTTGCTTGAGATTGAGACAATAGGCTTGTTCATGACCTTAAGAGACTGTTGGCTTGTAGTAAACCCTCATATATCTAGACAGCCGTGACCGTATAGCGAGGTGGATTCCATTTCAATATACGTAGCTGGCTATGTCCGCCCCCGCTCTCCAGTATTCTGGTTCTGGGGTGTGACAGTTCGACGTCCAAATGCACAATACATCCCAGTTTGTAAATCCTAAACTCCTAGTATATCTCGGTGTGTGTTAATGTCACAACAACATATACATAAATTGACTTCTGTATCACCTAGTGTGCCTTGGTGTGTGTCAGTGTCCCAAATAATGTTGGTAACTCCACCAAAATGTTATACTCATGTCGAGTCCAATTTTGTTCATCCACAAAAACTAGGATGGATGTTTACCTTTTCACCCAAAAATTAATGTCATATGTCATTTTTATCCAGCCTAAAATCACTTTAGTGGTTTGATGAACATTTATACTAGTTTTGATCACTTGTTTAACATGTGACAAACTCTTGAATGAAATGTGAACATCGATCTATTATAGTTTTGGTAGTGAACAAAATAGATTCATGTCCAAAATAGGGTTAAAACAAAAGCCACAAAACCTACTGATATTGATCAATGTCACTATCATGCAAAGAATTGAAAATGACTTGAATTAAAAGAACCAAGTGGGGGTTTTGACCTTGAGGGGAAGGGGCTTGCTCTATGCTTTTTTCTATTCTCCTACCTGTTGGAGCTCTTTCTTTTTCATGCAAAAGAAATTTTTATGAAAGTGAGATGCTTAGAGATGGATAGGACCAATTAGTCCTCTTCACTTCCTTTGTTGTTGGGGTTATTTTTTATTTCACGAGGATTGGGGTATACTGAGGAGAGAAGTAGTTAAGAGTAGGATTGGGCACGAACCGGGCCGGGCAAAAATTTGTTATTCTAAAAGGAGGCCGTCTAGATGGTGCCTAGGCAGTAGATGTCGGGTGTCCGTCTGATGTCCACTTAGGCACCTGCCTAGTCCCCCGACGTCAGACTATACATATTTAGAAGTTTTATGGATTTTTTTGCAATCTTTAGTATATTTTTTTGAATTTTTATATTTTTTTGAACCGTCTAGATCTAAAAAACCGCCTATGCGGACTAGACGCTAGGCGGCAGGTGCCCATCCGACTAGTGCCTAGTACTTTTCACAACCTTATGCAAATTTGATGGATCCAAATCGGACAGGTTAGATGGCGGGATGGGACGGATCCAAAAAAATATTGGAACCAGACTGAACTCGAACCGTTCAAAATGAGTCAGAACCGGACCGACCCACGGGGCCAAACGGGTCCCAAAAAAAGTAATTTTTTAATAACTATATTAGTAAACATTTACATATGTTATATTATCTATAAGTACAAAACAAGTCTAATATCTCTCCAAATTTCTACTTTTTTTACTAAACAATAACAAATTTGTAGGAACGTTGAGCACCTCTAGAGGGGGTGAATAGAGTGTGTGTGTGTGCAGCAGAAAATAATCACCAATTAAAAATATTAAGCAGTTATATATTATGGCAGATAAAAGACGATAAATAAAATACGGTAAAGTAAGAGTCAAGAATTCAAACTCAGTGAACGCCACGATGTATACCAGTTTCCCTCTGAGAGGACTAGTCCAGTCGCAAGTACTCTTGCTCGCTGTTAATCCACTATGGCACAAGCTTTAACTGAGCACTTGCAACTCTTACAATACCATGCTTGGTGATGAGCACACGACCAACTCCAGAAGACAATTGAAAAACTGGAACGTTTTCTGAATAGAGCCTCCGATACAACTCTTCAATACCAAACTCTAGATTAAACAGAACCTGTACTGGCTTGGATAAGAGTGTAAAGGCTTAGATATGAAAGTAAAAAGCTCCGAATACTTTAGATAGAAAAGAGAAGAGAAGAGATAAAAATGGGATGATTGAAATGAATGGTAGTCTCAACTCTATTTATAGTGTTTTGGGGGGACCGAACTCGGGCAGAGTTCGGATGTTAGGATTTCCCATAGAATGTTGGATACAAATTTGGTGGGAACTAAAATTCAAATAATCCAGACCGAACTTGGGCCGAACTCGGACCAAACTCGGTCAGAGTTCTGCTGGGTCAGAACAATAAGGAATGGACCAAATTTGCATAGGTTTTGGGCTTTTTGGAATTGTGGATTTTTGGGATAAGTAGGTAGGCTTATTTTTGTTTGTGGATGAAGAAAAACCTAAGCCAGTACCGATCCGATCAATCTCACATTTTTCCTATACTCAATAAAAGGAAAAATATAGAATAAATATGAACACTAATAGCCCATTTGATGATGCCTTTCTCCTGACATTTAAGTAGACTCATTTTTCCTTGACGACAATCGTACAAAGATAAACAGATCTGGAAATCTGAATACCTTTCGGGGGCTTCGCCCCCGAACCCCCACGGAAGGCGCTGCCCCCTCGACCCCCGTCTACTGACCGGGCAACGGAACCCCCGATACAAGGCCCCGGATAGGTCGTTAGGTGGTTCAAATAAATCCTCTTGTATTATGCCGTCTTTGG
The DNA here is from genome assembly GCA_029216955.1 of Iris pallida. Taxonomy (NCBI): domain Eukaryota; kingdom Viridiplantae; phylum Streptophyta; class Magnoliopsida; order Asparagales; family Iridaceae; genus Iris; species Iris pallida. The sequence continues at coordinate 9,738,028 of JANAVB010025598.1, read as the reverse complement.
CCCATCAATAATTCTTCGTTGCATATGTCCTAGTTTGATCATGCTTACTGCATGTCTGCAAGTACATGTTAGACGAACAAAACAATATGATGCAGTATGATACAAGCATAGCAATATGATATAGACCATTTAGGACAATGCTAAGTTTATAGGACAATGCTAAGTTTAAGTAGCAACATGATAGTGATTACATGAATATTAGTGACATCACTAGTTAAACTTAATTGATTAGCTATATTCAAAAACATGATATAATCATTGGGCTAACAATATTCTATTATCTGTAGACTATAATAATTAAAAAAATAAAAATTGATTAAAAAATACATACCCCAAGAAACGGGTCGAGCCGGGGTCCGTTTATTTCGAGAATAGGTCCCGTCCTGACCCGTTAATGTCACACAACCCGTCACTACCAAAATATGGCAAATTTACGACGAATTTAGCGACTCCATGAAAGGACGTCGCTAATTTTTGGGAATTTAGTGACGTGGTAATGTGCCGTCGCTATTCGTCGCTGTTGGCGACTACTAGCGACGAATAGCGATATTAATTTATTAAATAGAAATCTGCGTCTCAATGTCGTCGCTACACGTCGCTAATTATTTAAATATATCGACGCGTAGCGACGACTGTTATAGTACATCGCCGTATATTAAAAATTAGCGACGTTTAGCGACGTCGCATGCTGACGTTGCTAAATATTTCATATAGGACAGGAGGGTTTTCTTTTCGATCATTCCCCGAAAATTTTTCTTCCCCCCAATTTTCCCGCTCTCCCTCCTTCTGCGCTCGCACCCTCCTCCGGCGCTCGCATCCTCCTCCGGCCTCCTCGTCCTCGCACCCTCCTCCGGTCTCCCCCTCCTCCCTTCTCCTCAGGTACCCCCCCCTCTCTCCCTCTCTCTCTCTCTCTCTTTAGACACTGGCTCAGATCTAGGGCGCTGGCGGTGATCAGGTAGCCCCCCCCTCTTCCCCCCTCTCTCTCCCTCCTCCTCCCTTCTCCACAACGACTGATTTATGTCAATTATTATAGTCAACTAATAACAACAAAGTCTTTATCTCAAACTTTTGGGATTGTCTGTTTGATCCTCTTGTCCCATTCAGCTAAACACCCTATTATTCTGAATGTGTTATTTAAGTGATTGTTTTAGCATTTTTGGATTCCAACTGTGGTTTAGCATATATAGATTCCTATATATTCTCTCATGAGATGTGCATTATATAATTCATATCGGACCCATTTGTCTAAATATTATTCTGAATTGATTATTTTCACAAATAGAAAAAGAAACATAAAAAAAAGGAACAGAGGACATGGTCATTAACAAACAAGTAAATGGAAGAAAATGAGGATTCAATTAGGTAACCCCAAAATTTATGATAACAGCTTTGTTGTCGTTGTTACAGTTCAAGAATGCTGAGGAGGTATGGATTAACACATTATTAAAGTATTTACGATGAGACTCTGATTATTTGAGGTCCATAACAAGTGGCAACAGCTAATCCAACTCATCAATTGCTTCAACACACATTTATGAAGAATATGTACTGATGTAGCTCCTGCATACTTCGTTTGTTCGTCTACCAGGCATTGCAAATAAAAATTCTTTATACATATGATATTATAGATCCATGTGATTATTTTTTTTCAACATTTTAGAATAGAATTCATGTACTGCTGTTCAGTGTATGAAAAAAGTAGCTCTATTTCGTTTTGTAAAGTATGTTTTATTTGCATACAAAAATGAGCCAAATCCTTTAATCATGATAAAATGATCCTCGAGTCTAAAGCTGCGTATGTGAATAACTTTCTATGGCTGCATATATGTGGACGAATTTGTTTTGTGTCTCATTTGAGATACAAAATATATATAGAAATAAATACATTAATCCCCATATGTTTCACGAGTATTATAGGGTCTACCCCTATTTTGAAACTAGTTACACGGACTATCCCTCTCCTTTATAAAGAAAAAATAAATGGGTAGTTAGTGTTATAATTTTCTATAGAAAATAAAAAACATATAATGTAAGGTTGGTTAGTGTAATATGTATGAAACATAGAAAGAGTTAAGTTGGAAACATACATGTAATTCCTGTGGGAGTTATGTGACTGTGAAGTTGGAAATAATGTAAGTACGATGCAACACAATACACAGATACTGTATCGATTTGGCATTGCCATGCCACGATGTATTTTGGAGTATTTGTGGTGTGTTCGACATGAGTTAGTCATTGTCTTCATGTATATATGAGCGTGCTTGTGTAGTGTTAAATCAGTAGAGAGAGTATATTAAAGGAAAACTATTTTATTTTTGTTGGATGACAGGCAAAGAGGACTTGACATAGGTTCAGTGTTTAAATCAGTAGAGAGAGTGAATTAAAGTATATATATGAATGAAAGTGTATATTGGATATTGGATATTCTAGTTAGATATTCTATCAAATCCCAAGGTATATTGGATATTCTAGTTGGAATATTATATAATAAAGTATATATATGAATGAAAGTGCATCAAAAGTGAAATAAATTTTATTTATTAAATAACAAGTATGTATTTACTACTTAATATACATACATGTCGCAATGACCATCAATCTCTCGATAGACACCAGATTAATACCAGCCAGACACTGTCCCGACAGCCATTCGACTGGCGAGACAGAAATCTATGTACGACATTTGCTATAAGGAATTTGCATTAATCTATGGTACGACATCGTGATCAGGACATAGTCCCTGCAGCCATTCGACTGGCGAGGCAGAAACTATGTAGCCGTAGAAAAAGTTGACTGTCCTCCGACCCCCATCCCTCAGCAATGATGATACGACAACTTATCACTACATCTTTTAGTAGTAGTGTAGCTCCCCTTCCCGGAATTTTAAAATATTTTATTTATTTATTTTGATTTAAATGGTAATTTTAGAATTTTTGTAAAAAAATTATTCAGTTAGTGTTACGGTAGATAATTTTAGCCATAGTTGAGTTTTGAAGTACTGGACGACTAGGAATCATGGCACAGATGGTGCAGTAGCGTGCTATGACTAATGTTTAGCCATGGTAGGGGAATGCCAAGCCATAGGAGTGTCCCAATTAGGAAAACCAGGCCAAGTTGCGAGCTAACCTACAAAGACGTTTTAATTATTTAATTGTTTAGATTTATTGACTTGTAGAAGATCCGGTTGTACCAAACTTGTTCGGACTGGACCCGAACTGAACCCCAGCCCATATAATGATGCTATGTGCGGAAAGACGCCCATGTAGGTATATTTGATATTTTATGTTATTTTATGGATTGACAATATTTTAGAAATATTGTTATACGTATTATATAAGTAGTATTGATTTTATATAGCATTTTAGAGTGTACGACCTTCGGTGGACCTATTGACGTAGGAGTATAATGGGTCACCCAATACTCTATTATTGGCTTATTGCATTTGTTACCCTTATTATTATTATTATTAATGATATTAGGATTATTATCAAATATTGTTATTACTTAGTTATTTGTAATCCTAGAAATATGTATATATACAATGATGATATTATGACGTAAATAGCCTAGAAGTGTTATAGTGTTTTATTAAAAACATTTTCTTTTTATTATATTAATTTGGAGGTATATATAAAGATAAATATATATACTTTTGCCTTGGGTGTACATATATAGAAGTATATACGTATGTATATATGTATATATATACGTGAACGTATATATATATATATATATATATATATATATATATATATATATATATATATATATATATATATATATATATATAATAAGTGTTAATAAAGCAAAAACTATACTTCCAAACAAGCAGGAGCTGCTATTTCCTATGCCGACACCAACTAATCCCCCACCATAAATTGTGAGCAGCCGGCCCCGAAGTCATCCTACGAACCAAGCACACTAGCAGCTACTTTGAACCCGAGCTCTAAAAGAGCCAACCCGAGCTAAAAACCCCACAGCCCGATCAGTAAGCAGCCGCCCGACCCTGGGCCCAAGCCAACAGCTGCTGAACTCCGACCCGGGCCCATAAAAACCCAGCCCACGAGAGCTGTGCACAGCCACACGAATTTGCTAAACACGCGCTCGGCCTAAACCCAACTCTCTCTGGAACGAGAGCGCGGGTATACATATATATGTATAACGAGTAGGATCGGGAGAGCGGAACTCCATAAACCCTAACTCTGAGAGAGCGCCACCCTCCTGCTGACCTGGGGCGACCACCTCGCGCTCACAGCGCCGCCGCGCACGGCCGAGAGCCGCCGCAGCAGGGCCGCACGCGCGCACATAGGTGCGGGTCGCAGCAGCAGCACATGCGACAGGTACGGATTCATCGTTCTGTTTCTTCGTGTACGCTTTATCTTTTTCAATTTTGTAAACTGATATGGAAACCCTATATGACCCTCTAGAGGCCCCAACAAATAGGTTGCAATATGTTCGAGCCTTTGATTCGCAAAATTGAGGCAAACATCGACGAAAAACTGATTCGAAAACAAGATTGAAAACTGTCGAGTTAGCCTACTTTGCATTTATTTATCTTCCAAACCATGCATAATTTCGAAAACCTATTTGAAGGTGTTTATTGACAACATGTAGGGCTTCGAATCCCTTTTTACGGAATTTGATTTCATCAACTACGTGATCGGATTTCGAAGTTTCCCAAAAACCTGTTCTAAAAACTAGAAAATTATTCCACACGACGTGCGTCCCGCCATTCCGGGCGACATGATCACGAACCGAATGCATCGAAAGCTGCGTAACGGCTTCGTGGTCGTGTGAGCTTTGACGGAATTCAAATTGGTCGCGTGTGCGCGACGAATTTGATGCGTATCCGTCGAAATTTACCGTATCGTGCACTTTGTAAATTCTATAATTACTTTGTGCACATTCGTCAGATAGAGATGAAACTTGCGCCAACAGGACCATATCATTTTTCTGGTCCTGTATGCCAAGTTTGGTCCAATTCTGAGACAGTTGAATCGTACGTCGTTTTGTGGGCCCCACGGTCCCACTCAACGGGCGATTTTGTGCACGGCCCGCCGAAATCTAACTTTGAACATACGGTTGGGTTTGTATCGAAAAACTGGATCCGTAGACATGTAGTTTGACAACTTTAGAGACCGTTGACTCTGGCACGCTTTTCGGTACAAAGCGGGTCCAACGGTGGATACCGTTTTGGCCCGAAATTACCGTTTTGCCCCTGTGTCCAGAATTGGACTTAAGGACAGGCGATCCTAGCTATTTGACTATTCTGAGAACATTGGTAATATTTATTTCAGCTTTCGGGGACTGTTGTACGGGTTTTGACTATTGTGGCACATTGACTAGTTCAGACTGTCGGTTTCACCAGCAGAGGACCACAGGCGAGTACAGTTTATTGTCTGCATTTCGATATTGATCTTTACTATATTTCATTGATTAGTCATTGGTTATGTGATTTTTATACTCTATTATAAATTATTGAGTCGGGAATGAGAAGTACCAAGGATGTGTGATCTGACCATAGCCCGTGTTTATTTTTTGCAAGTAGACATTGTAGCCCGTGTTTATTTTCTGCAAGTAGTGTAGCCCGTGTTTATTTTCTACAAGTAGTGTAGCCCGTGTTTATTTTCTGCAAGTAGTGTAGCCCGTGTTTATTTTCTGCAAGTAGTGTAGCCCGTGTTTATTTTCTACAAGTAGTGTAGCCCGTGTTTATTTTCTGCAAGTAGACATTGTAGCCCGTGTTTATTTTTCATGCAAGTAGACCTCGTAGACCGTGCGGTATAGTACCCCAGACCGATCACATATCAAAGGTACTTCTAACAGTTGGGGGAAAGTATTTTGTGTCTATTCATTATTGGTTTTCCGTATTTACTGTTTATTTTCAAAACTTATGATTGATGTCTAACCTTGTTTTGTAGTCATTTTCTTTATTTGAAATTGCATTCGGTGAATTGTGCTCGTTCCATTCCTGACTGGAAACCAACATTTTCAGGTTAGCCGCGGATTCACTTATCTTGGGGAGTGACGGAAATACTTGCAGACAAAAGCCTAGAGACTAGATAGATAGTTGAGTTGTAGTCATTCATTTATTTGTACAAGTTTATATTTTCTACAAATGTAAAACTTATGATCATTGTAAGTTAAATTAATTATGTGAATGAGCATTATTTGTGATTTTGATCTTCATGGCAGTGACAGCGTTCTACCGCCGACACTGCGGAGTAGGGTGGCTTGGACACGTATCGTATCCGTTTAAAAAAAAAGGGTGCGGGTCGTGACAAGTTTTTATGGTGGCCCTTGCAGGTCAGTCTTCGCAAATCACGCGAACTCGTGATAGTACTTTAGTTAGTTGTACTATTGCGAGCCTGCGACTAGGAAATGCTCATTCACGAATTAAGAATTAATTTAATTTAAGAGAATGACTAGGACTAGGAGTCCCTTATACAAATTTACCGATGGGTAGTCTAGGTCATAAATTTTAGATGAGGCTATTAATTTTGATAGTTGTTTTTTTCAGATCCCTATAGGTACACTATTATCTCTCGATATGACAACACGATCCAAAGTGGATAGATTATTCACTTGGTGAGACAGGGCTTCATATAAGTTATGATCTAACCACGATAAATTGTTCAATTCCTTCTCTTTGCCTCTTTAGATATCATCCCCATATATTAGTCTGAATTGCCTATTTAGTTCCTATTTTGCCTATGAATAATTATTTTATATAATTTCTGATTATGTTACCCATATATGAACCTCACGTTAGGTTCGATTCAAGTGTTTCCCCAAAGGATTGAGTACACATGGAATAGTTAGAATCTTTGTATTTCTTTGTCCTTAGTTATTTCCCCTGTTCAATCTTTTATCTTAAGGGTTGTGACTGATAGGACAAATGCTTACACTTTATTTCATAGGCAACTTGTTTGAATCTCTAGGAGTTCATGGATATTTTTACGGATGTAGTTAAAGGAATGTTAGTTAACTCATAATGGCAGGACAGCAGCGCACTGTCGCTATTTATTTAAATTATGAAGACTCTGGATTCCCTGCAGCCAGCAGCGCACTGGAAAGCCACGACCCTAGAGTTGAAAATTTTTAAGGAAATTATAGGTTATAGAATATTCCTAAAACTATGGCTAGTGGTCCTCTTTGATCATAGTTACCCGGGTGTCGAGATAAGGTAGAGTATCTGATAGCATATCACATCTGAATCACAGAACCAAGAGTTTACCATCGCCCGAGTATACAGACGAGGCATAATCCTCGGTGAAATAATTTCAGACGTGATTACAAGTTTAGGGTACTGTAGAGGATAGGACCATGCCATGTATGTCCCATAAGATACAAAGCCAATAGTGGTAGAAGTTTGTAAGTTTGGTAACATGTCTCCCAACCTAAAAATCCGTGGTTCTTGTGACCTATTGATGAGTAAATTGACTGACACTAATAGGTTTACCTAGAATATGGAATTTAGAATGTCCATAACCCATTAGTCGACCAAGTCCTTGTGGATAAGAAGATAGTAGGAAGACTGTATAAGCAAGAACACCGGGTAAGGTTTGATTCTCACAAAACTCGAACTACTTGTGCCTCTTTTCAAAAATCTTGCGTACTTGTATCTTGACTATCTTGACCAACGCTGCTATTACAGCCTAGTTTTTGCAAGCTTACTCTGTTCTCGAGCTTGATTCGAGGCATATGTTTAGTGGGGACGCCTACTAACTTATTGTCTAATCAGAATCAGTATATTATGGTCTGATCAACCATGATGCATTTGGTTCACACTTTATTTAATTATCCTACGTGGATTGAGATATAGATTTCTCTAGGGCCTCATCCACGACTACATTGACAATTCCTCTTGAATTATATGTTCGCCCTTGAATCACGAAATTGTATTCAGTAACATCTCCCTTGAATTCTTTATTGTTTTTGTCTTTCACCGATTTGGAAAGACGAAAGCTCGTGATGGTAGAGAGATACAGAGTATTCCCATGGCTATGATAATGGTAGGCACAAGTGTAGCTACCAACGGCCAGTCATGTGATTGAGTTACTCGTTCTCCCATCGACCCTCAAACTACTATTGAGACTTTCGAGCCATCTGAAGTTGAGAATGATTAGGGTTTTACCCTTAGTCAGAACGCCAACCTAGGAGACTATCTATTCTCAAGAAACCAAATATTGTGAGTCTCTAATTATTTGCTGGAAGCTTGCCTTTACTTTCAACCCTTATGCCTTGACTCAACCGTCCCTCGACCAAAGCCCACAGTTTAGACATGAGATGAATAGACAAGGCTAAGGACAATAATTTATCGTGACTATGGTAGACACTCATCCCGAGATTGGTTTCCAACAAGTATCGTCCTAGTTATGTAAATTTTATTATTAAGACCTAACTAGTGTTGGAACACCACAGTCACTAGCTTAGCCAATACCATAGCTTAAATACCCTGTCATATTATGACCTACCAGTTGTCAACAACAATACATGATCACTATAACTCTTGTGACAATAGTATAGCAGGTTGACACCAATAGAGATTCACGACTCAGTTGATAGAATTCTCTTCATGCGATGTGCCTTAGAGTTGGTTACCCCGTCGACAACTCTTGTATACGGTGGACAAGCATATCATTCTATCTTCTCGACCATGTGTCATTGTACACACTCATTTTCCAAATTGTGAGGAACGATCTTTGACTTGACTTATATCTACCATATTCCGTTACGCCATGCCTTATTCTTTATTAACAAGAGGCGAGGTACAATATCCGGACTTTGGAATCCTTCTAACCTCATTATTCCTAAGACCATGCCCTAACTTCTAAGGTGGGTAGACTGTAAGCCTTCCAAAATTTTGGATATACCAGGATTACCGATTGATTAGAATAACTTCCATTAGGATGATGATTAGTGCCCTTGGGCTCCCACTTTTCATTTAGATCATTTTGTGTCCCCGACCGTGTCATTAATATTCGGAGCACGAGGCCAGTTGTTACCTTTCAACAAATTTCACATACAAGATCTAGACGAGTCCACCTTCATCTAGGTATATCATGTCCCACTCAAACCCGTCCCCTTGTACTCTAAATCTGTGGTACGGCTTTCAGGACAAAAAAGGACTAGCTATAAACTTTACCATAGTACATACACGGTATACTTCCCGACTTCCATCAGAGCCTCAACCCAGACTCAATTCTCTCGACCCAATATATGGTTGTGATCTACTCGAAGCCCACTATGAACATGCCACTAGTTTGACACCCAATTGAGGTCTCATGTGCTCATTAAACACAAAGTCACTAAAGGCAGATTTTGAGCTTTATGGACCTAGCTAACCAACCTGACTAGCAACTAGCTCATCCACTTGGAAGGAACCCTATTCTAGGATACTCTAATATAGTAGGAATAGTTCTATCATTGGGATCTTGTCTAGTCCGTGTAGATTGAAATCCAATGTTCATCCAACCAACGACTGATGCCCAAATTGAGGAACCCATTAAGACCCAGTAACATTCATCCATGCATACCACCATATTTGGACTATATAACTGAACTATTTGAAATCATTCTCGATTATTCTCCCTTGCCTTCCTGTACTCTTGATTCTCGTCCCTTCCTATTTCGGGGTGACGAATAATCGTGCTGTCTAGAGTTTATCAGAAATTCTTAAGTTATTGTAATATTGCTTGATTATTGAAAAAAAATTGGTTGTTTGTAGATATGAGAGACTATAGATACCATATGTCCTAGATATCTTGGTAGAATTATTAGCCACTAGTTAGAAGATTATAAGATTTTAGTGACCCGTGTTTCAAGGGAGTAGTGTGACCTAAGGTGGGTAGAAGTCCCCGAGATTTCGTAAATACCAAATGACTAGAGAAGGCCATAAATATTTGAGAAATTAAATTCGAGGAGATTAAAGGAATACCGGATTTGACTTTTAAGAAATGGTTATGAATTTGAATTTCGAGGATGAAATTATTTTTAAGGTGGGTAGATTTGTAGCTCCCCTTCCCAGAATTTTAAAATATTTTATTTATTTATTTTGATTTAAATGGTAATTTTAGAAATTTTGTAAAAAATTATTCAGTTAGTGTTACGGTAGATGATTTTAGCCATAGTTGAGTTTTGAAGTACTGGACGACTAGAAATTATGGCACGGATGGTGCAGTAGCGTGCTATGACTAATGTTTAGCCATGGTAGGAGAATGCCAAGCCATAGGAGTGTCCTAATTAGGAAAACCAGGCCAAGTTGCGACCTAACCTACAAAGACGTTTTAATTATTTAATTGTTTAGATTTATTGACTTGTAGAAGATCCGGTTGTACCGAACTCGTCCGGACTGGACCCGAACAGAACCCCAGCCCATATAATGATGCTATGTGCGGAAAGACGCCCATGTAGGTATATTTGATATTTTTTGTTATTTTACGGATTGACAATATTTTATAAATATTGTTATACGTATTATATAAGTAGTATTGATTTTATATAGCATTTTAGAGTGTACGACCTTCGGTGGACCTATTGACGTAGGAGTATAATGGGTCACCCAATACTCTATTATTGGCTTATTGCATTTGTTACACTTATTATTATTATTATTATTAATTATATTAGGATTATTATCAAATATTGTTATTACTTAGTTATTTGTAATCCTAGAAATATGTATATATACAATGATGATATTATGACGTAAATAGCCTAGAAGTGTTATAGTGTTTTATTAAAAACATTTTCTTTTTATTATATTAATTTGGAGGTATATATAAAGATAAATATATATACTTTTGCCTTGGGTGTACATATATAGAAGTATATACGTATGTATACATGTATATATATATATATATATATATATATATATATATATATATATATATATATATATATATATATATATAATAAGTGTTAATAAAGCAAAAAACTATACTTCCAAACAAGCAAGAGCTGCTATTTCCTATGCCGACACCAACTAATCCCCCACCATAATTTGTGTCTATTCATTATTGGTTTTTCGTATTTACTGTTTATTTTCAAAACTCATGATTGATGTCTAACCTTATTTTATAGTCATTTTCTTTATTTGAAATTGTATTCAGTGAATTGTGCTCGTTCCATTCCTGATGGAAACCAACATTTTCAGGTTAGCCGTGGATTCACTTAGCTTGGGGAGTGACGGGAATACTTGCAGACAAAAGCCTAGAGACTAGATAGATAGTTGAGTTGTAGTCATTCATTTATTTGTACAAGTTTATATTTTTCTACAAATATAAAACTTGTGATCATTGTAAGTTAAATTAATTATGTGAATGAGCATTATTTGTGATTTTGATCTTCATGGCAGTGACAGCGTTCTACCGCCGACACTGCGGCGTAGACTGGCTTGGACACGTCTCGTATCCGTTTAAAAAAAAATGGGTGCGGATCGTGACAGGTAGATGATGTCTTAGTATTACATTATGTGGGTTCATCTTGATTCTGTTACATCCTTCAGATACTAGATTCGATAAGAACATATACTACACCATATGTACAGAACATAGATGATTCACACTAATGTATGCTAGAATGAATTTTGGGTTGTGTTCTGAGCCATCCATTCTCACACTTGTCAAAAAATCGAATATAACCTTTTTATCTGCTTTCGAAAAAATCGAATATAACCTTTTTATCTGCCACGACGGGCCACTATCATGTCAGGTTGGTCATGTCAGGGGTGCACCACCACGGGTCACTGTCGTGTTATGCTAGTTCCTTGTCATATCAAGCCATGTACAACAGTCCTTCCAAACATATTAAGTAAAATCAAGTTCATGACAAAAGGCGTAAGGATATAAAATGGGCATAAAATATCTAATAAAATATCAATATACAGGACAATAGAAGAGCCAAGCTTAAAGAAATAAGACCAAACTCCAAGAGCCTGGGTTAAGCAAGGGGGGTCAGGGGAGCAGCGTACGAAAAGTCACGCACGCTGAGAGAGCAGCGTAGGTGAAAGTCACGCACGCTACAGGGAGCAGCTGCGTGAAAGTCATGCACGCTCAAGGGAGCATCTGCGTGAAAAGTCACGCACGCTCAAGGGAGCAGCTGCGTGAAAAGTCACGCATGCTCAAGGAAGCAGCTGCGTGAAAAGTTACGCACGCTACAGGGAGCAGTGTACGTGAAAGTCACGCACGCTACAGGGAGCAACTGCGTGAAAAGTCATGCACGCTCAAGGGAGCAGCTGCGTGAAAAGTCACGCACGCTCAAGGAAGCAGCTGCGTAAAAAGTCACGCACGCTACAGGGAGCAGCTGCGTGAAAAGTCACGCACGCTGAGAGAGACACGCTTCCAACAGGAAGCATACTCAAGTCTGCGTACGCACGCTAAAGAGCGCGCACAGCTCAGTGTGCGTAAGCTAAACAGCTCTGCACACTGCTCACTGTCTTCTCCAACAGCAAGAACACCATGGATGAACCCAAGGCTTCAAAGCATCATAACTTGGCCATCCGAACTCCAAATCCAGATTTCCAAAGTTCCAACATGGGTAGAATTGAATGCTCTTCCACTTGGAAACACCAAAACCCATGAAAATCCAACTTAAAGATATCAACCCATACAAAATCCGAAAATAGAAATAACTTAGATCTAGAGCAAAGGAGACTTCAAATCACAAAACACTAAGTTCTAATGTTGATCACCATGTCCTAATCTAGCAAATGAACCAAGAAAATAGGGCTCTCATGAAGTGGCAAGGTGCACTTGCCTAGGGTTGGGAGAGTTGTGGAGGAAGGAGAAAAAGAAGAAGAAGAAAATTAATGGTGGAAGTTATGAGGAGAGAGAGTGGTAGGTGGGGGTTATAAAGAGGGGGAGTTGTGGTGGGGATGAGGGGTAGCATAGGCTAAGGTGATCCAACTCACATAAAACCGAACCAATCCAAATAAAACCGAGCCATGCCAAAACCCAAAATACGAGAAATATCGAAATCCCACAAGTTGAGAAAAAAATAAAAATACATGCCAAAATCCAGATACGAGTATAAATACGAAATACGGGAAATGAGGGTGACAACTCTACCCACCTTAAGAGAATTCCGTCCTCGGAATTTATTCAAGGAGCTAGAGATTGTCACGACAAGCTACATTAAGCACAGACAAGTTACACTAAGCAGTTCAATCATACAATCATACAATGCAAGCAAGGAAGGGAAAATGTAAGGCATAAGAAAGACATTATACCTCACGAGTCAAACAGGTAGGGATATCGCGATCGGATGTCGTCCTCACGCTCCCACGTTGACTCACCTGGAGAGTGATGACCCCAAGCAACACGGACTAATTTAATAGTCTTGTTCTTGAGTATCTTTTCCCTCCGGTCCAATATAGACACGGGCCTCTCCTCATACGAAAGGTTGGTACCAACAACCAATTCCGAATGGTCTAGGACGTGGCTCGGGTCCGGAATATACCATCGTAATTGGGACACATGGAATACATCATGCACCTCACTTAGCGACGGCGGAAGAGCGAGACGATAGGATACATCTCCTACTCGCTCTAGAATATCGAACGGCCCTATATACCTAGGACTAAGCTTTTCCCGTACGCCGAAGTGAATGACGCCGTGGTTAGGCGAGATCCTAAGGAATACATGGTCGTCGACAGCAAATTCTAAGGGACGCCGATGAGCATCGGCCCAATGGCACTGGCGGTCCTGGACAACTCGGAGGTGATCTCTGACCTTCCTGACCACTTCAACCGTCTGGGAAATCAATTCGGGTCCGAGCATCTGCCTCTCTCCGACATCGTCCCATGCTAGCGGGGATCTGCACTTCCTGCCATAAAGAGCCTCGAAGGGTGCCATCTGGATACTGGCCTGATAACTGTTATTGTACGAGAATTCTACCAGGTGCAGATGATTCTTCCATGAACCACCAAAGTCAAGGGTACAGGATCTCAACATATCTTCAAGAGTCTGGATTGTGCGCTCTGACTGACCATCCGTCTGTGGATGATAAGCTGAGCTGAACTGAAGGTGAGTCCCCAAACTCTTCTACAAGTTACGCCAAATGTATGATATGAATCTTGAATCCCTGTCCAAGGTGATGCTGACTGGCACACCGTGAAGCCCGACGATCTGCCTGAGATACATCTCTGCTAACTGCGCCGTTGACTGTCCAACTCTGAATGGGAGAAAGTGTGCCACCTTAGTAAGCCTGTCCACAATTACCTAAATAGCATCTCTATCGGCCGGAGATCTGGGCAATCCGGTTACGAAATCCATGGTTATATGCTCCCATTTCTATTCTGGGATCGGTAAGGGTTGAAGAAGTCCAGCGGGCCTCTGATGTTCAGCTTTAACCTGTTGGCAAATCAAACACCGAGAGACAAACCGGGCTATCTCCCTCTTCATGCCATTCCACCAAAAATGCTGACGAATATCACGGTACATCTTCGTACCACCCGGATGAATAGAATATTGCGAACTGTGGGCTTCTGCCATGATTTCCTGTCTGATATCTCCACTGGATACACAAAGACGAGTGCCGTACCGAAGTGTACCGTCTTCATGGATACATAACTCTGGCCTTCTTCCTGCTTCACACTCTGCTCTGAGTCGCTGGATCTTGGAATCTGTTGACTGCGCCACCCGGATTCTCTCAACTATGCTGGACTGAACCTGTAGGCTGGCCATCAATGCCACGCTGGTTGGAAGAACCACTTCAATTCCCATTTTCTGAAGATCTGCCAATAATTCTGGTTGCGCCGTCAAGAAATAAACTCCGGCTCTCCTGCTCAACGCATCTGCTACAACGTTGGCCTTCCCGGGATGATACTGCAAATCCACATCATAGTCAACTAGTAGCTCGAGCCATCTTCTCTGCCGCATATTAAGGTCCTTCTGGGTGAAAACATACTTCAGGCTCTTATGATCAGTAAAGATCTCCACTCTATCTCCGTACAAGTAGTGTCTCCACAACTTCAAAGCAAACACTACCGCTGCCAATTCCAAGTCGTGGGTCGGGTAATTCTTCTCATGATCGCGAAGTTGACGTGATGCATAAGATATTACCTTCCCATGCTGTATCAAGACACACCCCAATCCTCTGCCTGAAGTGTCGCAATAAACTGTGAATCCTCCGGTCCCATCTGGAAGGGTGAGAATGGGACCGTTATCAAACCTCGCTTCAACTTCTCAAATGATTCCTGACACTCTGCTGTCCAAACAAACGGCACATCCTTGCGGGTCAACTGGGTCATCGGTGCTGAAATCCTTGCGAAATCTAAAACGAACCGCTGGTAGTAGCCGGCTAATCCAAGGAAACTGCAAACCTCTGCCACTGAGCTGGGTACCGGCCATGACTCGATAGCCACAATCTTCTGGGGATCCACTTCCACTCCTCCTTGGGTAATGATGTGACCCAAGTACGAAATGCGATCGAGCCAGAACTCGTATTTACTGAACTTGGCGTACAACTGATGCTTCCTAAGCGTCTAGAGGACGACTCTGAGATGCTGCTCATGCTCTACTTCACTCTTGCTGTAGACCAGGATGTCATCTAGGAACACGATCACAAATTAATCCAAGTAAGGCATGAAAATGCGATTCATGAGGTCCATGAATACGGCCGGCGCATTGGTCGCTCCAAAGGGCATAACAATGAACTCTCAATGCCCATAACTCGATCTGAATGCTGTCTTCGGGATGTCCTGCTCTCTGACTCTGATCTGGTGGTATCCCGACCGCAAGTTGATCTTCGAGAACACCGAAGCCCCTCTGAGCTGATCAAACAAGTCATCTATCCTCGGAAGAGGGTATCTGTTCTTGATTGTCACCGAATTCAAGGTACGATAATCAACACATAGCCTGGACGTACCATCCTTCTTTTTCACAAGAAGCATCGGGGCTCCCCAAGGCGATCCACTTGCACGGATGAATCCCTTGGTCCTCAGTTCTTCAATCATCTTATACAAAATCTCCAACTCTGAAGGCGCCATTCTGTATACTCGCTCTGATACTGGTGCTGTCCCGGGAATCAAGTCTATAGTGAACTCAATCTCCCGCTCCGGCGGCATCCCTGGAAGCTCCTATGGAAAGACATCTGGAAACTCTTCAACTATTCGGGGTAACTGCACTGCTGCTACTGCCATCCGCAATGCTGGGGAAGATGGCTCTACTGCGCCTCTAGAAAATGTAAACTCTGGCTCGCCGGGGATACTAAAGACAACTCTGCCAATATGGCATTCTATCCTAGCATACTGGTTCCTCAACCAATCCATGCCTAGGACTACATCATAATCCGCCATAGGAAACTCTATAAATCTAGCGGAGAACTCCCTACCGCCAACTACGATCCGACACGAGGAAAACACTCGATCTACTCCCACCAGGCCATTACCAGTAAGTATATTGAGCCTTACTGATAATGACTCGGGCTCCAATCCTATCCGTGTCGCGAATCGTGCCGACATAAATGAATACGATGCACCAGAATCAAATAATACCGAAGCCGAAAAGGAGTTGACGAGAATAGTACCTGTCACTACCTCACCTGGTGCAACTTCTTCTTCCATAGCCATCATCATGGCCTGACCTTGTCCTCTGGCTGCTGGTCCTCTCTGCTGGAAACCTCTCTGTCTATTCTGGGTCTGAGCTTGGACTTGTGCATACTGCTGGGGGTGTTGTTGCTGGAATGCCTGAGACTGAGGTGGCAAGGGCCTCGAAGATTGATACTACTGCTGCTGAACTGGTACTGGGGCCGGCCCTCTCACCGAAGAGCTAGAAGGGTTGGATGCTGATGAACCACCCCTATTCGGGCAAGCCCCTATCCTATGATCTGCTGCTCCACACGCCATACACAATCCCTGCGCCCTGCGACAGTCTGCCACCACATGCCCTGGCTTTCCGTAATGAGAACATCCCATCGCGGAAGTCTGCTTCTGCTTCTGCTGCTGCGGGTACGTCGGGATCGAATGCTGAACCAAAATTACTGAGGCCGCCCGCTTCGGAGTCCCAATGGTCAAACTCCTAGCTGCCGGGGCTGGAGCTGATGATTGGTGTATCTGACTGTGGGACCGCTTCCTACCTCCGGTCCTATCTACGATCCTCTGGGAGGTGTACTCATGCCTCCTAGCTGCTCTCAAGACTGCATCGAACGTCTGGTGCTCGAACTGTTCAACCGCCAACAAGATCTCCAAATACAGTCCCTGCTGGAACCGCTGGGCCCTGTCAAACTCGGTCGCCACCAAGGTGGGGACAAACCTACTGAGTCTAGAAAATTTCGATGCATAACTGTCGACCGATCTGCCTCCTTGCTTCAAGTTGGTAAATCTGGTCTGCAGGTCGTACCGAGCCATAGCATCGAAATACTTCGTCTAGAATCTCTCTCTAAATACTGCCCAAGCAATGGGTGCCACTAATCCCATGGCTTGCGCTGCCCACCAACTGCGAGCCAAGTCCAACAACTGCAGGCGTACCACCGCCACCTTCTCATTCTCGGGTGTCCTAGCTGCTTCCAGAATCACCTCGGTATCCTGAAGCCATGCATCCGCGGCAATCGCATCCTCGGTGCCGTCGAAGAAAGGAGGGTTCAAGCGCTTGAAGCTGTTGGCCTCCTGGTTCCCTGGATGTCCGCCTCGGGTCAAAGCATCTTGAACTGTCTGGTACAGGGCATCGCTTCGACGATCCTGAGAAGCTATCAAGGTTCTGATGAGGCCTACTAAGGTACCATCATCTGGCTCTGCGGGCTGGACGGGCTGAACTGGTGACTCTCCTCTAGTAGGTATCACTCTGGAGGCGACTCCGGAATGCTGGGCTTGATCTCCAGGTTGCTGCTGGCCCACGGGAGGTGCTCCTCCTTGCTGATCGGCAGGGTCAGGTACAGTGCCGCTGAAGAAGACGACACAGGGAAACAATAAGGAAGGACCAGGACAGATCATCGATACAAGCATGTAATCAGGGCAAAAATTTCAGGGAATTGAAAATACGGGCGAAGATCAAGGACGAATACTGATTGAGACATCTATTCGGTAAACCCTCACATTTCTTGATTGACAAGACCTGCATGGGCCACCACTTAAACCATGTCACGCCCCAGAACCAGAATACTGGAGAGCGGGGGCAGACATAGCCAGCTACGTATATTGAAATAGAATACATCTCAACTATACGGTCACGGCTGTCTAGATATGAAGGTTTACTACAAGCCAACAGTCTCTTAAGGTCAAGCCTATTGTCTCAATCTCAAGCAAGTAATATAATTATAAGATGTTTAACCACCAAATATACAATAAAAGGCGTCCCAAATATTACATATCAGCTGATCATGAAGCTAGTCGTACAAAATGTGAGGACTAGCAAGAGTTTAAGTCATACATGATCAACCCTAGGATTTGTTAATCATGTTTACAGCTCGTAGGCAGACAGTAAGTAAAAGTGGATCGAGCTAACAGGTGCTCGTCGGCTAAACGCCTCAAAAGAATAAATTTACAATAGAGTGAGCGAAACAAAATAGAAAACCCACTCGTAGCCCGGGTTCCTTCTAGTCGCCACCATTAGACTGGAAGCTTGGTAGATCCTCGGGAGCTGCTCCGAAATCTGGCCACACAAAACCAGCTGGGTCAACCCCAGAAAGAGCAAGTGCCACAAGGGGGCCACGAAATAAGAACAAAAGCCAGCAATCAGCACAGAAAATCTAATATTAAAATTAAAACTTACGAAAACATGGCAGGGTGATATACGACGAGATAATCATGGGACTATTCCGATAACCAGGTTACAACCCGTAAACCAGACAAGGACCGGGGTTGTAACCCTTCATCTGAACAGAACTTGGTTTTCCACCATTTATCGACAAGATAATAATGTAAGAAATCAAGACAGGAAGCAATCTTATACTGGATCAAGACATGGCTAAACTGGTTATACCTCATTCAATCAATCACGGCCAAGCAGATACTACGGCTTACTACTTTAACTAACTAGGGTTATCACATGCCTAATTACTAACAAGATGCAGTGAGATTGTTCCACAGCCACAAGCCCTGCAGACCATCCAGGCTACCCAGGACGAAAGATTAGGGTTGAATTTAGGTGGGTACATCGTCCAGGAGACACATGTACCCTTAGGTGACTTAGAGGGTGCAACACTCGACGGTGCGCTGGAAATGTGCCCTACTCGACGGCAGGCTACAGATTCCAAGAGCGCCCAGGTAACGGGATTGCCTGTAGCTGTGTCATCTCTTCATGACTACTGAGTTATTCTAGTTATTAACCTTAATCCATTTTAGTAGGAGCTCCTGACCGTGGTACTCAGGAGTCCCATCCTAGACATGATGCAAGACAGGACAAGTGGATTTAACAAGCAAGCAAGAAAGAACCACCCACGGTGTCAAGGCAAGTCAAGTTCAGTTATCAAGATAAATCATGTCAGGGTACTTGTCAGGAGTGCGCCACGACGGACCACTATCATGTCAGGAGTGCACCACCACGGGTCACTGTCGTGTTATGCTAGTTCCTTGTCATATCAAGCCATGTACAACAGTCCTTCCAAACATATTAAGTAAAATCAAGTTCATGACAAAAGGCGTAAGGATATAAAATGGGCATAAAATATCTAATAAAATATCAATATACAGGACAATAGAAGAGCCAAGCTTAAAGAAATAAGACCAAACTCCAAGAGCCTGGGTTAAGCAAGGGGGGTCAGGGGAGCAGCGTACGAAAAGTCACGCACGCTGAGAGAGCAGCGTAGGTGAAAGTCACGCACGCTACAGGGAGCAGCTGCGTGAAAGTCACGTACGCTCAAGGGAGCAGCTGCGTGAAAAGTCACGCACGTTCAAGGGAGCAGCTGCGTGAAAAGTCATGCACGCACAAGGAAGCAGCTGCGTGAAAAGTCACGCACGCTACAGGGAGCAGTGTACGTGAAAGTCACGCACGCTACAGGGAGCAACTGCGTGAAAAGTCACGCACGCTCAAGGGAGCAGCTGCGTGAAAAGTCACGCACGCTCAAGGAAGCAGCTGCGTGAAAAGTCACGCACGCTACAGGGAGCAGCTGCGTGAAAAGTCACACACGCTGAGAGAGACACGCTTCCAACAGGAAGCGTACTCAAGTCTGCGTACGCACGCTAAAGAGCGCGAGCAGCTCAGTGTGCGTAAGCTAAACAGCTCTGCACACTGCTCACTGTCTTCTCCAACAGCAAGAATACCATGGATGAACCCAAGGCTTCAAAGCATCATAACTTGGCCATCCGAACTCCAAATCCAGATTTCCAAAGTTCCAACATGGGTAGAATTGAATGCTCTTCCACTTGGAAACACCAAAACCCATGAAAATCCAACTTAAAGAGATCAAACCATACAAAATCCGAAAATAGAAATAACTTAGATCTAGAGCAAAGGAGACTTCAAATCACAAAATACCAAGTTCTAATGTTGATCACCATGTCCTAATCTAGCAAATGAACCAAGAAAATAGGGCTCTCATGAAGTGGCAAGGTGCACTTGCCTAGGGTTGGGAGAGTTGTGGAGGAAGGAGAAGAAGAAGAAGAAGGAAATTAATGGTGGAAGTTATGAGGAAAGAGAGTGGTAGGTGGGGGTTATAAAGAGGGGGAGTTGTGGTGGGGATGAGGGGTAGCATAGGCTAAGGTGATCCAACTCACATAAAACCGAACCAATCCAAATAAAACCGAGCCATGCCAAAACCAAAAATACGGGAAATACCGAAATCCCACAAGTTGAGAAAAAAATAAAAATACATGCCAAAATCCAGATACGAGTATAAATACAAAATACGGGAAATGAGGGTGACAATATGTCATCACGTCGCTGATCGTCGTTAAACGTCGCTACCTTGCTGACTGGCATTTAGATAAAGACGTCGCCAATACGTCGCTATGTGTCGGTAATATAGCGACGTGCCGACGTCGCAGAACGTCACTAATGTCATGTCATGCTACAGTAGTATGACACTACGATGAGGTACCCAGGTGGGGTAAAGCCTCGGCTTTAAGCCATGTCATAGCGGCGTAGCACCGCAAAGAAGCACAATGCTTCATGCCATGACTCTTTATAAAGAACTCACCTATAGTGTATGGACAGAGATATCAGGCCGTCTCTTGAGGGTAAACTTGTAGACGCCCAAAAATTATACACTGAAACCAGGCTGGCACAAGGCCTTCAATGTGCAGCCAGAAGTACAGTTGATGTCCTTATGTGAGTAGGAAGAATTGCAGTTATGGTGCAGAATTCAAGGCTTAGTCCATTCTTGTATCATGCTGTTATTTAACCTATGCGGAAAGATTCAAGTCGTAGCGACATCTCTCCTAATGCATGATAGACAGTCACTGTGGGAAACGCTCAACCCATATATTGAGATATGTGGGGGATTGTTGGTATTTTTGCCTTTGGACTAGAAAAGATAGTCCCACATCGGCTACACCAAATGGTGAGTATCTTAATATAATGCATTGTTTGTGTTGAGGTGTGCACATGAGGTGTAGTGGGGCACAAGTTTGTGGCATGTGGGAGTATTTTCCTAGAAGAAAAAAGGATTAAATCCAACAAGGATGCAAGTTGATTTTTGTTGTGCGGACTCGGACTCGGACACGGACTCCAGGATGTCTCGTGCATGCACGGGAGTGTTCGGGGGGTAGGCGTGGACTGGCACACTTCTATGCTGATTGTGGGATGATCTAAAATATCAAACTCTATTTTTGAGTATTGGTATTTTAGTCCCACATCGGATAGGAGAAGAGGTGAAGTCTCAACTCCACTCTATAAATAGAGCCCCTTGGCCTCCTTTGAAAGATGCACCAAGAAGAGAATTAAGGGAGTCTGTAAAGTCCAGGAAGCCCGTTCAAGTCTCAAATATTGACTTACGAGCGTTCCAGAAGTTCTTCGTGAACTTGCTGGTTCCTGGAAGCAGATCGTGTTGGGACGAATCTTGCTTTGAGCAACGGTGATCTTAATCACCCCAGCAAGAACCTTTCCTCTTCTTCTTTCTTCTTTCTTCTTTCTTCTCCTTCATCTAAGTTGTAACTCAGTTCTGTCCGTCTGCAACTGCGATTGCAAGGAAGAATGTGAGATTTATTTTCTGAACTCAGTTCTATCCGTCAGCAACTGCGATTGCGAGGAAGAACGTGAGATTTACTTTCTGATTATTATTGCTTTTGTAATCAGATTTATATTATAGTGTTCCTCTTGGATCTCGAGAATAATCAGAAGGTGAACGTTTGTTGAACCTCTGATCTCGACATCGAGTCTACCATCTTTGATCAAGCCCCGGGACTAACAGATTCATTGTTTGGATATCTCTTACAACTCCATTGCAAGTGGTTTTGATATGACATTTCATTCTAACTGAAAGTGTCATTTCTTCATTTCTTAGTTGTACGAGAAGTGAATTGCAACTCCATTGCAAGTGGCTATGGTCCCTACTTTTTTAACTCTCACCTACACGTTCATGTTGTCATCCAAGAAAAATTGTTTGAAAGCCCTCACTTGTGGTGGACAAAAAATTATGTATCTAAACATATTTTGGAAAGTGATAAAAATTCACACTTTCATTGCAACATGTTAAAATGATAAATTTATACTTTTGATGACCTACAAGCATCCAAATAGCCTTTATGGTCTGGTCGATGGCTATCTACCCAATAGCTAGTACGTTAAGAATTCGGAAGGCCGGTATCATAATCGGATGAAATTGGAATATATTTCAGAAATTTGATGATACAGTGAATTTTGTGCTCACAGTTAAGAAGAACATTCGATGGAAAAGAATCTGACATTCATCATGTTATGGTCCTGCGACAAACGATTAAGAAATACAATGTGGAGAGATCAATT
The DNA here is from genome assembly GCA_029216955.1 of Iris pallida. Taxonomy (NCBI): domain Eukaryota; kingdom Viridiplantae; phylum Streptophyta; class Magnoliopsida; order Asparagales; family Iridaceae; genus Iris; species Iris pallida. The sequence goes on along the minus strand of JANAVB010025598.1, from coordinate 9,715,187 downwards.
AGATGTAAAACCCTCAATTTGAGATGCTCTCGAGTGCTTGAGAACTTGTAAGCAATTTTGCTAGATTCATTAAACTAATTATATTTACATGTTTATCTTTTCCATTGACATGGTCAAATAGAAGCTCTTGAGTACTCGAGAAATTGTAAGCAATTTTGTTGATTCATTTTTTTGAAGGGAAATTAATCATTTAAACATTGGAATCAGTACAAGATACAGTTGCACTAAACAAGATAGTCTTTAGCTAGTTGTTGATTAACACAATCCAAAGGAGGATAGAATTTTTGAACAAATACTATTAGCAATGGCGAGTTCAACGTGTTTATGTGTAGCCATATTCCCATTCCTCCTTGTGATCGGTAAAGTTGATCCTGTTGGAGTGAGGTATATCATCCTGAATAACCAAAATCATATATTGCAATTTCCACGGAATAAGAGACAATTAGAAAAATATATATACTATCATGTCCTTTATATTTGAGATGAGTTTTGATTTTTTCTAATTGTCTCAAGAAAGATATCTGCTTATAAAATTCATCCATTGCCATTTTGATAACATTTTTTTTTATGAAAAATGATTTCTGAATCACACATTTGTATTATGATGAAATTCTAAGATATAACTTGTGTTTAAATTTTGGAATTGTTTGACTTGCCCTCCACTTTGTTTATCCCATTTCACGGTGCACCCTACTGTTTTGCAAAAATGTACAACATCCTCCACTTTGGACGGAATCCGTCAGAAATTAACGGTCAACTGTTTTGACCAAAATGTCCCTCCCATTTTCTTCTTCCTCTTTCCTCCCCCCCCCCCCCCCCCCCCCCCAACCCCCCGCGGCCACCGCCCCTGCTACCCCCTCCCCGCCTTCGCTGTTGCTGCTTGCCGCTGCTGCTGCTGCCGCCGCTGCTTGCGAGGACGGGGCGGTGGCGAAGGGAGGGGGGAGGTGGCGGGGAGGGGAGCGGAGGCGGTGGCCCCGGGGGGGGTGGGGTGGGGTAGGGGAAGGGCTGAGAGAAAAGAGGAAGAAGACAAGGGCATTTTGGTCCAAAAAAATATTTTTGATGGATTCCGTCTATAGTGGGAGGTGTTGTACATTAATGTAAAACAGTGGGGTGCACCCTTAATAGTGGTAAACAAAAGTGGAGGGTAAATCAAAAAAAAATTTAAATTTTTTTAGAACATTTTAAGTTCAGTCCGGAATAATTAAAATTCTGGTTTCGCCCCTGAGCCATGATTGGTTCAAGGAATCATGACATTAGGAAAGGAAAGTAATTCCGTTCCTATGTTTGTATGTCAAAGAAAATGTTTGGAAAAGAAAACCGATTCCCAAGGAAAAGAAAAAGTGGTTCCCCCATCCACCTAGGAATTCATTTTTCCACTCTGGCCTCATTTGGTTGGCGGAATCAACGGGTTGGAAAAGGAAAGTGATTACTTTCCTTGGGTGCCAAAGGAATTGAGGATAGGGATCATCATTTGGCCTGAAGTCTATGGGCGTCCGAAAAGCCTGTCCGGCCCGATAGGCCAAAGCCTGATAGAGCCCGGTCATTAGGGTAGCCCGACCCGGTCTATATTAGTATAGGGCCGGACTTGGGCTATGCAACCATCCGTCCGAGTCCGGCCCGATACAAGCTTGGACTATGCATCCGTCCAAGCCATATAAAAGAGCTAGCCCATATATATATATATATATATATATATATATATATATATATATATATATATATATATATATATATATATATATATATATTTTAAAAATATATATATATATATATAAATATATATATATATATATATATATATATATATATATATATATATATATATATATATATATATATATATATAGTCTGATCATGTTCCCCTCCCCCCTCCCCCCCTCTTCTTCCTCCGGACCCGCTCCCCCCCTCCCTGTCGCCTCCATGTTCCTTTCTCCCCCCAACGTCGACGTCTTCTCGCCGGCCGTCGGACGCCGGAGGCTCTGTCCTAGCCCTTCCTCCCTTGTCCGGAGAGGACCCCTCTTCGTCCTTCAGCCGCATGCGGGGACGGCGTCGCCGTCACCCGTATCTTCCTCGGCCGAGGCCGCCGCGACAGCCCCCCCCACTGCGTCTTCCCCTTCCATCCTCGCTCCCCCCATCCCTCGACTGGACGGAAGTGCAACTCGCTCTCCTAGGACGATGGTGGGTTCGCGCCCACCCGACCTCCGCCCGTCCTCCGCCTCTCCTGGTCGTGGTCCCCTCGCTCGAGGGCCGGGCTACCCTTCCCTGCCTCCTCTCCATCGCTACGCCTAGTGCCTTAGGCACACCGGCCTCCGTGGGTCGGGTTCCATCGACCCCCCTCTCCGGCGCTGCGCCTGGCGCAGCTGGCTCGCCGGACTCACCTCCACCATCCGATTGCTCTCTCTCTCTTCGGGAGGCGTGTCAGCTCATGTGCCTGACGTTGGGCTCGAGGGTGCCCTGTCATCTGACCCCGCCAGCGTAGGACCAGTTGACCGGCTACCCAGGCGCGGTATTCGAGGGCATATCTCTTCGTGTCCCTTCGGCCTTGTCGAGGCCCTCGTGGACCGGTCCTCCCTGCGTTCCTTGACACATGTTGTAGACTGCGCTCGCCCCTTGGCGCTTGTTGCAGGTTGTGCCAGCCACTTGGCGTAAGCAGAGGGCTCCCCTCTCCCCTCGGGACACGTGATGGGCCACATGCTTGGCGTTGGTTTCGAGGAACACCACGCCAGCGCTGGCCCAGCAGACCTCAGGCCCTGGCACGGTCCTCGAGGACTTGCCCCCTTCGCTCTCTCCGGTCCTGTTGTGGCCCACGTGGGCAGGGTCTCTAGCCCCTTGGCGCAACCAGCAGGCTGCGCTTGCCCCTTGGCGCAAGCTGAGGGAAGCGCGAGTTCTCCTGTGCGCACTTTGGCGTTTGTCGAGGGTTGCACGCACTCTAGCTCGTTGGGAGCTCCGGTAGGTACCCTTCCCGCTGCGGCTGATGCCACCCACCCTTCGGTCGTCGTGCCTGGACCTCTCCCCTCGGAAGGCGTGTCGGGCCTCCAGTCTTTTGCCCGCGACTGTGCTGGTTCGGTTGCCAGACGCCCTGGCATGGCCCACGCGGGCAGTTTCCACCTGCTCTCTCCTGTCCTGTCGCCCCTCGTCCTTCGACCGGCGTGGCTGAGGTCGACGCGATCTCAATGACCAGCTGGCCTGCGCTCCCACCTGCCTACGTGGCCTCCAATCCTCCTTCCCTCCCTCGGGTGCGCCGCCGAGCGGTTCTGGCGCTTCCTTTCCCATTGTGCGCTCCCCTACCTCTTCCTGCCCCCGATCCCCCTTCTCGGAAGCCACGCCGCGCAGGCCTGCCGCAACCCGCCCACCTGCGCCCTGCCCTCGTGGGCCTTCCGGCAGAGCTCAAGCCAGGTTCATCCTGGTGAAACCTACGACTAGCGACGCTCCAGCAGTGAGCCCCCACCCCTTCTTGCCTGGGACTTCGTGCCCCACTTTGGCACTATCGGAAACGGGCTCTGTCCCCTCCAGCCCTTTAGCGCTCGCGGTGAGCTGCGCCACCTCTCTCCAGTCTCTTCCTTCGTCGCACCCTTCGTCTGGCGCGGGCTCCGCCCGCACGCCGGCGCTCTCGACGATAGGCGCACCCCATTTGGCCGATGGCCTCTCTCGCCCCCCTCCGACGCACATCATTCCCGAAGTTGGCATCCTCGAGGGCGGCCTTACCTCCCTTCCCCTTGTGCTCCCCGCGAATCTCTCATCCTCCTTTGTTCCTGGGCACCCCTCCACTTCGGGGCATTCTCCGTGGTGTAGCCCCACCCGGAGCCACCTCTCACTCGTCCGTCCCTAGTGCGGTGGACCCCCTAGAGCTCCCTCTTATGCCGAAGTTCTCCGGTCAGATCGAGGGAAGCACCTAACTCCTCCGGCGGCAGAGATTCAGCTTCCAGACGTTGTATTCTCGCCTCCGCCCGCGAAATACCCCATCTGTATCCCCTTCGCCACGTTGGAAATCTCCTCCCTATCTGCCCCTGCAATAAAACGTTTGTCCTTAAATTTGGATCCGGATGCCCGAAAATCCCCTTAGTCACAGAAGCAGTCGCTAGGTGGGGTCTCTCTACAGTCTACCGGGTTGTTCCGCTAGACCCCAAGCACATGCGCCTTCACCTGTCATCCGAACCTGACTACTCTCTAGTCAGGGCCAAGGGCACTTACAGATTTGGCACACAAACCGCTAAAATTGTCAAATGGTCTCCTAACTTCAACCCCAAAGTCGACTCGACAATCATATCCACATGGATCACCCTCTCCACACACCCCTCACCCAGACATCGACAGCGCTCCCACCGCGCCACCCACCATATCTATGGCGTGGCGTGCAGGATTTATACGGACCACAAAAGCCTCAAGTATCTCTTCATCCAGAAAGAACTAAATTTGCGGCAGAGGCGATGGCTCGAGCTGATCAAAGACTATGACTTATCAATCGACTACACGCCAGACAAGGAAAATGTGGTAGCGGATGCGCTGAGCCGGAAGTACTTAGCTTCCTTATGCATCAACGATCGACTGCTGCGTGACTTGGAAGGAATGGGCATTGAACTCCGAGTTCATTTTAGAGACGTAAAACTGGCGCAACTGTGGGTGGAACCGAGCCTACTGGAGAGGATCAAGTCTACTCAGAAGGGCGACCCATACCTGGAGAAGATGCGAAAGCTGATATCGACAGGAAAAGCGTCCGACTTAACAGAGGACGAGTCGGGAGTGTTGCGCGTAAAGGGACGGCTATGCGTACCGGACGACGCAGAACTTAGAAAGGAGATAATGTCGGAGGCACATTATGCAAAATATTTTTTGCATTCTGGTAGCACCAAGATGTATAAGGACCTCCGCGTTGTCTTTTGGTGGCACGGCATGAAGAGGGACAGCGCTCTTTGTGTCAAAGTATATGGCCTGTCAGCAAGTCAAAGCCGAGCACCAACGACCGGGCGGGGAGATGCAGAACCTTGCCATTCCATAGTGGAAATGGGATCATGTCACTAAGGACTTCATTGTTGGCTTGCTGAGGACGCCGTGAGAAAACGACACCATCTGGGTCATCGTCGATCGACTAACCAAGTCAGCGCACTTTATCGCCATCAAAGTTACTTGGAGCGTCGACCGCCTTGCTCAGGTATACCTTGATGAAATAGTTCGACTGCACGGGGTTCCAGTATCTATCGTCTCGGATCGGGATGGACGGTTCGTAGCGTGCTTCTGGAGTAGTCTTCATTCAGCATTGGGGACCAAGTTGAAGTTTAGCTCAGCTTATCATCCTCAGACTGACGGCCAAACAGAGCGGGTGAACCAAATTCTCGAAGACATGTTACGACTCTGTGCGATCGACTTGAAGTCAAGTTGGAACGTCCATCTACCGCTGGCCGAGTTTGCATACAACAACAGCTATCAGTCCAGCATCCAAATAGTGCCGTATGAAGCTTTGTACGGCCGGAAGTACAGATCGCCTATTTGCTGGGATGAAGTCGGGGAATGGCAAATACTCGGTCCAAAATTGGTGGAGCAGACCGTGCAGAAGGTCAAGTTAATACGAGAGAGATTGAAGATAGCACAAAGCCGGCAGAAGAGCTATGCCGACACGCACCGATGTCCCCTCTAGTTCTCGGAAGGCGACCATATATTCTTGAAAGTCATGCCCATGCGTAGAGTTTTCAGGTTCGGTGTGAAGGGAAAATTGAGCCCAAGATTTGTTGGTCCATTCGAAATATTGAAGCGAGTCGCCCCGGTAGCTTACCAAATCGCCTTGTCGTCTGCATTGTCAGAGGTACATGACGTCTTCTACGTCTCATAATTGCGAAAGTACGTGCACGATCCGAGCCATGTGGTAGATTTGGGTAAGTCGGACCTGAAGACGGACTTGTCATATGTCGAAGAGCCAGTGCAAATCTTGGAGCGCAAGGATAAACTTCTCCGCAACCGTGCTATTCCTCTCATATGTGTCCTCTGGAGAAACCATTCGGTCGAAGAGTCGACGTGGGAGCTTGAGTTAGAAATGAAGGAAAAATTCCCTTCATTGTTCTCGTAGAGGTAGGTTCTATTCTTAAGTTTCGAGGACAAAACTATTTCTTAGTTGGTTATGGTATAATGCCCCGTCCCTACATCGTGCCCCGTATTCCATCCACGGGGTGCGCGAGAAAGGAACACTGTCGCTATCGATTCGATCGGAACCGATAGGTCGGGATCAATCGAATCGATCGAACGGGAATGGTTGAATTAAGTTCCATTCCTCGTTATGGAATTTCTTCTTTGGAACCAAGTCCCATATCCAGCGGGTTGCGCCTCAAGGATTGACTCTGCGGCTGAGTCGGAAGAGTCCTCCCGTTGCTCTGCTTTTCATGCCGCTTGCGTTGGTTTTGGCTTTGTTTTCTGAATGTGTTTTCGTGAATGTTTTTAATGGTTTTCATGGCTTACATTTCGAACTCGTATTTCCTATCGAACTTCTTGAATAATGCAGTGTTCTAATCGGTTGCTTGTGCAATTTCAGGTAATCGCGTAGGCGATGTCTAGCGTGGCCAACAAGTTCTCTCGCCCGAAGTAAACTCAAGGTGAGTGGCTGACCCTTCTCTTCTCGACCCCTTCTTAGGTAAATTGACAGTATTTTTGCGAATGAAAGAATGAATGTAAAGGCACGGGTACGGTAAAATGATCAAGTTTTCAAAGTGAACGTAGACAATACCTTAACAACTAAATAATATCTTAACTCGGTCATTGGACAACTTGTCGACAAGGGAGAGTTTCCTCGAGCGACAACCCGGGGCCACGGGACCGACTCGGTCTAGGAGAAAACACGGTATAACTGTGCTGGGTGATAGCATGGGTTAAGCGGGGACTTGCAGCGGGGCTCGCTATTTGCGCTGCAAGGGCCCCGGCTAACAAAGCTATAGTCCAGGATGGCTTGTCATACCAGTGACCAATCACACGTAATATTGCACTTGGTATGAAAATGATAACAGTTGACAGGGAAGAACATGGTAAGTCTCATAAGGCACGGCGCGGCCCGCCGTGTGTAAGTTCTAACGTATTTTTACATTATGCTGGTCATATGCTTGTTTGAAATTCATTAGGATGGTTAGAAACATTCACAAGCTAAGTCATATAAACTCTTTAACCAAATGAGAGCGTGGAACTTAAATAGCCACGCACCAGTACAAAGTACAATGTACTGATCCTCGCTCTCCATGCAGGTACCCCGAACCACGAAAGGCGTGCCACCTAAAGCTCAAGGCGACGTGAACCCTTTTGAAGCCTCGTCCGCGTGTGAAGGCTTGTGTTCTGAAATCCTTTTGAAGACTCCGCATTCAGTACAAAGAAGAATAGATGGCGACTCGGCTTCCCACGATCGCAGGTGGAAAGTGTAACTATTTTGCTTGTAAAAAGGGATGTAATGTATGGAATGACTATCTCATCAGCGTTCATTTTGTAAGTCGAGTCATGTTGTAGCCCGAGCGACAATGATTGTAATGGAGTCAATGTAAATGAAATGTTAATATCAATAAAAAGTCTACTTCTATTTCAAATGTGTCAATCAATTTCTCTGCGTACTCTAACTTGATGTTGTGTTTCGGATGACCTTATGACTACGCCTTGTGCGATCGCAACTTAGGTTCGCACGGCATCACGCCCGGGGGACGACTATCGATTCTACAGAATCGGGGCATGACATAATGGTATCAGAGCACGGCTTTACATCCTTTGGCCTCGTGTCTAGAGTTTCAAACCTTTGACCTCATATCGATGAGATAAGTTATTCCATACAATGAGTCCGTAATAATTTGTGACTGATGTGTTTGCCTTCGTATCGCAGAAGTGCCGGAACCCACGGCCAGGCAAGAGCGGAGTGCTTCTAGCGGCTCTAGTAGTTCGCGTCGTTCGCGGTCCGGACCTTCTAACGATACCATCGAAAGGATGCTGCGTATGATAGAGGCACAGCAGAACCAGTCCGAGAACCGACATCAACAGACAGAGGAGAGGCAGGCCCAGTTCGAAGCTCGCTTCGACGCAATGCTAAACTTCAACAAAAGCAGCTGGATACCCTGCAGCAGATCATCTAGACAATTGTGGCCAACGGAAATTCTGCGACTGCGACTGCCGTCACCACGCCTACTGTTACCGTGCCGACGGTCCAACACATTGAAGTCGATACGGAGGAGCCCGAGCGTCAACCTGCGGCACCGAAAAAGTATAACTTTGAAGTGTCAGAATTCAAGAAAGTGTGATGCACTTCCTTCAGCGGCACCGAAGGCCCTTCTATGACGATCGACTGGTTGGAAGAGCTGGAAGATCACTTCAAGCTCCTCGGCATTGAAGAATCAAAGCAAGTCGCCTGCGCACAACTTCAACTACGGTTGAACGCGCACGACTGGTAAGCCGTACACAAGCGAGCAATCTGATGCGACAACAACACAGCGTCGATCTCTTGGGCCACGTTCTGCAAGGCTTTTGAAGTCAATTACCTTCTATCAGCCGTTCGTCAAGCGAAGGAAAATGAGTTCATGCAATTGAAGCAAGGGAATCGGACAGTAGAACAGTATGTCACAGAATTCAACAAGTTGTCCAAGTTTGCTAGTACGTTTCTGCCTACAGAAGAGTGCCGTGTGCGACGGTTCGAAGTGGGTCTGCGACACTCTATCGGTGCGCATATCGGGGTCCCGGAGTACAAGACCACGGGCGAGGCTCTGAATCACGCTCTCCGCCTTGAGGGCCTGCATCCTTCCGGTGCTGTCGACGTTGTGCGCCACTCCAATCACAAACGTCCTAGCTATACGGGAGGCAACAATTACGCGTCAAAGCGCCCAAATCATGGCGGCAACAGGGGGCGAACCCCTCCGATTTCTTGCAGCAAATGTCATAACACCGGCCCCCATCCCAATGATTGTCTGGTTCACGAAGGAGGATGTTTCTTTTACGGACAAAGGGGGCACCAATTTCGAGAATGCCCGATTCGGAAACCAAATCATCCCAACGCACCACCACAGCAACACCGTCAAGAGAATCAAGGACAGGCGCCCCGACCTACTCAGCCCACTCAACCCAACAACCAAGCCCGACGCCCTAATGCTCAGGGGCGTGTCTTTGCTCTGACTCGAGATGAGACGTTCTCTTCCGACACTGTCGTGACAGGTATATTGAGTTTCAATAATGTACCTGCTCATGTGTTATTTGATTCAAGCGCTTCACATACTTTCATATCGGCGGACTTCGCCGTCGAGCACAAATTTCCTGTAATATCGTTAGACCTTGATCTTAGTGTAAGTATGCCTTCGGGCGTGCCACTACTCACAAACTTAGCATGCGAGGGAGGAACCATATGTATTGGGGGTCAAAAGATCGGTCTTGATGCGATAGTTTCAGATATGAAGGACTTTGACATCATACTGGGCATGGATGGGCTCGGTCCTTGCAACGCCACCATCGGCTGCGCAGGAAAGAGGGTCACCTTCCGCATACCTAGAGTGCCCGAATTTTGTTATTCGTGTGGTGAAGCATCGCTGACCTGCATGGTGATCTCGGCAATTTCTGTTCGAAAGCTGCTTCATTTCGAATGCGAAGGCTACTTGGCGTTCGTTCGTGACATGAGACAGGATGGTGCAAATGCGGGTCAGACCGACATTGTGGCAGAATTCCCAGACGTGTTCCCGGACGAGCTATCCGGCATGCCGCCCGATCGAGAGATATAGTTCACTATCGATACATTTTCTGACACCCGACCGATCTTGAAAGCTCCGTACGAAATGGCCCCTGCAGAGTTAAAAGAATTGAAGGTACCTACAGGAATTACTTGATAAAGAGTTCATCCATCCGATTGTCTCGCCGTGGGGTGCGCCCGTGCTATTTGTGAAAAAGAAGGATGGATCGATGCGGCTCTGTATCGACTATCGGGAAATGAATAAAGCCACCGTCCGGAACAAATACCCCCTGCCCCGCATCGACGACTTGTTTGACCAGCTCCAAGGTGCAACAGTGTTTTCGAAGATTGATCTGCGATCGGGTTATCACCAACTCAAAGTCAAGCCAGATGACATGCCGAAGTCTGCTTTCTGCACTCGCTATGGCCACTACGAGTTCTTGGTAATGCCGTTCGGTCTGACAAACGCCCCTGCCGTCTTCATGGATCTAATGAATCGGGTGTTCCGTTCGTTCGTTGACAAATTCGTAGTAGTCTTCATTGACAACATTCTCGTCTACTCGAAGGATCGAGCACAATATGCAGAGCATCTGCGGATGGTACTCCAAACCCTTCGAGAGAATCAGTTGTATGCGAAGATGAGCAAGTACGAATTCTGGCTGAACAGCATCTCATTCCTTGGGCACATCATCTCCGCCGCGGGCATCGCAGTCGATCCGAAGAAAGTCGAGGCAGTCGCTGATTAGAAACGGCCCGCATTAGTTAGCGAAATTCGAAGCTTCCTAGGCTTGGCGGGTTACTTCCGACGCTTCATGAAGGACTTTGCGAAGATTGCATCGCCGTTGACTCGCCTCACCCAGAAAGGAGTCGCATTCAAGTGGTCAGACGACTATGAAGCTTCCTTCCAGGAGCTCAAACAACGGCTCGTTTCGGCCCCGATACTTGCTCTTCCTGAAGGGACGGAGGGATTTCAAATCTTCAGCGATGCTTCTGGCCAGGGCTTGGGGTGTGTGCTCATGCAGCGGGATAAGGTGATATCTTTTGCTTTCCGGCAGTTGAAGCCGCACGAGAAGAACTACCCCACGTACGACCTAGAATTAGCGGCGATTATGTTTGCGTTGAAGCTGTGGTGTCAATATCTCAATGGTGTGGCGTGCAAGATTTATACGGACCACAAAAGTCTCAAGTATCTCTTCACCCAAAAAGAACTGAATTTACGGCAGAGGCGATGGCTCGAGCTGATCAAAGACTATGACTTATCAATCGACTACACGTCGGGCAAGGGAAATGTGGTAGCGGATACGCTGAGCCGGAAGTACTTAGCTTCGTTATGCATCAACGATCGACTGCTGCGTGACTTGGAAGGAATGGGCAGTGAACTCCTAGTTCGTTTCAGAGACGTGAAACTGGCACAACTACGGGTGGAACCGAGCCTACTGGAGAGGATCAAGTCTGCTCAGAAGGGCGACCCATACCTGGAGAAGATGCGGAAGCTGATATTGACAGGGAAAGCGTCCGACTTTGCAGAGGACGAGTCGGAAGTGTTGTGCGTGAAGGGACGACTATGCGTACCAGACGACGCAGAACTTAGAAATAAGATAATGTCGAAGGCACATTATGCAAAATATTCTTTGCATCCTGGTAGCACCAAGATGTATAAGGACCTCCGCGTTGTCTTTTGGTGGTACGGCATGAAAAGGGACGTAGCGCTCTTTGTGTCAAAGTGTATAGCCTGTCAGCAAGTCAAGGCCGAGAACCAGCGACAGGGCGGGGAGATGCAGAACCTTGCCATTCCAGAGTGGAAATGGAATCATGTCACTATGGACTTTGTTGTTGGCTTGCTGAGGACGCCACGGGGAAACGACGCCGTCTGGGTCATCGTCGATCGACTAACCAAGTCAGCGCACTTCATCGCCATCAAAGTTACTTGGAGCGTCGACCGCCTTGCTCAGATATACCTTGATGAAATAGTTCGGCTGCACAGGGTCCCAGTATCTATCGTCTCGGATCGGGATGGACGGTTCGTAGCGCGCTTCTGGAGTAGTCTTCATAGAGCGTTGGGGACCAAGTTGAAGTTTAGCTCAGCTTATCATCCTCAGACTGACGGCCAAACAGAGCGGGTGAACCAAATTCTCGAAGACATGTTACGACTCTGTACGATCGACTTGAAGTCAAGTTGGGACGTCCATCTACCGCTGGCCGAGTTTGCATACAACAACAGCTATCAGTCCAACATCCAAATGGCGCCATATGAAGCTTTGTATGGCCGGAAGTACAGATCGCCCATTTGCTGGGATGAAGTCGGGGAACGGTAAATACTCGGTCCAGAACTGGTGGAGCAGACCGTGTAGAAGGTCATGTTAATACGAGAGAGATTGAAGATAGAACAAAGCCAGCAGAAGAGCTATGCCGACACGCACCGACGCCCCCTCGAGTTCTCGGAAGGCGACTATGTATTCTTGAAAGTCATGCCCATGCGTGGATTTTCCAGGTTCGGTGCGAAGGGGTAATTGAGCCCAAGATTTGTTGGTCCGTTCGAAATATTAAAGCGAGTCGCCCCGGTAGCTTACCAAATTGCCTTGCCACCTGCATTGTCAGAGGTACACGACGTCTTCCACGTCTCACAATTGCGGAAGTACGTGCACGATCCGAGCCATGTGGTAGATTTGGGTAAGTCGGACCTGAAGGCGGACTTGTCATATGTCGAAGAGCCAGTACAAATCTTAGAGCGCAAGGATAAACTTCTCCGCAACCATGCTATTCCTCTCGTCCGCGTCCTCTGGAGAAACCATTCGGTCGAAGAGTCGACGTGGGAGCTTGAGTCAGAAATGAAGGAAAATTTTTCTTTATTGTTCTCGTAGAGGTAGGTTCTATTCTTAAGTTTCGAGGATGAAACTTTTTCTTAGTTGGTTATGGTGTAGTGCCCCGTCCCTACATCGTGCCCCGTACTCCGTCCACAGGGTGCACGAGAAAGGAACACTGTCGCTATCGATTCGGTCGGGACCGATAGGTCGGGATCAATCGAATCGATCGAACGGGAACGGTTGAATTAAGATCCATTCCTCGTTATGGAATGTCTTCTTCGGAACCAAGTCCCATATCCAGCGGGTTGCGCCTCAAGGATTGACTCTGCGGCTGAGTCGGGAGAGACCTCCCGTTGCTCTGATTTTCACGCTGCTTGTATTGGTTTTGGCTTTGTTTTCTGAATGCATTTTCGTGAATATTTTCGATGGTTTTCATGGCTTGCATTTCGAACTCGTATTTTCTATCGAACTTCTTGAATAATGTAGTGTTCTAATCGGTTGCTTGTGAGATTTCAGGTAATCGAGTAGGCGACGTCTAGCGCGGCCAACAAGTTCTCTCGCCCGAAGTAAACTCAAGGTGAGTGGCTGACCCTTCTCTTCTCGACCCCTTCTTAGGTAAATTGACAGTGTTGTTGCGAATGAAAGAATGAATACAAAGGCACGGGCACGGTAAAATGATCAAGTTTTTAAAGTGAACGTAGGCAATACCTTAACAACTAAATAATGTCTTAACTCGGTCATTGGACAACTTGTCGACAAGGAAGAGTTTCCTCGAGTGACATCCCGGGGCCACGGGACCGACTCGGCCTAGGAGGAAACACGGTATAGCTGTGCTGGATGATAGCACGGATTGAGCGGAGACTTGCAGCGGGGCTCGCTACTTGCGCTGCAAGGGCCCCGGCTAACAAAGTTATAGTCCAGGATGGCTTGTTATGCCAGTGACCAATCACACGTAATATTGCACTTGGTATGAAAATGATAACAATTGACAGGGAAGAACATGGTAAGTCTCATAAGGCACGGTACGGCCCACCGTGGGTAAGTTCTAACGTATTTTCATATTATGCTGGTCATATACTTGTTTGAAATTCATTAGGAAGGTTAGAAACATTCACAAGCTAAGTCATATAAACTCTTCAACCAAATGAGAGCGTGGAACTTAAATAGCCACGCACCAGTACAAAGTGTAATGTACTGATCCTCGCTCTCCACGCAGGTACCCCGAACCACGAAGGGCGTGCCACCTAAAGCTCAAGGCAACGTGAACCCTTTTGAAGCCTCGTCCGCGTGTGAAGGCTTGTGTTCTGAAATCCTTTTGAAGACTCCGTATTCAGTACAAAGAAGAATAGATGGCGACTCGGCTTCCCTCGATCGCAGGTAGAAAGTGTAACTATTTTGCTTGTAAAAAGAGATGTAATGTATGGAACGACTATCTCATCAGCGTTCATTTTGTAAGTCGAGTCATGTTGTAGCCCGCGCGGCAATGATTGTAATGGAGTCAATGTAAATGAAATGTTAATATCAATGAAAAGTCTATTTCTATTTCAAATGTGTCAATCAATTTCTCTGCGTACTCTAACTTGATGTTGTGTTTCGGATGACCTTATGACTACGCCTTGTGCAATCGCAACTTAGGTTCGCACGTCATCACGCCTGGAGGACGACTATCGATTCTACGGAATCGGAGCATGACACGCCTCAGGCCTTATCTTGTTGGGTCGAGCATCCGACCCTCAAGTCCCTCTCCATCCTATCCGCCGTCCATGGAAGTTGTGACATCCCCGAACGATGTCTGCTTTGGGATGACCTATTGGAAGCCACCTTACTCTATCATGGTCTCCCGTGGCTCTGCATCGGAGATTTCAACACTGTGTCCTACAGAGAGGAGAAATCCGGGGGACGATCGCCCTCCCAGCCGGCGATGGATGATTTCAACAACTTCATCTTCCACGGAAATCTAACCCCCATCCTCTTCCACGGCAGTACATTCAACTGGTGCAACATGCAGGAGGGTCATCGTCGGCAATACTTCCGTTTGAATCGAGCGTTGGTCAACGACGGCTGGTCTGACATGGGCCTCATCACTCACCTCTCTCATTTAAACTCTACGGAATCAGACCACTCCCCCCTGCTCATCAGAATCAGCGACAACCACACCAGCACTAAAAAAGCCTTCTGCTTCCTCGACTTTTGGCGTCATCATCCTCAATTCCAGAACGTCATTAATGACGCTTGGAACTCTGTCTCGATCCTCGATCTTTTGGTACGGATGGCGGCCAAACTTAAAGCCACTCGTAAGGCTTTAGCGTCCTGGAGCCAACAAGCTTTTGGAGACATCTTCCAGACTATCAAGGTGGCGGAGGACGACGTCACTCGCGCTGAACAATAGTTCGCTATTCACAGTTCTCCGACTGCCCGTGCCTTGCTCAATCTTGCCAGAGCTCTTCTCAAATCCAGGCTTAAAGTGGAAACAGAATTCTGGAGGCAAAAAGCCAGATTGACCTGGGACACCGATGGAGACCGGAATACCGGTTTCTTTCATGCTTGTGTCAAAGGCCGCAGAAAAAAAATTAAAATTACATCGGATATACGACGACAATGGCGCCATACTGGAGGACCAAGATGGCATTCAGGCGGCTGCAAAAAACTTCTACCATAACATTTTTACTAAAGAGCCGGTCGTTAAAGACAACGCGCTCCTGTCCGAGATCCCATCCCTCATCAGCGACAGCGAGAATGAGACCCTGTTGGCTACTCCTTCGGAGGAGGAGGTCAAGGAGGCTGTCTGGTCCATTAATGAACACAGTGCTCCAGGGCCTGATGGATTCAACGGCGTCTTCTTTAGAAACTGTTGGGACATCTTAAAATTCGACTTACTGGAGGCCACCATAGCCTTTTTCCAATGGGCGAGATATCCCAACTCTATCTCTTGCGCCAACATCATCCTTATTCCCAAGAAAGACAACCCGAAAACCTTCAAAGACTTCTGTCCTATCAGCTTATACACCTTCACCAACAAGATCATATCGAAGATCGTCGCCAACCGGATGTCGAATCTCCTCACCAAGATCATCTTCGATGACCAAAGCGGGTTTGTTAAAGGCCGGAACATCACTGACAACATCCTCCTTGCACAAGAGATGATCACATGTATGAAGTTCCCGTCCCGGGGGAATGTTGCCATCAAACTGGATATGGAGAAGGCTTACGACCGTCTGGACTAGCAATTCATGTTCTGGGTCCTCAGGGCTTTCGGATTCTCCGAATCCTGGATTAACATCATTTTCAGATCCATCAACAATGCTCGGTTCTCCACCGTCATCAACGGCCAGGCCGCAGGGTTCTTCCGATCCACTCGCGGGGTTAGACAGGGGGACCCCCTCTCTTCCACCATTTTCATCATTGCGGCTGAAGCTCTCAGCAGAAGCCTCAATAGCATGCCCAGAATGCCCGGTTTCTACCACTTCCATACCACCACAGGCTGCCCGCTTATCACTCACCTGGCGTACGCGGATGACGTCCTTATCTTCTCCTCTGGAGACTTCGGATCGATCGAGGTGGTTCTTAGTACGCTCGAACGTTACACCAGATGCTTCGGACAGCACGTCAATAACAACAACAGCGTCATCTATACCCATCACAAAACTGACAGATCCCGCTCTACGGAGCTCTCCAACATGACCTCGTTCGCCACGGCCTACCCGCCATTCCTGTACTTGGGCTGCCCGCTGGTGTACGGGAAGACGAACTCGGGAATATACGAGCACCTTGTAGACAAGATCCGCAAAATGATCGCGGGAACGCCACCATTTCCCCTGGGGACAAGATGATCCTTATCAAACACGTTCTTTCTTCCATCCCGTTATACACCCTAGCTGTCTGCTCCCCTCCCAAGAAGGTCCTCCACTCTCTCGAAGCTCTATTCGCCAAGTTCTTCTGGGGTCATAGTGACGGTAAGGACAAACACCACTAGGCCAGTTGGGATACCATGGCCAAACCCACAGAAGAAGGAGGTTTGGGATTCAGCAGACTAGTCCACATCATGGAACGCATGCTCCATGAAGCTGTGGTGGAAGTTGCGATCGGAGACCTCGTTATGGACGAGGTTTATGAGAGCCAGATACTCCAGATTCTCTTATCTGATGGAGGCGGTCACCAATAACAGATCTTCGGTGTCGTGGCGTTGCATAACTCGGGGACGCAACCTCGCAGAACCTATAATCCGTCTTATGTTGGGCAACGGGCGATCATCGGCCTGTCTGGAACGGTGGCTTGGTGCAGACACCATCCAGCCCAACGTTCGTACACCGCAGGGATGCGACATTAGAGATCTTTGGAAGAAAAGTTCCGGATGGAATTGGGAGAGGGTTAGAAATTGGCTCGGGCAGCCGGCGGCCGACGGTCTCCCTGCTGCTAACCTTCGGGTCACTGACACACCCGACACGTGGAGATGGTCCCCTAACCCGTGCGGGAATTTTACGCTGGCTTTCGCCAGAATAGTTGCTAGAGGCAGTGGCGTGCCGAATACCACGTACACTAAGTTTTGGCATTCTTGCATTCCCACCAAATGGTCCATCCTTATTTAGCGTGCATTACACCGGAAGCTACCGACGGACGACTCAATCAGATCTTTCGGATTTAGCCTCACGTCCAGATGCCACTGCTGCGTGGAGCACTCTTCAGAATCGGTAAGCACGTCCTCCTTTCCGGTGAGCTGGCGACTCAGATCTGGTTCAATCTTCACCATAGACTGAGCCTTGTCCCCCCGAGTGGGGGCTTCCACGATCTCCTGACAAGTTGGGGCTGCTCCCACGGACATCAGATCGTCGTAGCCACTGGTATCTGGGTCTTATGGAAGAACAGGAACAAATTCAGATATAAAGGCCGTCAACTCCCCCCTCCTCAATTGTACAGAGTGGTTATCATAAAAATTCTCAAAGCTAGGAGGCGCTGCTCTCACGCCCCCAACACTTTCTGGAGGCCCTTGCTTAGCTAATTTCCGGGTTCTCGCGCTTCTTCCGCTGTCGTTGAGACCCGGTTCCCTTTTGTGCGCGATCTGCGCAGTTTGTTTTCTTTTGCTCTTGCCGCATCGAGCGTGCTTACTTGTATAGGCTTCGGCTTTTTGCGCCTATTACTTCAATAAAGTTTCGTTTGGTTATATATATATATATATATATATATATATATATATATATATATATATATATATATAGATATATATATATATATATTGAGAGCATCTTTCTATGAGCTACAGACCAAAGCACTATATATCAGGAAGAGCAAAATAAATGAAAAAGAGGGCTAGTTTTATGTAATGCTGAGCTACAGACTAAAGCTGCTGCAGGAAGAGCAAGCAAATGAAAGACCTTCCGGATATGCGCAACTCTATTTAAGCATACAAATTGTACACAGCTTGTATGACCCCAACCAACTTATCATTGTCATATGCACACAAACATGGGCCATATAAAGTCCAAACTTTGTATTTTGAAAAAGTAAAACACGCAAATTATCAATTTTTATAGAGCTAGCTCGGCCCGATCCAACTTGGCCCGAAAAGTCCGACTCTTGTGGGCGGGCTTGGACTTCATAAATAATAAGTAAGTCCGGCCCGACCCGGTCCGAAATTTCTTTAGGACAAAAAAAACTAGCCCATGTCCAACCCGAGCCTGTACTTTATGGGCTTGGACGGCCCGGCCAGGTCCAATGTCGATCCCTAATTGAGGAGGAAAGGAAAGTGATTACTTTCGTATGTTTGGGTGCAAAATGAACTGAGGAGGAAATGAAAGTAATTTTCAATGGAAGAAAAATTAGGAAGAAAAAGTGATTCTCATGAAAAAAAATTAGGAGGAAAAATAATTCCAGTCATCCAAGTAAGAAATCACTTTCCCACATTGAAATATTCAGGTTCCTTTCTAAATTCTTTGACATGTTTAAACATCAAAAAAAAAATCAATGAAAATTATAATTTTTTAAAGGAAAGAAAATGACAAAAATTTGATTTCCTTTTCCGAAACAAACGATGTATCTTAGGGATTCACTTTCTCTTTGCCCTTTTCCTTTTCTTTCCGCGAACCATACGAGGCATTGGTGTACCATTGAGACGTTTATCAACAATTGAACTCAGAAACCCATCAACAATTCAACTCAAAATCCCCAACTAATTTTTCTAGGGTTTTTCATCTACCTTCTTCAGCTGCTGCTGCTGCCGCTGCCGACTCTCCGCCACCGGATCGCCGTCAGCCGCCGGATCAGGTCAGTAGACTAAGAATCAACGAATTTTCCACAAGTGAATACAAATTTGACTCCTTGATGTCGTCGAAGTAAAATCCATATATTTGGCAATCAAGTGATGGCATTCGATTGCCATCCGCTTGGCGTGCGTCGCTCGTAGCAGCGGTCGGGCTTCGCGCTCGCATCACGGAGGGATGCCCGTCCGATAGTCGCGGAAACGGCCCTCCCTGTGAAAAGTTGGAAAAAAAAAAAATTTGATTCTTAGTGAGCGTAAAGACTTGAATTGGCAAGGATCGATAGTAGAATAGTGGAACTTTTTGATTCTTTATGATTTCTCGACTTGAAGTTGACAATCTTTTTGCAGATTGGTCTGATTATTTTTTATCAGAAGAAATTCACTTAGGCCATCGCCCATGAGGGTTTCTATCTCTCATATTTCTATGGTAGAAGAAACCAACTTTAGAAAGAAAAAACACTCTAAATTCTCCATCTTTCGTACCAATTAATATTGCGCCCCACAATATTAAAGTGATCATTTCATTTGTTACTACATACGATAGAATTGGAGAACCATTGAAGGCAAAAAAAAAATTTCGTTTGTGTAATTTCTATATAGAAACTCTAACAACTAGGTACCATGCCAAGTATGATAGAAACCCAATTTTAAAAATTCTCATTGGAGATTGCATTAGGAGGCGTTTTGTACTGCGGTGTTTTTTTTTCCAAAAAAATGTATGATGAGAATCTATTACCATGTTTGTTTAGGCTGTAGAAAAATTATCCCCGGAAATAAAGAATACGCAGATAAATAATTAACCACAAACCATGGGAATCCTATCCCTTAAGAATAGTTGGTATATTTCTTTGTCCGGACAAAAGAAATTGTTTTAATTTTTGGATCGTTTTTTTTTTTTCGTTTTTTATTATTTTTAATTGTTTTATCCTTTTTTTCGTTCGGTCTTTTTTTGTTTTTGATTTTTTTCCCCTTTTTTGGTCGATTTTTTGTCATTTTTTTTGTCTTTTCTCATTTCTTTGGTCGTTTTTTGTCTCTTTGTCGTTTTTTTGCTATTTTTTGTCATTTTTTGTCGTTTGTGTCTTTTGTGTCGCTTTTTTGTCGTTGTTCTGTCATTTTAATATTTTTGTCGTTTCCCCTTTTATCATTTTTTTGGTCTTTTTTTCGTTTCATCGATTTTTGCTCTTTTAGGGTTTTTTTGTCGCTTTTTTTTGTCGTTTTTTCCTTTTTTGTGTCGATTTTTGGTTTTTTTGCCGGTTTTTGTCATTTTTGTCGTTGTTGTCCTTTTTGGGTCTTCTTCTGTTTTTTTTTTGCCTTTTGACTTTTTTTTCCCTTTTTTGGTTTTTTTATCGTTTTGTGGTCTTTTGTCGCTTTTTTCGTCGTTTTATTTGATTTTTCTCGTTTTCATCCTTTTTGTCACTTTTTTTGTTTTTGATCTTTTTTGTCGTTTTTCGTTGTTTTTCTTTTTTTCATTTTTGATCATTTTTTCGTTTTGGTCATTTTTTCGTTTTGACCGTTTTCATCGTTTGGTCGTTTTTTTGTTTTTCATCGTTTTTTTTTCTTTTTCATTTTTCTATTGTGTTTTTTATTTTATTTTTGGTTTTTTTCGATTTTTTTGCTTTGCGGTTCTTTTTTTCTTCTTCCGTTTTATGCTTTTTCCGTTTTTATGTTTTTTTTCCTTTTATTTTCGTTTTTTTGTTTTTTATCCCTTTTAATTTTTTTCGGGGAATATTTATATAGTCACCAAATGTAGGAAGTTAATTTTCCAGGGAACTTAATTACTTGGAATTTGATTTCTAGGAATAGAATTCCCGATTATATAGTATTCCTCGTACCTGTAATTGTTTGGTTCACAGATTTGGGGATGTGAAGCGCCCAAATTCCGATTTGGAACCGCTTAATTGGAGGATTCGTAGACAAGAATTACTGTGAAGTGACATGAACATTAAATTTTGTCTGCCACAAATCAGAGTTTAAAATCGAGTTTTTTCCCCTCCAAAGTGGAGCACTTTGCGCGTAAGCACCCAAACGAAGAAATTTTCACTTCGCTCTACTTCACTGAAATGCGTATGCAAACTGTCGATTTCTGTAATTTTTACTTCTCCGCACTTCGCCGAACCAAACGGCCCCTTACTTCTGTTGTTACTCTTGGGGGTGTTTGGTTGACTTTATTTGGAAATACATCAAATTTGTTAGTTGGAACTGGACACACATCATCATGGTCATCCAAGGCTTCTCCTATCCAAAGTGGGGTAGGCTATGGAGCATAGTAAAAGAATTTACCGATTTTATGATTTGTCTGTCAATATCAAACTTCTATGTTGGTGCCAACAACCAAGAAGCACCTTCCATGTTCCTTTATTATAAAGAATCTAGCCAAAGGGTTAAAGATGATAAATTTACCATATGAATCACATTTATCTCCACAACACATTAAGCCAAAGAGTGATATTGAATGATATTCCCAATACCCGACCACCTCTCTAGAAATTCGTTGTTTTTTTTTTTATTTGTCGTACTAGACAAAGTACTCCTCATAATGGTTAGTTTTGAATGTAATAGTATTAAGATTTACGACGCTATGAATTTATAGCATACAACTTGGGCAATTGATAATGGTTACCATGTGTTTGTAGAAGCTTTATCGACACATAGTAGCATGTTGATCTTTGATGAGATCAAATCATTGTGTCAACATTATTTTTATAATACTTATCCATTTCTCTTTTTATTCTTTTCTTTACTGATTTGCTGAAATGACTGGAGAAGAAACCAATTTCGTTATTGGCCACTCTGTATCGGTGTTCGACAGTATCGGATATGCCCAACCAATACAATATGGCCGATACTAATTGGTATCAACCGATACTTATTGGTATCATCCTATACTTTGGAACTTGTGTGGAGCTTCACTTAAAGTGCATAATCGACCATGCACTAAGGAAGAGTAAATGCTTTTAAAAAGCAAGTGCTTCATCAATTGAAAGATGCCAAAACCATATGGGTTAAAAATATACAACAATGACAACAAGCAACCTAAATATTTGGGGCCGGCTACATATTTTCCCATTCAGCTCCACCAAGGGTCATCTATCTTGACCCTCCTCAGTTCGTGCATAGAGGGAGTTTTCTGGCTTTGGACGCCCTTTTTTAGCTCTACTAAGGGTCATCTCTTCCGTATATTAATTACTACCATATCCTTATTAACCATCAATTTTTTTTTGTTCTATCCTTAGTTGATTGTAGCCATCAATACTCTCTCATTTACGATCTTGTCATGCACATGTAGAAAATATTTTCAAGTGATCTTGCCAAAAACAAAAAATCTCAATTTATGGCACCTGTAATTTCCAGAGAGCCCTTATTTCTTAACCTAATATCCGTTAATTTGCTACCCTTCAATGTCAACAATAAAATTCATGTATTGTTCTTTTAGGAGGTCACAGCTGCAAGCTATAAGTCATTACGACTTAATTATTACTTTTTCTATGATGTATATCTCATTTTGTAAATTACGCAAGACACTTGAAGCCAAACACAGACTTGAAGTAATATAAGTTGTTTTGTGTGTGCGGGTTGGATTTTGTGATATTACAGTATTACCTGAATACTTCAGTTCACATTTTAGGTTTTTTTGACATGTTGATGGTCTTTGGAAAATTGCATAATTTGAGGACACTTCTTGACACTTTAAAGACGTCAAATTGCTATCAGGTTTGGTGATATTTTTATGAAAGATGTCAAGTGCAGACTATGTCAAATTGTAACTTAATCTAGCAAACATTGATGATCTGGTTTTGTTAATTCTTCAGTGCATTTTGCATACACCTATACTCCTATATCCAGATACTTCTACATTAGCAATGTCCTGTCCCATATTTACGGAAGGCTCTGATGTAGGAAACTTTGGTCTACCTTAGCACTTGATGCACAATCTGTTAATTTTTGAAAGTGAGAATAAAAATATTGAAGTGGGAGAGTAAGAACAACAAAGAATGGTGAAAGTAATAAGACTGCAACAAAAACAATTGTCCACATTTCAACTTAATTTGACCGTACATACAATGCCCTAATATATTATATCAACTACAACCACTCCAACCATGTTCGTCTAACGATTTGGTCCAATAATATATATTTGTAGACTAGGTAAAAGATACTTAGTGCTGATAACTATCAGCTTAGGACATGGCACAAATTGCAGCACATTCCTAAAGAATAGCAGCTTGTTTAACAACTCAAAAACTACAAGGACTTGGTCAATAAGTAAAGTTGCAAAATGATCTTTGATAAGTGTTTAACATCCCTTTTGATTCAAAGATTATACTCCAAGCAGTGCTCTGAAATAGATGAACTTCCATAGAGAAGTGATTTGGTGGGGCTATCTGCCTTGCTCATTGGTGTTGCAAAACTTAAGGTTCACCACTCTTACTGTCAGGTCTGGGTGAAGTGATGTTTCATATCGATGTGCTTTGTTCTTCCATGGTAAACATGATTTCTTATTGCAAGTGTGGGTTTGTTGTCATAGAAAATTTTAGTAGCTCCATATTACTTCAAATGATAGTCTTCAAGTAGTCTTCTTAGTCATAATGCTTGACATGCTGAAGAGGCTGCAACTATGTACTCCACTTCAGTAGATGATAAGATGATGTCAGTTGCGGCTTGTTTCTTTGATCTCATGAAATAGCTCCTGATCCAAGACTGAAAACATTTCCATAGGTGCTTCTTCTATCAACTAATGAAATTAAGGTTAGTACCATGATAATTCCGTGTCATATAGTCCAGCGTTCCAACAATGTAATGCAAGATCCTCTTGGATGCACCCAATTGATGTCTTGAAGGATTATGCATAAATCTGGAAACAACTCCAATTGGAAAAGCTATGTTTTTCCTTGTGTGTTCGATAAATTAGACCACCAACAAGACTTCTTAAGATGCTTGCATTTGCCATTTTGTTACCATCTTCATGCCTTAACTTCTCATTGACATTCGTAGGAGTATCTGCTTTCATACAATTAAGCATATTGATTTTTTTACTTAAGACCTTTAGGACACTTTGTTTGGGGATTAAAGATATCATCTATACTTTGCTTGACTTCTAGCCTAGGAAATAATGAAGTAATCCTAAGTATGTCATTTCAAGCATCTCCATCATAGAGCTTTTAAATTGGCTATTAGAGAGTAAAATGGCCCTATATAGATTAGATTAGATTAGATTATATCAACTTAAAGACATACTATAAGGCATTGATTATTACTTGTTGCTTTATTTAGAGCATATGTTCATTCTCACTTCTCATGAACCTATTTTGATGAAAACATGAGTCAATTTACTGTACCACATCTCGGTGCCTGTTTTATATAATGCTTTCCAGTTTCCACAACATGTGCACTTCCTCCACTTTTCCTGCAAAACCTTCTGGTTTAGAAACATTCACTTCCTCTTGTAACTCACCATTCAAGAAGACCGACTTCGCATCAAATTGATATATGCGCCAATTCAAATAAGCAACTAAGGCTACAGTTTCAAGTCAAGTAACAGGAGAAAAGAAAAGGTTTTCTGAGTGTCAATATCTTGCTGTTATAAGTACCCTTTTGCTAAGGGTGTGCTTTTTGGTTTTGGATGCTTCCATATGCATGATACTTTGTCTTGAACATCTACTTTGACCGGTGGCATTCTTTCCTTCCGGTAGATCTTCTAGCTCTTGTGGTCTTGTTCTTCTTGATTGATGCCATCTCTTCCCACAAAGAATTGTGCCTTTTTTTGTTTTTTTTTTGTTTTTTTTTGTTTTTTTGCTTTATAAGGACCCTTTGTCCAAGTAAGACTAAGAGCATCATTAGTAGTTGGGACTCTCCAATGCAATTTGGAGCCCAAAATTTCAAAAAAAAGGTAAATGTAGAATGGGTTGGGTTTGTATGAGAATAGTAGGAAATGATAAAGTGAGCTCCGGTCCCAAAAATTGTGTGGTCAAAAATTAATGTAGGAAAAAAATAATTTAAAGTTTAGAATCTAGAAAGTTGGGCTCCAAATTGGAACTTACTATTCTACAAAACGAGTTTCTACAATCTAGAATCTAGAAATTGGGAGGCCCAACCCTTAGCACCCATGGATGGGTTGGGACCGAAATTGTAGAAATTGGGACTAGGGATGAGACTTATTATTCTACAAAATGAGCTCCTACATTCTAAATCTAGAATCTAGAAAATGGGATGGGCCTGACTAATGATGCTCTAAGAAATTTTAATCTGTTGATTGTGGAATCAAGTGTTGTGGAAGCTGTTGTCCCCAGTCTTCAGATCAACTGCTCATTGCCTTTCTAAAACCTGAATTTTTTTAGGATGATGTTTAATCATTTTACTTTCTGCATAGTTTATATTATGGTTTGTGTTTGGTCCATGATATCTGTTGCTTGCATTTTCTCTAGTTTAGTAGCTTTTATTGTCATTGTACTTTGACCGATAGCTATTGCTATCTTAGGAAGCACATTCGCACCAAAATTGGTGTTGTCCATGTTCAACAGGATGACATGTAAATACCAATACAAAAAAAAGTGCACACCAGAATCTTTGATGTGTCTGTATAGTTTTGTTATCATGTGTCATATCTGCGCAGAGAGTTGCTAAGCATTTGCAGTATTAATGTCACTATGAGTTACTAGTAGTAAAATTGAAGAGAATGGATGTTATAAAGCAGTTAATCTATATTTTTCACAAACCATAGCGCTAGCTAGCATTTGCATACTAATGGCACATATTGGTCACAAGCCATAGTGTTCTTTGGAGGGGTGTCGGTAAAGAAAAATAGTAAAGGCTTCTAAATGTGGAACATTCTCAACTCAACAATCCATTTTTTATCCACTGAATTACTCAGTTCCTATTTATTTTACATTTAAGGCTGTCTATCTACTTACAGAGAAACTATATTTTTTTTTCAATTTGTTTATTATATGGCATTACACAGTTTCATCATTTAAGATCTCTACCTGCTCATCGCATATTTTACAGCTGATTATATTCTTGAACAATATATTTAATACACTCTGAATGATTCTTAATCATTACTTGTACATCAGATTAAGATCTAGCTGACAAACTTCAGCAAGGCAGTCATGGTGCTGACGAACTTCACTGGCACTGGTGTTGGTTTTGGTATATATGATTCGACAAATATTGAATGTGTAGTGTAGCATTTCTGTCTGATACGTTTCTTTAAAACCTTCTTGTTTTGTTCTTTATTGCAGGTTTTGGCATTGGTTGTGGTTTTGGAGTTGGATGGGGCTTCGGAGGTCAGTTCGTTCTTATATGTTTACTAGGAGTTTAATACTCTTAAGCTTCAATCTAGGAAAATCAAGTATCATTTACTATTACTGCTTATCCTAGAGTGGTAACCTAAATTCCTATTAATGCAGTAATGGGTTTATATAAGTATCAGAGACGGACGAATCTAGGTCTTGTAATACAAATTGCCTTCCTTTACTATGTTTGTCAAAGTATGTATCTTAGGAGGTGACTGCAAGCCATGGTCAACTGTAGGGTCTCAGTGTAAGGGTGGCTATTTTGGTCTGACGCATATCCCGCTTTCTAGCCATTTTGGGTTAGAAGCAAACATTTTGGGTTAGAAGTAAACAGCTTGGGTATAAGCAGGTCGAACTATCTAACCCGATTAGTAAACAAGCTGGATCGGATCAGGATCGTGACCCGTCTGACCCAGTATGACCCATTTATTGATGGTTGTGTCTAAGCCCAACTGGAAAAATCCAAACCCATTCCTACCCAACTCCAATATCCAATCCCAGTCCATTCTTCTTTCTTCTGTTGATCATCTACTTTTTAGTTATTTGGTAATAAGATTAGGTTGTATATTAATTTTTCCTAGTTCCACATAAGCTCTGACTAGGCACTTCCGCTATGCAATCACCTTGCCGCCTAGCGTTCTCTTCCATCTTTTAGAACATTGATAGTATTACAGGATGCCAAAATAAGCAAGGGTAATTCTTCTAATAAATTTAAATAAATTATTCTCTGTTTACCTTGACTTTTATACTGGCCGAGTAGTTGTTAGCATAGATACCCCACAGCATTGTAATCATGTTCTAACCTTGCCAAGGATCACTACAACTGTCAGGTCTGCAAGCTGCACCCAGGTTGTAGGTATATGTGAATCTAATTGTACCTTCAGAGACCTTGTATGGTTGTAATTAGATTATTTATTGTAGTGATCCTTGTTGCAATTAACCCGCTCTTGTCATGAACAAGGTTCTCTTGTGCTCTGTATTTTCTATGGTAGGTTGTACTAGATCATCATTAGGACTTAAGGGGGCATTTGGTAAATAATTTAGGATGGGAAATATATTCCATTGTTTGTTTAGCTTATAAAATTTTATTCCTGGAAATTACTAATATCCGGGTAAATAATTTACCCACATAATTTGGGAATCCTATCCCTTAAAAAATAGGTGGATTTTTTTTTCGCGGGCAATTTTTTTCGTTAATTTTGTTTTTTTTTTTACTCCTTTAAAAAAACTCTTATTTTTTCGGTTTTTTTTATCTTTTTTCATTTTTCTAAGAAATTTTTTTGTTTGTTTGTTTTTTTATTTTAGTTTATAATTTTTTATACTTTTTTTAAAACTTTTTTTCCTATTTTTCTCGTTTTTTGTTTTTTTAATCTTTTTTGATTTGTTTTTTAAGAACCTTTTTTTTCGTTTCTTGTAATAATTTTTCATTTTAAATTCTATTCTATTTTTTTTTTGTTTTGTTTTTTCTATACTTTTTAACAGTTTTTCTTCTCTTTTTCTTTCTTATTGGCTTTTTTTTTGCTTGTTTTATCTTTTTTTTCGATTTAAATTTTTTCCCTTTTTAAAAAACCCATTTTTTTTGTCTTTTTCATCTTCCCTTCCTTTTTCGATTTTTTTTTCAAAAAAATTATTTTTTGTACTTTTTAAGTTCTTTTTTTTTTCGTATTTTGTGCTTTTTTTCTTTTTCTTTTTTATCTTTTGTTTTGATTTTTTTTTTTTTAATTGTTCCTTTTTCTTCCTTTTTTTTTTGAAAAAATCGATTTTTTGGGTTTTCCCTTTTTTTCGTTTTAAAAGAAATTATTTTTTGGATTGGGTCCGTTTCAGTTCGGATCGGGTCATAAAATTTAATTTATGAATAAAAAAATTATCAGGTGAATAGAATTTGAACCGTGTTATATTGAATACTAACATATCACCTTAACCAAGTCGCTATAAAAGGAATAACTACTATTAAATATATTTAATCATCAATAAAAAATGTTACTTTTTTTATATGAACTATATATTTCCGGAAATATTTATACATTTACCAAACATGGGATTACAATATTCCAGGAAATTTAGTTCCAAAGAATTTAATTTCCGGAAACGTAGAATTACAGGCTATATAGTATTTCGCGTACAAAACACACCCCCTAAGTGACTTAGACGAGGGATAGTTGGATTCCTTCTTTCTTTAAAACAAGCTTACTTTAAGCGAGAAATAATACTCAATCTAGAATGTCTAGATCCCATAATTTGGTATACTTTATTTCTTTTAGGGGGGCAAACTTGATCTTAAAGAACCAGGTCTCTATGTACTACAGTACATGATACTGCATAAGGACTGTTTTATCCACTGTGCAAACACCACATGGTACTGAAATGATGGGATCATCTCGAATATATACTGGTCCATTTATTTTAAACAGAACATAAGTTACTTTAAACCTTTGAATCATCATCAGTACTGATTCCTCGTGTTTCTATACACATCCATGGCTGTCATGATTTAAACCATTCATTAACCAATTCATGCTAGCTTTGGTAGTGGATGCCAAGTCTTAGTAGCAAGCGCCATGTATTCTAGCACGATAGTTTTACCTCCAGTCTAGGTTGTAACTGCAATTTGCTTATATATGTCTCTTCCAGAAAACAGCTATTTTGACTATCAACTTACTGAATCATAAATTTTAGAGAAAATTTGAGTGGCACCTTACTTTTTTTATGCTTATTTAAGGTGCACCCCACACGTTTACATGAATGTATGACACCTCCCATTTTTGACGGAAAACGTCTATTGCTAACGGTCAACTTCTTTGACCATTTTTTTTGGACGAAATACCCTCGCTCGTTATGTCCCTACCCCTTCCTTGCGCAGGCCCCCTCCCCGACCTCGCCGCAGTTCTCCCCTCTCCCCGACCTCGCCGGCAGTTCTCCCCCCCCCCCCCCCCCCCCCCCTCCCCGACCACGCCGGCACTTCTCCCCCCTTCCCGGCCTCGCCGGCCCCTTCCCGACCACGCCGGCACTTCTCCCCCCCTTCCCGACCTCGCCGGCAGTTCTCCCCCCCCCCCCTCCCACCACGCCGGCACTTCTCCCCCCTTCCCGGCCTCGCCGGCCCCCTTCCCGACCACGCCGGCACTTCTCCCCCCTTTCCCGACCTCGCCGGCCCAATCCCTGACCGCCGCCGCCGATGCGCCGATGCCGCCGCCGCCGCTGCCATCGCTCGCCGCCGCGCCGCTGCTGCCACCGTGCGGGAGGGGAGGGTGTTGGTTGGTGGTGGTGGTGAAGGTGGTGGTGATGGTGAAGGTGGTGGAGATGATGATGGAGATGGTGAAGGTGGTGGTGGTGATGGAAGAGGGCCGAGCGACGCCGTGGAGGGGCCGAGCATGGCGGGAAGACGGATAGTTGACGTGGGGAAGAGGACAACAGACAGGAGGTATTTTCGTCCAAAAAAATTGGTGAAAGGGGTTGACCGTTCGTTTTGGACTGAAACCGTCAAAAATGGAAGGTATCATACATTCATGTAAACTTGTGGGGTGCATCTTAAATAAGCGTAAAAAAAGTTGGGTGCCACTCAAAATTTCTCTAAATTTTAATCGTCTCCAAAGTTGGTTCTCCAGCTGTTTTGGAAGGTTCTTTTACATAAAATCCATAACTTGCGACAAGTCATGGGTCATGACATCTTTCGCTAGGCTATATTTTGGTTCCCATTTGAAATGGAATTTTCTGTTTCCGCCTGCCTTTTGGGGAGGTGCCAGTTGACGGTTGCCTTTTGGCGTGAAACTTCTATAGTTTTATATGTGGGACACAAACTGGCCTTTTATGTGCAAATGTAGTCTTGAAACAGCCTGGTATTCTTGCTGAATTTCTTGTAAGTTTTTGTCATGACATAAACCCGTTGTTACTTCTGCATATTTCTCACTTATTTTCATGTATTCCAATTTCCAGGGATGCCACTTCACACCTTCGGTCTTGGCATAGGTATGCATAAGTTCCTCATGTTTCCATGTTGAATTTTTGCTTCATATATACATTTTTTTTTGTTTTATTTTACCATTTGATTTGTAGGCGGTGGTTGCGGAGTAGGGCTTGGCCTCGGGTGGGGCTTCGGCAATGCCTTTGGTGGCCAGTATCGGTCTTCTAGGGTCACATTCCATGGTATCGAATTCGAAAAGGGTGCCAATGACAAATGAACAACAGCAGTTTCCTCGAAGGTTTCTCAGAAAGTTTAATGTACTTGGGAATACTTTTTCACCTTTGGTTACTGATGTATTACCATGATACTTAATTTAAATTTTACCTAGTGTTTGATAAATTGTTTGAAATTACTTGTACAGATATTTGGTTCAAAAATGTTACCAATATCATCCTCAGTCCAACACCATTGTCGACTTCGCATAGATGCAGTCATTTTCACCCTATCTATCTAGTCCATTGCTACTCATTTTAGCTAAAGCTCATTGTTCTGACATGGTGCTTAAAATGTCCATTCCTATCCGTGACCATGACTGGTGTCTGGTCTCAATAATGTCTTCGATGTTCCTACTACGTGTAAAAAGTAGGGGTGAGCAATATACGGTTGAAAAACCGTAAACCGGGCCGAACCGAACCGAACTGGCCATTCGGTTCGGTTTGAGAAATAACGGGTCGGATATCGGGTCTGAACTTATGAAAATTCGGGTTTCGGGTCGGCTATCGGTTATTGGGTTCGGTTACCCAACCGACCCAAAAACCGATTAGTTATTTTTTTATTTATGAAATTACTAAAATACCCCTCGGGTATATAAAAATCCTAACGCTCAGAGAACCCTAAAATTTCTCTCTCTCACTCACTCTCGTCTCTCCGTCTCTCGCCGCCGGCTGTTCTCTTCGAGAACCCTAACTCTCTAGAGAACCCTAACCCTAACTCTAAGAGACAAATCTCTCCCTCTCTCGTGCTATCTCTCTCTCTCTCGTGTTAACCCTAGATCTGGGCCGTTTGGATGTGGCTATCGAGAAACCCTAGATCTCTCTGGAGAACCCTAACTCTCGAGCTAAGCTAGATCTATCGAGATCTAGCCTTAATCTGGTAAGAAATCTAATTATTTCGATTTTATTTCGATTTTTGTCTATTTTATTTCGATTTTTCTAATTATTTGGTTACTTTTGTGCATGTGCTAGAAATCTAACCTAGATCTAGAGGATTCTAACCTAGATCTGGCCCCTTGGCCCTTGCTCTTGCTGTGCTGTTGTCTTCATCTCTCGATATTAGGAATCTTGCTGTGCTGTTGTCTTCATCTCTAGATCTGGCCACTGTAAGTATAATCTATCCACTGTTCTTCCTAATTTCCTGAATATTTGGAATGCTAATATGTTTGCAGTGCACGAAAATTAGCAGTGCAGCATAGACTGACCCCTTTCTTTCGTAATTTTCTGAATATCTTATGTAGATATTATTTGCAGTGCACGAAAATATGTTTGCAGTGCACGAAAATTGCTGGTTTAAAAATTTGGTTCATGAATATCTTATGTAGATTGGCATGTTAGTTTGCAGTGCAGCATGTTTAATGTTCTTATTAGCAGTGCAGCATGTTTAATTTTTGCACTTTGCAGTGCAGTATGTTTAATTTTTGCACTTTGCAGTGCATTATGTAGGCTCTGCTCTGCAGTGCCAATAAGAACATTAAATTTTCTGATAGTCTTTACTTTGCAGTGCACTTTGCAGTGCATTATGTAGGCTTTGTTTAATATGTTAATATGTAGATTGGCTCTGCTCTGCAGTGCACTTTGTTTAATATGTTAATATGTAGATTGGCATGTTTAATATGTTAATATGTAGATTGGCATGTTAAATTTTTGCACTTTGCAGTGCAGCATGTTTAATTTTCTGATAGTCTTTACTTTAATACTTTTTGTACTTTGGAACATTTTACTTTGTCTGTTGGTGGTTTAAATTAGCATGTTTAATGTACAAATTGGGGGCTTAAATTAGCAGTGCAACATGTAGGCTCTGCTCTGCAGTGCACTTTGTTTAATATGTTAATATGTAGATTGGCATGTTAAATTTTCTGATAGTCTATGTTCAACGAGTACAAAAATATGAGCTCTTCTCAAAGTGGACCAAGTGGTGGTATTACTATTAATGAAAGAGTTGAACCTTCTAGTGCAAATCAACCGTTGCAATTGAAGAAGTTCATGAAAGCCCAATTCAAGAAACATAAGATGGAATTAGGTGGTGGAGACTCCAAATCGGAGTTTGATCGATATCTAGATGAGAGCACCGTAGATGATGATGATGAGAGTGATGATTTTAATATTTTGGGATGGTGGAAGCTCAATTCTCCTCGCTTTCCGATCCTATCGAAGATGGCTAGGGATGTGTTGGCCGTTCCCATTTCTACCGTGGCATCCGAATCCGCTTTTAGTACGGGTGGCCGTGTGCTTGATTCATATAGGAGCTCTTTGACTCCAAAAATTGTTCAAGCTCTTATTTGTTGTCAAGATTGGTTTCGGGGGCCTTCCGATCGACCCATAGTATCCATTATTGAAGAGGACTTTGAAGACATGTATAAAGTTGAAATGGGTAATTTTTTAACGCATTATTTCATTTATATTGAGATTAGTTTTTTTAATTTTGTGTTTTAACTTCTTCATTGATTCATTCTTTCATTTAGATTTGGGTAAGTTAACGGTGGAGTCAACATCTACAAGCGAGGTTTGATTGCTCTTTCTCTTTAAATGTGGAGACTATATTTGGGGAGTATATTTTGGAGTATTGTAACTTGGATTACTGTAACAGTATTTTGGATAACTTGGTGGCTTGGTGCTGCTATATTTTGGTGCTGCTGTTGTAACTTGGTACCTTGCTGGTCCCTCTGGATTTCTACTATTTTGAAGTGTTCCAATGTATTTGGACCATATCTGAGCCACAATTTAGGTTTTATTTGGACCTTGCTGGTTTTATTTGGACCTTGCTGGTCCCTCTGGATTTCTACTATTTTGAAGTATTCCAATGTATGTTGGTGCTCTGTTGTTTATTGACACTCTTACAGTGCTGCTGTTTTATATGTTGGTGACTTGGTGCTGCTGTTTTATATGTTGGTGCTGCACCAACTTCTAATCTTTTATATCTGCTTCAATTTGCTTGTCCAGGAAATAACTTTATGCAGTTTCATAGCTGCAGTTCTTGGATTATGACTTATGAGGTTTAATGCAGCCAATGGCGAGGCATAAAGTGCAGCCATTGGCGAGGCATTCGTACTTTGGTATATCTATGATGCTAATTTATTTCACGTCTTTTTCTTGAAAGTTTTACTAACATATTAGATGAAAAAAAAGCAATGATGATGAGGGCTTGGGAATAATAGAACTGATACTACACGGCATCAATATATGATGCATAAATGAGCCATATCTGAGCCACAATTTAGGTTTTTTTTTCCTCGTCTTTATTTTGTTTTCCAGGAAAAGCTAGGGTTTGATGATGATGGCAAGATAACGGCTTGCTGGAAGCTTGGAAATGTTGTTCAATTGCTGTATGCTGAGAAGATAAAATAAGGTTTCATAGCTGCAGTTCTTGAATTATATGTTGGTGCTGCTCTAATCTTGTATATCTGATGATCTGCTCCTCCAATTTGCTTGTCCAGGAAATAAGTTTATGCAGTTTAATAGCTGCAGTTCTTGAATTATATGTTGGTGCTGCTCTAATCTTGTATATCTGATGATCTGCTCCAATTTGCTTGTCCAGGAAATAAGTTTATGCTCATAGCTGCAGTTCTTGGATTATGACTTATGAAGTTATGAGGTTTAATGCAGCCAATGGCGAGGCATAAAGTGCAGCCATTGGCGAGGCATTCGTACTTTGGTATATCTATGATGCTAATTTATTTCACGTCTTTTTCTTGAAAGTTTTACTAACATATTAGATGAAAAAAAGGCAATGATGATGAGGGCTTGGGAATAATAGAACTGATACTACATGGCATCAATATATGATGCATAAATGAGCCATATCTGAGCCACAATTTAGGTTTTTTTTTCTCGTCTTTATTTTGTTTTCCAGAAAAAGCTTGGGTTTGATGATGATGGCAAGATAACTATCTGGAAGCCTGAAAATGTTGGTCAATTGCTGAATCCTGACTCCTGGAAATGTTGCTGAATCCTGGAAATGTTGTTTCAAAAAATTGTTGTTCAATTTATTATATTTGATTGGTTTCCTGGAAATTGGAATTCTGAGAAGATACACTGTGCATTTGTTGTTTCCAAAAATTGGAATTCTTGTTCAACACTATGACAAAAACTGGAAATGTTCAATTTATTATATTGTATTGCTGAATCCAGGAAATTTTGCTGAATCCTGGTTGCTGAATCCTGAAAATGTTGTTCAATTTATTATATTGCATTGCTTTCCTGCATTTGCTGGCTTTAATATATTATACTGTATTTGCTGGAAATGTTGCTGAATCCTGGAATTTACCCTTTAAGTGGGCCGGCCCATTGGGGCCCATACAACCGACCCGAACCGAAAACCGAAAAAAAAAATTCGGTTCGGCTTCGATCGGTTTGTCAACATTCGGTTCGGTTCTCGGTTTACAGGAATAAGGTTATCGGTTTTGTCGGTTTTACTTTTTTCGGTTCGGTTTGAACCGAACCGAACCGTTGCTCAGCCCTAGTAAAAAGCATCCCACAACCCTTTTGAATTTTCAAACCACCGGGGCGTTTCTCACATTCTAGGGGCTCAATAAAAAAAATTTAATCACTCTATTTTTTTTTTTTACATTTTAAGGGCGCTATTTTTGTAGTTTCTAAAAAAATATGGAAATCTAAATCTAAAAAATGGAAAACCTAAATCTAAAAATGGAGATTTTACATTAGTAATATACACAATATTTTTGAGGTCATGTTCGATCACACAGTTTATGCTTAGAAACGACCTTACAAACCACCTTCCCTTTGACTGCATTAACCGCCGCCTCTCTCCGATGCCCTAACCGGAGTCAACAACCAGTTTCTATCATATATGAGAGGAAATTTAGACCTAGCCCTAGTCTCTCTCTCTCTCTCTCTCTCTCTCTCTCTCTCTCTCTCTCTCTCTCTATATATATATATATATATATATATATATATATATATATTGTGTGATAACATCATTGGAATGGAGGTTTGAATCCGACTGCTTGCTCTATCCCCTCGCGGTTCCTTTTCCTATCATAGTATTCGAAAGTTAGTGAAATTTATCTCTAGGTTTAAACCAAAGGTCACAGTATTGGTGTCAGACCCTTCCTATGAGTATCAGGATCGACGGTACCGACATTATCGGCGGTTTCGAATCGAAGTATCGAATATATTGGTATCGAAATTAAATAATTATTGTTAGTTGTTAAAATTTTAGAAACAAAAATAGTATATATTTAAGCATAATTTTAAGTATTTTCTGTGTTGTTTCTTAGTAATTTTGAAATTAAATAAAATAGTAGTCACCCTTGTCGATTGATTTACCTAACGATAGATAAGTTTTGTTCTTTTACATTATTTTACAACCTTACTATGCTTTTACCTTCTTGCTGATTAGTCTTGTTTGTTTAATTTTCTTTGCTGAATTGACTGAAAAAGCGGTCATGATGATGGTATCAGTCAGTATCGGTATCGTTCGGTATCGAATCGGGACATGCCAAATTATATCGATATCAATCATATCTGGTCGATATCGGCCGATACTGCAAACTATGGTTTAAACCTTGTTCTTTGTTCTTATCAAGGGGTCTACTTAGGCCTTTGTTGTCAATATTCTACATATGACCTAATTTACATGCATGTTCTCACAACCAATATGATAAAAAAAAGAAGAGGGATATTTAGTTTTAGGGTCTCACATATAGTGTTTAGGTCTCGAAATTGGCCTATGTTAGAGTTTGAACCTCGAAATCATTGTTCACGTAGGCTAATGAACAATGATTTCGAGAATCAAATTCTAACATCGTTCAATTTCGAGACCTAAATTCTAATATCCATATATATATATATATGTGTGTGTGTGTGTGTGTGTGTGTGTGTGTGTGTGTGTGTGTGTGTGTGTGTGTGTGTGTGCGCGCGTGCGCGAGAGACCCTAAAACTAAATAACCCTAAAAAAACAATAGTTTCAGATATATTTTTCTTTCAAAAATTTGGTGACTTAATGGGACGTCAGCTCGAAACCAGGGGTTCAGATTCACATACTCGGGGTCCCAACTGTTGGGATACCTAATCTTTGATGATACTGAACTAATTTACATAGTATACTAGTTCAAAAATATTACATGTAAATATGTAATATATTTTTAAATAAAACATTTTTTTACTTTTCTTTTTTACTTACCACCTATTACCATTGTAGCCATTTTATGTTAACTAGTAATATGCACGTACATTGCTCGTGCAAAAAAAATATTTAAAAAATTAATATAAATTTATTATAAAAAAATGTCATTCCTAGGATTTGAACTCAAATAATCAAAAAAATGCCTCACACCTTAACCACATGAGTTAGAATTATTTAGTTAAAATTAAATCATATTAGATAGTTAAATACTTAGTTAAGTTTTTTTTAAATAATTAATGGAGTATTTAGGTAGTTGTTTAGTTATTTTTAAATATTTTTTAATTTATTTAAATGGAGGATAATATATATACGATTTGGACGGTTCACTTTTGAGCCGTTTCCAAGCCACATTATATAGTAGAAGATGTATCAGGCAAATAATGGTAGCTAGTGAGATGTCCCTTGACACTAAAAAAAAAAAATGGACTACTGGATCTCCATGAAGCTGAAGATACCTTGAGCATCCATGTCGAAAGCTATTCTTGCACCGTCCAGGGCTTGGGGGTGGGAGTTGCCCAAGTCTGAAGTCTTGAAGTCTTGTCGGACTTACTCCCGTACCGGTCCTGCATATCCTTGACCAGTTTGAAGATGTATTGATTCTGTATGTAATGGCTACAAGATGCTACAAAGTCTCCTACCGAGTTTACCCGTCTAAAGCAGTTAAACGACTATTGTGTCAGGTCTGGCTTTGAGTTTGATCTTCCTCGTATCATAGATGTAGTCCCATGGAACTTGAGAACACCCGAGAGCAAAATCTACAAGCACTTTGGAGTCTAGTTCTATATTTTTAGGAAGAACATTAAGTTGTTTGCATATATATTCAGTATAAATACGAGAACTCTAGTTTCGGCTCTCAAAATCTACAAGCACTTTGGGGTCAAAAAGTGAGAGGACTCTTGAACGGAGAAATGGAAACATCCGGCTTTTCTAAACAAATTTTATAAAAAAAATTCTCGGATACCAATTTTATCAACCAATTTAATGAAATCTCAGAAACAAAAAAATATAAAGAAATTGTTAGAATAGTAAAAGATATTTGAAAAAAAAAAACAAATGAATTAGTTGGTCTCATGGTAATGGTAATGGTAATGGTAATGGTAATGGTAATGGTCCTCTCAATCATTTCTTGATTTGTGGTTCGAAGTTCGAACCTTGTTATTGCCATTTTGGTTACTAAACCTTAATATGTGTAACTAAGTAGGTGTATGTCCTCTTTGGCCGCCTTCCTACTAAAATTATTAATACGGAATACTACTTAAGTGGGTCTACATGTTTGTATCTTCCTATTGCAAGGGATGACTGGATTAGTAAGTAACATTGGGCTCTGTTTGGAATCTTGCCTATCGAGGGGCTTTAAAGGGGTTACTCGGCTCCTCCTCCCCCCCCCCCCCCCCCCCCCCCCCCCCCCCCCCCCAACCGACCCCCAAACACTGATTATACTCTGCATAACTTGAGGTTTCAGTATACATGGTTCCAGGGCTAAGATATCCTGCGGGGATGGACTTGAAATGCTGCATTTATATATACCAGATAGCCGACTGACTGAGGAAGCTCAAGATAATCCCTTAACAATAATTCACACGTCTTTTCTTCATGAATGATCTCATTCCTTTGCTCACAGATTTCCCTCCCAACTGGTTGAGGTTCAAATTATGCAGCCAATACTCTAGGATTTGTCGTGCGCTTCATCGCAATTCTTGGATCAAAGAAATTTTTTGGGAGACAGCAAAAATAAATCCAAGAAATCAGAGAACACCTCAGAGAAAATTCACAACCGCAAAGATAAAAATTTACGTGGTTCGGCCAAGATGTCTACTTCCACGGACGAGAGTGATTTAGTTACACTATATATGAAGAAAAAAATGAATTACAATAGCACTCTTATTCA
Source organism: Iris pallida (assembly GCA_029216955.1). Lineage (NCBI taxonomy): Eukaryota > Viridiplantae > Streptophyta > Magnoliopsida > Asparagales > Iridaceae > Iris > Iris pallida. The sequence goes on along the minus strand of JANAVB010025598.1, from coordinate 9,676,974 downwards.
ACAATTTTAACTCTTTTGTGTTTAACTTATTTAACAACTTTCGTTGAGTACAATGAAATATCTCAAGAAGAACCTTTAGACCCCTTTATATAACATGTCATGTGTCTATATATAGAAATCTAATATTATGTACACTTTATCATATATTAGATATCCATATGGAGATATTTCATTTATGGAAATCCAATTAAACATATGGTCAAAGCCAAAAAAGATCATGGACCTATTTTTGGACATTTTTCTTCAAAATCTCATATGGAATTTGCCAGAGAGTGGAAGAGATGAAGCCCAAAAGTTAGATGCAGACACTATATGATTCTTCTATTGTGTGACCAAGCCTATTCACGTCTTAGCCCAAGTAGTTGAGGTGGGAGGTATCCTCCCCATCTATTCGGATTTGAACCGTAATGAGAGTGTATTATTCTTTTCATTTAATAAATGGTGGGAGTTAGAGGCAGCAGGTCCGAGAGGTATGCAATGCAGCATGTGCAGTACAAGTTTCGAACGTATACGTTGAACATGTAAAAAAAAAATTTTAACAAGTTAAATTGATTCCAATATTTTCTTGATATACAATAAGGAATGTTTGGTCATCCAAACTTTTTGAACTGGTTAGTTTTTCTTTCTTCTATAAAATTAGTCAGTAATGGACACCCAAGATAATTTTGGAGTCTTTATTAGAGGATTGGCATTGATTTTCTTACAAGTGTGGGGCTAGTAAAGTATCTTTTATATCTCATTATTTATTTTTATTTTTTTTGAAAATTTCCACACACAATTGGGAGGTTGAACCTTGTCGGCTTCTCCTGATGTCCCTCTAATACCATTAGGCTAGGGGTGAGCATTATTCGGTTTTGGACCGAAAACCGAGCCGAACCGAACCGAATAAAAGGTTCGGTTTGGTTTTAAAAAAATTCGGTTCGGTTTCGGTTTTGAAAATACTAAATTTTCTTATTCGGTTTCGGTTTCGGTTTTGGGTTTCAGTTTCGGTCCAAAACCGAAAACCGAATAAGAAAATTTAATTAATTAATTTATATATGTGTGTGTGTGTACTATATATATAAGTATTAATATATATAGGTACATGCTAAATATATATAGGTATATACTAAATATGTCTATGTATATTTAGTTACTATATATATTAACAAAAAAAAGCTCAAAAAAATAAAAAAAATATGAATAAACCGAATAAACCGAAAACCGAACCGATTTAATTCGGTTTGGTTTGATTCGGTTTTGGGCCAATTCGGTTCGATTTCGGTTTTGCTTATTCGATTTCGGTCCAATTCGATTTTAGATTATTCGGTTCGGTTTAAACCGAATAAACCGAATGCTCACCCCTACATTAGGCTAGAGAGCTGGGACAGACCTTATGTTAATATGGCCAGATCTCCGTCGGTGCTCATACGTTATGATAGAGGGACGAGAGCACCAATGTGCCTTTATACATTATCACTTGCACTTGGGCTAATTATTATGATAAAGGAAGATATGCATCCCATATTCCAAGCAAAACTTGGACAAGTGGGAATTCCACGTCATTAGTGGTGGGCTAATTAAAAGCCTTGGTGGCCATTACTAGCTAACACCAGCTAGTATAGATTTAACAAATAGCTTTGTTTGTGACCTTTGAGATGGGACACCATAGAGAAACAAACTAGAAAGTGGAATATTGGGGAAAGTGGGAACTTTAGGGTCCCCGATATGAACCAGTTGCAATGGGCTGGCGATGGGTAGGGTAGGGTAGGGTAGGGTAGGGTAAGGTAAGGACAGAAAGAGAGCAGGGTAGGGTAGGGTAGGGTAGGGTATTGACCTTTTTTTGATACCCTAGGGGAGTCATGAGGGTAGGATAGGGTAGCCCTCTTCCAAAAAATCAATACCCATTATCCGTCCTAACCCTTTATCCTCACAGGGCAGCTGAGGGTCAGGGTAGGGAGGGTAAGGGTATTACCCTTGCCATTTTATTTTTTTAACTTTGAAAATCAATTTTTTTGCTACTAAACAGGGGGGAATATTTTTTCTTTCCATTTCATTTTTTTTTTTCAGATTTTGACAGCATTCAAAATCATAACAACTTAACAAGAAATAATAGGGAGAATATATTTTTTTTACTAAAGGCGTTGAACCCAGTTATATAGTAGAACCTGGGCTGCCTACATACCCAAGGAGGGGGCTAGACCTGACTCCTTAGGATCAAGCACCATGTAGTTCTCCTAATCCTAAGTACTAATTACAAAAAACTACAAGTTATCCGGGTAATTGCAGTAGGGTAATTGCACTAGCCGTTCAGTTCAGGGTGGGGAGAAGGGTAGGGTCGAGGGTTTTAAAAGGTTAGGGTTAACGGGTAGTAGGTAGGGTAGTGATTGTTATTCCCGGGGCTTGATCAAAGATGAAAAACAGATGCAATCGAGATCTGAGATGTCCCACAAAACTTTGCAGTGATCAAACTCAAGATCTACGACGGTTCAAAATATCAAATAGCCAAATTACAATCTGAAGGAGGGAAAAAGAGAAGAGAAGATCTCTCGTTCTTCCTTGCAAACGTGTTACAATTGGGACAGAACGAGTTACAATAACACTAGAGAGAGATGAGAAGAAGAACAATGCTGGGGTGTCAAAACATCGTTGCTCAAAGCAAGATTCGTCCCACACGATCTGCTTCCAGGAACCAGCAAGGTGAATAACTTGTGGAACGCTCGATGTCACCTCTGTTCTGACTCCTCGGATGGACTTGCAATGGCGGCAGCAGCTCTCTCTCTCTTTCTCCTTTTCTGACTTATATTTTCGTAGTACCCACAAAGGAGGCCAGAAGAGAGTATATATAGAGAGAGGGTGGAAACCCTAGCCGCCTCTTCAGTTATGAAAAGATTGAATCAAATCACAAAAAGATAGCAACGAATTAATTCTAATCCCACAAAGATAGGAACTGAATTAATTCAAATCCCACAAAGATAGTAACGAAATTAATTCAAATCCCACAAAGATAGGATCTGAATTAATCACATTGATTCACCCTTTCCATAACCGATTTGAAATCTGCACAGTCAGCGTAGCCCTCCATGCGGCAGCAGCAGCAGCAGCCTGGCCGCATGGACCGCTTGGGCCGCATGGACCGCATGTGCCGCATGAGCCGCATGGACCGCATGAGCCGCATGGACCGCATGAGCCGCATGAGCCGCATGAGCCGCATGGACCGCATGGACCGCATGAGCCGTATGAGCCGCATGGCCGCATGAGCCGCATGAGGCCGCATATGAGCCGCATGCCGCATAAGACCGCATGGCCGCATATGAGCCGCATAAAGACCGCATGACTGCTGACGTGCTAAGTGCAAAGTGCGCCAACAAAATGCCACATTACGCCTCATGAGCCCATGAGCCCGAGCCCGAGTCCGAGTCCGAGTCCGAGTCGCTAAGCCCCTTTGGGGCTTAGCTCCAAGTGGAATTAATCCAAGAGAATGACAAAAGCATTAATGCTTAATCCTTGGAGCCTTATTCTTACCTCCTAGTAAAATCACCCACATGGTTCCCTCCTTAGGGTCACCAATCCATGTGCATCTCTCAACAACACACCCAAGTATATATGTTGAGATAACTCATGGTGCTTTTCCAATATGGGACTAAAATTTTACAAGGCATGTTGAGAGCAAGCTCTCTCCATGTAAATAAAGCACCAACAATCCCCCACATATCACAACATATATATGTGTCCAGGGTTGAGCGTTCCCCACAGTAACTGTCCATTTTGCATTAGGATAGATGTCGCTGACGACTTGAATCTTCCCGCATGGCTTAAATAACAATGTGATACAAGAATGGACTACGCCTTGAATTCTGCACCACAATTGTAATTCTTCCCACTCACAAAGTGTAGTTACGTGTGCTTCTGGCTGCACATTAAAGGCCCTGTGCCAGCCTGGTTTCAGTGTATAATTTTGGGCGTCTACAAGTTTACCCTCAAGAGATGGCCTGATATCTCTTTTCATACACTATAGGTGAGTTCTTTATTAAAGAGATATGGCATGAAGCCTTGCGCTTCCTTGCGGTGCTACGCCGCTATGACATGGCCTGAAGCCGAGGCATTACCCCTACCTGGGAACCTCATCGTAGTGTCATACTACTGTAGCATGAGGTCACAAGCCTCTTTGTAGTGCCAAACTACCCAGCATGAAGCCTAAGGCTTCCTTGCGGTGTTATGCCGCAACGACATGGCTTGCAATGCCGAGGCTTTACCCCTACCTGGGTACCTCATTGTGGTGTCGTGCCACTGTAACATGGGGCCATTCTCCCCTTTGTAGTGCTGTCTACAACTCTTTAATTACGTCATACAGCATTAGGCTACCTGCCTATTTGCGGTGCTACGCCGCTATGACTTGGCTTGCAAAGCCGAGGCATTACCCCTACCTGGGAACCTCATGGTGGAGTCATCCCACTGTAGCATGGAGTCTCACTCCTTGTAGTGCTGCTCTACCGTGCTTCCTGTTAAGCACACCAGACATTCACTCTGCCTGAGAACTCATTAAGGCGTTTAAGCCAACCTTCCACAGGATCTGTTTTTTCGCAGAAAAATACATAGTAGACAACAGTGGTTATGGGTCTGTATCCCTTCCATGTTCCATAGAACAAGTACCCACCGTTACCTGATAGTTTCCCAGTCAGTGATCCTCCTTTGAACCAAAAGTTAGATGCCTAGTAGATTTTTCTTTGAACTAATAGCATAAAACTTTTATGGTAGGATTACAAAGACATACTATCAGAATGCCTTCAAGCCCATTTTACAAGCTGTGTTATCGACCAACTGGCGCTTGAGGCCCTTTGTGAACGGATATGCCAGGTTCTCCTGACTCCGAACATCAACCACTGCAATTACACCTCTTTTGATAAGATCGTGTACTGCCCTGTGCTTCAACCGCACAGTCCTCTTCTTTCCGTTGAAGAGGTCATTTGATGCCACCGCCGCAGTCGCCTGGTTGTCACAGTATATCGGTATCGCCGGTATCTGAGCCCCAACCACTGGAAGATCATACATGAGCTCCCGAAGCCATTCTGCTTCATCTGCTGCAGTTTCAAGTGCAAAGAATTCAGATTCCATGGAGGAACGAGAGAGTATAGTCTGCTTCTTCGACTTCCACGATATAGCAGCTCCACCCAAGGAAAAGACATATCCACCTGTGGATCTCTCGCTTTCCACCTCTGAACACCAGCTAGCATCACTGAAGCCTTCCACTACTGTCGGATACCCGTTGTAGTGCAGTGCATATGTCTGAGTTTTTTTTAGATATCTCATCACCCGCTTCACAGCTTTCCAGTGCTCAACCCCTGGGTTGCTTGTGAACCGACTCAGCATTCCCACGGCGAAAGCTATGTCAGGCCTTGTGGCAGTGGTTGCGTACATCAAACTTCCGATAACGCTAGAGTACTCCAGCTGCCTGACGCTTTCCCTTGAATTTGGCTTCAGCTTCTGATCACACCTGTATGGCGTATCGATCCCTGGAAGATCCTTATACCCATAGCGTGTGAGCATCTTCTCAATGTAGTAAGATTGTGACAGCGCTACTCCAGTGTCTGTCCTGATGATCTTTATGCCCAAGATGACATCTGCATCCCCCAAGTCCTTCATACTGAACTTGGTTGAGAGGAACTTCTTTGTCTCTGTGACACAGCCTATATCCGTACCTAGGATTAGCATGTCGTCCATGTACAGACAAACGATGACTTCTCTTCCATCAGCGAACTTAGTGTAAACACATTTGTCCGTTTCGCTGACTCTGTAGCCGTTTGACCTAATAACTTTGTCAAACTTCTCATGCCACATCTTGGGAGCTTGCTTCAAACCATACAATAATTTTACCAACTTGCAGACTTTGTCTTCAAGACCTTTGACGACAAATCCATCTGGCTGTTGCATGTAAATCTCTTCGGTCAGCTCCCCATTCAGGAATGCGGTCTTTACATCCATCTGATGTATCACCAACTTATGTATAGCTGCTAGAGCGATTAACATCCTGATGGTGGTCATCCGGGCTACTGGAGCGTACGTGTCAAAGTAGTCTATCCCCTGTTTCTGAGAAAATCCCTTGGCTACCAGTCTGGCCTTGAACTTGTCAATAGTTCCATCTGCCTTCATCTTCTTCTTGAAGATCCATTCACATCCGATGGGCTTTTCTCCTTCAGGTAGATCTACCAACACCCATGTGTTATTGGAGGTGATAGAGTCAAACTCGTCATTCACTGCCTCCTTCCAGAAGATAGCATCTCTGGTCTTCATCGCCTCATCATAGGTAAGCGGATCTGCTTCCACATGATAGGTGACAAAGTCATCTCCGAAATCTTTCGGTCTCCTCGCTCGCTTAGCTGGCGGCTCTACGAGTTCTGGTACAAGAGTTGTTTCCTCAACAACAGCTTCTTCTTGGACTACTGGCTCATATGAGATTTCAGTCTCATTTGCACCTACATCATTTTCCGGAATGTCCGAAAGAACAATGTTTTTGTCTTTTGCAAACTTGTCTTCAAAGTATTCAGCATTGCGAGATTCGATGATATGATTTGACTCAATATCAAGAAATCTCCGAGCATCACTCTTCTCGGCATACCCCAAGAAGATCGCCTTCGTAGTCCTTGTCCTTTCAGATCTGGAAGCTTCACATACGCCAGACACCCCCACACTCGAATGACATTCAAGTTTGGTCTGACTTTGAACCAGAGTTCATGAGGAGTTACGTCCGAAGTTGCATATGACACTCTATTTAGAATAAAAGTGGCCGTCAATGCAGCTTCTCCCCAGTAGCATTTAGGAAGACCCGCGGTTAGTAGCATTGAGTTCATCATTTCTGTCAACGTTCTGTTCTTCCTCTCCGCTACTCCGTTGGATTGAGGAGAGTATGGAGCAGTAGTCTCATATATAATTCCATGTTCTTTGCAGAACGATGCGAATTCATGAGACCTGTACTCCCCACCTCGATCACTCCTTAACCTCTTGAGTTGTTGTCCAGTCTGCCGTTCAGCCTCGGCCCTGAACTCTCTGAACTTCTCGAAAGCTTCGTCTTTGGACTTGAGCAAGTAGACGAACGCGTATTTTGAGAAGTCGTCGATGAAGGTTATGAAATACTTCATCCCGGCCTTCGTGGAGAAATGTTTGAAGTCACAGATATCGGAGTGCACCAACTCCAGAAGATCTGTGCTTCGATTGACCCGATGAAAGGGTTTCCTTGTGATCTTCGTCTGAGCACACACTTCACACTTCTCCACCTTACCCCCACATTTGGAGATAAGTCCTAGACTAGACATTTTGTTGATTTTTTTACTATAAACATGTCCTAGTCTATTATGCCACAACTCAAGAGAATAATCAGAAAATGCAACTGCATTAATGTCATCAAACTGGTTGACAAGCTGAATTTTAAACATTCCTTCGGTTTGATAAGCCTTCCCGAAGTATGTTCCTTTCTTGGACATAACCATCTGACCAGCGTTGATGTCCATCCTCAAGCCTGCGTTGCAGAGCAGGCTCCCAGAGATTAGGTTCTTGGCAATCGCAGGAACATGCTTCACTCCTTGAAGCGTCAGAGTGTTCCCAGAAGTGAGTTTCAGCTCCACAGTCCCAATCCCCAGTACTTCAGCTTGGGCCTGGTTCGCCATGACAACTTTCTCAGATGTCGGCTGGTACGTGACGAACCATTCCTTGTCAGAACAGACATGGCAAGTTGTACCAGTGTCTATCCACCAGTCAGAGTCAACCCCCACAGTTGTGACCTGTCCGATCATAGCAACAATGTTAGAAACCAATGAAACCTTATTAGGCTCACCTTTCTCTGATTGTTAGGCTTAGATCTGCATTCACTCTTGTAGTGGCCTTTCTTGCCACAATTGTAACAAGTCACGTGGGACTTAGTCTTCTGTTGCTTGAATGAAGGACTCTTCACTTTCAGATTAGTGAAGTCCTTCTTCTTGGGATGAGAAGTCGCCTGCTTCCCCTTGGGATCCCTCGTCTGCACCAGATTGGCTTTAGCCAACTGTTTGGACAGAGTGTCCATCTTCTGTTGAGAACGCATCTCGTCCTCAACATGGATCTCTTGAAGTAGATCTCCCAAGCTAATGTCTAGCTTCTTTCTGTGCATCCTTGCATAGAAGGTACTCCATCCAGCAGGAAGTTTTGAGACGATCCCTCCGACGACAAACTTGTCGGGAAGGGGCATCTCTTCGTCTTCCAGTTTCTGACGCAGCTTCAGAAATTCTTTCACCTGTGGTAACATGGACTTTTCGTCCTCAAAGAGCAATTTGTGATATTTTTCAACCATAAACATTTTGCTCCTATTCTTGTCTTCTTCATACAGATTTTCCACAGACTCCCATATGTCTCTGGCAAGTTCCTTCTTCGAGTAGGATTCTGCCAGGGAATCCTCCATAGCATTCAGGATGAGAAGCCTGCAGATGCTATTTTCCCTTCTCCATTTGGCCTGGAGTTTGGTAGCCGTGTTGATTGCGGCAGTAGATCCAGTGTCTGGAACAGAGGGTTCTTCCTCCAACAGAACATGATCTACGTCTTTCAGTGAAGAGTTAGGTAAACATTTCTCTTCCAGACTTGATAATGCTCTCCATCGAACTTTTCCAACTTGCAGAAGTCCGATTGGAGGAGCGAAGCATTAATGTTTTCCATCTATACGGATCTTGCTTTGAGATTGTTATTCCCGGGGCTTGATCAAAGATGAAAAACAGATGCAATCGAGATCTGAGATGTCCCACAAAACTTTGCAGTGATCAAACTCAAGATCTACGACGGTTCAAAATATCAAATAGCTAAATTACAATCTGAAGGAGGGAAAAAGAGAAGAGAAGATCTCTCGTTCTTCCTTGCAAACGTGTTGCAATTGGGACAGAACGAGTTACAATAACACTAGAGAGAGATGAGAAGAAGAACAATGCTGGGGTGTCAAAACACCGTTGCTCAAAGCAAGATTCGCCCCACACGATCTGCTTCCAGGAACCAGCAAGTTGAATAACTTGTGGAACGCTCGATGTCACCTCTGTTCTGACTCCTCGGATGGACTTGCAATGGCGGCAGCAGCTCTCTCTCTCTTTCTCCTTTTCTGACTTGTATTTTCGTAGTACCCACAAAGGAGGCCAGAAGAGAGTATATATAGAGATAGGGTGGAAACCCTAGCCGCCTCTTCAGTTATGGAAAGATTGAATCAAATCACAAAAAGATGACGTGCTAAGTGCAAAGTGCGCCAACAAAACGCCACATTACGCCTCATGAGCCCGAGTCCGAGTCCGAGTCGCTAAGCCCCTTTGGGGCTTAGCTCCAAGTGGAATTAATCCAAGAGAATGACAAAAGCATTAATGCTTAATCCTTGGAACCTTATTCTTACCTCCTAGTAAAATCACCCACATGGTTCCCTCCTTAGGGTCACCACCCCATGTGCATCTCTCAACAACACACCCAAGTATATATGTTGAGATAACTCATGGTGCTTTTCCAATGTGGGACTAAAATTTTACAAGGCATGTTGAGAGCAAGCTCTCTCCATGTAAATAAAGCACCAACAGTGATTTAGGGTAGGGTAGGGTTCAGGGTAGGGTTACAGGACAGAGGGTAGGACGGGTAGGGCGGGTACCCGGGTAATTACACTAGGGTATCAGAATAAAACCCTTACCCTATCCTAATTCCAAGAGGGTAAGCGTAGGGCTTGCCCTCGAAGGGTAGAGGGTACCCGTGGGCACCTGAGGGTGCAGGGTACCCGGCTAGGGTAGAGGATATGAGGGCAAAATCGCCACCCCTAGCAATGCGAGTAGTATGTTGTGGCGGAGCTAGCCATCTATTCTGTAAAGACAAAAATTCTATAATATAAATTTGAATTTAATCTTCTTCTCCTTCTTAGAGCATATTTAAAAAACAAATAAAACATTACTAGCTAAAAATTTAAGTAAATAAATATTAATTTAAGAAACAAATATGAGTAACTAAAAAATAGCTATGAAAGAAGAAAAAAAAAAATTGTGGGGGGCAGCGGACCCCAATTCTTCCAACCCATGCCGTTTGGCACAAAGCTCTTGAGATCATAAATGAGCACAATTAAGGATGAAGTTTATCTAAACTCAAGCTCATCAAAATTTCTAATTTAATGGAAGTGTTTGCGAGCTGAGTTTGAGCTTGCGAATATTATATAGAATCGAGTTAGAGTTTAACTTTAGACTTCACGTTGTTGAAAACACCCGAGTCCGATGGCCGACAAACTTAGCCCAAAGGCCACTATTCTGGCCTCCGGTCCGCATTCTGGTTTGCACCCAACTCATACCTCCCATCCGACCGCTCACTTTAATTCTTCAAGATTTAAAAATTAAAGTGATTCATCCAAGACTTGAACCCGAGACCTTGCACGTGAAATAATTTTTTTGCTTTTGATACTGCTCAAAAATAATTTAAATATTTAAATATATTTGAATTATTATATATTATATATATATGTTTATATTTAAATTATAATTTTTTGGATATATGTGAATAAAAGAGATGATATTAGGTTATGACGAAGAAAAGAGAGAAAGTTAGTTTTAAAGTTATTATCTTTCAAAAAAATTGTTTATATATATATATATATATATATATATATATATATATATATATATATATATATATATATATATATAAAAAGAAGAGTAGGAATTCTTTTTTGATCGTTCTGATTAAATTCTCTAAACTATCTAATTTTTATAAAATTTTAATCTAATCCGAACGGTCAAAAAAGACATCAGTGGCTACTATTTCGAGGAATATACGTGAATGATTAAGAGTAGTGTCACGCACAAGATTTTTTGTCACAACGAGACGGATTTTTATAACTCTTTTATTGGCGTGATATACCTCTTTTATATAGTTTGACTTCGATTTTTAGCCTAAAATTAAATTAGATGGTGTATTTATATTATTAGACAATTTTTAATGACAATATGAATGTTGGGGTAGGTAGTCTAAAGTAGAAGTTAAAGAAAATTTAAATTCTATAATTACTTTATATGGGAAATTTGTATCGAGCCGACCCGGTATAATCGTTCAAGGTAGCAGTAGTTATGATTTAATGTATAAGATATCTAATGACAAAAGTATACTACAAAGGAATAAACAAAAATTAATATTTTCTACCCACTCAAGAATTGTCCTTGTATTTATATTCTTATGAAGATGATGATGATTCTGGATCGTATTTTTCAATTTTGAAATGGTGGAAAACACACGTTTTTTTATCATATATCTTTCTAGGTCCAAGTGTCAACGGTAGCATCGGAATCTTATTTTAGTGCAGGTTCAAAATGCTAAATAATAGGAGCATGATGCTGTCATATATTCTAGAAGTTTGCGTTTGCTTTCAAAATTGGGTTAGTGCAAAAAAAATGAACTCAACAGTAAAGAGATTAATGTGTCGACATTAATGAGCTGGACTTTCAGTCTCTTACCACGACACTATTGGAGATACACTATTGGAGATGGATGAGCTGAACAATAAATTAGACAGAAGACGAAACATAAGACTTGTAAATGTAAGTTATAAAAAAATATTATATAAGATTTTAATTTCATTTTTAATTACAATAATAAATTTTCAATTTTTTGGAATCTTTTGAATACTCAAATCTTAAAAAAATTGATTTTTATTTTATTTTAATGGAAGTACCCTCCCGACTCTGAACTGGCCCAGCCTAGCCCGTTCGGCTCGGCCAACTTCTGACCAAGCTCGAGTCCATACTACACCACTTCCCCACCCCCTACCGGTCTGGTCCGCACTCGGCTCCTCTCCGGCCCAGCCCTGATCCGATCATACCTGGTCAATACTGGATCACCTATACCTTGAACCACACCACACCACACCACACCGCAAATTCTCCAAAGTTTGTAGATCAACAACCATGCATGAGAATAATTAATAAAAATGGCCCTCAAGAATCATTCGAATTAAAATGAATAGTTATGCTCGGTACAAATCAAAACCTACTCTCTCTCTCTCTCTCTCTCTCCCTCTTAAAAAACCACAATAAATCATACATGACATAAAAAGAAAGAATTTTTTTTATATATAACAACTGGCCGACGTCGTCCTGATCAGCAAGCAGATCTAAAATAACATCGCGCAGGCCCATAGTAGAGCCCATCCAGAAATCAGTCCGCCAACAAATGTCCTCAGTGTCTCAGCACCACTCTGCATAAATGCCATGAATTAATTCAATAAATTAAAACGGGAAGTTTCTATCCAATTGTTTTGTTATAGCATTTTCCTAGTTTTATTTTTCGGGACTGCTATTTGGCCCGCGGGCGGGCCAGCCCGCCCGTCACGTGGTCCTCTTCCATTGGCCAGTCAATGGCACGGATCCCATGCTAACAGAGGGGGGGGGGGGAGGGGGGCAATGGGAGAGTGCCACGCAGGCGGGCGGGTGGCCCGCCTGCGGGCAAGAAAGCATTTCCGTTTATTTTTAGAGACGCAGTAGCAGCAGCAGCTGTAGAGTACTTACAGCCTCGTCGGAAGCGGCCTTCTCGGCGGTCGCGGGGCTGGGGGACTCGGCCTCGGTGGACCCGGCGGGGGCGAGCTCGCTCTTCGCTGAAGGAGCCGGAGCCTCCGCGGCCTTCTGCTTCTTCTTCTTCCCCTTGGCGCTCTTCTTGCCCTTGCTCGGCGCCGCAGCCGGCACCTCCGGAACGACTACTTCAGCCGGAGCCGGCGCGACGGCCGCTGCGACGGGGGCTGGGACAGGCGGGGAGGACAGTGCGGGCGGGATGGCGGCCTCCGGAGGGGAGCTGACGGGGACCGGAGCCGGCGGCGAGGATACCGGTGCCGCGGGCTTGGGAGCCGGGGCGGTTGGTTTTGTAGGGACAGCGGCTGGGGCTGGGGTTGTCGGCTTAGCGGTGGGAGCCGTGGCTGGAGCTGCGGCTGGAGCTGGGGTGGTCGGAGCCGGCTTGGTGGTGGGAGCGGCTGCTGGAGCCGGAGTTGTTGGTGGAGCCGGCTTGTTGGTGGGAGGTGCGGCTGGAGCCGGAGTTGTTGGTGGAGTCGGCTTGGAGGTGGGAGCGGCGGCTGGGGATTGAGCGGCGGCGATGGTGATGATGAGGAGGAGAGGAAGTAGGAGGAGCGTTTGATGAGCCATTTCTAGAGAGGGATCAGGGAGAGTGCGTACTGCTTGCTGTGATAATGGTGAGGATTATATAGAGAGAGGACAGAGGAGTGTAAAGGCTGGTGGGTGGGACCCACACTCACATGGTTGTTAATGATATTGGATGGGCCCCTCCATTTGTTGCCGTTGGATTGGGTGAAAAACAAATTTTTGGATTACTATATAAATATGCTACTTAATTAGAGTACACTTGTATCAATAAGGATATATATTGAGTATTAATATTTTTTGGTGTAATATTTTTTGTATACAAATATTATTATTTATTGATAAAAAATTATATTTAATTATCTATTAACATAAACTTTTATATTAGTTTAAATAAAAAAATATAACACACAAAAATAAATTTTGATGAATTTGGGTTGAAAGCACAGTCACGTAAAGTTGCAAAATGAGCACCGGAACATCCACCAATCTCATGATTTTCTTTTGAGCCTCCTATCTTTGATCAAACGTTGTTGAGTGAATCATGTACAATAAAAGCCCAACTCTTGGGGATTTTCTTACAGAAATTTTGGTATAAAGTAATAAATTTATACTTTATTGCGCCACAGGGGAGGGGTTTACGGAATTGCGGATGCAGGAACCATCCGCCAAGTGAGTTGGCGGAGTCAGTCACAGAAGTGAGGAGCCCGCCAACTCAGTTGGAGGGCCATGGCTAGCTCCAACCCTCCATTTGTGTTGGAGGCTTGAAGTGGCCCCCCTCCCCCAAACGTTCACCTGTTGGAGTTGGCTAGCTCCAACCCTCCGCCAACTCAGTTGGAGGGCCATGGCTAGCTCCAACCCTCCATTTGTGTTGGAGGCTTGAAGTGGCCCCCTCCCCCAAACGTTCACCTGTTGGAGTTGGCTAGCTCCAACCCTCCATTTGAGTTGGCTAGCTCCAAAATATTCGTTATAGCAACTGTGGTGCAATGGGACACAACTGAACAAAATGTACCCGGCCAAGAGAGTGATTAAACATTGAATATTGCAATAAAACGTGTATTACATCATGTATTCAAATCATACTTGCAAATTTAAGAATATTGTTACAAATATAGAAGATGTACTAGTCAGCCAAGAGAGTGATTAATCATTGAATTTTGTAATAAAACTTGTGTTACATCATGGATTCAAAGCATAGTTGCAAATTTAGAAATTTTGTTACAAACCTACCCAGACCCCCGATCAAGATGTCTATAATCTCTTCGTACCCCTACTCTTAGGCCTAGTCGACCTCTTCGACCTGTTGTATCATCTTCCTCCTCCGGCTGAGTCTGGGTAGGCTGGGTAGGCCTCGGGGCTAATGGAGTAGAAATTAACTGTGTACAATATTTCATATCTGGGTAGGCATATTTTTCGAGCAAACGTTTGGGGGAGGGGGGGCCACATCAAGCCTCCAACTCAAATAGAGGGTTGGAGCTAGCCAGGGCCCTCCAATTGAGTTGGCGGGCTCCTCACTTCTGCGACAGAGCCCGCCAACTCACCTGGCGGGTGGTCCCTGCATCCGCAATTCCGCAAACCCCTCCCCTCTGGCGCAATAAAGTATAAATTTACTTTATACGATTTTTTTTTGATTTTCTTAACATATTTTCAGTTTTTTTTAATTATTTGGTGATTTTTTTTTAATTTGGTGAAATTGTGCTGAAAGAACAAGCTCGTGAAAGAAAAATTTTAATTTGGTGAAATGTGGCAAACTAAACACAAATACAAAATGTCCATGGGTATTTTTTACACAATAAACGCTTATGAGTCATGCGTTTGATATTGATTTTTTTTTTTTAATTTTGCATATAAGTCTTTATCTTTCCGTGAGTTATATGCAATTATACTTTCAGTTTAACCACATCAATACGGAATAATATATTTTTTCTGCGAATCTCGCATCGCGATGAAACTTTTGTTCTTGGATCCGTAGCATCATATTACTCCTATGAAAATATTTTCAGGAAATCTTGCGACACTTTTTTTAAATGACATCCGTGAGCCCCACAGATGACACTTAGGAAAAGTGTCACAAAATTTGTTGAAAATACCATCATAAGGATAATTTGTCGTTGTGAATCTAATCGCATCGTCGGAATGCAAGATCCTTACGAAAAGATGTAAGTCCGTATTGGTACGGTCAAATTGAAAATGGATTTATATATAAATTATTAAACAATAAAAATTTATATGAAAAATACATATATCAAAGAAACACAAAACCTATGGATGTACTAAAAATAATTGAAAAGTTTCATATACGTCTTCATATTTTTTATGATTTGCATGAAAATCTATTTTCAATTTGACTTCATTGATACGAGTTCATATATTTTTATGTGGATCTCGAATTGTGATGATACCTACGCTGTCGGATTCGCAGCATCAAATTATCTCTGTGAGAATATTTTTAGCAAATTGTGTGGCACTTTTACGGAGGATCGTCGTGGGGCCCAGCATGTGCCACTTTGAAAAAAGTGTCATAAAATTTGCTAAAAATATCCCCACATGAATAATTTGGTGCTACGGATCCAACGGCGTAGGTCTCGTTATAATACAAGGTCTGCACGAAAATACTTGAGTTTGTATCGATACGGTCAAATTAAATGTACTTATATGCAAATCCTGAAAAAATAAACACTTGTTTGCAAAATTTCAAAAAAATATTTCATCCTATAAACGGCCAATGATTGGGCGTTTTATGTCCAATAAACATCCAATTCAAAACAACGTCATATAGTTAGACAAATGCCCTACCATTGGATGTATCCTGCACACAAAAATGCATAATAGATGGGCATTTTATGCACAATATATGCCCACATATGGGCTCTATGCGATTTCAAGAAAAATGCCCATCCGTTGGCATTTTTATTTTGTTTCTACAAATTATACAAAATTTGTGCTCTCCCCACAATTTCATTAAACTTTAATAATGTGAACAAACAATTTCTTAGTCTAAAATCATCATAACACACACACACACACACACACACACACACACACACACACACACACACACACACACACACACACACACAGAGAGAGAGAGAGAGAAGAAGGAGAGAGAGAGAGGTGAGAGAGAGAGAGAGAGAGAAAGAGAGAGAGTGGACACGCACGTGCTTTTGTTCTTCTTTTATTGGAAATTACACATGCAATTGTATGCCTTGATGTCATGACCGCGTCCGCATGATCCGGTACGAGTGCGTGGATACGTCCAACCTACGATGCCGAATCGACGGTAGTGAATTGTTCTAGGTCTCAATAATCGTCAAAATGCTCAAATAATCAATTTGCTCATCATAGCTACTAATCACGTGCCTAAAATCAAATCACCACAGCATCATCCTTAGTACAACTTTTACACGAGTATACGAAGACAAATCTGGTAAGTTATACCCTCCAAAGATAACATCTGATACACTTGTCCCATAAAAAATCTAATACAATAAAAGTATTCTTTTATGATCTTCTAGGGTCCTCTAGAGGTCGTCAGAAGTCGTCTTACAATCCAGTTCCATCCACATCCACTTGCCCTGGTCTAATATGGCAACGATCCAGTCAGAAAATGAACAAAGTACATTCAATAACAGTGGGACAACTACAACATATGCACAAGCAAAGATGAAATAAAATATGACTAACCTGAATCACTATAAATGCATAATCTACTAAAACATGTAGCAAGAAGATCATGACATATGATTTGAAATACTTACTAAATTTGTGACCGATTGGACAAAAATATGAATAAAGGTACGGCTTAATCACACGTGCACATATGTGTGGTTAGGCTATCCATATTACCTAACTAGCATCTTGGATTTGATCACATATCAGTAAGTATTTTCCCTCCCCAAATTATAAGAACAAGAGCACATGATAAGCACCAGAACCAGACCACAAGAATACTAGAAGCACATGATAAAATTGTGTAAACAACGTGTCCAACATGAACGTGACACCATATGAAGTAGATGTAACAAAGTCATAGAAATACTTGTCATTTACCGAAAAGTCGCAAATATCACTATGTCACCTAGAACATGTTTAAAGAAATATGGTTAGGCTTTATAGGACATTTCTAGAAATTAACTATTTATTCTACTATCTATAATAATTACCCGCTAGCAACTATTTATCAAACATTTTTAGTTAAAATATTTACTAATATATATATTACCAATAGTAAAGTATTTGATATCTAAAATACATCTAAGATTAATTAAATTACTAGCAAACATTTATTACTATACTAAAATCAAGATATCAATATCTATAGAATTATTAACTAAATAATAAAGTAAAACACTAATACTAATACAATTACTAAATACTAATTATATACTACTAATAATACTAACTAAATAATAAGTAACCTAGGTCCACTGGGCCCAGGCCCAGTCCTGAATTCTTACTCTTTTGCTTTTCTTTCTATTTTTTTCTTTTTAATCCAGCCCAGTGGCTCAGCCCCAGCCCACTGAGTCGTCCTAGCCTAACATCCCTTTTTTGTTTGCTTTTTCTTTTTCTTTTCCTCTCCATTACAAGCCCATGGCCAGTGGCCCACGTACCTTGTAGTACCCCGTCCCTACATCGTGCCTCATTTTTGTCTATGGGGTGTATGAGAAATAAACACTGCCACTACCGATTCAGTTAAAACCGATAGATCGAGATCGATTCAATCGGTCGAACAAGAACAATTGAATTAAGATCTTTTTTCGTTATGGAAAGGCTTTTTCGGAATCATGTCCCATTTTCAGCGGGTTGCGCCTCGAGGATAGACTCTGCAGCAGAGGCAGGAGAGACCTCTCGTTGCTCTGCTTTTCATGCCACACATGCTTTTTAGCTTTGGTTTTCGTGAATGCATTTTCGTAAATATTTTTGATGGTTTTCATGGCTTGCGTTTTCGAACTTCGCATTTGTATCGAACTCCTTGAATGGGACAATGTTCTAATCAGTTGCTTATGGTGATCGCGTAGGCGACGTCAAAGCATAGCCAACCAGTCCCTCGTCTCAAGTAAGACTAAGGTGAGTGGCTGACCTCTTTTCCCTCGACCCTCTGGTTTCAAATCAAACATGAAACACAAAATGCATGCTTGTAGTCATAATCAATAAATTGTGACACGATTCTTTATGAAACACTTGCTATAGAACTGCTGTACATAAAATTGATGCATGCTCTTTTATGGCATATTTACTTAGTACTATGCAAAATAAAGATTGAATCGATTAACGAATATCGCAATGATATGGCTAAGTGCATAAAAATGGGCTAAGTTTCAAGAAAGAATAGTACGGTCATTGGACAACTTGTGCACAAGGTGTAGTTTTCTCGAACAGTTGCCTAGGCCAAGGAACCGATTCGGCCTGGAAGGAACGAGTATAGCATGTGCCAGCATGACTGGCGCGGGTGATTCGGAAACTTTCGCATAGGGCTCGCTACCCGCCGCGAAAGGGTTGTCTAACCCAGCTATAGTTCATGATGGCTTGACATTGCCAGTGACATTCACCCCCTTTCTCTGCATGAACTGATACTCGTGACACGGGATGAATATGGACAGGTACTCAATATATACAATTTTTATGTGCTTGTCTCTTAACATGTTAACATGCAAATCAATCAGAATGGTTAGAAAGATCATAAAATAGCTACATGTTTTATAAAACTGCTTGAACAAATGAGAACTTGGGTTTAATTAGCCACCCACTAGTACATGTGATTGTACTAACCCTCACTCTCTACATGTGCTACAAATCAGGAGGAATGCGCAACTAACCAAGGCGACATTCGCATTTTGAAGCTTCGACCGCGCATCGAAGACTCTCGATGCACAACTTTTGAAGACTCTCTGCAAACAATTAAAGAATATGTCTTGACTTCCCTCCATCCCAGGTGGCTGGAATACTTTTGTTGTAAATAGAGGGATATAATGTATGGAACGACTATCTCATCGACGCTCCTTTTGTAATCGAGTCACGTTGTAAGCCCGCTCGACATAATTGTAATATAGTCTTGTAAATGATGTCTATTATCAATAAAATACAAAATTTTTGTCTCAATGTGTTGTTCAATTTTTCTGCATACTCACTTAGATGTTGTGTTCTGGATAATCTTATGACTATGTCTTGTGCGATCGCAACCTAGGTTCGTACGACATCAAGCCCGGAGGACGTCTATCGATTCTGCAAAATCAGGGCATGACCTAATAGTATCAGAGCACGGCTTTATGTCCTTGACCTCTAGTCTCGAGTCTCTAGTCTCGAACCGTTGACCTCATGTCGATGAGATAAATTGTTCCATACGGTGAACCCAGGATATTTTCTGAAACTAACGAAAGTTGCCTTTTATCCCAAAATTTGTAAAACCTCTGGCAGTGGACGAGACGAGCGCTTCCAGCAGCTCGAATAGTTCCGAAGCTGAGCCTTCCGTCAACCCGATAGGGAGGATGACTTCCGAAGCCGGGCCTTCCGGCAATCCTATGGAGGGGATGCTGTATATGCTCGAAATACAGCAGAGGCAGGCCACAACATTCCAACAGAAAAACCAAAAGCTGCGCCTGCAGTCCGAAAGACGAAAGGCCAATTTGAAGCCCGGTTCGAAGTGCAGTTCAAGATGTAGCAATGGCAACTTGACACGCTATGGCAGTTAGTACAAACGGTCGTGACCAATAGGAATTCTGTAACCCGTACTGTCGAACCTGTGACACGACCCACTGAAGCCGCATCCAGGGAGCCTTCGCCTCAGCTTGCACCGCTAAAGAATAACACCTTCGACATCACCAACTTCAAGAAGGCATTACGCACTTCTTTCTTCGGCACCAAAGACCCATCTCTTGCGATATATTGGCTAGAAAAGATCGAAGATAATTTCGAGCTCCTCAGCATTGATGAATGTCATGACCCGTACCCAGTGTAAAGGCATAAAAAGTGGGTACGTCCAGCCTACACCGTAGTGTCGGTGGTAGAACGTTGTCCTAGGTCACATACATCTGACAGGATATAATATACTGCACAGATATACTCTCCAATCGAAGGACAATGCAGAAAGTAACTCAATCACAAGCTAAGGTAGAATGATACGATAAGATAGATAAGATAAGATAAGATAGATATCACCAAATAAAATACAAATAGTAGAGGTGAAGAAGTCTAAGTGTCTAAGACATAACATTTCATCAACAACATCCATAAATATATACATCTCAAAGTCAAAGTAAAGACAAGACAGTAAAGTAAGATAACTAGTCTAGCCAACTAGCCTAGACTACTGGGGTAGTATCCTCTGCAAGAACTGGGTCCTCTTGGGAGTCCAGCTCACAGGTGTCTACTAGGCCTGCTCCATAGTAGGTCAGGTAAAACTCCTCATCTGGGTCATCTGTAACATTTTCAACAGGTCCAGTCAAGACACGAACGAGCACAATACATCTCACGCAGTTCATATCATGACATGAAATATAAGTATGCTATAGAGTAAGATACATGAAACGCTGAAGAATATACATGAAGTAAAAAAATGACTGTAAGGAAATATCTACTATAAGTAAAGAACTATCAGTGGCTAGTGATATAGAGTACAAGATAGACATGTGAATGGCTTGAATTTGCACATGATTACACTAAAGAGTTTGCACATGATTACACTACTTTGGAATTGTTTACATGACCATTTATACTCTCCCGTACCCCAATCAATACACAAGAATCCAGACAAGTTATGTTATTGTACATAATTTCACATGGGGGCCCATAAATGGGTGCACATAAAGTATACATGGGGGCTCTGTGAACATGAGAGTACATGAATCACAAGAGTACACATGAATGATGAAAGTATATGAATATATGATGTACGTGAAAAGCACATGACATGACGTATCCCGATGCTCCCGAGGGAGATAACATCTCATGAAAAGATCCATATAGTACCAATCAGTGTTAACAACGTGACAACATCAAGTAAAGTAATCTAGAGCAAGAATATAAATCCTAACAAGTATGAAACGGTCGAAGAATGTACTCGCCTGATATCCTGAGTATCTGATGAGTATAGATGTCCAAACAGAGTAGATGAGTCCTAATTAGAGCAACACAGGTCACAACATGTCCAGAATGGTAATATTGAACATTATAATGCATTCTACATGATGTCTAGGTCATTCTAGACTAAAGTCAACTCTTGGTCAACTCTAGTCAACTACACTAGTCAAACTAGGTCAACTAGGACATACTAGGTCTAAACCTAGTCCAACAAGTCTAACTAGGCCTAACCAAGCCTATACTAGCAATCAAACACAATCACCAACACAAAACCAAATGGCAACACACACAAAGGCATATACTATATGTATACACACATATAGGCTATTGCCTATAACACACATAACAATATATATATGCATATCATTCTCATCACATTATATACATTCATATTAACATGTATTCACATTATCTATATTCATATGTCATATATACATATATATAGGGTGAGTGAACAGTAGAGTAACATGGTGTCATATATGTACATAGTGTATAGGTGAATTAGAGTGTCAAGTGTTAACAGAGGGTTAATGTCAATGAGTGTATATGTGTTACAGGCAAGGGGGTTATGCAGACATGAAAAGGGTTATAGTGTATATGTAATGTGTTCTGTGAACATGTTTGGGGGGTTAGTGTATAGGCATGTATATGGGTTACAGTGTATCAGACATAGAGGTGTCAAATGTGAAGTGGACATATGAATAGGATTTATGTGTCAACTGTTACACATGTAATATGAAGTGCAAATGGTGTTCTGTGTACAGCAGTTAGGTTAGTGTACATGTATCAAGTAACAGTTTAGGGTGTCAAGTGTAAGAGGTTCAATCTCAGGTTACAAAATAGCATGTGAAACCCTCATATCTCGGGAAACATAAACCAGGTTCTCAGAATTTAATATATGAACAACCTCATCTCAGTTATAACATATGAAAACCTAAGTATCAGACAAGTGCTTGCATACCCTTCATTTCTCAGGAAAACATACAAACCTACATAGCATTTTGAAACCTTCAATCTCAGTTATATGCCAACCTTCATATATATCATGTATCAGACAATACATTGCATAATGTGTATCAACAATGGTTCAAAAACCCTATTAACAACCCAAACCGAACATCACCATGAGCCCAAATGTGTAAACATGTATCACATACATAGAATATGCTAAAACATAACAAATTAACAATTAATTAACACTTAATTAATATTTAATCTCATAAATAGAACCCAGTATGCACAGTATCAGAGTTTTGAATTCTCGAGAGTCACAAACCCTAAATTAACATGTGAAGATCCAATTTAACATCAAAGTAATATGTGATAACATGTTGTGCATATGTACTCGTGTCTCAGAGGTAATCTCGTGTCCAAACAACTGGACACGAGGTGTCCAAACATGATAAAACACATACAGACACAAACTGCACAGAGTAGTCTCGTGCGGCCAGTACGTGGGCTCGTGGACACGGCACGAGTCACAAAAAGTCTCGTGCTCGTGTCCACACGGAGCCCACACATAGGGCTACACATTAGACACTCATGACTCATATTCGTGTGATATGACACGCATATCAGATACGAGTTTCCATGCGTTCAGGCACAGTGTATATTCAATGCACTCACGATTTCGTGTCCGACACGACACGAGACACCACAAACATTTAGGGACAAATTCGTAGACATTGCCCCTACGTGTCCATTGAGTTTCGTCTCATCTCATTGCGTGTCGTGTCCGCTGCATGCCTCGAGCAGCAGAACACGGCACGAGGTCATGTACGAGCGTGTTCGTATCCATTTTGGATACGGACACAGTACAAAATTTTGCTCAGAGAAGTAGATCTGAGATCAGCATGCCAAGTCAACAAATTTATGTAATTGTTTGCAGAAAATAAGAATAAAAGTTCTATTGAGGCATTTCATCAAACATACATGCAAGGACACTGATACATCTCCGATACGCACAACAAATCAATACCAATTCCTACCAAACTCACTCTATAGCTAGGGGACACCTAGATGGATGCATCTATGGAAATAAATCA
The DNA here is from genome assembly GCA_029216955.1 of Iris pallida. NCBI lineage: Eukaryota > Viridiplantae > Streptophyta > Magnoliopsida > Asparagales > Iridaceae > Iris > Iris pallida. The sequence goes on along the minus strand of JANAVB010025598.1, from coordinate 9,653,771 downwards.
TAGATTGAAGGGTTTTGATAGGATTTACCTATTGAGAGAGATCTCAATCAAAAAGCCCCAAAATTAGAAGTCTTTCTCCAATAGCAATGGCCAAGTGAGCTCCAAACCTTGCAAGCAATCTCCCTTCAACCTCTACTCTAGAAATGACCTCCAATACAAGTGAGTGGAATCAATTTGGTGGAGAAATAGTGAGATTTGATGATTTGGGGAAGAACTATTAGGGTTTCTAAAGGGGTATTTCTAAAAGAGGCACGTGAGCATTAAGAGACATTATATAGGGGTGTGATTAGGTCTCCAAGGGCTGTGATGTGGTCGACTATGTAGAGATTAGGGTTAGGGTTTCTTGGGAAATGGGCCATAGGCCTTGAGCACTAGCTAGTTGGCTCAACCTCCTAGCTAAAAGCCCAATAACTCTAAGCACCTAATCACTCCATGAAACCTAGCCTCACTCAAGTCAACTTGGGTTAACTTAAGTTAGATTAGGGTCTCACTACCATTCTATCATGCTAACTAAGTCACCAAAGTCATGGTCAAACTCTAGGCTAGTCTCCATAGTCTCAACTAGCAAAAGTCAAAAAACCACAACACCAATGCAATAAATAATAAAATAATTCATAAAAATCAAAATGACCAAAATAACCAAAATAACCTCAAATTAAAATATGGTAGTAAAAAATCTACCCACCTTAAAAGAATTTTGTCATCGAAATTGAAAGTCATAACTGAACTGATGAGAAGGATAGACAATCATACCTCAAGGTCCAAAAAGATATGGGTATCGTTCGCACATCTCATCCTTCCGCTCCCAGGTAGTGTAATGCCTGTGGTTCGTATTACGTATTTCTGGAATACGTGTACGTATTTATTCTTGTATTGCATGATTTCTTTGCTTAATTTTCTCCCTGGGCTTGGTTTATTCTTGGTTTGGGTTGGCTTGGTTTGGTTTGGAATTGCTCTTGGTTCATTATGAACCAAGGGGTGAACCCCCTACCTACCACCACCATCCCCCTTTATAACCCACCTAACTTTTCTCTCTCCTCCACTTTCTCATTAACTCTTCTTCCTTCTCCATTAAACCCACCACCAAACAAGAACACCCCTTAGGCAAGTGCAACTTGCTTCCACAAGAGAGCCCATTTTTATTGTTCCATTAGCTTCTCCTCATGTTTCTAAGACACATTAGAACTTGTCATTTTCTATTTTGAGGCTTTAATTTTTGTAGATCTAGAAATTAGTTATTTTTGGATTTTTGTGGTTTTGATCTATCAAACTTCTTTATTTTCAAGTTTTGATGGTTCCATGTTGTAGAGAATTTTATTCTACCCAATTTTGACCTTTGAAAAGTTGGATTTGGACTTGTTTTGACCAAGTTATGGACTTTTGAAGCTTTGGTTTCAACTATGGAGTTCCTGCTGATTTGGAGAAGACAGTGAGCAGTGTACGCGAGCTTTTTAGCTTGCACCACTGAGCTGCGCGCTCTCTTTAGTTCAGCGCAGTCTGACTTATATGCTGCCTTTTGGAGGCGTATGTCTTGCATACGCTGCCTTGGCAAGGAGTCGTATGGACCTCATACGCTGCCTTGGCAAGGAGTCGTATGGACCTCATACGCTGCCTTGGCAAGGAGTCGTATGGACCTCATATGCTGCCTTGACAAGGAGTCGTATGGACCTCATATGCTGCCTTGTTGATGAGTCGTATAGACCTCATACGCTGCCTTGATGAGGAGTCGTATGGACCTCATACGCTGCCTTGATGAGGAGTCGTATGGACCTCATACGCTGCCTTGAAGAGGAGTCGTATGGAGTACATACGCTGCCTTTTGGAAGCGTATGTCTTGCATACGCTGACTTGAGCGTAGCCTGACTTGAGCGTAGCCTGACTTGAGCGTATCCTGACTTGAGCGTAGCCTGACTTGAGCGCAGCCTGACTTGAGCGCAGTCTGACTCAGGCGCAACCTGATGTTTAGACACAATTGGACCTGACCCTACTTACCCTGGATCTTCTATAGCCCTGTATATTGATATTTTATTAGATATTTAACATCCATTTTATATCCTTACGCCTTTTGTCCTGAACTTGATAATCACGAATTTACTTGATATGTTTGGAATTGATAATTAAGCATGACGTGATAGTGACCCGTAGTGGTGCACTCCTGACATAATAACCTGACATGACCTGATAGTGGCCCGTCGTGGCGCACTCCTGACAAGTACACTTGGCATGATAACCTGACATGATTATCTCGAATAGCTGTTACGATGGCTACCTGACATGACATGACCTGTATAATTAATCTGGACACCGTGGGCGATTGTGTTTGTATAAATAAACCAGTCCTGTCTTGTATCATGTCTAGGACATGGACTCCTGAGTACCACGGTCAGGAGTACCTACTAAAATGGACTAAGGCTAATAACTAGATTAATACATTAGTCATGACGAGATTTCCCAGCTACAGGCAATCCCGTTACCTGGGCACGCCTTGGGATCTGTAGCCTACCGTCGAGTAGGACACATTTCCAGCACACTGTCATGTGTTGCACCCTTCAAGCTACCTAAGGGTACATTTGTTTCCTGGACGATGTACCCACCTGAATTCAACTCTAATCTTTTAACCCGGGTAACCTGGATGGTCTGCAGGGCTTGTGGCTGTGGAATAATCTTACTGCATCTTGTTAGTAATTAGGCTTGTGACAACCCTAGTTAGTTAAAGTATCAAGCCGTAATACTTGCTTGGCCGTGAAGTGATTGGACGGAGTCTAACCAGTCTAGTCTTGCCCTGATCCTGTTCCAGATTATTGAATGACCAGAATGTTTGTATTTATTTTACCGATAAATGGTAAGAATTCTAAGTTCTGTTCAGACGAAGGGTTACAACCCCGGTCCTTGTTTGGTTTACGGGTTGTAACCTGGTTATCTGAATAGTTCCATGGTTATCTCGTCGTATATCATCCTGGTGTATTTTCTTTATTTCCAGTTCTTACTTTTATTTATATCTTGTGCTGATTGCTGGTTTTAGTTCTTAAGTGAAGCCTCCTTTGTGGCACTTGCTCTTTCTGGGGTCTGACCCAGCTGGTTTTGTGTGGCCAGATTTCGGAGCAGCTCCAGAGGATCTACCGACCTTCCAGCCAGATGGTGGCCACTAGACGGATCCCTGGCAACGAGTGGGTTATTTTTGGCTCTCCCACTCTATTGTAAAAAAATATTCTTTTGGGGCGTTTAGCCGACGAGCACCTGTTTAGCTCGATTGCACTTACTTACTGTCTGCCTACGGGCTGTAACATGATTAACAGATCCTAGGGTTGATCATGTATGACTAAACTTTTGCTAGTCCTGACATTTTGTAACGACTAGCTTCATGATCAACTGAATATGTAATGTTTGGGACGCCTTACTATTGTATATTTAATGATCATACATCTTGTGACTTTTACTTACTTGCTTGTGATTGAGACACTAGGCTTGTTCATGACCTTAAGAGACTGTTGGCTTGTAGATAAACCCTCATGTATCTAGACAGCCGTGACCGTATAGCGAGATGGATTCTATTTCATATACGTAGCTGGCTATGTCTGCCCCCGCTCTCCAGTATTCTGGTTCTGGAGCGTGACATGGTTTAAGTGGTGGCCCATACAGGTCTTGTAAATCAAGATATGTGAGGGTTTACCGAATAGATGTCTCAATCAGTATTCGTCCTTGATCTCTGCTCGTATCTTCTGAATCCCTGGATTCTTGTCCTGATCATATGCTTGTATCGTTGATCTGTCATGGTCCTTCCTTATTGTTCCCTATGTCGTCTTCTTCAGCGGCATTGTTCGTGGTCCTACCGACCAGGAAGGAGGAGCACCTCCCGCGGACCAGCAGCAACCTGGAGATCAAGCCCAGCATTCCGGAGTAGCCTCCAGAGTCGTACCTTCTGGCGGAGAGCCACCAGTCCAGCCAGTTCAACCTGTAGAACATGATGATGGCACTTTGGTAGGACTCGTCAGGACCTTGATAGCTTTCCAAGACCGACATGGAGATGCCTTGCACCTGGTAGTGACGGATGCTTTGACCCGGGGTGGTCATCAGGGTAACAGCGCGGCCAACAGCTTCAAGCGCGTGAACCCTCCATTCTTCGACGGTAGTGAAGATTCTATCGCAGCAAATGCATGGCTTCAGGACACAGAGGTGATTCTAGAAGCAGTCAGGGCCCCAGAGAACGAGAAGGTGGCCGTTGTGCGCCTGTAGTTGTTAGATCTTGCCCGCAGCTGGTGGACAGCGCAGGCCGTTGGATTAGCAGCATCCATTGCTTGGACAGTATTCAGAGAGAGATTCCAGACCAAGTATTTAGATGTCGTGGCTCGGTATGATCTGCAGACGAGGTTTACCAATCTTAAGCAAGGAGGCAGGACGGTCGACGGATATGCGGCCGAGTTTTCCAGACTCAGTCGGTTTGCTCACACTTTGGTGGCAACCGAGTATGATAGAGCCCAGCGGTTCCAGCAGGGACTTCACCTGGAGATCTTGTTGGTAGTTGAGCAGTTTGAGCATCAGACTTTTGATGCAGTCTTGAGAGCAGCCCAGAGGCATGAGTATACCTCCCAGAGGATTGTGGATAGGGCCGAAGGTCGGAAGAGATCTCACGGCCAGATGAATCAGTCTTCAGCACCGGCCCCGGTAGCCAGGGCTTTGACTATTGGAGCTCCGAGGCGAGCGGCCTCAGTAACGTCGGTTCAGCATTCAACTCTGACGCACCCTCAGCAGCAGAAGCAGAAGTAATCTTCCGCAGTGGGTTGTTCTCATTGTGGGAAGCCAGGCCATGTGGTGGCAGAATGTCGCAGGACACAGGGATTGTGTCTGGCTTGTGGAGCACCAGACCATAGGGTTGGATCCTGCCCGAATAGTTGTGGTTCATCATCGTCCAACCTTTCTAGCTCTTCGGTGAAAGGACCAGCTCCGGTCCAGCAGCAGCAGTATCCATTGCCGAGGCCCTTGCCGCCTCAGACCCAAGTGTTCCAGCAGCAGAACCCCCAGCAGTATGCACAAGTCCAAGCCCAGAGTCAGAGCAGGCAGCGAAGATTTCAGCAGAGGGGACTAGCACCCCGAGGGTACGATCAGGCTATGGTGATGACCGTGGAGGAAGGATTGGCACCAGGAGAGGTAGTGGCAGGTACTATTCTCGTCAACTCCTTTCCAGCTTCAGCTTTATTTGATTCTGGTGCATCGCATTCATTTATGTCTGCACGATTCGCGACAAGGATAGGACTGGAGCCCGAGTCATTATCAGTAAGGCTCAATATACTTACTGGTAACGGACTTGTGGGTGTAGATAGGGTGTTTTCCTCGTGTCGGATCGTAGTTAGCGGTAGAGAATTCCCCGCTAGATTGATAGAGTTCCCGATGGCCGATTATGATGTGGTCCTAGGAATGGATTGGTTGAGGAACCAGTATGCTAGGATAGACTGCTACATTGGCAGGGTTGTTTTTAGCATTCCAGGCGAGCCAGAGTTTTCTTTCTCCCAAGGCAAAGTTGAGTCATCTCCTCCAGTATTGCGGATGGCAGTAGCAGCAGTTCAGTTGCCCAGGATAGTCGAGGAGTTTCCAGATGTTTTCCCAGAAGAACTTCCAGGTATGCCTCCGGAGCGGAAGATCGAGTTCACTATAGACTTGATTCCCGGGACAGCTCCAGTGTCAGAGAGAGTCTACAGGATGGCGCCGTCAGAGTTGGAGATATTGTACAAGATGATTGAAGAACTCAGAACCAAGGGATTCATTCGTGCTAGTGGATCGCCTTGGGGAGCCCTGATGCTTCTTGTAAAAAAAAGGATGGTACGTCCAGGTTATGTGTTGATTATCGTACCTTGAACTCAGTTACAATCAAGAACAGATACCCTCTTCCGAGGATAGATGACTTGTTTGATCAACTCAAGGGGGCTTCAGTATTCTCGAAGATTGATTTGCGCTCAGGTTATCATCAGATCATAGTCAGAGAGCAGGACATCCCGAAGACAGCTTTTAGATCGAGATATGGGCATTGGGAATTCCTTGTTATGCCTTTTGGAGCAACCAATGCGCCGGCAGTGTTCATGGACCTCATGAATCGCATCTTCATGCCTTACTTGGATCAGTTTGCGATTGTGTTCTTGGATGACATTCTGGTCTACAGCAAGAGTGAGACAGAGCATGAGCAGCATCTTCGTATAGTTCTTTAGATCCTCAGAGAGCACCAGTTATATGCCAAGTTTAGTAAATGCGAGTTCTGGCTCGATCGTATTTTGTACTTGGGTCATATCATCACTCGAGGAGGAATAGAAGTGGATCCCCAGAAGATTATGGCTATTGAGTCATGGCCAGTGCCCAGCACAGTTGCAGAGGTTCGTAGTTTTCTTGGATTGGCCGGCTACTACCGGCAGTTTGTTTTGGATTTTGCTCGAATTTTAGCGCCATTGACGCAGTTGACCCGCAAGGATACGCAGTTTGTTTGGACAGCAGAGTGTCAGAGTTCTTTTGAGCAGTTGAAGCGAGGCCTGATAACAGCTCCTATTCTCACGCTTCCAGATGGGACCGGAGGATTCTCAGTGTACTGTGATGCTTCAGGCAGAGGTTTAGGATGTGTTCTGATGCAGCATAGGAAGGTAATAGCTTATGCGTCACAACAACTTCGTGATCATGAGAGGAATTACCCAACCCATGACTTGGAGCTGGTAGCAGTGGTGTTTGCACTTAAGTTGTGGAGGCACTACTTGTATGGAGACAGGGTGAAGATTTTTACCGACAACAAGAGCCTAAAGTATGTTTTCACCCAGAAGGATCTTAACATGCGTCAGAAAAGGTGGCTGGAGCTTCTTGTGGATTATGATGTCAACCTGCAGTATCATCCTGGGAAGGCCAATGTTGTTGCGGATGTATTGAGCAGGAGAGCGGGAGTTTATTTTCTAACAACGCAACCAGAGCTGTTAGAAGATCTTCAGAAGATGGGTATTGAAGTTGTTCTCCCTTCCAGTGTGGCCTTGATGGCCAGTATGCAAGTTCAGTCCACTATAGTCGAGAGGATCCGGATGGCACAGTCGACAGATTCCAAGCTTCAGCGACGCAGAGCAGAGTGTGAGGCAGGACGAAGACCAAAGTTATGCGTTCATGAGGATGGTACACTTCGATATGATAAGCGTCTTTGTGTACCCAGCGGAGATATCCGGTAGGAGATTATGTCAGAAGCGCACAGTTCGCAGTATTCCATCTATTCCGGCAGTACGAAGATGTACCGTAATATCCGGCAGCATTTCTGGTGGAATGGCATGAAGCAGGAGATAGCTCGGTTTGTCTCTCGGTGTTTGGTTTGCCAATAAGTTAAAGCCGAACATCAGAGACCGGCTGGATTTCTTCAGCCCTTACCGATTCCAGAATGGAAGTGGGAGCATGTGACCATAGATTTTGTGACTGGACTACCTAGATCCCCAGCTGGTAGAGATGCTATCTGGGTTATAGTTGACAGGCTCACGAAAGTGGCTCACTTTCTTCCATTCAGAGTTGGTCAGTCGACGGCTCAGTTAGCAAAGATGTACCTCAGGCAGATTGTCAGATTGCACGGTATGCCAGTCAGTATCACCTCGAACCAAGATTCAAGATTTATGTCGCACTTTTGGCGTAGCTTACAAGAGAGTTTGGGAACTCATCTCCAGTTCAGTTCAGCATATCTTCCGCAGACAGATGGCCAGTCGGAGCGCACGATCCAGACTCTTGAAGACATGTTGCGGTCTTGTACACTTGACTTCGGTGGTTCATGGGAAGATCACTTGCACCTGGTAGAATTCTCGTACAATAACAGTTTCCAGATCAGTATCCAGATGGCACCGTTCGAGGCACTGTATGGTAGGAAGTGCAGATCCCCGCTAGCCTGGGATGATATTGGAGAGAGACAGATGCTCGGTCCAGAAATGATTGCCCAGACAGTTGAAGTGGTCAGGCGAGTCAGAGATCATCTTCGAGTTGCCCAAGATCGCCAGCGCCATTGGGCTGATTCTCATCGGCGCCCTCTCGAGTTTTCGGTCGGCGATCATGTATTCCTGAGGATTTCGCCTAACCGTGGCGTCATTCGTTTCGGTGTACGGGGCAAGCTTAGTCCTAGGTATATAGGACCGTTTAACATTTTGGAGCGAGTAGGAGATGTATCCTATCGTCTTGCTCTTCTACCGTCGCTAAGCGAGGTGCATGACGTGTTCCATGTATCCCAATTACGACGGTATATCCCGGACCCGAGCCACATCCTGGATCATTCGGAATTGGTTGTTGGTACCAACCTTTCGTATGAGGAGGGGCCCGTGTTTATATTGGACCGGAGAGAGAAGATCCTCAAGAACAAGACTATCAAGTTAGTCCGAGTTGCTTGGGGTCATCACTCTTTGGGGGAGTCAACGTAGGAGCGTGAGGATGATATCCGATCGCGATATCCCGACTTGTTTGACTCGTGAGGTATAATGTCTTTCTTGTGCCTCATGCCTTCGATTCCTTGCTTGAATGAGTGATTGTCTGCCTAGTTATAGCTTGCATGTGATTAATGTAGCTTGTCATTGCTCCTCTAGCCTCTTGATTAAATTTCGAGGACGGAATTCTTTTAAGGTGGGTAGAGTTGTAATGCCTATGGTTCGTATTACGTATTTCTGGAATACGTGTACGTATTTATTCTTGTATTGTATGATTTCCTTGCTTAATTTCCTCCCTGGGCTTGGTTTATTCTTGGTTTGGGTTGGCTTGGTTCGGTTTGGGATTGCTCTTGGTTTATTATAAACCAAGGGGTGAACCCCCAACCTACCACCACCATCCTCCTTTATAACCTACCTAACTTTTCTCTCTCCTCCACTTTCTCATTAACTCTTCTTCCTTCTCCATTAAACCCACCACCAACCAAGAACATCCCTTAGGCAAGTGCAACTTGCTTCCACAAGAGAGCCCATTTTTATTGTTCCATTAGCTTCTCCTCATGTTTCTAAGACACATTAGAACTTGTCATTTTCCATTTTGAGGCTTTAATTTTTGTAGATCTAGAAATTAGTTATTTTTGGATTTTGGTGGTTTTGATCTATCAAACTTCTTTGTTTTCAAGTTTTGATGGTTCCATGTTGTAGAGAATTTTATTCTACCCAATTTTGACCTTTGAAAAGTTGGATTTGGATTTGTTTTGACCAAGTTATGGACTTTTGAAGCTTTGGGTTCAACCATAGAGTTCCTGCTGATTTGGAGAAGAAAGTGAGCAGTGTGCGCGAGCTTTTTAGCTTGCGCCACTGAGCTGCGCGCGCTCTTTAGCGCAGCGCAGTCTGACTCATACGCTACCTTTTGGAGGCGTATGTCTTGCATACGCTGCCTTGGCAAGGAGTCGTATGGACCTCATACGCTGCCTTGGCAAGGAGTCGTATGGACCTCATACGCTGCCTTGGCAAGGAGTCGTATGGACCTCATACGCTGCCTTGACAAGGAGTCGTATGGACCTCATACGCTGCCTTGATGAGGAGTCGTATGGACCTCATACGCTGCCTTGAAGAGGAGTCGTATGGAGTACATACGCTGCCTTTTGGAAGCGTATGTCTTGTGTTGACACAAATCATAGTCAACCAAATATTGATAACGTTGACTAAATAATACTTGTGATAATTCAATAAGACACACGGACTACTTTCTGCTCAAAGCCCGAAGACTGCTCAGTGTTGGAATTGCAAGTTATTTTTCGCGTCTGTACTTTTATATTTATTGAGTCTAGAATGATTGTAAGCTGAGTTATGCTGGGCTCTTGAGACTCAACCCACAATCTACCCAAAACCCATAAAGCTCCACATCCAAACTTAGCCCATTGGACCCCTGGACCAGTTCTGTGCTCTGGAGACAGAGTTCGGGCTGAACTCTGCCTCCACACAGAGTTCGGGCCGAACTCTGTCCCCTAAAAATTAGCACCCTAATTTTTAGGGTTGGCTGGTTGCTAGTTGTCCAACGGCCAATTTTTTGAAATTCCTACCAGAATTCTGGCCGAATTCTGCCCGATAAAAACCTATAAATAGGCCTAAAATTCTCTCATTTCAAACCATCCAATCTTCTCTTCTCTTCTCTCTTAAGCTCAATATAAGCCATACCCTTCTCATCTACTAGCCACAAGTTTCCTAAGTCTTGAGTGCTCAGCATCTCTCAGTTAGGAGTCTTGTGCAAGAGTTCAAGAAGTCGCTTGGAAAAGTCCAAGCATCGCCACTGCGATCCTCTGTAAGAAGTTGACGTGCTCTTCTGAAGTAAATGCACGGGTTGTAACTACTATTTCATAAATAGTGGATTTAATCCTGAGCTAGTGTTCTCAGGCCTGGACTAGTCCTCCACGAGGGAAACCAGGTTAAAATCGGCTGTGTTTGCGTATGCTCTCTTGCTTCTCACTTTAAATTCCGCATTTACTCTGATTAGTTTTATTTGTGATAGAGTTGATTTTTAATTGGATATTTTCTCTATAAACTCTATTCACCCCCCTCTAGAGTTGTAATCTGTTCTTCAATTGGTATCAGAGCTCTGTTCTCTTTACAAGGATTTACATCATAGAGCTGATCCATGGCAACCACACAATCCTTGATTTCCAATCACGGTGAAGGACAGTCCACTCATAGGCCTCCCCTATTTGATGGAACTAACTACACGTATTGGAAAACTAGGATGAGTTTTTATTTCAAGTCGCTAGACTTTGACCTGTGGACTATCGTCACTGACGGTTACAAAAAGTCCGCCAGAATAGTTGTCAACGGTGATCTCATCGAGAACTCGCATGACAAGTATTCTGACGAGGAGAAAAAACAGGCAAGTCTAGACGTGAGAGCTATTAATGCTTCATTCTGTGCTATAGACAGGAATGAGTTCAATAGGGTATCTACATGCACCACATCTCACGAAGTATGGAAACTCCTAGAAGTGACGCATGAAGGAACCACCCAAGTCAAGGAATCTAAGATAAGCCGTCTCACTCAAGAATACGAGGCTTTCAAGATGAAGCCAAACGAGACGATCACGCAAATGTTCACAAGATTCCTCGACATCATCAACCCCCTGTCTTTACTCAGCAAGCAATATTCAAATCACGAGAAGATTCGCAAGCTACTTAGGGGGCTACCAAAAATTTGGAACCCTAAGGTGACAGCCATCATAGAAGGAAATGATCTCACAACCATGTCCATGGAGACCTTGATGGAAAAGCTAATGACTCATGAGCTTGACCTCAAGGACTTCGAAGAGCCTGCTCCTAAGGCTAAGGAGATCGCACTCAAAGCTCACCGATGGAGGGCTAAACCCGAAGAGACGGATGACGACAACTCAGAAGACGATGATCAAGCCCTTATGGTCCGCAACTTCAAGAAATTCCTCCGCTTCAATCGAAGAAAGAAGAAACCACAAGAAGATGGCGAAGAAGAGCCAACCTGCTACGGTTGCAAGAAGACTGGACACGTCCGAAAAGACTGTCCATTCTTAAAGAAAGGCAACCGCTATGAGAAGCCATACAAGAAGACCTCCTCAAAGAAATATGCCAACACAAGCATTTGGCATAAAAGCGAAGCTAGTGACTCCGAGGAAGAAAAGGACTCTCCTCAAGATGCGGCAAATGTGTGCCTAATGGCGACGTCCGACAAGGTATCAAACGAAACTCTTGACGACTTCTCCTTTGATGAACTTGGCGATGCTTTCACCGATTTACTCGATGATCACAAAAAGATCATTGGTAAATACAAACATGCCAAGGACAAAATCAAAAGTCATGAAGTCGAAATTCAAAGACTTTCTTTATTGCTTGATAACATTAGAGACACTTCACCCACGGAAGTCACAGATGAGGTATCTAAGCTTAAACTAAGCCTTCATGATGCCGAATCACGTATTGAGCAACAAACACAAGAAATCACAACACTCAACATGATGCTTGCTGAAGAAAAGAGTAGACACAAGATTTCTATGACTAAGATATATGGTTTAAATGCTAAGGTTACTGAACTGCAGGCTGTCTCTAAGAGATTAGAGACTAAATTGGGAAAACAGGTTGTTCAACCTCAAACCCAATCACATGAGACACACACAAAGCATAACATTTCTCATACTAGTCTTCCACGTCATCCACCTACAACACGTAACCATGCCTTTATGTACACACACTTTCATAAAACACACAAACCACATGCACGTAGAAATAACTCTCATATGATACACAATCATCATGCTACACATAGATACAATCATCACAATGTTACACAAAGACACAATCAACATCATTCTACATATAGGTATCATCACCATGCTGCTCCATATAGACATTATCACCATGCTACTCCATATTACTCTTATGTTCCACATAGACAATATCACCATGCCACTCCATATCACTCTATGCATAGTCATCATCACCATGCTAATCATCATACTTCTCCTCATTATAGACATCATCAGCATGCTCCTAATGTAAATAGGAATGCTATATGTACTTATTGTGGTTTACATGGACACATATCACCACAATGTAGAATTAGAAGATTAGTAGATAGAAAGATATATGCATGGTTTCCAAAAACTAACTTTTCAGGACCCTCAAGAACTTGGGTACCAAAGGTCACATCTACTCTTGATGTAGGTGGACCTTCCTTCCTCAACTAAGAGTATGTGGATTCTCGATAGTGGATGCTCGCGGCATATGACGGAAGACGCAAATCTTTTTGCATCGCTATCGATGAAGAGAGAAGGATACGTATCCTTCGGCAACAACCTTAAAGGTTATATTATAGGTAATGGTAATATTGGCTATCCTCCCTCTCCCGTAATAAAGGATGTCTGCCTAGTGACCGAGTTAAAGCATAACTTGCTCAGCATCAGTCATCTTGCTGACCATGGCTATGACATTAACTTTGGACAAAATAAATGCCTTATTTATGATAGGTCAACGGGTGTCACTCCCCGATCCTGGAATACATATTTTAATACGTAAACCGGTAAATTGTATTTTCCTTGTATTTTTACAATATTTATTATGCTGTATTTTTTCATGCATTTTCCAAAAATATTCGACAAAATATTATTGCCTAATTTATTTTCTGCATTTGGGCCTACAGTTTTGGCTCATTTGGGTAACCTATTCTTGGTTCACCTTTGGTTCATCATGAACCCATGGGCCCAAGATCTTTATATATACTCATCTCATTCTCTCTCCTCTTATTTATTTTCCTCTCATTTACTTTCCTCCACCAACCAAGGCAAGTACCAACTTGCTCAAGAGATGGATCCATAAATGTTGTTGATATTTTCTTACAAAATTACTTGTCAAAATATGTTCTTCTCCTTATTCTATACTAGTTTAGAACTTGAAGTTTTCCATTTTGAAGCTTTAATCTTTGTAGATCTAGGTTTTAACCATTTTCGGATTTTCTTGGTTTTGATCTAGCAAACTTCATTATTTTCAAGTTTTGATGGTTCCATGTTGTAGAGAATTTTGTTCTATCCCATTTTGACCTAAGGAAGTTCCGATTTGGGCTCCGGATGAAGGTTTTGTATAGCTTGGAAGCCATGGTTGCTTGGCTCCTCTTCTCGGACGAGTGGAGAAGAAGAGCAGTACTTGACCGCATGAATCTTCATGTGGCAAGTCTCTGGCCGCATGGCCTTTCCAGCCGCATGAGACTCGTTCGAGCTCAGCCGCATGGAAAGTCCTTCCTAGCCGCATAAGACTTGCTTGAGTACTTGACCGCATGAATCTTCATGCGGCAAGTAATTGAGCCGCATAGCCTTGTTCAGTTTTCAGCCGCATGAGTTCTTTTTGCACCCAGCCGCATATGTATCGCCCATGCTCAGCCGCATAGGATTTTATCTGATCGCAGCCGCATACGCTGACACCCCTTCGTCCGCATAAACCCGCCTTTCCAGCCGCATGCGCCTTGGGGCTCCCTGAGCCGCATGAGCGTATAGTCCCAGTCGCATGAACCAGTATTGACCCGGCCGCATGGACTCACTCCCCCTGAGCCGCATGGACTTTTGTGCCCTATATTGTTACCTTATTATTATTATTATATATATATATATATTATATGCCCATTTTATATCCTTGCGCCTTTTGCCCCGAGCATGATATGAGCACTAATGTGACCCGGAGAACAAAGTGTTCCTACCTGATACATGTACCTGAATGTCCCAGTTCTTGTTCATGCTCGACAAATGACTCGTAACTCCACGTGGCATATTTGCAATGATGCATTACACTAAGGAGGGTAGAACATGTTGACATACTGATTGACATGGATCCTCTTTGGGGTACTCGTACTAAAGTACGGCTTTAGGAGGATAATCATGCAGGACACAGCATAAAAATCTAAGATTTCACCTAGGGTTAAATTAGACAACTAAATATATTAGATGCATGGGGAGGGCAAAATCCCGAGATCGTGTTACACCAGCCACCTTGAGATACTGTCTTGACGCGCCGGCTGGTCTCCACGGATACTGTGTCATCTGCAACGAGTGGATGACTGTATCCGATTAATTCCTGCTACATATTATATGTTTTAGCAAGGTGGCCTTGCGAGGGACCTGTGCTCAATCATACCTGTCTACGCGAACCCCTGGATGGGCTAGCCTTGCTGGAAAGATACGATCTGAGGATTTCTACATAACATGATGCGAGGATAACCTCGTCCCACTAGAAACTCGTAGACTTGATTGGCCGTAAAAATGACTTGCTTGTATCCTATTACCTTCCGTGAATAACTGAGGGAAGCGGACTATCATGGTACGTGATCCAACCCATGTTCTTGTTTGATTGTTGGGTTGGTTATCGTACTATGATAGGCTGTGGACCGAAGTTATGAACGAAAGACTTATTCTGGTTGTGAAGTGCTACTTTTGTAAATGACTGAGGAACATGGTCTATCATGGTGCATGATCCAACCCATGTTCTTGTTTGATTGTTGGGTTGGTTATTGTGCTGCGATAGGCTATCGACCGAAGTCACGATCAGGAGATTTTATTGTTTATACCCTTTAACTTATGCGAAAGTTATAGAGTACGACGCGTCCCGACTCCATGCGGCACCTTTTGTCCTTGTTTGGTTGTAAGGGTGCCATATGGGTTCGAGGATGTGGCGTTACCCTATAATGGTAGCATAAGTATTACTATTATCAATCATTCTATTTAACTGGGTTTTTAATCTTAACTCTTGTGCCCCTTTGGCGGTACTTGCTATTCGGGGCTGACCCCGCTGGTTTTGTTTGGCCAGATTCCGTAGCAGAGCCCGAGGACACGATCTTCCTCCCTGACATCCATGGTGCATACTAGGAGCATGGCAGTTCGGGGACTCGAGTGGGTTTCTTCTCCACCACTCCTGCTTATACTTTTACGGCGTTTAGCCACCGGCACCTGTTAGCCGGATTACTTGATATTTTGTGTCAGTACATAATTGTAATTAAACAGACTGCAGCTGTGTATAATTTTGTACTTCTGACTCTCCGAGATAGCTAAATTATAAAGCTAGTCTCTCATGATCATTTTGATAAAGCGTCGGGGACGCCTTACTGCTTTATCTTTAATATTCATTTATTTGCTGATGTGATTCGATTGATTGAGACATAGAACTCTGTGGGACCATAGGAGACTTGATTGTAGCATGTACCCCCTAGTCTCTCGACAGCCACGATCGCCGTATGACGCTACGTACCTCATATGGTGTAGCTGGCCTAGTCCGTCTCCGTATTTTGGTACTGGGGCGTGACAACGGGAGACATTGCTTTTGAAGGGGTAAGAGAGGATAATATTTATATTTTCTATTTGTCTTCAAATACTAACAATGCAGGTAGATGCCTATTTGCTCATAAAGATGAACGGTTACTATAGCACCAGCGTCTTGGTCATGCCAACATGGATACTATATCCAGGCTATCGACCAAGAAGCTAGTTAGAGGCTTGCCCGACATCACATTCAAAAAGGACACCGTATGTGCCGAATGTGAGTTGAATAAGGCAACCAAGTCATCTTTTCATTCCATAAACTCTGTAAGCACTACTAGACCCCTACAACTACTCCATATGGATTTATTTGGCCCTAGTAGAGTAGCCAGTCTTGGTGGAAAACTCTATGCCTTTGTTATTGTTGATGACTTTTCAAGATTTACTTGGGTTTTCTTTCTTACTTATAAAAGTGATGCTATTTCAGTTTTTAAGATTTTTGTACAAAAAGTTCAAAACGAAAAAGGCTACATGATTACTCGTATCCGAAGTGATCATGGAGGCGAGTTCAAATATTTTGATTTTGAAAAGTTTTGTGATTCCAATGGATTTGATCATGAGTTTTCTTGTCCAAGAACTCCCCAACAAAATGGTGTTGTGGAGCGGAAGAATAGGACTCTTGGCGATATGGCTAGAGTCATGTTGAACAAGTTTTCACTTCCGAAATACTTTTGGACTGAAGCTGTCAGTACAGCATGCCATATTTTAAATAGGGTGCTTATTCGTCCTATTACGAAGAAAACACCATATGAGCTTTGGTTCGGGAGAACCCCAAATATTTTTTATTTTAGAGTTTTTGGATGTAGATGTTTTATCCTTAACACCAAAGACAACTTAGGCAAATTTGATGCCAAAGCTGACGATGGTATTTTCCTTAGCTATGCGGCCAAGAGCAAGGGATATAGAGTTTTTAACAAACGCTCTTTAATTATGGAAGAGTCTACAAATGTGACTTTTGATGAAGATAACAGTGCAGCAGCTACTCTTGATGATGATGTTGAGCCATCAACGTCTACTCCAATGAACACCACAACCGAAACAAATTCTCTGGAAAGCTTGCCTAAGAAATTCTCTTTCAAGCCATCACATCCAGAAAATTTGATAATCGGTGAGGTTTCACGAGGAGTAACTACTAGATCATCATTAAGAGACTCTATTGCTAGCACTGCCTTTATTTCACAAATTGAGCATAAAAATATTTCAGAAGCTTTCAATGATGAATTTTGGATTTCTGCTATGCAAGAGAAACTCAACCAATTCGAGAGGAGCCAAGTATGGGAACTCGTTCCTAGACCGGCTAATCACTCGATTATTGGTACTAAATAGGTTTTTAGAAACAAAGTGAATGAAGATGGTTCAGTCACACACAATAAAGCTCGTCTAGTAGCCCAAGGATACAACCAAGAGGAAGGTATCGACTACGATGAGACGTATGCTTCTGTTACTAGATTAGAATCCATTCGGATGCTTTGTGCATTTGCAAATTTGCAAATTTTCAAATTATTTCAAATGGATGTTAAAAGTGCTTTCTTGAATGGTTTTATTAAGGAGGAAGTTTATGTAAAACAACCCCCTGGCTTTGAAAATCACAAATTTCCTGACCACGTGTTCAAGCTAAAGAAAGCGCTATATGGCCTCAAACAAGCTCCTAGAGCCGGGTATGAACGGCTAAGCAACTTATTGCTTGAGAAAGGTTTTTCAAAAGGGAAAATTGACACTACACTTTTCATAAAATCTTTCAAAGACACTATTCTTTTAGTACAAATATATGTAGATGATATTATTTTTGGTTCTACTGATGAAACCCTTTGTCAAGATTTTGCCAAGTGTATGCAGAACGAATTTGAGATGAGCATGATGGGGGAGCTCAACTACTTTCTTGGACTGCAAGTCAAACAAATGTCAAATGGAACCTTCATCTGTCAGTCGAAGTATATAAAGGACATGCTGAAGAAATTCGACCTTGATAACGTCAAACCAATCAGCACTCCTATGGCTACTTCAACCAAACTTGAACCAGATGATAGCGGCAAACCCGTAGATCAACGTAAGTATCGAGGTATGATAGGCAGTTTACTCTATCTTACTGCTAGTCGCCCTGATATAATATTTAGCGTTTGCCTGTGTGCTAGATATCAAGCAAATCCTAAGGAATCACACATGACCGCAGTTAAGCGTATCTTTCGATACCTTAAGGGTACGGTTACAGTGGGCCTATGGTATCCCAAGTCAACATCCTTTGACCTCATTGGTTACTCTGATGCTGACTTCGCCGGATACAAGGTCGACCGTAAAAGTACGAGCGGTACGTGTCATTTATTAGGAAAGGCTTTAGTCTCTTGGTTTAGCAAGAAGCAGAATTCTGTCGCACTATCCACAACAGAAGCTGAATACATAGCAGCTGGGCGTTGTTGTGCACAGATTCTGTGGATGAAGCAAACCCTTGAAGACTATAATTTATCTTTCATGCATATTCTAATCTTTTGTGACAACACTAGTGCTATAAACTTGACTAAGAACCCCATTTGTCACTCACGCACGAAGCACATTGAGATACGACACCACTTTTTGCGTGATCATCAGCAAAATGGCACGATTAACTTAGAATTTATTGACACTGATCATCAGTTAGCAGACTTCTTCACCAAACCATTATCCGAAGAGCGCTTCAATTTTCTTTGTCGTGAACTTGGAATTTTAGATGAAGCTGTTATAAATTAAAAATAAACCTGCGTAAATATCGAATATATTGTGATTCTCTTATGATGAACTTGCTATGGGTACAAGCCGAAAGGGTCCTTCTGACAACAAGGCGTAAAAGCCTAAGCGATACGGTGCACTAGTCCTCAGGACTACCGCTAGCTGGAATCCGGCTCCTGTAGCTAACCCATGGCAGATTCAAAATATTGAATTATAATATAATTCCTTGTTTATTACACGGTTCATTTTTTATTTATCACTTGCTGAAATACTAATTTTTCAAACTTCATATTACTGCTTTGAAATCACTATCTGCTACTCATCTATTTACTTATTGGATTCTTTTTGTACTTAAACTTTTGTAGTATATTGGTTTTTATCTTCACTTAACCAATTTTTGACTCAACTCAGCCTGATTCCTGTTCTGTCCCCAGGAACCGGAATTCGGGCCGAACTCTGCCCCTACCAGAGTTTGGGCCGAATTCGGCCTGCCTGTTCCAGAACCAGGAACAAGCACAGCCGTTGATCTTTTTGCTGATCCAATGGTCATAAATTGACCCGACCAAGAGAAACCCTCCTCTTTATTTCGGTTTCTCTTCCCTCTCCTTCCTTCTTACCACCTTTTCTACTTCTCCTACTCAAAACTCTCAAAACCCTAACCCTAGTTTCTCCTCTATTAGGCTCTATTCTTCCCCAAACTCAAGGAGAAGGCTTAGTTTTCAATTCTCTTTCATAACCCTTCAATATCTTGAGGTATAACTCCTTTCTTTTCTATATCACAAATTTCTTTATTATCTGTCTATTGTGTTATGGCTCCACGATTGCTTAACCGTGGGAAGAGACTTCGGACCGAGGGCGCGTCCTCGTCGAATGCTCCTCCTCCCGTTGAGCCGCCCGTTGCACCACCCGTTGCACCGACAATTGAACAACCAACCCATCCGTTGTTCAATCCTTCTTGTCCACGTGATCCAAACACCTTCGACGACCGAATCTTTATATCACTAGACGCATCCAATGAATGGTTTAGCAATTTTCGGACACGTCCGGTGTTTGCGAGACACCCCATAAACTTCACAATTTTCTCACAGTATGATGCACTCTTTAATGACCTTTGTCTTGATGAACTCGTTACTTCTAATTCGATCATTTATCGTAGTGCCATACAAATGTTTTATTACAATTTGACTCATGATGATACTCGTATCTATTCACGTGTTGCGGGTATTGATATCTCATTTGATGATTTTGAATTAGCCGAATATCTTGACCTTATTGAGCCTAATTCTTGGGAGAAGCTTGTTGAAGCTAGATCCTTTATCTTTCCCGAAGGGATTTCTCTAGAGAGTTTCAAGGACGACCTGTGTAGCCCTAACACACGTCCTCGTAAGCTCTTGGCAAAGTACCTCAATCCTTATTTCTATGAGCTTCATCGGATCATTTTCAACACCATTCTACCCAAAGCGAGTTCTACCGATGAAGTTACCTATTTTGAGATTTCAGCTTTGTACCATCTCCACTTCCATGTTCCCTTTAACCTCCCACGCACAATGATGGATTGGATGATCAACTGTAGGAAGAAGCCAAGATCTTTGGTTTATGCCTTATATTTTCTTATGATCTTTCGTGCATTCCATGTACCTCTTGATGAGTGTCCTTTCTTACCTGCCCCTGCCTTTCTCTCCAAGGCAAGGAGGCTTCATGCGACCGTTGGCTCCCCGGTCGTGTCTGAGCATTCTGAGGATGAGCCGGATGCCCCTCCTCTCGGACAGGATCCTCCTCCTCCTTTGGCCACTCTTGAGTCACTTCAGGCCATGCTTCGAGATCGTTTTACTTTGGAGGACGATCGATGGACTCAGCTGGACTATCGGACCACATTGCAGATGAGTGCTATCAGCAACTCGCTGCATGACATCCGATATTCCATGTCTCGTGCTCCTTCCTTGCCCATTCCTATGGAGCGTGATCCCGATCGTGAGGGCTTTCGTATTGATGACCCTTGGGTTCGTCGCTACATGGATCCGGACTCGGCTTTTGTGGACCCACGTCGCTCCTTTACTGATCCTTCGGACGACGCCGGGCCCTCTCGTGCTCGTTGATGGTTTTGGACTACTACTTGAGGCTGCTACTGGAGATCTTAGATTCTGCTTTCTGCTTTCTGCTTTAGTTACTTTTATGTACTTGGTTTGTAGTAGACTCATTATGGTTTATGCTTTTAAGACATTGGTAGATCTATTATCAGTTGTTATGCCTCTTGGTCATTATTTTATATGCAGTTTCTTCTCCTTTATGTGTGTTTTGCCAGTTATAATTTATCTATCTCATATTGCTAAATGCCAAAAGGGGGAGTTATGTGTATATTCTGTTTCTGTTTGGTTTATATGTGCTTTTGGAAGAATGTTATTAACAGGACAACAGAGATTAACATCATTGTTTATGGGGGAGCTACTCTTAAGCTCGGCACTTATTATGGGGGAGCTATGTCGTTACATGTGTCCAGGTATGGATATTGAATATACAATTATTATTTTGTCAATTATCAATATGGGAGAGATTGTTGACACAAAGTCATAGTCAACCAAATATTGATAACGTTGACTAAATAATACTTGTGATAATTCAATAAGACACACAGACTACTTTCTGCTCAAAGCCCGAAGACTGCTCAGTGTTGGAATTGCAAGTTGTTTTTCGCATCTGTACTTTTATATTTATTGAGTCTAGAATGATTGTAAGCTGAGTTATGCTGGACTCTTGAGACTCAACCCACAATCTACCCAAAACCCATAAAGCTCCACATCCAAACTTAGCCCATTGGACCCCTGGACCAGTTCTGTGCTCTGGAGACAGAGTTCGGGCCGAACTCTGCCTCCACACAGAGTTCGGGCCGAACTCTGTCCCCTAAAAATTAGCACCCTAATTTTTAGGGTTGGCTGGTTGCTAGTTGTCCAACGGCCAATTTTTTGAAATTCCTACCAGAATTCTGGCCGAATTCTGCCTGATAAAAACCTATAAATAGGCCTAGAATTTTCTCATTTCAAACCATCCAATCTTCTCTTCTCTTCTCTCTTAAGCTCAATATAAGCCATACCCTTCTCATCTACTAGCCACAAGTTTCCTAAGTCTCGAGTGCTCAGCATCTCTCAGTTAGGAGTCTTGTGCAAGAGTTCAAGAAGTCGCTTGAAAAAGTCCAAACATCGCCACTGCGATCCTCTGTAAGAAGTTGACGTGCTCTTCTGAAGTAAAGGCACGGGTTGTAACTACTATTTCACAAATAGTGGATTTAATCCTGAGCTAGAGTTCTCAGGCCTGGACTAGTCCTCCACGAGGGAAACCAGGTTAAAATCGGCTGTGTTTGCGTATGCTCTCTTGCTTCTCACTTTAAATTTCGCATTTACTCTGATCAATTTTATTTGTGATAGAGTTGATTTTTAATTGGATATTTTCTCTATAAACTCTATTCACCCCCCTCTAGAGTTGCCATCTGTTCTTCATCTTGTATACGCTGACTTGAGCGTAGCCTGACTTGAGCGTAGCCTGACTTAAGCGTAGCCTGACTTGAGCGTAGCCTGACTTGAGCGTAGCCTGACTTGAGCGCAGCCTGACTTGAGCGCAGTCTGACTCGGACGCGACCTGATGTTTAGGCGCAACTGGACCTGACCCTACTAACCCTGGATCTTCTATAGCCCTGTATATTGATATTTTATTAGATATTTAACGTCCATTTTATATCCTTACACCTTTTGTCCTGAACTTGATAATCATGAATTTACTTGATATGTTTGGAATTGATAATTGAGCATGACGTGATAGTGACCCGTAGTGGTGCACTCCTGACATAATAACCTGACATGACCTGATAGTGGCCCGTCGTGGCGCACTCCTGACAAGTATACTTGGCATGATAACCTGACATGATTATCTCGAATAGCTGTTGCGACGGCTACCTGACATGACATGACCTGTATAATTAATCTGGACACCGTGGGCGATTGTATTTGTATAAATAAACCAGTCCTGTCTTGCATCATGTCTAGGACAGGGACTCCTGAGTACCACGGTCAGGAGTACCTACTAAAATGGACTAAGGCTAATAACTAGATTAATACATTAGTCATGACGAGATTTCCTAGCTACAGGCAATCCCGTTACCTGGGCACGCCTTGGGATCTGTAGCCTGCCGTCGAGTAGGACATATTTCCAGCACACTGTCATGTGTTGCACCCTTCAAGCTACCTAAGGGTACATTCGTTTCCTGGACGATGTACCCACCTGAATTCAACTCTAATCTTTTAACCCGGGTAACCTGGATGGTCTGCAGGGCTTGTGGCTGTGGAATAATCTTACTGTATCTTGTTAGTAATTAGGCTTGTGACAACCCTAGTTAGTTAAAGTATCAAGCCGTAATACTTGCTTGGCCGTGAAGTGATTGGACGGAGTCGAACCAGTCTAGTCTTGCCCTGATCCTGTTCCAGATTATTGAATGACCAGAATGCTTGTATTTATTTTACCGATAAATGGTGAGAATTTCAAGTTCTGTTCAGACAAAGGGTTACAACCCCGGTCCTTGTTTGGTTTACGGATTGTAACCTGGTTATCTGAATAGTTCCATGGTTATCTCGTCGTATATCATCCTGGTGTATTTTCTTTATTTACAGTTCTTACTTTTATTTATATAGTGCTGATTGCTGGTTTTAGTTCTTAAGTGAAGCCTCCTTTGTGGCACTTGCTCTTTCTGGGGTCTGACCCAGCTGGTTTTGTGTGGCCAGATTTCGGAGCAGCTCCAGAGGATCTACCGACCTTCCAGCCAGATGGTGGCCACTAGACGGAACCCTGGCAACGAGTGGGTTATTTTTGGCTCTCCCATTCTATTGTAAAAAAATATCCTTTTGACGCGTTTAGCCGACGAGCACCTGTTTAGCTCGATTGCACTTACTTACTGTCTGCCTACGGGCTGTAACATGATTAACAGATCCTAGGGTTGATCATGTATGACTAAACTCTTGCTAGTCCTGACATTTTGTAACGACTAGCTTCATGATCAACTGAATATGTAATGTTTGGGACGCCTTACTATTGTATATTTAATGATCATACATCTTGTGACTTTTACTTACTTGCTTGTGATTGAGACACTAGGCTTGTTCATGACCTTAAGAGACTGTTGGCTTGTAGATAAACCCTCATGTATCTAGACAGCCGTGACCGTATAGCGAGATGGATTCTATTTCATATAAGTAGCTGGCTATGTCTGCCCCCGCTCTCCAGTATTCTGGTTCTGGGGCGTGACAGGTAGACCCTCCAGGAGAATGATGCCTCCATGCGATACAAACCAAGGGTATCACCTGTTTCCTCAGAACCTTCTCTCGTCGATCCAGAATCTCCACCGGCTGCTCTGGATAACTAAGAGTAGGTCCCACCTCAATCTCTGAGTGACAAAGTACATGGCTAGGATCTGCCACATACTATCTCAACTGCGACACGTGGAATACGTTATGGACTTCCACTAATGCAGGTGGCAAGTCTAGCCTATAAGGCACGTCACCGACTCTCCCGCTGATCACGAAAGGTCCGATGAAGCGTGGGCTAAGCTTTCCACCTCTAGCAAAACGTATCGTACCACGTATCAGAGATATCCTCAAGAAAACTATATCTCCAACCAAATCACAAACAAGGTCTCAATTACTAATATAATCAAACATGATCAAACAAAATCATAAACAAAATAACTCCTAATTCTAATCTTATCTCTAAGTTGTACCTCAAACTCCAAAGGTCTGCGGTGGCTATCGACCCAGTGCCGATGTCTGTCCTGCGCCATGCGAAGTCGATGTTTAATGAGCTTGACCTTCTCGGCTGCATCCACAACCATCTCAGGTCCCAATAAAGCTCGCTCTCTAACGTCATCCCAAGACAAGGGTGTATGACATCTGTGTCCGTACAGTGCCTCGAATAGTGACAACTCTATGCTGGCCTAAAAACTGTTGTTGTATGCAAACTCTACTAAGTACAAGTGATCCTCCCAGGATCCTCCAAAATCCAAGACACAAGTCCACAGCATGTCCTCGAGTGTCTGAATAGTCTTCTTTGACTGTCCGTCCGTCTGAGGGTGGTATGCAGTACTGAACTTGAGCTGAGTGCCCAAGCTAAGCTGCAGACTCCTCCAGAAATGGGAAGTAAAGTGACTATCCCGATCCGAAATAATTCTCACCGGAACTCCATGTATCCTGACAATCTGCCGCATATACATCTCTGCTAGCCTTCCAGTAGACGTACCCACTTTAAATGGTAAAAAGTGAGTTGATTTGGCCAACCTGTCTACGATGACCTAAATCGCATCTTTCTCTCCTGGTATACGCGGCAATCCCAAAATAAAGTCCAACGTGTGCTCCCACTTCCACTCTGGAATGGGCAATGGCTGTAATAAACCTTCTGGACTCTGCCTCTCTGCCTTTACCTGCTGATAGACCAAACATCTGGCTATGAAGCGTGCTACCTCTCGCTTCATCCCATACCACTAAACATGCTCTCTCAGATCTCTACACATCTTATTGGTACCTGGATGTATAGAATACTGAGAACGGTGGGCCTCCTGCATCACCTGCTTCCGAAGCTCTCCGCTGGGCACACACAGTCTAGAACCATGCCTCAATGCGCCATCCTTTGCAAGAATAAACTCATCATCCACCAATCCTGCTCGAACCTGCTCTCTGATACACCACAAAGAAACATCTTCGAACTGAGTCGACTTGATCCTTTCCATCAAGTCCGACTAAATTTGAAGACCCCATATCTGCATTTGAACTCCTGGCACAACCATCTCGATCCCCAGGCTCTCTAAATCTGCTAGCAAGTGACGATCCATCGTCAAACACATGGCTGTCGGATACCTACTCAAGGCATCGACAACCATGTTGGCCTTCCCTGGGTGATACTGTAAGAAAATATCGAAGTCCTTCATCAACTCCAACCACATGCGCTGCCTCATGTTGAGCTCCTTTTGTGTAAACACATACTTCAAGCTCTTATGATTTGTAAAGATCTCCATTCGCTCTCGGTATAAATAGCGTTTCCACAACTTCAGAGAAAAAATAACTACCGCCAACTCCAAGTCGTGGGTAGGGTAGTTCTTCTCATGGGGACGTAACTGCCTGTAAGCATAGGCAATTACCTTCTCATGCTGCTGCAAGACACAACCCAAACCCATTCCTGAGGTATTGTAATGCCTGTGGTTCGTATTACGTATTTTGGAATACGTGTACGTATTTTATCTTGTATTGCATGATTTCTTGCTTAGTTTTCTTCATGGCTTGGTTTATTCCTGGGTTGGTTTGGCTTGGTTTTGCCTTGGTTCATTATGAACCAAGGGTGAACCCCCTACCAACCACCACCCTTGGTATTTATTACCCATTCTTCCTTCTCTCTCTTTATTACTCTTCTTCCTTCCTCCATTACTTCTTCACCTACCAGAGAGAGAGAGAGAGAGAGAGAGAGAGAGAGGTCTAGGCAAGTGCAACTTGCTTCATGGAGGAACTCCAATTTTATTGCTTCATTCTCTTCCTTACAGCATTTTACTTACTTTAATACTTGGCATTTCCACTTTCTATGACTAGATTCTTGTAGATCTAAGTTTACTTTATTTTCAGAATTTTTGGGTTTTGATCTACTTAATCTTGCTATTTCTGAGTTTTGATGGTTCTATGTTGTAGAGAATTTTGTCCTGTCCCGTGTTGACCTATGAAAGTTCGGATTTGGGCTCCGGATGATGGAGTTATGGAGCTTGAGAACTTGGCTCTCATGGTGTTCTTCTTCTCGAAATTTTGGAGAAGATGAACTGTGCTTGACTTGACCGCATGAATATTTCATGCGGCAAGTATTCTCTTCAGCCGCATGACTGGAAGTACTTCGAGCCGCATGAGGGCCGAACTCATCTAGCCGCATAACACGCTCAACCCCCAGCCACATAACTCGCTCAACCCCCAGCCATATAATACTCTGCACTTCTTGAGCCGTATGAGACGCTACCCTTTTAGCCGCATGCGCCCTCCCCCTTCCTGGCCGCATGGGACCCCACTTCTTCCAGCCGCATGAATTCCTCTCCCCACTCAGTCGCATGCGCCCTTGCTCCTGCAGCCGCATGTCCACCCGCCGCATGAGGCCGAACCCTGCTAGCCGCATGAGACCCACTTGACTCCGGCCGCATATACCTGATTGGTAGGCTAGCCGCATGGACCTACACCTCCACCTGCCACATGGAACTCACTCGACCCCAGCCGCATAATATTCTGCTCCTCTTGAGCCGCATAGGCCTTGCTCTCCCGCCGGCCACATGAGAACTTCTTCCCCGAGTCGCATGTGCCTTCTGGTCCCGCTAGCCGCATATGCCTCCTTCTCCCTGAACCGCATGGGCTTTGGACCCTGAGCCGTATGGCCCCTCCCTGTACCTTGCTTTAATGATTAGTTATTATTATTACTTGATTATTACTGTTAATTCATGTCCTGTAACCTCAGATCAAGTTAGGTCTCCTGACTGAATGCTTGCACTATGATGTCTTGCACATGTACCTGAACAAGATAGTGACCCGTCGTGGTGCACTCCTGACAAGTGAACATGATATGACCTGATAGTGGCCCGTTGTGGCGCACTCTTGACCAGTACTCTTGACATGATAACCTGACATGATATATCTTGATAAGCTGTTGCGACGGCTACCTGACATGACATGACCTGAATAAGTAACCTGGACACCGTGGGCGATTGTGCTTGTACAATAATCCAGTCCTGTCTTGCATCATGTCTAGGAGGGGACTCCTGAGTACCACGGTCAGGAGTACATACTAAAATGGACTAAGGCTAATAACTAGATTAATACATTAGTCATAAAGAGATCTCCCAGCTACAGGAAATCCCGTTACCTGGGTGCGCCTGGGATATGTAGCCTGCCATCGAGTAGGGCACATTTCCAGTACACTGTCATGTGTTACGCCCTTCAAGCTACCTAAGGGTACATGCGTTTCCTGGACGATGTACCCACCTGAATTCAACTCTAATCTTTCGACCTGGATAACCTGGATGGTCTGCAGGGCTTGCGGCTGTGGAATAATCTCACTGCATCTTGCTAGTAACTAGGCTTGTGATAACCCTAGTTAGTTAAAGTATCAAGCCGTAATTCTTACTTGGCCGTAAAATGATTGGATGGAGTCTAATCAGTCTAGTCTTGCCTGGATCCTGTATAGATTATTGCAATGTCCTGATTTTCTTATATTATATTGCTGATATATGAGAGAAACCAAGTTCGATTCAGACGAAGGGTTACAATCCCGTTCCTTGTTTGGTTTAAAGATTGTAACCTGGTTATCTGAATGGTCCAATGGTTATCTTATCGTATATCCTCGTGATGTTATATTTCTCCAGTTTTACTATATATTATTATCTATTTGTGCTAATTGCTGGTTTTAGTTCCTAAGTGAAGCTTTCTTTGTGGCACTTGCTCTTTTTGGGATCTGATCCAGCTGGTTTGTATGGCCAGATTTCGGAGCAGCTCCAGAGGATCTACCGACTTTCCAGCCCGATGGTGGCGACTAGACGTAACCAGGGCAACGAGTGGGTTCATTTTTGATCTCCCACTTTATTATAAAAATATTCTTTTGAGGCGTTTAGCCGACGAGCACCTGTTTAGCTCGATTGTACTTACTTATTATCTGTCTACGGGCTGTAACATGATTGACAGATCCTAGGGTTGATCATGTATGACTAAACTCTTGCTAGTCCTAACATTTTGTAACGACTAGCTTCATGATCAGCTGAATATGTAATATTTGGGACGCCTTATTATTGTATATTTAATGATCATACATCTTGTGACTTTACTTACTTGTTTGTGATTGAGACACTAGGCTTGTTCATGACCATAGGAGACTGTTAGCTTGTAGTAAACCCTCATGTATCTAGACAGCCGTGACCGTATAGCGAGATGGATTCCATTTCATATACGTAGCTGGCTATGTCTGCCCCCGCTCTCCAGTATTCTGGTTCTGGGGCGTGACATGGTTTAAGTGGTGGCCATGCAGGTCTTGTAAATCAAGATATGTGTGGGTTTACCGAATAGATGTCTCAATCAGTATTCGCCCTTGATCTCTGCTCGTATCTTCTGAATTCCTGGATTCTTGTCCTGATCATATGCTTGTATCGTTGATCTATCCTGGTCCTTCCTTATTGTTCCCCATGTCGT
Organism: Iris pallida; assembly: GCA_029216955.1. Taxonomy (NCBI): domain Eukaryota; kingdom Viridiplantae; phylum Streptophyta; class Magnoliopsida; order Asparagales; family Iridaceae; genus Iris; species Iris pallida. Next base: position 9,625,095 of record JANAVB010025598.1, on the reverse strand, counting down.
CTTCTTCAACGGTATCGTTCCTGGACCTGCCGGTCAGCAAGGTGAAGCACTTCCTGTGGATCAGCAGCAACCAGGAGATCAAGCCCAGCATTCCGGAGTAGCCTCCAGAGTCGTGCCTTCTGGCGGAGAGCCACCAGTCCAGCCAGTTCAGCCTTCCGAACCTGATGATGGCACTTTGGTAGGACTCGTCAGGACCTTGATAGCTTTCCAAGATCGTCGAGGAGATGCCTTGCACCAGGCAGTGACGGATGCTTTGACCAGGGGCAGTCATCAGGGTAACAGCGCGGCCAACAGCTTCAAGCGCTTGAACCCTCCCTTATTCGACGGTAGTAAAGATGCTATCGCTGCAGATGCTTGGCTTCAGGATACAGAGGTGATTCTAGAAGCAGCCAGGACCCCAGAGAACGAGAAGGTAGCCATGGTGCGCCTGCAGTTGCTAGATCTTGCCCGCAGCTGGTGGACGGCTCAGGCCGTTGGATTAGCAGCACCCATTGCTTGGGCGGTATTCAGAGAGAGATTCCAGACCAAGTATTTTGATGCTGTAGCTCGGTATGATCTACATACGAGGTTTACCAATATAAAGCAGATAGACAGGACGGTCGATAGATATGCGGCCGAGTTTTCGAGACTCAGTCGGTTTGCTCCCACCTTGGTGGCAACCGAGTATGATAGAGCCCAGCGATTCCAGCAGGGGCTTTACTTGGAGATTTTATTGGCAATAGAGCAGTTCGAGCATCAGACTTTTGATGCAGTCTTGAGAGCAGCTAGGAGGTATGAGTATACCTTCCAGAGGATTGTGGATAGGGCCGGAGGTCGGAAGAGATCCCACGGCCAGATGAATCAGTCTTCAGCCCCAGCCCCGGCAGCCAGGGCTTTGACTATTGGAGCTCCAAGGCGGGCGGCCTCAGTGACGTCGGTTCAGCATTCAGCCCCAACGTACCCTCAGCAGCAGAAGCAGAAACAGGCTTCCACAGTGGGATGTTCTCATTGTGGGAAGCCAGGCCATGTAGTGGCAGAGTGTCGCAGGGCACAGAGATTGTGTCTGGCTTGTGGAGCAGCAGACCATAGGGTTGGATCCTGCCCGAATATGGGTGGTTCATTATCGTCCAACCTTTCTAGCTCTTCGGTGAGAGGACCAGCTCCGGTCCAGCAGCAGCAGTATCCATTGTCGAGGCCCTTGCCGCCTCAGTTCCAGGTATTCCAGCAGCAGAACCCCCAGCAGTATGCACAAATCCAAGCCTACAGTCAGGACAGGCAGCGAGGATTTCAGCAGAGGGGACCAGCACCCCGAAGGCATGGTCAGGCTATGGTGATGACCATGGAGGAAGGGTTGGCAGCAGGAGAGGTAGTGGCAGGTACTATTCTCATCAACTCTTTTCCAGCTTTAGATTTATTTGATTCTGGTGCATCGTATTCTTTTATGTCTGCACAATTCGTGACATGGATAGGATTGGAGCCCGAGTCATTATCAGTAAGGCTCAATATACTTACTGGTAATGCACTTATGGGAGTCGATAGGGTGTTTTCCTCGTGTCGGATCGTAGTTAGCGGTAGAGAGTTTTTCGCTAGATTGATAGAATTCCCGATGGCCGATTATGATGTGGTCTTAGGGATAGATTGGTTGAGGGACCAGTATGCTAGAATAGACTGCCATATTGGTAGGGTTGTTTTTAGCATTCCAGGCGAGCCAGAGTTTTCCTTTTCCCGAGGCGAAGTTGAGCCTTCTCCTCCAGTGTTGCAGATGGCAGTAGCAGCAGTGTAGTTGCCCCAGATAGTCGAAGAGTTTCCAGATGTTTTCCCAGAGGAGCTTCCAGGTATGCCACCAGAGCGGGAGATCGAGTTCACTATCGACTTGATTCCTGGAGCAGCCCTAGTGTCAGAAAGAGTCTACATGATGGCGCCGTCAGAGTTGGAGATCTTGTACAAGATGATTGAAGTACTTTGAACCAAGGGATTCATTCGTGCTAGTGGATCACCTTGGGGAGCCCCGATGCTTCTTATGAAAAAGAAGGATGGTACGTCTAGGTTATGTGTTGACTATCGTACCTTGAACTCAGTGACAATCAAGAACAGATACCCTCTTCCGAGGATAGATGACTTGTTTGATCAGCTTAAAGGGGCAGCAGTATTCTCGAAGATTGACTTGCGCTCAGGATATCACCAAATCAGGGTCAGAGAGCAGGACATCCCGAATACAGCTTTTAGATCGAGGTACGTGCATTTGGAGTTCCTTGTTATGCCCTTTGGAGCGACCAATGTGCCGGCTGTATTCATGGATCTCATGAATCGCATCTTCATGCCTTACTTGGATCAGTTTGTGATTGTGTTCTTGGATGACATCCTGGTCTACAGCAAGAGTGAGAAGGAGCATGAGCAGCATCTCCGTGTGGTTCTTCAGATTCTCAGGGAGCACCAGTTGTATGCCAAGTTCAGTAAATGCGAGTTCTGGCTCGATCGCATTTCGTACTTGGGTCACATCATCACCAGAAGAGGAGTAAAAGTGGATCCCCAGAAGATTGTGGCTATTGAGTCATGGCTAGTGCCCAGCACCATTGCAGAAGTTCGCAGTTTTCTTGGATTGGCCGGCTACTACCGGCAGTTTGTTTCAGATTTTATTCGGATTTCAGCGCCATTGACCCAGTTGACCCGCAAGGAGGTGCAGTTTGCTTGGACAGTAGAGTGCCAGGATTCCTTCGAGAAGTTGAAGCGAGGCTTGATGACGGCTCCTATTCTCACGCTTCCAGATGGGACTGAAGGATTCTCAGTATATTGTGATGCTTCTGGCAGAGGCCTAGGATGTGTTCTGATGCAGCATGGGAAGGTAATAGCTTATGCTTCACGACAACTTCGTGATCATGAGAGGAATTACCCAACCCATGACTTGGAGCTGGCAACAGTAGTGTTTGTACTTAAGTTGTGGAGGCACTACTTGTACGGAGATAGGATGGAGATTTTTATCGACCATAAGAGCCTGAAGTATGTTTTCACCCAGAAGGATCTTAACATGCGTCAGAGGAGGTGGCTGGAACTTCTTGTGGATTATGATGTCAACTTGTAGTATCATCCCGGGAAGGCCAACGTTGTTGCAGATGCGTTGAGCAGGAGAGCCGGAGTTTATTTCCTAATAGCGCAACCGGAGCTATTAGCAGATCTTCAGAAGATGGGTATTGAAGTTGTTCTCCCTTCTAGTGTGGCATTGATGGCCAGTATGCAAGTTCAGTCCACTATAGTCGAGAGGATCCGGATGGCGCAGTCAACAGATTCCAAGCTTCAGCGACTCAGAGCAGAGTGTGAGGCAGGACGAAGACCAGAGTTATGCATTCATGAAGATGGTACACTTAGGTATGGTAAGCGTCTTTGTGTACCCAGTGGAGATATCAGACAAGAGATCATGGCAGAGGCTCACAGTTCGCAGTATTCCATTCATCCGGGCGGTACGAAGATGTACCATGATATCCGTCAGCACTTTTGGTGGAATGGCATGAAGAGGGAGATAGCCCGATTTGTCTTTCGTTGTTTGGTCTGCCAACAAGTTAAGGCTGAACATCAGAGGCCTGCTGGACTTCTTCAGCCCTTGCCGATTCCAGAATGGAAGTGGAAACATATGACCATGGATTTTGTGACCGGATTGCCTAGATCCCCAGCTGGTCGAGATACTATTTGGGTTATAGTTGATCGACTCACGAAGGTAGCTCACTTCCTCCCGTTCAGAGTTGGTCAATCGAAAGCTCAGTTAGCATAGATGTACCTCAGACAGATTGTCAGGTTGTATGGAGTGCCAGTCAGTATCACTTCGGACAGAGATTCAAGATTCACGTCGCACTTTTGGCATAGCCTGCAGGAGAGTTTAGGGACTCGTCTCCAGTTCAGTTCGGCATATCATCCGCAGACAGATGGCCAGTCGGAGCGCACAATCCAGACTCTTGAAGATATGTTGTGGTCCTGTACACTTGACTTTGGTGGTTCGTGGGAAGATCACTTGCACCTGGTAGAGTTCTCGTACAACAACAGCTTCCAAGCCAGTATCCAGATGGCACCGTTCGAGGCACTGTATGGTAGGAAGTACAGATCCCCGCTAGCATAGGATGATGTCGGAGAGAGACAGATGCTCGGTCCATAAATGATTGCCCAGACAGTTGAAGTAGTCAGAAAAGTCAGGGATCATCTTCGAGTTGCCCAAGATCGCCAGCGCCATTGGGCCGATTCTCATCGGCACCCTTTCGAATTTTCTGTCGGTGACCATGTATTCCTGAGGATTTTGCCTAACCATGGCGTCATTCGTTTCGACGTACGGGGAAAGCTTAGTCCTAGGTATATAGGGCCATTTGACATTCTGGAGCGAGTAGGAGATATGTCCTATCGTCTCGCTCTTCCGTCGTCGCTAAGCGAGGTGCATGACGTATTCCATGTATCCCAATTACGACAATATATCCCGGACCCGAGCCATGTCCTGGATCATTTGGAATTGGTTGTTGGTACCAACCTTTCGTATGAGGAGAGGCCCGTGTCTATATTAGACCGGAGAGAGAAGACACTCAAGAACAAGACTATCAAGTTAGTCCGAGTTGCTTGGGGTCATCACTCTTTGGGTGAGTCAACGTGGGAGCGTGAGGATGACATCCGATCACGGTATCCCGACTTGTTTGACTCGTGAGGTATAATGTCTTCCTTATGCCTCATGCCTTCGATTCCTTGCTTGAATGAGTGATTGTCTGCCTAGTTATAGCTTGCTTGTGATTAATATAGCTTGACCTCATCTTTCTATCCTCTTAAGTAAATTTCGAGGACGGAATTCTTTTAAGGTGGGTAGAGTTGTAATGCCTGTGGTTCGTATTACGTATTTTGGAATACGTGTACATATTTTATCTTGTATTACATGATTCCTTGCTTAGTTTTCTTCATGGCTTGGTTTATTCCTGGGTTGGTTCGGCTTGGCTTGGTTTTGCCTTGGTTCATTATGAACCAAGGGTGAACCCCCTACCTACCACCACCCTTGGTATTTATTACCCATTCTTCCTTCTCTCTCTCTTCATTACTCTTCTTCCTTCCTCTATTACTTCTTCACCTACCAGAGAGAGAGAGAGAGAGAGAGAGAGAGAGAGGTCTAGGCAAGTGCAACTTGCTTCATGGAGGAACTCCAATTTTATTGCTTCATTCTCTTTCTTACAGCATTTTTACTTACTTTAATACTTGGCATTTTCACTTTCCATGACTAGATTCTTGTAGATCTAAGTTTACTTTATTTTCAGAATTCTTAGGTTTTGATTTACTTAATCTTGTTATTTCTGAGTTTTGATGGTTCTATGTTGTAGAGAATTTCGTCCTGTCCCGTGTTGACCTATGGAAGTTCGGATTTGGGCTCCGGATGATGGAGTTATGGAGCTTGAGAACTTGGCTCTCATGGTGTTATTCTTTTCAGAATTTTGGAGAAGATGAACTGTGCTTGACTTGACCACATGAATATTTCATGCGGCAAGTGTTCTCTTCAGCCGCATGACTGGAAGTACTTCGAGCCGCATGAGGGCCGAACTTATCTAGCCGTATAACTCGCTCAACCTCCAGCCGCATAATACTCTCCACTTCTTGAGCCGCATGAGACGCTACCCTTTTAGCCGCATGTGCCCTCCCCCTTCCTGGCCGCATGGGACCCCGCTTCTTCCAGCCGCATGAATTCCTCTCTCCATTCAGTCGTATGCGCCCTTGCTCCTGCAGCCGTATGTCCACCCGCCGCATGAGGTCGAACCCTGCTAGCCGCATGAGACCCACTTGACTTCGGCCACATATACCTGATTGGTAGGCTAGCAGCATGGACCTACCCCTCCACCTGCCGCATGGAACTCACTCGACCCCAGCCGCATAATATTCTGCTCCTCTTGAGCCGCATAGGCCTTGCTCCCCCGCCGGCCGCATGAGAACTTCTTTCCTGAGCCGCATGTGCCTTCTGGTCCCGCTAGCCGCATATGCCTCCTTCTTCCTGAACCATATGGGCTTTGGACCCTGAGCCGTATGGCCCCTCCCTGTACCTTGCTTTAATGATTAGTTATTATTATTACTGTTAATTCATGTCCTGTAACCTCAGATCGACTTAGGTCTCCTGACTGAATGCTTAGACTATGATGCCCTGCACATGTACCTGAACACGATAGTGACCCATCGTGGTGCACTCCTGACAAGTGAACATGACATGACCTGAAAGTGGCCCGTTGTGGCGCACTCTTGACCAGTACTCTTGACATGATAACCTGACATGATATATCTTGATAAGCTGTTGCGACGGCTACCTGACATGACATGACCTGAATAAGTAACCTGGACACCGTGGGCGATTGTGCTTGTACAATAATCCAGTCCTGTCTTGCATCATGTCTAGGAGGGGACTCCTGAGTACCACGGTCAGGAGTACCTACTAAAGTGGACTAAGGCTAATAACTAGATTAATATATTAGTCATAAAGAGATCTCCCAGCTACATGCAATCCCGTTACCTGGGCGTGCCTGGGATCTGTAGCCTGCCGTCGAGTAGGGCACATTTCCAGCACACTGTCATGTGTTGCACCCTTCAAGCTACCTAAGGGTACATGCGTTTCCTAGACGATGTACCCACCTGAATTCAACTCTAATCTTTCGACCTGGGTAACCTGGATGGTCTGCAGGGCTTGTGGCTGTAGAATAATCTCACTGTATCTTGCTAGTAACTAGGCTTGTGATAACCCTAGTTTGTTAAAGTATCAAGCCGTAATTCTTGTTTGGCCGTGAAATGATTGGATGGAGTCTAATCAGTCTAGTCTTGCCTGGATCCTGTATAGATTATTGTAATGTCCTGATTTTTTTATATTATCTTGCTGATATATGAGAGAAACCAAGTTCGATTCAGACGAAGGGTTACAATCCCGGTCCTTGTTTGGTTTAAGGATTGTAACCTGGTTATCTGAATGGTCCCATGGTTATCTTATCGTATATCCTCGTGATGTTATATTTCTCCAGTTTTACTATATATTATTATCTATTTGTGCTAATTGCTGGTTTTAGTTCCTAAGTGAAGCTTCCTTTGTGGCACTTGCTCTTTCTGGGATCTGACCCAGCTGGTTTTGTATGGCCAGATTTCGGAGCAGCTCCAGAGGATCTACCGACTTTCCAGCCCGATGGTGGCGACTAGACATAACCAGGGCAACGAGTGGGTTCATTTTTGATCTCCCACTTTATTGTAAAAATATTCTTTTGAGGCGTTTAGCCGACGAGCACCTGTTTAGCTCGATTGTACTTACTTATTGTCTGCCTACGGGCTGTAACATGATTGACAGATCCTAGGGTTGATCATGTATGACTAAACTCTTGCTAGTCCTAACATTTTGTAACGACTAGCTTCATGATCAGCTGAATATGTAATATTTGGGACGCCTTATTATTGTATATTTAATGATCATACATCTTGTGACTTTATTTACTTGTTTGTGATTGAGACACTAGGCTTGTTCATGACCATAGGTGTAATGCCCGTGGTTCGTATTACGTATTGGGAGTACGTGTACGTATTTCGGGCTCGTATTTTTGGTTTGACATAATTAGCTAGCCTTGGGTTTTATTTGGCATATTGCATTAGCATGGTTCATCATGGCATTGCATTGGCTTGGTTTTGTTCGGTTTAGTGGGTTTGGCTTGGTTTGGTTTTATTGTGGAGGACCACTCCCACCTACCACCACTTCCACCATAAATATCTATCCCACTATCTCTCCTCCATTATTACTCATTACTCATTCTTCTTCTCCATCTTTACTTCTCCACCTACCAGAGAGAGGGAGAGAGAGGTCTAGGCAAGTGCAACTTGCTTCATGGAGGAACTCTAATTTTATTGCTTCATTCTCTTCCTTGCAGCATTTTAACTTACTTTAGAACTTGGCATTTTCACTTTCCATGGCTAGATTCTTCTAGATCTAAGTTTACTTTATTTTCGGATTTTTTGGGTTTTGATCTACTTAATCCTGTTATTTCTGAGTTTTGAGGGTTCTATGTTCTAGAGAATCTCGTTCTACCCCATTTTGACCTATGGAAGTTCGGATTTGGGCTCCGGATGATAGAGTTATGCAGCTTGGAAGCCATGGCTTATGGTGTACTTCTTCTCGGAAATTTGGAGAAGAAGCACAGTCCCGAGCTGCATGGTGTACTTGACCGCATGAACATTCATGCGGCAAGTCAGTTCCAACCGCATGCACTATTGCCTTGACTTGACCGTGTGACAAGTTCATGCGGCAAGTATTCCCGGCCGCATGGGACCCAGTCAGTTCAGCCGCATAGGGCTGAGGACCTTATCCTGCCGCATCAGCTTATCTTGGCCGCATGAGTTGGACCCAGCTGCATGTGCACAGCCTTGACGAGCCGCATGAACCAGACTCACTCGCTGGCCGCATGAGTCCTATATCCGCCAGCCGCATGAGATCCTGAACCTTATAAGCCGCATGAACTCCCCCCCCTCCGTCAGCCGCATAAGCAATCACCTTGACCCAGCCGCATGGGGCTCGACTTGGTTGAGCCGTATGGACTCATTTCCGCCAGCCGTAGGAGTACCCTTGCCCTCCTGGCCGTATGTGTCTTGCCCTTCTCTTGGCCGCATGAGTTCGATTTATTCCAGCCGCATGAGAATCCCTCTCCTGCGAGCCGCATGGGTCCTTAGTTCCCCCGACCCGCATGAATCTCTCTCCAGCCGCATGAACCCGACTCCTACCCCAGCCGCATAAGATCCATCCTGGTCGCATGTGCCTTAGCCGCATGGCTCTTCTATAGCCCTGTATATTGATATTTTATTAGATATTTAACGTCCATTTTATATCCTTACGCCTTTTGTCCCGAACTTGAAAATCATGAATTTATTTGATATGTTTGGAATTGATAATTGAGCATGACGTGATAGTGACCCGTAGTGGTGCACTCCTGACATAATAACCTGACATGACCTGATAGTGGCCCGTCATGGCGCACTCCTGACTAGTACACTTGACATGATAACCTGACATGATTATCTCGAATAGCTGTTGCGACGGCTACCTGACACGACATGACCTGTATAATGACCTGGACACCGTGGGCGATTGTGCTTGTACAAATAAACCAGTCCTGTCTTGCATCATGTCTAGGACAGGGACTCCTGAGTACCACGGTCAGGAGTACCTACTAAAATGGACTAAGGCTAATAACTAGATTAATACATTAGTTATGACGAGATTTTCCAGCTACAGGCAATCCCGTTACCTGGACACGCCTTGGGATCTGTAGCCTGCCGTCGAGTAGGGCACATTTCCAGCACACTGTCATGTGTTGCACCCTTCAAGCTACCTAAGGGTACATTCGTTTCCTGGACGATGTACCCACCTGAATTCAACTCTAAATCTTTTAACCCGGGTAACCTGGATGGTCTGCAGGGCTTGTGGCTATGGAATAATCTCACTGCATTTTGTTAGTAATTAGGCTTGTGACAACCCTAGTTAGTTAAAGTATCAAGCCGTAATTCTTGCTTGGCCGTAAGTGATTGGATGGAGTCTAACCAGTCTAGTCTTGCCCTGATCCTGTTCCAGATTACTGCATGACCAGAATGCTTATATTTAGTTTACCGATAAATGGTAAGAATTTCAAGTTCTGTTCAGACGAAGGGTTACAACCCCGGTCCTTGTTTGGTTTACGGGTTGTAACCTGGTTATCTGAATAGTTCCATGGTTATCTCGTCGTATATCATCCTGAGGTATTTTATTTATTTCCAATTTTTACCTTATTTATACTCTTGTGCTGATTGCTGGTTTTAGTTCCTAAGTGAAGCCTCCTTTGTGGCACTTGCTCTTTCTGGGATCTGACCCAGCTGGTTTTGTATGGCCAGATACCAGAGCAGCTCCAGAGGATCTACCGGTTTTCCAGCCCGATGGTGAACACCAGGCGTAACCAGGGTAACAAGTGGGTTTATTTTTGCTCTCCCACTCTATTATAAAATTATTCTTTTGAGGCGTTTAGCCGCCGAGCCAGTGTTAGCTCGTGTACATTTTACTTACTGTCTGCCTACGGGCTGTAACATGATTGGCAACCTAGGGTTGATCATGTATGACTAAAACTCTTGCTAGTCCTCACATTTTGTAACGACTAGCTTCATGATCAGCTGAATATGTAATGTTTGGGACGCCTTACTATTGTATATTTGGTGATCTTACATCTTGTAACTCTATTTACTTGCTTGTGATTGAGACACTAGGCTTGTTCATGACCTTAAGAGACTGTTGGCTTGTAGATAAACCCTCATATATCTAGACAGCCGTGACCGTATAGTGGAGTGGATCCTATTTTATTATACGTAGCTGGCTATGTCTGCCCCCGCTCTCCAGTATTCTGGTTCTGGGGCGTGACAATAGGAGACTGTTGGCTTGTAGTAAACCCTCATGTATCTAGACATCCGTGACCGTATAGCGAGATGGATTCCATTTCATATACGTAGCTGGCTATGTCTGCCCCCGCTCTCCAGTATTCTGGTTCTGGGGCGTGACAGGTGTCACTGTAGATAGTGAACCCGCCTGATCCTGATGGCAATATCAGAATCGGAGCTGTCGTCAACCGCTTCTTCAACTCATCAAAAGCGACCTGACACTCCTCTGACCAGATAAACTCTGCATCCTTCCTGGTCAGCCTAGTCAATGGCTCTGCAACCCGAGAGAAATTCTGCACGAACCTCCTGTAGTAGCCTGCCAATCCCAAGAAGCTCCTGATCTCCGCTACTGAACTCGGTGCTGTCCAAGCCTCAACTGCCGTAATCTTCTTCGGGTCAACTGAGATCCCATCTCTAGTCACAACATGACCCAAGAAGTCAACTCGGTCCAGAAAGAACTCACACTTCGATAGCTTGCCATAAAGATCCTCCCTCCTGAGAGTATCCAAAACCACTCTCAAGTGCTCCTCATGCTCCTCTTCGATCTTCGAGTACACTGTCACGACCCGCATCCAGTGTAGGGGCACGAGAAGTGGGTACGTCCAACCTACGCCACAGTGTCGGCGGTAGAATGCTCTCCTAGGTCACATACATCTAACAATTATAAGGTACCTGTACAATATATATGCTCCGAATGGAGGATAATATGAAAATGTACAACTCAATCACAGCTAAGGTAGAAAATACGATAAGATAGATAGATAGATATGAAAGTTGCCAAATGAAATACAACAGGAGAAGAAGTCTAAGTGTCTAAGATAACATCTCCACAAACATCCAGAATAATAACAAGATCCCAAATATAACATAAATGTATCCAATAAGATAAGACATCAAAATAAGATAAAAGTCTAAGCTATCTAGCCTAAACTATAGGGGTGATACCCTCTACTGCTGACGGATCCTGCTGAAGGTCCAAGGCGCAGGTGTCATCTATGGGAGCTCCATAATTGGTAGGGCAAAGGTCCTCGTCATCCTCTATAATATTTTCAACAGGTCCAGTCAGGACATGAACGAGCACATAATCTTAACTATTCATATCAAGACAGGAATATAAAGCGTGCAATAGAGTAAAATACATGAAATGCTGAAAGAAAGTACATGTAGTAAAAGAGAGAACTATAATGTAAATAGCTACTATAAGTAGAGAACTATCAGTGACTAGTGATGTAGAGTACAAGATAGACATATGAACGGCTTGAATTTGCACATGACTACAATAAGAGTTTATACAATGACCACTTGGGATTGTTCACATGACTGCTTCTACTCTCCCGTACCCCAATCAATACACAAGGATCCAGACAAGTTATGTTATTTTACAATATTTTACATAGGGGCCCATAAATGGGTGCACATAAAGGTATACATGAGGGCTCTGTGAGCATGAGAGTACATGAATCACAAGAGTGTACATGAATAATGAAAGCACAAGAGTACATGATAAAAGTGAAATGCACATGACATAATGTATCTGATGCTCTCGAGGGGGATAACATCTCAATGTAAAGATCTATATAGTACTAATCCGTGTTAACAACGTGACAACATCAAGTAAAGTAATCTAGAACAAGAATATAAATCCTAGCAAGTATGAAATGATCAGAGAATGTACTCATCTGATATCCTGAGTATCTGGTAAGTGTAGATGTCCAGACAGAGTAGATGAGTCCTATTTAGAGCAACACAGGTCACAACATGTCCAGAATGGTAATATTAAACTTTACAATGCATTCTATATGAATTCTAGGTCATTCTAGACTAAAGTCAACTCTTGGTCAACTTATAAAGTCAAACTAGGTCAACCAAGCTATTCTAGGTCTAAACCTAGTCTAACAAGTCATTCTAGACTAAAGTCAACCCTTGGTCAACTCTAGTCAACTACACTAGTCAAACTAGGTCAACTAGGTCAAGTCCTAGCCCAATCAAGTCTCACTAAGCCTAACCAAGTCTAGCCTAGCACTCACACACAATCACAAGATCAACACCAACATCACACATACACAAATACATATATGAAAACACAGGTGTAGGCAACTCTAGAGGGGGGTGAATAGAGTTTGTGTCGATAATCACCAAATAAAATTTAACTCTATATCACCTCCACAAAATAACTATCAAGATAGTAAATAAATCAGAAGGAAATGCGGAAGTAAATAAAGATCAGAAGAGCATACGCAAACACAGCAGTTTTAACCTGGTTTCCCTCGTGGAGGACTAGTCCAGGCCTGAGAACTCTAGCTCAGGATTTAAATCCACTATTTGTGAAATAGTAGTTTACAACCCGTGCCTTTTCTTCAGAAGAGCATGTCAACTTCTTACAGAGGATCGCAGTGGCGATTTGCTTGGAATTGTCCAAGCGACTTGGAATTGTCCAAGTGACTTTTCTTTTCAACTCTTGCACAAAAACTTCTAGCTGAATCGCACTTGAGCACCTTGGGGCTTAGGGAGTTTTGTGGCTAGTAGATTGGAAGAGTAAAGCTCTTGACTATATAGGCTATGTAAGAGAAGAAGAAGAGAAGAGTGGATGGTTTCAAATGAGAGAAACCAAGGCCTATTTATAGGGTTCGGGACAAGCAGAATTCGGCCAGAATTCGGTATGGATAATTCAAATTTTTGGCCGTTGGACAGCTTGTAGCAAGCAGGCCCTAAAAATCAGGGTGCTGGAAATCAGGGGGCAGAGTTCGGCCCGAACTCTGTGTGGAGGCAGAGTTCGGCCCGAACTCTGTCGCCAGTAGACAGAATTGGTCCATTGGGCTTTTGGACTTTGTGGAGCTTGGGCTTGGTTCAGGAATTGGTCTGTTGTATGGTAGAGCTTTGGAGAGATATGCTAGGGGTTGAGATGACTCAGTGCGACTCAACGTACACATTCTCCTAGACTCAATAAATTGAAGATTACAGACTTGGAACAAGTAGAAAAACCAAGAGCCCTTTGATGATGCCTTTCTTCTGATATTTGAGCAGCCCTGAAGACGTCTTTTTCCCTGACAGCAGTCGTCCAAAGATATAGAGATCTGGAAATCTGAATACCTTTCGGGGGCTTCGCCCCCGAACCCCCGACGGGGGGCGCTGCCCCCTCGACCCCTGTCCGCTGACCGGGCAGCAGAACCCCCGATGCGAGGCCCCGGATAGGTCGCTAGGCGGTTCGGAAAAATCTTTTTGTATGACGCCGTCTTCGCTCCATCATTAATTCTTCATTGCCTATGTCCTGTTTGATCATGTTGGATCATGCTTACTGCATGTCTACAAATACATGTTAGGCCAGCAAAATATGTTGCAGTACGATACAAGCATAACAATATAATATAGGACAATTAGGACAATGCTAAGTTTAAGTAGCAACATGATAGTGAGTATATGAGTATTAGTGACATCATTATGTTAAACTTAACTGATTAGCCATATTCAAAAACACAATATAATCATTGGGCCAACAATCTCCCCCTTTTTGATTATGGCAAATCGGTTAAGTTTAAGACAGATACGATAGATGCATATATCACTAATAAACACATACTACGAGAAGATAGTGTGCTAACTTAAACTTATTTCTCCCCCTTTGTCATGATCAAAAAATAAGCTCTCCCGTAATAAGAGATAAAATGAACTCAAGCATAAGGAGGAAGGCATAGACAATCATGATCAAGATATACTAAATGAGGAACAATGGGAGAAGTGTGTAAAGACAAGTATAGAAACTACATACCAAATGTAGAGTGCCATACAGAAAGTAACTTGTCAAAACACAAATAGTTGGTAAAACTAAAAGAATTTGAAAATAATCAATAGATACTTTACCAACATGAAATCCAAGAAAGATATCCAAAAACATAGCATTACATGAAATCCAAGAAAGACATCCAAAAACTTTTGGAAGAGAAAAAAAATTCAGTCAAAAACCATAAGGATTAGATAATTGCAAATAATAGATATCAAAGAAGAAAGAAACCAATTGAGATATTGAAATAGACAAACTTGATATCAATTGAAATATGAAAACTTGAAACATTGATCAATGAAACTATGATAGTCATAATTGTCCACAGATAAATAGTGAAACAAAATAAATGAATGATCAATGTAAAATAGAAGCAATTGATATAAAAAGATCTCATTATTTGCAAATCTATTTGCTTATCCAAAATTCATGCATTTGAACTCAATTACCTTATCATGCTATATGAATAAACATGAAGGTAAAGGAGAAACAATATTTGAGAAGGAGAAATTCAGTCGAATTGAATGCTCCCCCTCAAACTATGACCAATATAGATAAAATCATGAATATTGGATAAGTCCTCAACAAGGAAAGCCAAATGAAACATACAAAGAAAACCAAATCAAAGAAAGCACAATCGTCATCAAGATAAAATACGAAATTAAATGAGATGACTCATATAAAAGAGAGAGATAATATGATGAAAACAATTGCATAAACTCTCATAAACCTTTCACAAAATATCAGTATTCAAAAAAAATGGGTCAATGATGAACTACGTATACGACATATTAAAGGGTATAAATGAATTGAACCAATTTATTTGCTCCCCCTTAAAATATGCGTATCTAGTTCCAAAGCACTTATAGCAAAAAAAAAATGATAACTTCAAGATCTAGGGATAAATCAAGTATTGATTTCTCCCCCTTGCTCAATGCATATAAGGCTATAAAAACGTCATAAAACGAATAATGTCATCTTTAGAAGAGATATCCAATAAATAGTCACTAAAGATGAACGATCAAAATAATATCTTAATTAAGCACATATAATCAAAAGACGACAAACGCTAACCTATATAGAAGAATATCATATTGAAATATGATAGATCAATGCATGTTATCTTTTGAGAAGAAGATCATCATGAAAAGAAATAAGGTCCATTAGAAAAATATCGTTATGATCAAGAATAATAAGGACCATTAGAAAAATATCATCTTGACAAGGAATAATAAGGTCCATTAGAAAAATATCATTATGAAATGGAATAATAAGGTCCATTAGAAAAATATAATCATGAAAAGGAATAATAAGGTCCATTAAAAACAATCATGATGAGAATCACAATATAGCTCAAAAGATAAAAATAAAACTGAAGAAAAAAATGTCATCATGAATAAAGTCAATTAAATCAATCACGAAGAAAGTCAAAATATAGCTCAAAAAAATAAAGCTCAAATATCATGTCCATGATTATCTAATTAAGAAATGATCAACCAACTTATTGCTTTGCATGGACTATGTATGTTTTACCACATATGTACCCATCAACGGGTAATAATCCAACCTTGCTAATACTAAATAAGAAACCAATAAAGTTCAAATAGCAAAGAGCATATGTGATAATCCATGAGTAGTCAAAGTAGAGTAATAAATTAACTTGATAACCACATAATTTGATAATATAGGACTACTCTATCAATAGGATCATTCATAAAGTAAACCAATAAATAATTATGATCCGTCATAAATTCCATCTAAACACCATATAAACAAACCAATGGAAAATATATAGAAAAGAGACAATCTTATTTAAATCATTGCAAATTTATTCCAAAAAAATGATAATATAATAAAATCATGACACAAAAGATGAGAGAAATTTAAGAGATGCTTGTCAATGACTAGTATGAAAGGAAGTTAAAGCGATGAATCACAAATCTCAATGGAAACAAGATAAAATACAAAATTTGTCAAACTAATTTTAGAAACCAAACATATGTATCTAAAATAGAATACAAATCAGAAAGAATTCATAAATCTTGTTTTTGTAAACTAGCATATCACATATAGATTGAAGTTCAAGAAGATAGCTAGATGAGTGAAAGTGAACAAAAATTATGTAGCTTAACAATACATCGCAAATAAGCAAGCTAGCTACATAACTAATTAAGATTAATGAGATAGGCCATTAACATGATAAATGTGCTCATTAAATCTTAAGTCACTAACACTAAAAAATACATGCTTAAGCATAGAGTTCATAATAAGGGTAATACATTTTGAATGATCAAAATGATTTATATACTCTTTGCTAAGCAAGGATAAGAGTATAAGATAGCAAGTAAATGAATTAGACTCTCATCAAGTAAAAGACAAAAGAGATGTTCATGAAAACACAATAAAGCAAATCTCTTTGCCAAAAATATTGAGATTAACCCAAGATAATGAAATAATAGATTGATCTAGAGAATGTAAAATTATAACCATTATGAAAGTGTATTCTCTAGAAATGGAAAATCTCAACATAAAAGATTAACCCATAGTAGCTAAAGACATGAGAAGTATTATATATCAATTACATGTATTCTCATGTGCTACAAAACATCATTGGGCAATAATAATAAAATATTTATAGCTCAAATATAAGGCTAGATATGATGAAGTATTCTGGAACTTAGGAGAGGATCCAGAACTAGATAATGGTTGCAAGTAGACCTTAATAAATCTTAAGTCTATAAAGTGTTGATCACTTTGGGTTAGCTGTAGGGGCCGGTTCCCAGCTAGCGGTAGTCCGAAGACTGGTGCACCGTGTCGCTTCAGGCTATTTACACCTGTATGACAGAAGGACCCTTTCGGCTTGTTTCCAAAATGTTCTTTACTTTTAAGAACTTAGATTTAAAGGAATGTATGCAGTACTATCAAACAACATCAAACTCCAAAAATCCTTAGTATAAGAAAGGTAAATACCCAAATAGTAATCAAAGAATGATTATCAAAATTTGCTAAGAATATTTTCAAAACGAATATTTTCATAATACACTTATGGAGAAAAAATATATAGAAGATACATGTGCAAAATGTGCACTAATAAGTATGATAATTATAACAAGTAAGGTAAAGCACAAAACCAAATAATTCTTAAAAGAACTTCCATAAAAGTCATGAACAAGACACTAATAAATATTTTCTCTCAACATTCCAACTTAAAGACATTTGAATAAATAAATATCAATATTTGGAATCAATAATGGCCCTTGGATCTATAATTTGATCAACGGCTGAGGCTGTTTCCGGTTCTGGAACAGCTAGGCCGAATTCGGCCTGAACTCTGGTAAGGGCAGAGTTCGGCCCGAATTCCGGATTCTGGTGACAGAACTGGAATCAGGCTGAAAATTGGTTAAGCGAAAAAGATCAAAATAAGAGTGAAAGACATGTATCCATAAAGTCAACAAATAAAAGCCAATAAGATATCATCAAAAAAAAGACTTTAAGGAGGAAGCTAATTGATTCAAGAAAAGATAACACAAATTTGGTCAAAAGAATCAATAGCCAAATTATAAGGTAAGCACAAGTATGAATAAATACTCTTCAAAATAATATGAAACTTGAGCTTATCTCATATGCCCACATAAAGATATTTATACAAAGATAGATGTCAATATAATAAATACATGATCTACATGTAAATGAAGATTTAATGAATATAGTCATGTATCCATCATGAATGTTTGAAAAACTATCACAAATTCAAAAGCACGTATAAATAGACTTTATTAGGCAAAGACATAATTGATTCTCAATAGGATAATCAAAATAAAATATGAGAATCAATAATGAATATATTATGTAAGCACAAGGTTAACAAGAAGTATAAGTATATACTTATCAAGTGATAATAAGCTTGTGCTAAACACATATATTCACAAATACCAATGATATACTAAATACAAATTGGCAAGAAGTAACTATCTCAAAACTTTTAAAGATGAAGAGATAAAATCATATTAACTCAAATCAAAACCAAGGTTATATGGACTAGAGTGATATACTTGCTTTGTAAATAAGGATTAAGAATAACGAGCATGCATATATAAATGTATCACACTACTAGAAAATGAGTGATAAACTACATAGTGTGAACTAATCATATAAAGCTATGTAACTAGTCATGCTATATAAAAGAAATAGAAAGAAAATCAACTAAGCATGCTAGTATTATATCTCACATTAATTTATATAATAAGCAACTAAAAGATATCAATGTGAGCTAGTAGCAAGACATCAAAAGAAACATGCTAGATTCAACAAATATAAACCATTTAAAGAGAATCGTTTAGCATGTTACCAAAGTGGCTCTAGTGGCCACACTTATGTTGGTGCAATTGCTTGGAAGATGACCTTTGAGCTTTGTAACCACCAACACGCTTCCTCGGTGCTATGTTCCGATATAAGAAGCTCCACCTACAATATTAGGCGAAGACTTTGGTATCCAAATAAACTTGGATCCATATTTGTTAGCTTTAGGGACCCATATACTATTTACTCTAGCATTGGTAGAAAAACTCCTACGAATAGGACAAGTTACACTCATGTGTCCAATGCGAGAGCAATAGAAGCACCTAATACTAGTGTGTGCACATGTATCGGAATGAGCATAATTATGAACATGTGACATACTAAAATGATGAACATTTCTAGAGTGAGCATGCATGGATTTGGTCTTAAGACTATCATGTTCTAATAGCAAATCATTATGCACACAAGTAAGAGAATCAAATTTAGTATTTAAAGCATAATTCTCTTTTTCAAATAAAGCAATTCTAGAAATAAAATCATCATTTTGTTTCTTTAAAGAGTCAATAGAAGAATCATGCAAATGATTTAACTCATTTGCTTGCTTCTTAAGATCTTCTATTGATGAGGAAAGAGATTTAATTTTCAAAAATAAAGAATCATTCAAACTCTTTAAAGAAACACAAGATGAGTTTTGAGAGTCAAGTCTAGATAATAAATCATTGTTATTATTTCTCAAAAACTTATTAGCTTCTTCTAAATGAATAACCTTTTCTACAAGTTCTTCATTTGTAGAATGAAAAGCCTTAGCAAACTTTAAGGAATGGTTAGCCATGGCTTTCCACTTAGAGCACTTATTGCATTTAGAAGAAACATGATTGTATATGCTACTAGAAGTAAAACCCTCTTCATCGGAGGAGGAAGAATATGATGCCATACACAAATAAATAAGGATCTACTCTAAGGATGTTAAGCCTACAATAGAGACCTTGCTCTGATACCAATTGAAAACACAGGTGTAGGCAACTCTAGAGGGGGGTGAATAGAGTTTGTGTCGATAATCACCAAATAAAATTTAACTCTATATCACCTCCACAAAATAACTATCAAGATAGTAAATAAATCAGAAGGAAATGCGGAAGTAAATAAAGATCAGAAGAGCATACGCAAACACAGCAGTTTTAACCTGGTTTCCCTCATGGAGGACTAGTCCAGGCCTGAGAACTCTAGCTCAGGATTCAAATCCACTATTTGTGAAATAGTAGTTTACAATCCGTGCCTTTTCTTCAGAAGAGCATGTCAACTTCTTACAGAGGATCGCAGTGGCGATTTGCTTGGAATTGTCCAAGCGACTTGGAATTGTCCAAGTGACTTTTTTTTTCAACTCTTGCACAAAAACTTCTAGCTGAATCGCACTTGAGCACCTTGGGGCTTAGGAAGTTTTGTGGCTAGTAGATTGGAAGAGTAAAGCTCTTGACTATATAGGCTATGTAAGAGAAGAAGAAGAGAAGAGTGGATGGTTTCAAATGAGAGAAACCAAGGCCTATTTATAGGGTTCGGGACAAGCAGAATTCGGCCAGAATTCGGTATGGATAATTCAAATTTTTGGCCGTTGGACAGCTTGTAGCAAGCAGGCCCTAAAAATCAGGGTGCTGGAAATCAGGGGACAGAGTTCGGCCCGAACTCTGTGTGGAGGCAGAGTTCGGCCCGAACTCTGTCGCCAGTAGACAGAATTGGTCCATTGGGCTTTTGGACTTTGTGGAGCTTGGGCTTGGTTCAGGAATTGGTCTGTTGTATGGTAGAGCTTTGGAGAGATATGCTAGGGGTTGAGATGACTCAGTGCGACTCAACGTACACATTCTCCTAGACTCAATAAATTGAAGATTACAGACTTGGAACAAGTAGAAAAACCAAGAGCCCTTTGATGATGCCTTTCTTCTGATATTTGAGCAGCCCTGAAGACGTCTTTTTCCCTGACAGCAGTCGTCCAAAGATATAGAGATCTGGAAATCTGAATACCTTTCGGGGGCTTCGCCCCCGAACCCCCGACGGGGGGCGCTGCCCCCTTGACCCCTGTCCGCTGACCGGGCAGCAGAACCCCCGATGCGAGGCCCCGGATAGGTCGCTAGGCGGTTCGGAGAAATCTTTTTGTATGACGCCGTCTTCGCTCCATCATTAATTCTTCATTGCCTATGTCCTGTTTGATCATGTTGGATCATGCTTACTGCATGTCTACAAATACATGTTAGGCCAGCAAAATATGTTGCAGTACGATACAAGCATAGCAATATAATATAGAACAATTAGGACAATGCTAAGTTTAAGTAGCAACATGATAGTGAGTATATGAGTATTAGTGACATCATTATGTTAAACTTAACTGATTAGCCATATTCAAAAACACAATATAATCATTGGGCCAACAATATACACATATATCTACATATCCTATATTCTAGCTATAGGATATAATACCTAAACTCCTATAAACTATAAATATATACATATAGCTATAATGTACACTTGATGGTAAGTATCTATATATATATGACCTATATATACAGGGATGGACTCATATATGGTCTAACTATATGGTTATGTGAAGTATAGTGCAATAGGGTGAACGGTCTCAGAAATTAAGTTACAGGACCAATGAGTGTGCAGTGGCTAATGAATTGTTCTGATACCAGAGTATGCAAATACAATGCAGTGAAGCATATGTAAATGCACGACATAAAGAAGGATATGCAGTAAAATGAGTAATCTAATGTGCAATGGTTAAAGTGGATTGCAGGACAAGAATTCAACCAGTTGTGAATTGAGGATGCAGGATATTCAAGTTGGCAGGCAATGAATGTAAATGAGTGCATGAATCAATGCATGCAATGAAGTATATGCATGATATCTAATACAGTGGATTCAAATGATTAATTGAAGGTGCAGTGCATACTCTAAGGTGCAGTTGGTTAATTTAGGAGCAAGACATGATGCTCGACTGAGCCAAGTTCAGATCTGAGCCAATAGGGGTCATGCAAGACATGGCAGATGCATGAAAAATCTCACTAAGGGTTGGACATCTAAATACAATGTAGGGACAGAACATCTACATGGGAATCACATAAAGTCTGACTGAAACAAGGAGTGAAGGTAAATTAATATGTAACATGCAGGGCCATAATGATATGGTCAAGACACCTTACATGTGGGTCTGAACTTCATCTAAATGCATGCACAAAGAGGAATGCAGTGAACTAGTAATGCAGTTGACATATGTAGGACACTCTACTCATGCTTTCCTCAACTAAATGGTCTGCCATTTGACAAACCAAAAGTAAGCATATCAAAGAATGACTGAACCATAAAATATGGTGTGGAAATAATCCTAGTTAAGGGACTGGTCAATGCAAAGAAATATGAAATATGAGTGATATGCAGTATGTTGCAAGTGATGTTTTCAGGACAAGCTTCTTGCAGGATATCTAACTTATGCACATGACAAATGAAGAGTGAAGTGATATGCCTAATACAGGGAATGCATTACCGGCAATACAATGAATGTATTTGCAATGCAGGATAACGGGAATGCAGTTTCCCTGAATGTGATTGTAATGGATATGTAAGGAACTATAGGCAGTGTGTGAATACAATGAATTATGTACAAGGCTCTCTGTGAGTAAAATGATTTGGTTATGTAGGACATGGCTAAGTAGCAGTAAGCTAAAGGTGCATGTGTCAAGTGTCAAGCCAAGGTGTTCAGACATGTGTGTGCAGCTATATGTCAAGAGTGAAAGCAGTGAGCTATGAGTGTCGAGTGAATGTGAATCATGTGCAAGTGTCCAAGTGTCAAATATGTGTGTCAAAGAGGTGTCAAGTGTCAAGGAACAATCAATATCAAATGTGCAGACAACAGAGTGAAAAGTGCAGCAGTGTGTCTCGACTGCTCAAGGCAGTACGGGATCTGTAGATCAAACTATAGCTCGAAACCCAATGGCTCGAAGCCTTACGACCATGGTCGAGGGTCAGACATTGCCCCTACCTAGTTCAGTGGCTAGGAAGAGAAAGTAGGGCTTGTTGAGTGCGGGCAGACACCCTACCAGCAGGGGACTGCAACAGTGCCAGTATAGTACAAATTGTGCAGGCAACCCTCGTACTGATGTGTCGACATAGATAGGATACGACACGTAGCACTACGTGTCACGTGCTCACGTCCACAGGTAGGTGGGGTATAGATCTAGGTGTCTGACACCCTGAATGGTGTCCAAGTGTCGTCGTGTCTCAATACGAAGGCCGTATCAGTGAGTGTCTGTGTGCTTGTGTGCGTGTGTGTAAAATCAGTGCGGGTGGGATTTCTCCCAATCTACTCGATGAAACTCTATAAAACTTTGTCAGTGCAGTGTCAGACATGTGCCCTAGGTGTCCACCAAGTTTTGTGTTAACCCGTGCTGTGGCATGTCCGCTACAGTGCCCGAGAAGTAGGGGACATCACGAGCCACGTGCAGTGTCTCGTACATGAGGTACGTGTCCAATTTGGACACAAAAAGGGTACAAAAATCAACTCAGTTAGACACGAATCCAGGGATCACATATAGATCTACAAAATCATTCAAATAGATTTCAAAAATATGAACAAAACCTCCTTTGAGGCATTTCGTCAAACACCTAAGCAATGACACTGATACGTGTCCAATACAAACACCAAACTAATTCTAATTCCTACTAAACTTCACCTACAGCTAGGGGACACCTAGATGGATGTATCTATGGAAAGAAATCAAGATTTTAAGGTGATTTGAAAGGATTACCTATAGAGAGCAAATCTCTAAGAAAAAGCCCCAAATAGTGAAGTCTCCTTCCTCAAGCAATGTCCCAATGAGCTCCCCTCCTTGTAAGCTAGCCTCCTTCTTCTACTCCAGATTTGGAATCAAATGCAAAAGATTGGGATCAATTTGGTGGAGGAATGGGGAGATTTGATAAAAGGGGAAGAAATTAGGGTTTCCTACAAGGGGGGTTCTAAAAAAGGCAAGTTGTCATGAAGAGAGATTATATAGGATAAAATTAGGTCATTAGTGGGCTATTGTGGCTGTCCAAATTAAGAGCTAGGGTTAGGGTTTCATGTAAATGGGCTTTGAGCCAAGTTTATAAGCTAGCTAGCTTAACCCCTCAACCAAAAAATCCAATGCACTAAACTCTCTCAATCCTCTCATGAACCCTAGTCACACTCAAGTCAACTAAGACCAACTTAAGTTAGATTAGGGTCCCACACCATGCTAACTAAGTCAACAAAGTCAAAATCAAACTCTAGGCTAGTCTCTAAAGTCACAACTAGCAAAAGTAAAAAATAACAACCATCAATCAAATAATTAACAAATAATTCCAAGAAACCAAAATGACCAAAATACCCCTAGGCCAAAAATGATAATTAATATCCTAATCACATGGTTAGGCTCTCGGTCAAGCAGTCTCTAAGATTTCACTAGCAAAATACAAAAATCACAAATCACCAATAAAAATAGTTTTAAAAGAATTAAAAATTACTGAAAATCATAACATGATTTAAATCTCATTATTAAAAGACTAAAATTATAAAAGTTTAAAATTAACCTTATTTTAGAAACTGGGTGCTACATACACCAAGATATCATCGATGAACACCACCATGAACTTGGCCAAGTACTGGTGGAACACCTTGTTCATCAGGTTCATGAATACTGTCAGGGCGTTAGTCAACCCAAACGGCAATACCATGAACTCAAACTGGCCATACCGCATCCTGAATGTTGTCTTCGAGATATCCTTCTTCACCTTCACCTGATGGTAGCCTGACCTCAGATCAACCTTAGAAAATACCCTCGCCCCACTTCAGTTATAACATATGAAAACCTAAGTATCAGATAAGTGCTTGCATACCCTTTATTTCTCAGGAAAACATACAAACCTACATAGCATTTTGAAACCTTCAATCTCAGTTATATGCCAACCTTCATATATATCATGTATCAGACAATACATTGCATAATGTGTATCAACAATGGTTCAAAAACCCCATTAACAACCCAAATCGAACATCACCATGAACCCAAACGTGTAAACATGTATCACAAACATAGTATATGCTAAAACATAACAAATTAACGATTTATTAACATTTAATTAATATTTAATCTCATAAATAGAACCCAGTATGCACAGTATCAGAGTTTTGAATGCTCGAGAGTCACAAACCCTAAATTAACATGTGAAGATCTAATTTAACATCAAATTAATATGTGATAACATGTTGTGCATATGTACTCATGTCTCAGAGGTCATCTTGTGTCCAAACAATTGGAAACGAGGTGTCCAAACATGATAAAATACATACAGACACAAACTGCATAGAGCAGTCTCGTGCGGCCAGTACGTGGGCTCATGGACACGACACGAGTCACGACAAGTCTCGTGCTCGTATCCACACGTAGACCACACATAGGGCTACACATTAGACATGACATGAGATACTCACGACTCGTATTCGTGTGATACGACACGCGTATCAGACACGAGTTTCCGTGCGTTTAGGTACAATGTATATTCAATGCACTCACGATTTTGTGTCCGATACGACACGAGACACCACAAAACTTTAGGGAAACATTCGTAGACATTGTTCCTACGTGTCCCTTGAGTTTTGTCTCATCTTATTGCGTGTCGTGTCTGCTGCATGCCTCGAGCAGCAGGACACGGCACGAGGTCGTGTATGAGCGTGTTCGTGTCCATTTTGCACACGGACGCACGAAATTGTGCTCAGAGAAGTAGATCTAAGATCAGCATGCCACAGGCTAAAAATTCATATAATTGTTTGCAGAAAATAAGAATAAAAGTTCTATTGAGGCATTTCATCAAACACACATGCAAGGACACTGATACATGTCCGATACGCACACCAAATCAATACCAATTTCTACCAAACTCACTCTACAGCTAGGGGACACCTAGATGGATGCATCTATAGAAAGAAATCATAGATTGAAGGGTTTTGGTAGGATTTACCTATTGAGAGAGATCTCAATCAAAAAGCCCAAAATGAGAAGTCCTCCTCCAATAGCAATGGCCAAGTGAGCTCCAAACCTTACAAGCAAGCTCTCTTCAACCTCTACTCTAGAAATGACCTCCAATGCAAGTGAGTGGGATCAATTTGGTAGAGGAATGGTGAGATTTGATAATTTAGGGAAGAACTATTAGGGTTTCTAAAGGGGGATTTCTAAAAGAGGCAAGTGAGCATTAAGAGACATTATATAGGGGTGTGATTAGGTCTCCAAGGGCTATGATGTGGCTGGCCATGTAGGGATTAGGGTTAGGGTTTCTTGGAAAATGGGCCATAGGCCTTGAGCACTAGCTAGTTGGCTCAACCTCCTAACTAAAAGTCCAATAACTCTAAGCACCTAATCACTCCATGAAACCTAGCCACACTCAAGTCAACTTGGGTTAACTATGTTAGATTAGGGTCCCACTACCATTCTATTATGCTAACTAAGTCACCAAAGTTATGGTCAAACTCTAGGCTAGTCTCCATAGTCCCAACTAGCAAAAGTCAAAAAAATCACAACACCAATTGTAGCATCCAGTTTCTAAAATGAGGATAATTTTGAACTTTTGTATTTTTAATTACTTAATAATTTTATTTAAATCATGATATGATTTATGGTAATTTTTAATCAATTTAAAACTATTTATAATCCTGAATTGTGATTTTGATGTTTTGCTAGTGCAACCCTAGAGACTGCTTGACCTAGAGACTAACCATGACCACGGAAACCTAACCATGTGATTAGGATAACTAATTGTAACTTTTTAGACTGGGGGTATTTTGGTTATTTTGACAATTTTATGAAATTGTGATTTATATTAATGAAATATGTGCTAGCTAATTATTTGAGACTTGACCTAGAAGTTTAGCCTAATCTAGATTAGCCTTGAGGTTAGAATCATGACTAGGACATTCCTAATAGGTGCCAAGTTTACAAATATCTAGATATTTGGATTGGTAAGATATTTACATAGATATTACTAAAGAAAACCTACTTTGTATGTAAGCCTTTGATTAAGACTTTAATTGCATGGAAGAACCTTAGCCACACATCTAGACTTTATCTAAACCCTAATTTCTTTTGCTATGACCAGCCACAACCTAATAATTCCCTATAAGTATCAACCTATAGAGTTCTTGCCTCTTTTAGAATGCTTACAAAGAGCCCTAACATAGTTCTTCCCCAAACCTTCACCAATTCTTCATTTCTCCTCTAAATTGGACCAAACAAATTGCGTTGGACTCCCCTACAGTAGTAGAGGCTAGTGGAGGCTTGCTAGCAAGGATTTGAAGAGCTTTGGGCAATAGGAGTTCTAAGGAGGATTCTCATTTTAACCCTTTGCATTGAGATTTACTCTCAATAGGTAAAACCTATCAAACACCTTTAAATTCCTAATTTCTTTTCATAGATGCATCCATTTAGAGTTTCCCTAGGTGTAGCCCAAGTTTGGTAAGAAACTGTGTCCATTTAGTGTCCGTATCGGACACGTATCGGTGTACTTTTGAAAGTGTTTGGTAAAATGTCACATAGAATTGAAAATCAGTAATTTGTAAAACTAATTGAACAAAAATGTAGATCTATATATGTATTTCAACTTTTGTGAATACTGTGCATGCTTTCGTGTCCCCCTCGTGTCCTAAATCGAACTAGACACACAACACGACACCCCCGTGCTGTGTCCTGCTACCCGACCCCTATTTCTCTCTACACAGGATACGTGGACACGATATTTTTGGTAGATGTTGGGGCAATGTCTAACATTAACCTCCTAAATTTTTAGGATGCCCTGTACCGTGTCGGACATAAAAACCCGCTCGCACTGATCTTACAATGCTGCACCCGTGCGAGCAAGGCTTACTGACACGCACTTCGTGTCATGTCCTGTCACCACGAGGACCCAATTCAGGGTGGTGGACGGGTAGCCCTACTATGGGCGAACATAGGAACACGTGCACGAGGACACTGGTGTCGTGTGTCGAGTGCACGAGCCTGTGCACGCCCGCACGAGGCAGTCTTCCCTGACTGTTTTGAACTGAGTTCGAATTTCGTTTAGACACGTCGTGTCCACTCTTGTGGACACGAGATGACTTGTATGACACGTATACATATACATGAATCATTACCAACCACAAATTTGATGTTTAATTACATTTCGAATGGTAATTTAAGGTTTGGAGGTGATTTTTTGATACGGGTGCAGTTTTAGTTTTCTGAGTTTTTTTAATGCGTTTAATTGATTTAAAATATATTTTTTGCCCGATTATATATGTTGACACATCAGGGATATTGGACTTCGTGTCTGGGTTCAATGTGGAGAAGTTTTGGTTGAGTTTTAGGTGTTTCAAGTGTGTGATTAGGAGTCATATTTGGGACTTGGTCTTTTCATTCCTGTTTAGAAAGTAACATGGCCACTTGGCCATGTTTGCAAATGCAGCAGGGGTTATGTTTCTGAGTGTATGTGAGGGGTAGCCACTTGTGACTGTCTAGTTAGAATTGGTGTGTGTGGTTTGTGTTAGAGTGCCATTTGTGTGTAGCTAAGTGGAATGTCTAGGAGTGTATCCAAATATTGGTACGTATCTCACAGTATAGTGTATATAGATATATATGTATCTAATGGTAAATGGCAAGATATATAGTTGAATATATATATAATTTTACATATATGTATGTTAGAATGTATACTTTGTATATAGGAGTTAAGGAGGTTTTGAGATATCAACTAAATATAGGTTCAAGAGGTAGTTGGCTAAGATAGGGTATTAGAGAAGGGGTTAATAGTATAGGTAAGTTGAGGACTTAGGAATGGTAGAGTATGTATGCAATGTGGGGATAATGAATGAATGTGTAGATGCATATATGTATGCATGAGTATATACAATATAGTGTTAAAATGAAAGCAAGTATAAATGTAATGCAAGTACCTATGTATATACTTGTGTGTGTTACTTTTGGCTTGTGTTTGTGGCTATCCTAGATTGCTAGACTAGGCTTGGTTAGGCCTAAGAGTTGAGTTAACCTAGATAGACTAGATGGACCAAGTTTGGCCCAAGTTTAGCCAAGTTGGACTAGAATGTTGACCCAGAGTTGACTATGAGTGGACTTGACCTAGAAATAGACACACTAAGCCTATTTAGACTTGTAGACTATAGTTTGACTCTTAGTTTGACCTAGACAGTTGACCAAGTTGACCAAGAGTTGACTTTGACCTAGTTTGACTAGAATTTGACCAAACCCTAAGCAGTTGACCTATTTTGACCTAGACAGTTGACCAAGTTGACCAAGAGTTGACTTTGACCTAGTTTTACTTAGAATCATGTAGTTTGTATTGCAGATTTTTATTATTACAATTTGAGTACTTAATAACCTGTTTTACTCTAAATAGGACTCTGTGACATCAGTTCGGACATCTATTCATATCAGTCATTCAGGGTGACAGGAGAGTACATTATCTGATCGTTTCATACTTGTCAGGACTTATATTCTTGTTCTAGATTACTTTACTTGATACTGGCACGATTGTTATCACAGATTGGTACTATATGGATCTTCTCTTGCGATGTTATCCCCATTGTGTTCAGCAGATACATATTGTGATGCGCGTTTCATGAACATATTATATTTATTGTACACCCATATTCATGTATACTCATTGTGCAATCTTGTACTCTCATGATCACATGAGCTTCATGGAGAAACTATTGTACAAGGTAACGTAACTGGATTGGATCCTTGTGTATTGATTGGAGAGGGTGAGTAGGAAATGGTTATGTAATCAAATCCCATTGTACAAATATTGTATATGTCCATTGTACACTCACGTATGATGGAGTTACCATTTTATTGTATAACCTAACCTATTTACATAACCATATTGTACTCTAAATCACTAGTACTTGCAGTTTTACTTATCCTATATATATTTTCAGTTATAAATTCTCTCTCGTTTTCATGTACATCTTCTTATCATGTATCTTACTCTTTTGCATGCTTTATATTTCCTAACATGTTATGAACTGCATGAGATGTATTGTGCTTGCTCCTGTCCTGACTGGATACAGATGATGATGGTGACTGCCCTACCTTCTATGGGGCATATGAGGGTGACATTCAGGAGCCTGAGGAGCATCTAGCTCAGTAGAGGGTGCCTAGTTTAGTCTAGTATTTATAGTTTTATGTTTGTATCGAATTGTTCCGATTGTTAGTTGAGACTTAGTTATATTCAGGACTTGTATTTATTTGTGTTGAACATCTATTTGTGTGGTGTGATAACTCTATTTATATTCAGTTTCTTCCTTTTTATCTGATTCCATATCGTGCTCTATCTTTCCTAGACTTGTAATTGAGATATAGAGTTGAGATGTTATATTATACCTCCGTACGGAGATGACAGGTTTATATATCTTGTTGTTAGATGTTAGATGTTATAGATGACCTATACAATATTCTACCGCCGACACTGCGGCGTAGACTGGACGTACCCACGTTCTCGGGCCCCTAAATAGGGTGCGGATCGTGACACCAATGCAATAAATAATAAAATAATTCACAAAAATTAAAATGACAAAAATACCCTCAAATTAAAATATGGTTGTGACAATGAAGCCAAGAGAGTCGCTTGCGCTCAACTTTAACTTCAGTTGAATGTGCACGACTGGTAGGCTGTACAAAAGCAAGCGATCCGTCGCGATGACTCCATCGCGTCGATCTCTTGGGCTACATTCTGCAAGGCCTTCGAAGTCAAGTATCTGCCCACGATGATCCGTCAGGCCAAAAAAAATGAGTTCATACAGATGAAGCAGGGAAACATGACAGTACGTCAGTATGCTACAGAATTCAACAAGCTGGCCTGATTTGCTGGGATCTATCTGCCAACGACGACGAGTCGAGCACGAAAATTTGAAGTGGGCCTGAGTCCTTCCATTTCGGCTTACGTGACTGTCCTAGAGTACCAAACAATGGGCGAATCTCTCAATCATGCCCTCCACCTCGAGCCTCAATACCCTTCACTTGCTATCGGTACTGTGTATACTTGTAATCACAAGCGCCATGGCAGGAGGTAACAACACGCATAAGCATCCAAACTACAACAACATAGGCAGCAACCAGGGAAGGAACCGAGTAGTCTGCGATCATTGCCATAAGGAGGGGCACGTGGCTAACGAATGCCGAATGAAAAGTGGAGCATGCTTCATGTGCGATCGAGTAGGGCACGTGGCACACAACTTCCCTGAAGATGGGCCGAACCAACGCCCATCGCGACCACAGTACCAGTAGAACCGAGGCCAACACTACAAGAAAAATGACTTTTGGTGACGATTTTTCTCCGTTGCCAAAGGGTTTAGCTGACGGTTTTCCTTCCGTCAGCTAGGCCAGTGTCAGCAAAAGTTCCCACTTTAGTTGACGGTTGCCGGAGTGACTTTAGTTGACAATTTTTAGCCGTCAACTAAACCCAATTTTTTGACCATCAATATAAGTGTATACTTTTTCTGACTGTAGCCTAGCTGACGGTGATTGACCGTCAACATAGGTTATTTTTGTTGACGTTTTTTAGCCATCAGGAGACCCTGTTTATCAATTCTCATTTACATTGTCGGTTCCCGCTAGTTCCCATTTACGTCACCAGATATACGCATAATATAAATTACAGAAACACATAATATAAATTCAGAAACTCTCACAAACATCAAATAACTTATAACACATTTCACATTAACAAAAACAAACGTGTTCGTACAATATTTAATGAGTACAACAACAAAAAGAAACTTGTTCATAGAACCACATTCGATACATGATACCAACCCCATCACCAAAGATTAAAGTGCCAAAATACAACAAAATACCATTAACCGAAGCCCGCAGCTTCACAAACATAAGATACCCAAAACCGAAGCTCGTAGCTTCACAAACACAAGATGCCCGAAACCGAAGCCCGCAGCTTCACAAACCATCATTCATCGAATCCTTGTATCCAATTAAAAACACATTATTAGCTTCAGAGTTTAGTTAAGTAGATGTATCACAGCTAATATCTACTAGGTATAGTTACTATCAAAGTACCAGAGCTAATATCTACTAGTAGTGGCTTCAAGATAAAAAAAATGATATCAAATGATACCAATCAGATTTGCTTCCAGGTCTTCCTTACTATTACTATAACCGCAAATTCTATATCATATCGAAAAATGAAACAATGAACAACACGAGAAAATAAATGCTTCAAGGTGGGGATCAAGTTGGTATCCCAAAAAAGATTTATGTCGAATAAAATAAAATGTGGTAATTTATCCTACATAGAGGCCTTAAAGAGAGGCATTGACATCTAACCATGCAGTGTTTCAAAATTTCGTGCGCCAATTTACTTGTTTACTTGAATACAAAAGCACAAAGAGATAGTCATAGTACTCTCCAAATAACAAAGATTAAATATTCATGAATTTTTCCTAGATGATCATCCCAATGTTCATGAGCTTAAGATTAGTCGAATTAAAGAGAATATTAAATGAATTATCTGGAAATTGTTAGAATTTGGGAAAGGGTAATTTCATTAGGTGTCAAAGCCAAACTAGAGAGAGAGAGAGAGAGAGAGAGAGAGAGAGAGAGAGAGAGAGGATACATGGCAATGAGGACAAAAGTAGACAACTATAAGATAGCTATCATGTAACATCATGAGTGACATAACTAAAGTCTAATAAGTATAATCAGACTAAGATTATACACTCCTACTTATTACTTCTCTCTCTTAAAAAAACTCCTGCTTATTAATATACTAACAGACAAGATGGATGTTTTTACATGTACGTAATGTCCTATGTGTGAACATGTATGGGTGTGTGTGACAAAGGGAAGATGTGCATATATGCTTGTTCATTCTCCATTATGTACGGCCAATCCACAAGAATCTGATTGGGAAGGCAACAATACTAATTTCTATGCAGATGCAACACATCATGGAGCTGAAGTAAATTGAAAGATTAGTATCCGAATTCAAGAAAGTGCAAGTTACTAAAGAGCCTAATTGTATTTACAGCCGGTATGACACTTTAAATCAATATACAATCAAAGCTCGTGCTTATATATTTAGTATGTCCCAGTGTCTTCCCTTCAAATCTATTCAAAGCACATGCTGAGTAATCAAATACTCTTGCAGAAGTATGAGTTTCTACTGGTCATACCACTACATCAAAAATTCATATATTAAACTGATAGTGTGCGGTTGATGGGTATACTAACTGAAGTTATACAAGAAGTGCAGCAAGTACCTTGCATATACAGAGTACCACAACCACTGACTACTATGCTCTATAGAGATCCAATCTCCTGGAAGCTCAGCAGCAATTTGTTCTTAGCCTAACGGAGCAAATTGCCCAAAATGCTTGTACCTTTGATGAAAAGTCAATGCAAAAAATAACTTTTCAGTGGACTACGATGGCAGGTCCAGATTTACTACCACATATGTAAAATGATTTAAACTAATAATTTATCACAGGAGACGTTAGTTATCTGTCAATCCCAACCTCAACCAGATACCAATATGAATAAAGGACAAGAGTTATCTTTCTTCATAAATAATCTATCATGGTGAAGGATCAATCCTAATTAGCAGTACAATAACTCTCAGGTGTCTCTTGACTGTCAACTCGGCATCCTGCTTCATCTCTTGTAGATATTTTACTAAAGCTACATTTTATATACTCATTTTTTGTCTGATTAATCTAAAAATGATTCAGACTCTATTGCTTCTCTCCATGCTTCTATTCTAAAATCTAACCTTCCTAATCTCATCAGCTAAAACAATATCATCCAACAAGTAACATTCTGAATGAGATGTATAGAAGGAAAAATGATGACTATTTGATTATATACGACGATGAAGCAAACATAGTAAGATGCAGAAAAAGAGAAAGGAGAGAATGGTACCGAAAGGGGAGAAACCGATGATGGCCTATTTCTTTAAATCGGAGAGGACCTTCAGGATTTTCTTCACTGTATTTCATTTTATTAAAACATCTAGCAAGATAATTGCCTTGTTGTGCAGCAACCTGGTATATTTTTTATGAATAGTATGAGTTGCATGGAGGGTATGTGTATCTGGAACTGCACTAAAAGTTAATTTCTTCCTGTAAAACTAAAAGCAACTTTCCATTAATGATGAATTACCTGAGCTATCGCGAGAAGAGTCTTAATTTGTGAATCAACATTAGCAAGAGCTTTCTTGAACTCTTCTATATCCACTTCAACAACTTCTTTCCTAGCATTATCTTTGGAATCATTCAATAGATCCATAATGTCACTCATGTGCTTGTTCTTCATATAGAGTTCCACCCAAGGGTATCTTATGCAAATATCTTCTAAAACATCACGGATTCCTTTAACACTTAGAGTTCCAGAATTGTCTTTGTCCGCCACCTTAAAACTTTCTGAGATATCTTCCTGTAAGCATTCTAAGTTAAATATAACCAAGGCAACTAACATAAATAATACACCAGAAAACTAATATTGGCAAGATGATGAGACTTGATCGATCTGAATAAAAGAAAAGGACTATCACAAAAATTTGCCAAGATGATTATTAGCGGTCTTGGCCATTAGGTTTTTGAATTTTTTTTGAGAATATTACTTGTCTTTTTCAGACTATACATTAGTTATAGTTAAGAAGTACACTAGAACAAATTAAACCTCAGTCAGGTGAAAAGTATGCAAGATAAATAAAATGGTGAGGTGATTAAATTCACAAAAGGATCAAACTTCATATTAGCATTTGGACGAAACTTTCCTAGGAGGGATGCTGAGCTGCTCGTAGAGAGCCATCTTCTTCCTGGGACGCACTCTGGGACCCCCTTTCTCTCTATCATTCATGTGTAGCCTTGGGAACAAAGGCTCCATGGCCTTCCCCTCGTCTTCCCCCCCCCCCCCCCCCCCTCCCCCCCCCCCCCCTCCCCCCCCCCCATTTCATCAACCAGAGCCAATTTTTTATTTTCTATTGAG
Source organism: Iris pallida (assembly GCA_029216955.1). Taxonomy (NCBI): domain Eukaryota; kingdom Viridiplantae; phylum Streptophyta; class Magnoliopsida; order Asparagales; family Iridaceae; genus Iris; species Iris pallida. Next base: position 9,590,571 of record JANAVB010025598.1, on the reverse strand, counting down.
AAAACCCAAAACAAAGATCGAATCTTTCTCCCCGAAATTAGTTAAAAATTATGAAGAATCTAACCTTTTTGAGCCTAGACAGATCAAAAAAGTCCAACTTTGACTCAAAATCGATCCGAAAGGCTGAAAAAATTCAAGCTTTTTTCCCCAAATCGCAACGATCCCTAATAATCAAACAATCTGGAGCAGACCAGTTGGAATGTAGGGAAAGATTACTAGAGGGGATTCGAAGAGATTAGATTCGATAGGGGGAGGGAGGGGATTAGGGTTTTGTGGAGGAGAGTTTGGACGGCGCCATGGATGGAGCTCGGCTAGGGTTAGGGTTTTGCGGCAGGGGGTTGGAGGAGACATAAGGAGGGCAAAGGATTTGAGGAGGAGAGGGGAAAGATGAGGGTTTGTGAGACGTGGGATGAATTTGGATTTGAAGAGGAGAGGTTGATGAGGAGGGGATTTTCTGAGTGAAGAAAAAAATTCGAAGATGAGCGGGGTTATGATCAGTGAGATTTAGGTTTTCTTCATATAATATTTGGTGGAAACTGTCATGAACCCAAACATTTCAAAATTTTTACAATAATGACATCTGAAATAGACGCGAAATTTTTTCCCTGACTTTAGTTGACGGCTTTAACCTACCCGTCAACTAAAAGTGGTAGATTTCGTGACGGTCTCTCGAAACCCGTCAACTAAAGGGGTATAATATTCTATACTTAACACAAAAGAGGGGTTTACTTGACACAATGCCTAAACCGTTAAGTAAAACCGAATAGTTGACGAGGATTATTGTCCGCCAATAAAAAGACCATCAATAAATGTTATTTTTCTTGTAGTGCAAGCACCTCAAGCTCCTCAAGTCGTGCACCCTAATGGCCAAGACCGCTGTCCTAATGCCCAGTGACGAGTCTACGCCATGACCCGACATGAGGCATTCGTATCTTTTACGGTCGTGGTATATTACTTTTCAATAAAAAGCCTGTTCGCATTTTGTTTGATTCAGGTGCCACACATAGCTTTATATCAGGAGATTTTGTCACCGAACACAAATTTTTTATGACACCGTTAGGCCTCGATATTAATGTTAGCGTACCGTCAGATACGCCACTACTTGAACACTTAGACTATAGAGACGAAATCATTTCTATCGGAGGTAAACATGTGTATCTTGATGCGATAGTTCTTGATATTATGGACTACGACATCATACTGCGAATGGATTGGCTCGGTGCTTGCAATGCCACCATCGACTGTACAGGAAAGATGATCACCTTCCGCATACCTCGAGTGCCAGAATTATGTTATTAGTATGGTGAGGCATTGTCGACCTGCATGGTGATCTCGGTGATATCTGTTCAAAGAATGCTGTATTCTGGATTTGAAGGCTATTTGGCGTCCGTTCGAGACATACGATAGGATGGTGCAAATGCGGGTCAGACTGATTTTGTAGCAGAATTTCTAGATGTGTTTTCGGATGAGCTACCTGGCTTGCCACATGATCGAGAGATCGAGTTCACCATCGACACATTTCTCGACACCCGACTGATCTCCAAAGCTCCATACAGAATGGCCCCTATAGAGCTTAAGGAACTCAAAGTATAGTTGCAAGAGCTGCTCGACAAGGGATTAATACGGCCTAGCGTCTCACCATGGGGAGCGCCCGTGTTATTTGTCAAGAAGAAAGATGGCACAATGCATCTTTGTATCGACTACTGAGATCTGAACAAGGCTACAGCCCGAAACAAAAATCTATTGCTCCACATAGGCGACCTGTTCGATCAGTTATAAGGCAATTCAGTGCTTTCTAAAAATTGATCTTTGCTTGGGTTACCATTAACCCAAGATCAGGCCAGACGATGTGTCAAAGTCAACCTTTCGCACTCGATATGGCTATTACGAGTTCTTAGTAATGCCGTTTGGCCTAACGAATGCCCCCGTTGCCTTCATGGATTTAATGAATTGGGTGTTTTGACCCTTCCTCGACAAGTTCATAGTAGTTTTCATTGACGACATACTTGTCTACTCGATGGACAAATGACAAGATGCTGAGCACCTGCGGACCGTGCTTCAGACCTTCGAAAAAATCTGTTGTATGCGAAGTTGTAAAACCCCCAAATTTTTATGGATTTTTTTTGCTTAAATTAAAATTTTGATATTTTAAAATGATCTGTAACTTGATTTATTATTTTTTTGTATAATAATAATAATAGATCTTTTTATAAAAAAATGCATGTATAAAATTTCTTTTTACAAATATTTATGAAATAATTATTTACATATATATATTATTAGGGTTAGGGATTTTTCCAAGTATTTTATTGATTAAATATAAAGAATATTGCCTATATAATAAATTACATATACTCCTTCTGTAACACCCAGTTTTTCAGAAGAGGGTAATTTTGAAATTTTGTAATTATAATTATTATTTAATGGTATTTATTTTATATTATAATTTTTAGTGATTTTTAATTATTTTTAAACTATTTAAATTTATGACTTGTGATTTTTGGTGTTTTGCTAGTGAACAGTAGAGACTGCCTACCCTAGAGCCTAGCCATGTGATTAGGGTATTTTTGGACATTTTAGGGTTATTTGGATTTATTATAATTTATTTGAATTTATGGGAATTTTAGAATTTATTTTGGAATTGTTTGAATGAGGGTTGACTAGGTTGACTTTGACTAGCAATGACCTTGGTAGGCTAACCTAGAAGCTAACCCTAGTTGTGTTTGGACTTGGTTAGGTCATTTAACCCTAGTTAGACTAGAGTTGACCCATGGTATGGTTATTTGACTTAAGTTAGATTTAAGTCATAAGCCATGACTTGTGATTAAACCTTAAATCAATAACTAGCCTTAAAGCCCATAGGCCCACACCATGTACCCAAACCCCCACCCTAATCAGCCCATGGCAGCCAACCTAGGGTTCCACACCCTATTTAATGGCTCTTCCATTTGTTCTTGCCTCTTTTATTAATTCCTCCAAGTTTTTGAAGAAAGAGGTAAGAGCCATATTCCCCAATCCATAACTTTTCCATTTTAACTCCTTTTTGGCTCAAACCACTTGCATTAGATTCTAATTGTCTCCCTCTTACTGTTCATGGAGAGTATTCTCAGGCTTGGAGCAATTTGGAGAGTTTGGCTAACAAGGAGAAACCCCCTTTTTGGAGCTTTTTATTAGAAATTGAACCTATAGGTAACTTTCTATTCCTTCCATAGATTTTTGATTTCTTTGCATGAATAGGAAGCCCTAAGTATCTCCTAGCTGTAGGTATTGGTTTCGTGTCGAGTCGTGTCCATTTCGTATCCGTTTTGGACACGTATCATTGTGTTTATGCATGTGTTTGATGAAATGTCACAAAGGGAATTTATTTGCTATTTTTGAAAAGTAATTGAATGAAAATGTTGATTTATTTGTGTTTACTAATTTCCCCCAGGACTGAGTTGGTTTTCGAGTCGTGTCCGTGTCCAAAACGGACACAAATATGCCCGCAGCAGCCTTAGGGCAGTGCCCTGCTACTCGACCCTTAGTTCTCCACCTGTAGGACACTTGGACACCTGAAATTTGACACGAACCTGGAGGCTACCACTGACAGCATGTCCCCAAAGTTTGGGGACATTTGGTCTAATGTCCAGAGAGCAATCGAGCCCGCACTGACACGCCCTGTCGCACGTAGGCAGCTGTATATACGCACAGACACGCGCACAAATACGTGTTCGTGTCCACTCTGGACATATCATGGACACATCATGGTGGGTCCACTGTGTAGCCCTACACGTGGGCTACACGTGTGCATAACCACGTGTCATAAGGAGTCGTGTGTCGTGTCCACGACCTCAGTGAACACGTGCACGACGCCTACGTTTGTTCTGTTTCAGTTTTTGTGTTTTACTCGGGTTGGACACGTTGTGTCCAGTTTGTGGACACTGGGACACACTTCCAACACTCTCTCACATGTATCAGTAATTACCAACCAATTTCTTGCAATAATTATATGTTTTGATTCATTAATTTCAAGTTTTCCAAATTTCTGATACAAGGAGTTGTATCAGAGGCTACTCTGTACAATCCATGTTTAAATTCATTTTGCTGAGCTAAATTAGATGCTAACATGTTAGTTAGTTGTTGGTTGCATGCTAGATGTAGTCTAGGGTTTGATTCTTTGAATTGTGTTGAATTCGAGCATTGAGTTGGACTATATGTAACTGATACCTTCAGTTGAGAATTGATTTCCTTTCCCTTTCTTCAACTGAATTCGAAATAAATTTCTTAACTGCCAAAATGTTTTGGGTTACAATTGCCTAACTGTCATTGACAGCCACACACATCCACACCACTGTTCCTAATAACCACACACCATGTGCTCACACACTCACAGAAAATCTGCAAACCTGAGAACATGAGAGTAGGTTCACATTGTTTGATTTATTGATATCCTGAGAGAGAGCTTTTGAAAACCTGAATATTATATATATATATATATATATGTTAGTTTGAGTCTGCATGTTAGTGTGGGAGGTTTGTTATGAGGAAAGGTATTTGAGTTCGAATGGTTATCAAGTGTAGAGGTTTTGTTTTCAAATTCAAAGTTTGATGTTAGGTTCCTGAGAATTTATTTCCTAATTTTTTTATTGTCACAATTGATATGAGCACATGTATTAATGCCTGCTGAATTGGTTTATACAAATTAGATTAGGCTTATGATTTGAAATGGAATATTAGACTTGATTGTGAATAGGATATTAGACTTGTGTTGGTTCGTTTGAATTGGAAATTAGGAACTGAGATTGTTTTCTTTTTTTTAACTGTTGTGAATGAGTGATTTAATTATGTTTTCTTGTCACTACTTTCATTTTCTAAAATACCTGAGAAGTACTTACTGATTTCCTTTCCTTTTCGAAAACTGTTTTGGAATGAATTTCCTGAAAACCTGAGTTTTAAGACCATGCTTAGTGAACTGTATTGAAGGGTTTAACCCTTTTAATCTGAAATGTAATTCCAGATTTCATAATGTTGAGTAGTTACTGTCCTTGTTAAACTGTTATTTCAAAACCGAGAATTGATTTCCTTCTTTAATCTGAGAATTACTTGTGCAACCTAGAAACAATTCCTGAGTATTGAAAAACATCTGAACTCTAATTGACACTGTTTCCTATACACACACACACCCAAATGCAAATCTGAGAACCTGAAATAGTTTTGATTGTTCATGGGTTAACTAATTTAGAATGGTCATTAATATGAATTCTCCTACATGTATTAGTGACCTTGTGTTTGAATTCGAAATGGTTGGAGTACCATTTTCTGTCAACTGTTCATGTAACTGTCAATATAACTGAAAATTGAGAAATAAGTTTTGAATAGTTGTTAGATTGATTTTCCTGAGAATGAGATTTCCCTTGTTGAATCTGAAAATTTATTGGTTTAAAACTGAATTTGCATTACACTCTAAAACCTGGGTTATGAGACTGAATTCCTTTAGAACTGTAAGTTTATTTCCTTCCTTTTTGCAATGCTAAGTATGCATGTGTGAAACTTGAACTATTCCCTTTCCTTTTGTTTGTACTGTCAATCGATTTCTATTTCCTTTCTTCACTGATTTTAGTTGCCATGCCACACCCTTGACACAGGAATCACTTCACTGTTTGTGTCCAGGATTTTATACCTCACTGTCTCACTAACACACACACATGCCTCTTGTAATTTCACACACACACACAAGCCCTCATGCTAACACTCATTTCCTGTCACCTGGACACACACACAACTGTCACTTGGCTTCCTAATCCTGGAATAACCTGAGAATAATTGACATACTGGATTTGGTTTTGTAATCCCCTGTCACCATGTTTACTGTCTTGGTTTGTCAAATCTGAGAACCTATCACATGGCTATGATTCCCTTCTTATAACACTGTTAATTAGAGACAAAAACATAATTTCCTGAGAACACATTGTAGGACACATCACAGGTTCTAAAGCACATCCTGCACACATTGATGCATCACACACATTACATTGGTTTGATAGTATCACTCACATCACACATGCCTAAAACTGAGATTACACACTGTCTACACAAATTCTTACACACCCACACACACATGTTTCCCTTCCCCTCTCTCTAAAATGATGTTTGATTGGTATGATATATATATGAGATATGTATGTGTTGATTGGCATATATATATTTTCTATATAGGATTGGTATAGGTAGGCTATCCTTTATGCTTGCCTATATACATTAGTAATGTATAAATATATATGTGTATGATAACTATATTAACTTAGTATAATGTACAATATGTGTGAAATATGTGATATAGCCCACATGGCCTATAGGCTATATTTATGGCTTAAAACCTATGTGTATGGCATGTGTACTCCAATGAATGTGTGTGGTTGGGTTGTATAGCCTAGATTTGATGTGTGCTTGCTAGACTAGACTTGGTTAGGCCTAGTGAGACTTATTAGACTTGTTTGGGTTAAGTTTGACCTAGTTGACCTAGTTTGACTAGTCTAGTTGACTAGAGTTGACCGAGTGTTGACTTTAGTCTAGATTGACCTAAAATCATGTAGAATGCATAGTAGAACTTCATTATATCATTTTAGACTTGTTGTGACTTGTGCTGTTCTGATTAGGAGCCAGACACCTCTCCTCGGACAGTACATTTCATCCGGACACTCAGATACAGGCGAGTACATTCTCTGATCATTTCATATCCTGCTTAGAATTATTTTCTGCATTAAATTACTTTACTTGATACTGTCACGTTGGTCACACGGATTAGTACTATATGGATCCCTTCTTGAGATGTTATCCCTTCAGGGAGCATCGGGTACTCTATGTTCTGTGCGTTTTACTTACATAGCGTATCATATGCTTTTTTGGTTCTTTGATCACTTGTGACATATACTCATATGATCACAGAGTCTTCTCTGAATCCTTATCCCATTTATTGGGTCTATCTGAATCCCCATTTATGGGACTACTATGTACCACCCTTCGGGGGCATATCACCCTTTGGGGGCTTATCACCCTTTGGGGGCTTATCACCCTTCGGGGGCATATCACCCTTTGGGGGCATATCACCCTTCGGGGGCTTACCACCCTTCGGGGGCTGTTACATAGAATCATAACATAACCTGGTTGGATCCTTGTGTATTAGTTGGGGGTACGGGGGAGTATAAATAGCCATGTGAACAATTCCAAAGTAGAATAGCCATGTACGCCTCTTTAGTATAGCCATGTACAATCAAGCCGTTCACATATCGATTTTGTGCTCTAAATCACTAGTCACTGGTAGCTCTTTACTTATAGTAGATATTTCTATTACAGTTCTCTCTCTCTCTGTTTACATACTGTATTTCTTCAGTATCTATATCTTACTTTACTGTATGATTATATTTTCTAACCTGCTATGAACTGTTGAGATGTATTGTACTCGCTCCTGTCCTGACTGGACCTGTTGAAAATATTACAGAGGACGAGGAGGAGGCCTGTGAGGATACCTTCTACGGGACAGCTCTAGCTGAGGACATCACCCCCACTGCCTAGACTAGTTATTTAGGCCTTATCTTATTTTTATGTTGTCTTGAGACTGTTTAGCTAGACTTTACTTCTGTTCAGAGGTGTTGAGTTGTGTATATTCTTTTATATTCAGTGGCTGAAATATGTACTCTGGATATTTGCTGGGATATTATCTTAGTCTATTCTATCTTCTGTATTTCCTTGAGTTCTATATCTTATCGTGCTTTCTTCTTCCTTAGTTGTGATTGAGTTCATTTACTGCTTTGTATTATATTGAGAGATGTATACTGACCTAGGACAGCGTTCTACCGCCGACACTGCAGCATAGGCTGGGTGTTGTGACGTTCTCGTACCTTCACAGTGGGTACGGATCGTGACATATTTTTAGTGGTGGCCCATGCAGGTCGAGTTTATGTAGTGGTATTCAAACTAGAGTATCACTACAGCCTGCAGTAGGATTAGGATATATATTTTGAAGGTACTCAATCACAGTTAGGATTCCCTGAAAGATTTCTGGGATGACCCTTGAGAATCTTATTTAAACTTCAATTTGAATCATTTCCCTTGCTTGTTGCTCTCACTCCTTGATTATTGAATTTGATTTTGTTGGATCGTTGTTGATTTGATTTTCCTATCGAGATGAATTTTTATGGCCTGAGTTACGATATTTTTTTGATAACATATGTCGATGGGAATACAGGGATGGTAAAACGCCTACTTGGTTATGGAACCTAGAGTTTATCGCAGCTATATTAGCTGGCGAGGTGGAAACATAGAGACCTGACTTCGGATGTACGTATCTTGGTTATGAGATTTGGAATTTCTCGCAGCTATACTAGTCGGCATAGCGAGAATTCCAGACGACATGATTATAGAGGTGCATGCCCCTGTTATGGACTCTACCGTTTATCGCAGCCTTGCTTACTAGCGTGGCAAGAATTCTGAGTATCATGATTTTTGGACAGACGCATATGATTATCAGATTTTATCTTGGAAAGGTTCTTAAATATATCGTCTCTATCTTCATTCCAGTTATTATAAATTGTTTTCCATCATCAAATAATTTAGGAGTAGAGATATTTCAGCTTTATAGAGCTTATGCATATGTAGTTCTTTCTTAGTGTGACGATTTGATGACTTGTGATTAGGCCCTTGTCTTAGGAATGATAGTATAGCCTGGCTTTAAATAGTGATTCTTGTAGCTGGTTCTCCTTTGTTTATATTTACTAGTTTTTTAGCCTTGATGATTGATTTATTTTTATTTTCCTTTCTTTTCTTTCAGTATGGCATCCATGACCCGAGCCCGTCGCCTGAGAGCAGCTGCAGCTACTGAGAGTGTGCCTCCACCTCCTACTATTCAGGAGGTAGTTATCCTTCTATCTGATCATGGGGTGGTGGCACCTCCTGCCATTGAGGAGATGGTGGTAGCCTCGCCAGAGAGTCTTCCTTCATCTCCTGTCGTTCAGGAAAGAGCTGCGGATTTGCCTGAGACCGAGAGCCTTCCCCTACCCCTTGGGATGGTACTCCCTACTGTACCACCCGGAGGTTTGTTACTTGACGCAGCCCAGATATTTGGATATTTCCAAGAGAGGCTGTTGGAGTCACAAAGAGTTCATAAGGAGGCCATGAGGGAGCAAATCCAGAGGTTGCTACGTCTACGGGACTCTGTGCTTCTAGGAGGAGAGCCTAGCTCTAAGAGGGCGAGGAGCAGTACCCAGTCCTACCCAGAGTTTGAGGAGTACCCATTTATCCAGCCTATATCATCATACCCATCCCAGTCTCCTGTCCAGCAGAGGCCAGCTGAGCCAGAGCCTATCTGTGCCTACTGCAAGAAGTCTGGACACAAGTGGAACAACTGTAGAAAGAGACTAGGATTGTGCCTATTCTGTGGGTCGACTGCACACTGGGTGCAGCACTGCCCTGCTATACCTGCCCCAACCAGGACCCTGCTTCCAGGAGAGAGTTCTAGTTCTCAGACCTAGCTGGAGGTGAGTTTTGACCTAACTTTAGTATTCCTTTTTGAGAATTTTGATGCATCCCTTGCTCGTATGTTTTGATACCTTGTGATTGCCTAGTACTGTAGCATGGTTGGTATAACTAGATGAGACCCCAGACTGATATTGCATGCCATGACCCCATAGGTTCCACTTTCCAACTGCATGATTTAAGATAGATTTCTGAGACTATGATTGCTGGGGGCTTAACCTAGAAAAGGGTACGACCATCTTAATTTCGAGGACGAAATTTTTATAAGGTGGGTAGGATTGTAACACCCAGTTTTCCAAAAGAGGATAATTTTGAAATTTTGTAATTATAATAATTATTTAATGGTATTTATTTCATATTATGATTTTTAGTGATTTTTAATTATTTTTAAACTATTTAAATTTATGACTTGTGATTTTTGGTGTTTTGCTAGTGAACAGTAGAGACTGCCTACCCTAGAGCCTAGCCATGTGATTAAGGTATTTTTGGACATTTTTAGGGTTATTTGGATTTATTATAATTTATTTGAATTTATGGGAATTTTTAGAATTTATTTTGGAATTGTTTGAATGAGGGTTGACTAGGTTGACTTTGACTAGCAATGACCTTGGTAGGCTAACCTAGAAGCTAACCCTAGTTGTGTTTGGACTTGGTTAGGTCATGTAACCCTAGTTAGACTAGAGTTGACCCATGGTATGGTTATTTGACTTAAGTTAGATTTAAGTCATAGGCCATGACTTGTGATTAAACCTTAAATCAATAACTAGCCTTAAAGCCCATAGGCCCACACCATGTACCCAAACCACCACCCTAATCAGCCCATGGCAGCCAACCTAGGGTTCCACACCCTATTTAATGGCTCTTCTATTTGTTCTTGCCTCTTTTATTAATTCCTCCAAGTTTTTGAAGAAAGAGGTAAGAGCCATCTTCCCCAATCCATAACTTTCCCATTTTAACTCCTTTTTGGCTCAAACCACTTGCATTAGATTCTAATTGTCTCCCTCTTGCTGTTCATGGAGAGTATTCTCAGGCTTGGGGCAATTTGGAGAGTTTGGCTAACAAGGAGAAACCCCCTTTTTGGAGCTTTTTATTAGAAATTGAACCTATAGGTAACTTCCTATTCCTTCCATAGATTTTTGATTTCTTTGCATGAATAGGAAGCCCTAAGTGTCCCCTAGCTATAGGTATTGGTTTCGTGTCGAGTCGTGTCCATTTCGTATCCGTTTTGGACACGTATTATTGTGTTTATGCATGTGTTTGATGAAATGTCACAAAGGGAATTTATTTGCTATTTTTGAAAAGTAATTGAATGAAAATGTTGATTTATTTGTGTTTACTAATTTCCCCTAGGACTGAGTTGGTTTTCGAGTCGTGTCCGTGTCCAAAACGGACACGAACACGCCCGCAGCAGCCTTAGGGCAGTGCCCTGCTACTCGACCCTTAGTTCTCCACCTGTAGGACACTTGGACACCTGAAATTTGACACGAACCTGGGGGCTACCACTGACAGGATGTCCCCAAAGTTTGGGGACATCTGGTCGAGTGTCCAGAGAGCAATCGAGCCCGCACTGACACGCCCTGTCGCGCGCAGGCAGCTGTATACACGCACAGACACGCGCACAAACACGTGTTCGTGTCCACTCTGGACACGTCGTGGACACATCGTGGTGGGTCCACTGTGTAGCCCTACACGTGGGCTACACGTGTGCATAACCACGTGTCATGAGGAGTCGTGTGTCGTGTCCACGACCTCAGTGAACATGTGCACGACGCCTATGTGTGTTCTGTTTCAGTTTTTGTGTTTTGCTCGGGTTGGACACGTTGTGTCCAGTTCGTGGACACTGGAACACACACCCAACACTCTCTCACATGTATCAGTAATTACCAACCAATTTCTTGCAATAATTACATGTTTTGATTCATTAATTTCAAGTTTTCCAAATTTCTGATACAGGGAGTTGTATCAGAGGCTACTCTGTACAATCCATGTTTAAATTCATTTTACTGAGCTAAATTAGATGCTAACATGTTAGTTAGTTGTTGGTTGCATGCTAGATGTAGTCTAGGGTTTGATTCTTTGAATTGTGTTGAATTCGAGCATTGAGTTGGACTATATGTAACTGATACCTTCAGTTGAGAATTGATTTCCTTTCCCTTTCTTCAACTGAATTCGAAATGAATTTCTTAACTGCCAAAATGTTTTGGGTTACAATTGCCTAACTGTCATTGACAGCCACACACATCCACACCTCTGTTCCTAATAACCACACACCATGTGCTCACACACTCACAGGAAATCTGCAAACCTGAGAACATGAGAGTAGGTTCACATTGTTTGATTTATTGATATCCTGAGAGAGAGCTTTTGAAAACCTGAATATATTATATATATATATATATGTTAGTTTGAGTCTACATGTTAGTGTAGGAGGTTTGTTATGAGGAAAGGTATTTGAGTTCGAATGGTTATCAAGTGTAGAGGTTTTGTTTTCAAATTCAAAGTTTGATGTTAGGTTCCTGAGAATTTATTTCCTAATTTTTTATTGTCACAATTGATATGAGCACATGTATTAATGCCTGTTGAATTGGTTTATACTAATTAGATTAGGCTTATGATTTGAAATGGAATATTAGACTTGATTGTGAATAGGATATTAGACTTGTGTTGGTTCGTTTGAATTGGAAATTAGGAACTGAGATTGTTTTCTTTTTTTTTAACTGTTGTGAATGAGTGATTTAATTATGTTTTTTTGTCACTACTTTCATTTTCTAAAATACCTGAGAAGTACTTACTGATTTCCTTTCCTTTTCGAAAACTGTTTTGGAATGAATTTCCTGAAAACCTGAGTTTTAAGACCATGCTTACTGAACTGTATTGAAGGGTTTAACCCTTTTAATCTGAAATGTAATTCCAGATTTCATAATGTTGAGTAGTCACTGTCCTTGTTAAACTGTTATTTCAAAACCGAGGATTGATTTCCTTCTTTAATCTGAGAATTACTTGTGCAACCTGGAAACAATTCCTGAGTATTGAAAAACATCTGAACTCTAATTGACACTGTTTCCTATACACACACACCCAAATGCAACTCTAAGAACCTGAAATAGTTTTGATTGTTCATGGGTTAACTAATTTAGAATGGCTATTAATATGAATTCTCCTACATGTATTAGTGACCTTGTGTTTGAATTCGAAATGGTTGGAGTACCATTTTCTGTCAACTGTTCATGTAACTGTCAATATAACTGAAAACTGAGAAATGAGTTTCGAATAGTTGTTAGATTGATTTTCCTGAGAATGAGATTTCCCTTGTTGAATCTGAAAATTTATTGGTTTAAAACTGAATTTGTATTACACTCTAAAACCTGGGTTATGAGACTGAATTCCTTTAGAACTGTAAGTTTATTTCCTTCCTTTTTGTAATGCTAAGTATGCATGTGTGAAACTTGAACTATTCCCTTTCCTTTTGTTTGTACTGTCAATCGATTTCTATTTCCTTTCTTCACTGATTTCAGTTGCCATGCCACACCCTTGACACATGAATCACTTCACTGTTTGTGTCCAGGATTTTATACCTCACTGTCTCACTAACACACACACATGCCTCTTGTAATTTCACACACACAAGCCCTCATGCTAACACTCATTTCCTGTCACCTGGACACACATACAACTGTCACTTGGCTTCCTAATCCTGGAATAACCTGAGAATAATTGACACACTGGATTTGGTTTTGTAATCCCCTGTCACCATGTTTACTGTCTTGGTTTGTCAAATCTGAGAACCTATCACATGGCTATGATTCCCTTCTTATAACACTGTTAATTAGAGACAAAAACATGATTTCCTGAGAACACATTGTAGGACACATCACAGGTTCTAAAGCACATCCTGCACACATTGATGCATCACACACATTACATTGGTTTGATAGTATCACTCACATCACACATGCCTAAAACTGAGATTACACACTGTCTACACAAATTCTTACACACCCACACACACACATGTTTTCCTTCCCCTCTCTTTAAAATGATGTTTGATTGGTATGATATATATATGAGATATGTATGTATTGATTGGCACATATATATTTTCTATATAGGATTGGTATAGGTAGGCTATCCTTTAGGCTTGCCTATATACATTAGTAATGTATAAATATATATGTGTATGATAACTATATTAACTTAGTATAATATACAATATGTGTGAAATATGTGATATAGCCCATATGGCATATAGGCTATATTTATGGCTTAAAACCTATGTGTATGGCATGTGTACTCCAATGAATGTGTGTGATTGGGTTGTATAGCCTAGATTTGATGTGTGCTTGCTAGACTAGACTTGGTTAGGCCTAGTGAGACTTATTAGACTTGTTTGGGTTAAGTTTGACCTAGTTGACCTAGTTTGACTAGTCTAGTTGACTAGAGTTGACCGAGTGTTGACTTTAGTCTAGATTGACCTAGAATCATGTAGAATGCATAGTAGAACTTCATTATATCATTTTAGACTTGTTGTGACCTGTGCTGTTCTGATTAGGAGCCAGACACCTCTTCTCGGACAGTACATTTTATTCGGACACTCAGATACAGGCGAGTACATTCTCTGATCATTTCATATCCTGCTTAGAATTATTGTCACGCCCCAGAACCAGAATACTGGAGAGCAGGGGCAGACATAGCCAGCTACGTATATGAAATGGAATCCATCTCGCTATACGGTCACGGCTGTCTAGATACATGAGGGTTTAACTACAAGCCAACAATCTCTTAAGGTCATGAACAAGCCTAGTGTCTCAATCACAAGCAAGTAAGTAAAAGTCACAAGATATATGATCATTAAATATACAATAGTAAGGCGTCCCAAACATTACATATTCAGTTAATCATGAAGCTAGTCGTTACAAAATGTCAGGACTAGCAAGGGTTTAGTCATACATGATCAACCCTAGGATCTGTTAATCATGTTACAGCCCGTAGGCAGACAGTAAGTAAGTACAACCGAGCTAAACAGGTGCTCGTCGGCTAAACGCCTCAAAAGAATATTTTTACAATAGAGTGGGAGAGCCAAAAATAACCCACTCGTTGCCAGGGTTCCGTCTAGTGGTCACCATTTGGCTGGAAGGTCGGTAGATCTTCTGGAGCTGCTCCGAAATCTGGCCACACAAAACCAGCTGGGTCAGACCCCAGAAAGAGCAAGTGCCACAAAGGAAGCTTCACTTAAGAACTAAAACCAACAATCAGCACAAGATATAATTAAAAGTAAGAACTGGAAATAAAGAAAATACACCAGGATGATATACGACGAGATAACCATGGAACTATTCAGATAACCAGGTTACAACCCGTAAACCAAACAAGGACCGGGGTTGTAACCCTTCGTCTGAACCGAACTTGGAATTCTCACCATTTATCGGTAAAATAAATACAAGCATTCTGGTCATTCAATAATCTGGAACAGGATCAGGGCAAGACTAGACTGGTTAGACTCCATCCAATCACTTCACGGCCAAGCGAGAATTACGGCTCGATACTTTAACTAACTAGGGTTGTCACAAGCCTAATTACTAACAAGATGCAGTGAGATTACTCCACAGCCACAAGCCCTGCAGACCATCCAGGTTACCCGGGTTAAAAGATTAGAGTTGAATTCAGGTGGGTACATCGTCTAGGAAACGAATGTACCCTTAGGTAGCTTGAAGGGTGCAATACATGACAGTGTGCTGGAAATGTGCCCTACTCGACGGCAGGCTACAGATCCCAAGGCGTGCCCAGATAACGGGATTGCCTGTAGCAGGGAAATCTCGTCATGACTAATGTATTAATCTAGTTATTAGCCTTAGTCCATTTTAGTAGGTACCCCTGACCGTGGTACTCAGGAGTCCCTGTCCTAGACATGATACAAGACATGACTAGTTTATTTATACAAACACAATCGCCCACGGTGTCCAGATTAATTATACATGTCATGTTATGTCAGGTAGCCGTCGCAACAGCTATTCGAGATAATCATGTCAGGTTATCATGCCAAGTGTACTTGTCAGGAGTGCGCGATGATGGGCCAATATCAGGTCATGTCAGGTTACTCATGTCAGGAGTGCACCACTACGGGTTACTATCGTGTCAGGCTCAGTTATCCTTTCCAAACATATTACATAAATTCGTGATTATCAAGTTCATGACAAAAGGCGTAAGGATATAAAATGGACGTAAAATATCTAATAAAATATCAATATACAGGGCTATAGAAGAGCCAAGCTTAAGGTAAGTAAAACCAAATCTGACACGCTGACATAAGACCAAGTCAGCCAAAGGCCATACGCTCAGTGCAAAAGTCATACGCTCAGGTCTGGCTATGCTCAGGTCATACGCTCAGGTCAGGCGTATGCAAGTCATACGCTCCCAAAAGGCAGCGTATGGGGTCCATACGACTCCTTGTCAAGCAAGCGAGCGTATGCGAGTCATACGCTCCCAAAAGGCAGCGTATGGGGTCCATACGACTCCTTGTCAAGCAAGCGAGCGTATGCGAGTCATACGCTCCCAAAAGGCAGCGTATGGGGTCCATACGACTCCTTGTCAAGCAAGCGAGCGTATGCGAGTCATACGCTCCCAAAAGGCAGCGTATGGGCTCCATACGACTCCTTGTCAAGCAAGCGAACGTATGCGAGACATACGCTCCCAAAAGGCAGCGTATGGGGACTGTGCTGCGCTAAAGAGCGCACACAACTCAGTGGCACAAGCTAAAAAGCTCGTACACTGCTCACTGTCTTCTCCAAACAGCAAGAACTCCATGGGTTGAACCCAAAGCTTAAAAAGTCCATAACTTGGTCAAAATAAGTCCAAATCCAACTTTGCAAAGTTCTATCTTGGGTGAAATTCAATTCTCTCCAACATAAGAACATCAAAACCCATAAAAATACAACTTAAATAGATCAAAACCATGCAAAACCAAAAATAGAAGAAACTTAGATCTAGAACAATGGAGACTCCAAATCACAAAATATCAAGTTCTAATGTTGATCACCATGGCCTAATCTAGCTAATGGACAAATAAAAAGTGGTTCTCAAGTGATGGCAAGGTGCACTTGCCTAGACCTCTCTCTCTCTCTCTTTGGTAGGTAAGAAAGTAATGGGGAAGAAGAAGATGAATAATGAAGAGAGAGAAAGAAGAAATGGCAATAAATATCAAAGGTGGTGGTAGGTAGGGGGTTTATCCATGGTTCATGATGAACCAAAATAATCCCAACCGAACCAAGCCAACCCGGGCCAAGAATAAACCAAGCCAAGCCATGAAGAAAACTAAACAAGGAATCATGCAATACAAGAATAAATACGTACACGTATTCCAAAAATACGTAATACGAACCACAGGCATTACAACTCTACCCACCTTAAAAGAATTCCGTCCTCGGAATTTAATCAAGAGGCTAGAGGAGCAATGACAAGCTACATTAATCACATGCAAGCTATAACTAGGCAGACAATCACTCATTCAAGCAAAGAATCGAAGGCATGAGGCATAAGAAAGACATTATACCTCACGAGTCAAACAAGTCGGGATATCGTGATCGAATATCATCCTCACGTTCCCACGTTGACTCCTCCAAAGAGTGATGACCCCAAGCAACTCGGACTAAGTTGATAGTCTTGTTCTTGAGGATCTTCTCTCTCCGGTCCAATATAGACACGGGCCTCTCCTCATACGAAAGGTTGGTACCAACAACCAATTCCGAAAGATCCAGGATGTGGCTCGGGTCCGGGATATACCGTCGTAATTGGGATACATGGAACACGTCAAGCACCTCGCTTAGCGACGGTGGAAAAGCGAGACGATAGGATACATCTCCTACTCGCTCCAAAATGTCAAACGGTCCTATATACCTAGGACTAAGCTTGCCCCATACGCCGAAATGAATGACGCCACGGTTAGGTAAAATCCTCAGGAATACATGATCGTCGACCGAAAACTCGAGAGGGCGCCGATGAGAATCGGCCCAATGGCGCTGGCGGTCTTGGGCAACTCGAAGATGATCTCTGACTTGCCTGACCACTTCAATTGTCTCGGCAATTATTTCTGGACCGAGCATCTGTCTCTCTCCAACATCATCCCAGGCTAGCGGGGATCTGCACTTCCTGCCATACAGCGCCTCGAACGGTGCCATCTGGATACTGGCCTGGAAACTGTTGTTGTACGAGAATTCCACCAGGCGTAAGTGATCTTTCCATGAACCACCGAAGTCAAGTGTGCAGGACCGCAACATGTCTTCAAGAGTCTGGATCGTGCGCTCCGACTGGCCATCTGTCTGCGGGTGATTTGCTGAACTGAACTGGAGATGAGTTCCCAAACTCTCTTGTAAGCTACGCCAAAAGTGCGACGTAAATCTTGAATCTCGGTCTGAGGTGATACTGACTGGCACACCGTGCAATCCGACAATCTGCCTGAGGTACATCTTTGCTAACTGAGCCGTCGACTGGCCAACTCTGAATGGAAGAAAGTGAGCCACTTTCGTGAGCCTGTCAACTATAACACAGATAGCATCTCTACCAGCTGGGGATCTAGGTAATCCAGTCACAAAATCCATGGTCACATGCTCCCACTTCCATTCTGGAATCGGTAAGGGCTGAAGAAGTCCAGCCGGTCTCTGATGTTCGGCTTTAACTTGTTGGCAAACCAAACACCGAGAGACAAACCGAGCTATCTCCCGCTTCATACCATTCCACCAGAAGTGCTAACGGATATCACGGTACATCTTCGTACTACCGGGATGGATAGAATATTGCGAACTGTGCGCTTCTGACATGATCTCCTGCCGGATATCTCCGCTGGGTACACAAAGATGCTTACCATGTCGAAGTGTACCATCCTCATGAATACATAACTCTGGTCTTCGTCTTGCCTCGCATTCTGCTCTGAGTCGCTGAAGCTTGGAATCTGCCGACTGCGACATCCGGATCCTCTCGACTATAGTGGACTGAACTTGCATACTGGCCATCAAGGCTACACTGGAAGGGAGAACAACTTCAATACCCATCTTCTGAAGATCTGCTAACAGCTCTGGTTGCGCTGTTAAAAAATAAGCTCCGACTCTCCTGCTTAATACATCCGCAACAACATTAGCCTTCCCAGGATGATACTGCAGGTTGACATCATAATCCATAAGAAGCTCCAGCCACCTCCTCTGACGCATGTTAAGATCCTTCTGGGTGAAAACATACTTCAGGCTCTTGTGGTCGGTAAAAATCTCCACCCGATCTCCATACAAGTAGTGCCTCCACAACTTAAGTGCAAACACCACTGCTGCCAGCTCCAAGTCATGGGTTGGGTAATTCCTCTCAAGATCACGAAGTTGTCGTGACGCATAAGCTATTACCTTTCCATGCTGCATCAGAACACTTCCTAAACCTCTGTCTGAAGCATCACAATACACTGAGAATCCTCCGGTCCCATCTGGAAGTGTGAGAATAGGAGCTGTTATCAGGCCTCGCTTCAACTGCTCAAAAGAACTCTGACACTCTGCTGTCCAAGCAAACTGCGCATCCTTGCGGGTCAACTGCGTCAATAGCGCTGAAATTCGAGCAAAATCTGAAACAAACCGTCGGTAGTAGTCGGCCAATCCAAGAAAACTACGAACCTCTGCAACTGTGCTGGGAACTGGCCATGACTCAATAGCCACAATCTTCTGGGGATCCACTTCTACTCCTCCTCGAGTGATGATATGACCCAAGTACGAAATGCGATCGAGCCAGAACTCGCATTTACTGAACTTGGCATATAACTGGTGCTCTCTGAGGATCTGAAGAACTATACGGAGATGCTGCTCATGCTCCGCCTCACTCTTGCTGTAGACCAGGATGTCATCTAAGAACACTATCACAAACTGATCCAAGTAAGGCATGAAGATGCGATTCATGAGGTCCATGAATACTGCCGGCGCATTGGTTGCTCCAAAAGGCATAACAAGGAATTCCCAATGCCCATATCTCGATCTAAAAGCGATGTCCTGCTCTCTGACTCTGATCTGATGATAACCTGAGCGCAAATCAATCTTCGAGAATACTGAAGCCCCCTTGAGCTGATCAAACAAGTCATCTATCCTCGGAAGAGGGTATCTGTTCTTGATTGTCACTGAGTTCAAGGTACGATAATTAACACATAACCTGGACGTACCATCCTTCTTTTTCACAAGAAGCATCGGGGCTCCCCAAGGCGATCCACTAGCACGAATAAATCCTTTGGTTCTGAGTTCTTCAATCATCTTGTACAAGATCTCCAACTCTGATGGCGCCATCCTGTAGACTCTCTCTGACACTGGGGCTGTCCCAGGAATCAAGTCTATAGTGAACTCGATCTCCCGCTCCGGAGGCATACCTGGAAGCTCTTCTGGAAAAACATCTGGAAACTCCTCGACTATCCTGGGCAACTGAACTGCTGCTACTGCCATCCGCAATACTGGAGGAGATGACTCAACTTCGCCTCGGGAGAAAGAAAACTCCGGTTCGCCTGGAATGCTAAAAACAACCCTGCCAATGTGGCAGTCTATTCTAGCATACTGGTTCCTCAACCAATCCATCCCTAGGACAACATCATAATCGGCCATCGGGAACTCTATCAGTCTAGCGGGGAATTCTCTACCGCTAACTACGATCCGACACGAGGAAAACACTCTATCTACTCCCACAAGTCCGTTACCAATAAGTATATTAAGCCTTACTGATAATGACTCGGGCTCCAATCCTACCCGTGTCGTGAATCGTGCAGACATAAATGAATGCGATGCACCAGAATCAAATAAAGCTGAAGCTGGAAAGGAGTTGACGAGAATAGTACCTTCCACTACCTCTTCTGGTGCCAATCCTTCCTCCACGGTCATCACCATAGCCTGACCGTGCCCTCGGGGTGCTGGTCCCCTCTGCTGAAATCCTTGCTGCCTATTCTGACTCTGGGCCTGGACTTGTGCATACTGCTGGGGGTTCTGCTACTGGAATACTTGGGTCTGAGGCGGCAAGGGCCTCGGTAATGGATACTGCTGCTGCTGGACCGGAACTTATCCTCTCACCGAAGAGCTAGAAAGGTTAGACGATGATGAACCACCCCTATTCGGACAGGATCCAACCCTATGGTCTGGTGCTCCATAGGCCAGATACAATCCCTGTGCCCTGCGACACTCTGCTACTATATGGCCTGGCTTCCCACAATGAGAACAACCCACTGCGGAAGATTGCTTCTGCTTCTGCTGCTGAGGGTGCGTCGGAGTTGAATGCTGAACCGACGTCACTGAGGCCGCTCACCTCGGAGCTCCAATAGTCAAGGCCCTGGCTGCCGGGGCTGGTGCTGAAGACTGATTCATCTGGCCGTGAGATCTCTTCCGACCCCCGGCCCTGTCCACAATCCTCTGGGAGGTATACTCATGCCTCCGGGCTGCTCTCAAGACTGCATCAAAAGTCTGATGCTCAAACTTCTCAACTGCCAACAAGATCTCCAGGTGAAGTCCCTGCTGGAACCGCTGGGTTCTATCATACTCGGTTGCCACCAAAGTGGGAGCAAACCGACTGAGTCTAGAAAACTCGGCCGCATATCCGTCGATCGTCCTGCCTCCCTGCTTCAGATTGGTAAACCTCATCTGCAGATCATACCGAGCCACGACATCGAAATACTTGGTCTGGAATCTCTCTCTGAATACTACCCAAGCAATGGGTGCTGCTAATCCAACGGCCTGCGCTGTCCACCAGCTGCGGGCAAGATCTAACAACTGCAGGCGCACAACGGCTACCTTCTCGTTCTCTGGGGTCTTAGCAGCTTCTAGAATCACCTCTGTGTCCTGAAGCCATGCATCTACCGCGATAGCATCTTCACTACCGTCGAAGAATGGAGGGTTCAAGCGCTTGAAGCTGTTGGCCGCGCTGTTACCCTGATGACCATCCCGGGTCAAAGCATCCGTCACTGCCTGGTGCAAGGCATCTCTATGCCGGTCTTGGAAAGCTATCAAGGTCCTAACGAGTCCTACCAAAGTGCCGTCATCATGTTCTACAGGTTGAACTGGCTGGACTGGTGGCTCTCTGCCGGAAGGAACGACTCTGGAGGCTACTCCGGAATGCTGGGCTTGATCTCCGGGTTGCTGCTGGTCCACGGGAGGTGCTCCGCCTTGCTGGTCGGTAGGACCACGAATAATGCCGCTGAAGAAAATGACATTGGGAACAATAAGGAAGGGCCAGGACAGATCAACGATACAAGCATATGATAAGGACAAGAATCCAGGGATTCAGAAGATACGAGCAGAGATCAAGGACGAATACTGATTGAGACATCTATTCGGTAAACCCTCACATATCTTAATTTACAAGACCTGCATGGGCCACCACTTAAACCAAGTTACGCCCCAGAACCAGAATACTGGAGAGCGGGGGCAGACATAGCCAGCTACGTATATGAAATGGAATCCATCTCGTTATACGGTCACGGCTGTCTAGATACATGAGGGTTTAACTACAAGCCAACAGTCTCTTAAGGTCATGAACAAGCCTACTGTCTCAATCACAAGCAAGTAAGTAAAAGTCACAAGATATATGATCATTAAATATACAATAGTAAGGCGTCCCAAACATTACACATTCAGTTGATCATGAAGCTAGTCGTTACAAAATGTCAGGACTAGCAAGAGTTTAGTCATACATGATCAACCCTAGGATCTGTTAATCATGTTACAGCCCGTAGGCAGACAGTAAGTAAGTACAACCGAGCTAAACAGGTGCTCGTCGGCTAAACGCCTTAAAAGAATATTTTTACAATAGAGTGGGAGAGCCAAAAATAACCCACTCGTTGCCAGGGTTCCGTCTAGTGGCCACCATCTGGTTGGAAGGTCGGTAGATCCTCTGGAGCTGCTCTGAAATCTGGCCACACAAAACCAGCTGGGTCAGACCCCAGAAAGAGCAAGTGCCACAAAGGAAGCTTCACTTAAGAACTAAAACCAGCAATCAGCACAAGATATAATTAAAAGTAAGAACTGAAAATAAAGAAAATACACCAGGATGATATACGACGAGATAACCATGGAACTATTCAGATAACCAGGTTATAACCCGTAAACCAAACAAGGACCGGGGTTGTAACCCTTCGTCTGAACCGAACTTGGAATTCTCACCATTTATCGGTAAAATAAATACAAGCATTCTGGTCATTCAATAATCTGGAACAGGATCAGGGCAAGACTAGACTGGTTAGACTCCATCCAATCACTTCACGGCCAAGCAAGAATTACGGCTCGATACTTTAACTAACTAGGGTTGTCACAAGCCTAATTACTAACAAGATACAGTGAGATTACTCCACAGCCACAAGCCCTGCAGACCATCCAGGTTACCCGGGTTAAAAGATTAGAGTTGAATTCAGGTGGGTACATCGTCCAGGAAACGAATGTACCCTTAGGTAGCTTGAAGGGTGCAACACATGACAGTGTGCTGGAAATGTGCCCTACTCGACGGCAGGCTACAGATCCCAAGGCGTGCCCAGGTAACGGGATTGCCTGTAGCTGGGAAATCTCGTCATGACTAATGTATTAATCTAGTTATTAGCCTTAGTTCATTTTAGTAGGTACCCCTGACCGTGGTACTCAGGAGTCCCTGTCCTAGACATGATGCAAGACAGGACTAGTTTATTTATACAAACACAATCGTCCACGGTGTCCAGATTAATTATACAGGTCATGTTATGTCAGGTAGCCGTCGCAACAGCTATTCGAGATAAACATGTCAGGTTATCATGCCAAGTGTACTTGTCAGGAGTGCGCCATGACGGGCCACTATCAAGTCATGTCAGGTTACTCATGTCAGGAGTGCACCACTACGGGTCACTATCGTGTCAGGCTCAGTTATCCTTTCCAAACATATTACATAAATTCGTAAATATCAAGTTCATGACAAAAGGCGTAAGGATATAAAATGGACGTAAAATATCTAATAAAATATCAATATACAGGACTATAGAAGAGCCAAGCTTAAGGAAAGTAAAACCAAATCTGACACGCTGACATAAGACTAAGTCAGCCAAAGGCCATACGTTCAGTGCAAAAGTCATACGCTCAGGTCTGGCTACGCTCAGGTCATACGCTCAGGTCAGGCGTATGCAAGTTATACGCTCCCAAAAGGCAGCGTATGGGGTCCATACGACTCTTTGTCAAGCAAGCGAGCGTATGCGAGTCATACGCTCCCAAAAGGCAGCATATGGGGTCCATACGACTCCTTGTCAAGCAAGCGAGCGTATACGAGTCATACGCTCCCAAAAGACAGCGTATGGGGTCCATACGACTCCTTGTCAAGCAAGCGAGCGTATGCGAGTCATAAGCTCCCAAAAGGCAGCGTATGGGCTCCATACGACTCTTTGTCAAGCAAGCGAGCGTATGCGAGACATACGCTCCCAAAAGGCAGCGTATGGGGACTGTGCTGCGCTAAAGAGTGCACGCAACTCAGTGGCACAAGCTAAAAAGCTCGTATACTGCTCACTGTCTTCTCCAAACAGCAAGAACTCCATGGGTTGAACCCAAAGCTTCAAAAGTCCATAACTTGGTCAAAATAAGTCCAAATCCAACTTTGCAAAGTTCTATCTTGGGTGAAATTCAATTCTCTCCAACATAAGAACATCAAAACCCATAAAAATACAACTTAAATAGATCAAAACCATGCAAAACCAAAAATAGAAAAAACTTAGATCTAGAACAATGAAGACTCCAAATCATAAAATATCAAGTTTTAATGTTGATCACCATGGCCTAATCTAGCTAATAGACAAATAAAAAGTGGTTCTCAAGTGGTGGCAAGGTGCACTTGCCTAGACCTCTCTCTCTCCCTCTCTTTGGTAGGTAAGGAAGTAATGGGGAAGAAGAAGATGAATAATGAAGAAAGAAAAAGAAGAAATGGCAATAAATATCAAAGGTGGTGGTAGGTAGGGGGTTTATCCATGGTTCATGATGAACCAAAATAATCCTAACCGAACCAAGCCAACCCGGGCCAAGAATAAACCAAGCCAAGCCATGAAGAAAACTAAACAAGGAATCATGCAATACAAGAATAAATACGTACACGTATTCCAGAAATATGTAATATGAACCACAGGCATTACAATTATTTCCTGTATTAAATTACTTTACTTGATACTGTCACGTTGGTCACACGGATTAGTACTATATGGATCCCTTCTTGAGATGTTATCCCTTCAGGGAGCATCGGGTACTCTATGTTCTGTACGTTTCACTTACATAGCGTATCACATGCTTCTTTGGTTCTTTGATCACTTGTGACATATACTCATATGATCACAGAGTCTTCTCTGATTCTTATCCCATTTATTGGGTCTATCAGAATCCCCATTTATGGGACTACTATGTAGCACCCTTCGGGGGCATATCACCCTTTGGGGGCTTATCACCCTTTAGGGGCTTATCACCCTTCGGGGGCATATCACCCTTTGGGGGTATATCATCCTTCGGGGGCTTACCACCCTTCGGGGGCTGTTATATAGAATCATAGCATAACCTGGTTGGATCCTTGTGTATTAGTTGGGGGTACGGGGGAGTATAAATAGCCATGTGAACAATTCCAAAGTAGAATAGCCATATACGCCTCTTTAGTATAGCCATGTATAATCAAGCCATTCACATGTCGATTTTGTGCTCTAAATCACTAGTCACTGGTAGCTCTTTACTTATAGTAGATATTTCTATTACAGTTCTCTCTCTCTGTTTACATACTGCATTTCTTCAGTATCTATATCTTACTTTACTGCATGATTATATTTTCTAACCTGCTATGAACTGTTGAGATGTAATGTACTCGCTCCTGTCCTGACTGGACCTATTGAAAATATTACAGAGGACGAGGAGGAGGCCTGTGAGGATACCTTCTACGGGACAGCTCTAACTGAGGACATCACCCCCACTGCCTAGACTAGTTTAGTTAGGCCTTATCTTATTTTTATGTTGTCTTGAGACTGTTTAGCTAGACTTTACTTCTGTTCAGAGATGTTGAGTTGTGTATATTCTTTCATATTCAGTGGCTGAGATATGTACTCTGGATATTTGCTGGGATATTATCTTAGTCTATTCTATCTTCTGTATTTCCTTGAGTTCTATATCTTATCGTGCTTTCTTCTTCCTTAGTTGTGATTGAGTTCATTTACTGCTTTATATTATATTGAGAGATGTATACTGACCTAGGATAACGTTCTACCGCCGATACTGCGATATAGGCTGGGCGTTGTGACGTTCTCATACCCTCACAGTGGGTGCGGGTCGTGACACCTTCGTAGATAATATATATTTATAATAGATTTTCTAAATTATTCTAATATTTATGTGAAGGTATGTATATATATATATAGATGGTTATGTTTTGGTAATATAATGTTATAAGTAGTCCACTCTATATTTAGAAATTTTGATGTTTTATATATATATTCTTTTAAAAATTTTGACCCTTTTTTTGCTACTTTATTTGTTTACTAAGTAGGCATATATATATATATATATATATATATATATATATATATATATATATATATATAATATATATATTATATATATATATATAAAATATATAAATATTTATATATAAAATATATAAATATATATATATATATATATATATATATATAAATATATATATAATATATATATATATATATTATATATATAATATATAATATATATATTATATATATATATATATAATATATAAAAAATATATATATATATATATATATATATATATATATATATATATATATATATATATATATATATATATATATATATATATATATATATAACAACAAATACAAAGAAATAAAAGTGCAACTAGAGGAACAGTGCTCCCAGCACTGTTCCTATCTCTTCTTCCCGAGCACAAATGCTCGAAACAGAGACTTAAGTCTCTTAAGTTTCAAAAATTTCAAACTCTTCAAATCCTTATCCAAATTCCTTCGAATCTTCTTGTAATACAATCTATATCGGATTCTCTTCCGATTTAAATCACAATCCTAATCTAAAATCAGATTTAATTTGATCTGGAATTAAATAAAAAAATATCTTATATATAGATGTTTCTTTTTACCGAAATCGAAACTTTTCCATCGACTTCACTTGATCGCCCACCACCCCACGCCGTGAGCAACTGCAGCAAACCCTCGACCCGACCCAGGTGAACCCTTCCGTCATCTGCCAGCGCCTGACATCGTCGGAGGAGCGACGGCCGACCCGCACGCGATGAGTAGACGCAGCAAAGGCAACAACAGTAGTTGCAGCAGTCGGCCTGCGCAAAGCGATCTTTCCGGTAAAGTTTCTCCCTCTCCTCTCTATCAAATCTCGAACCAATTGGTTCTACATGACCACAACATATACAACTTCAACTCCTGTTAATTAGTTTCGACCGAATCGAATTTGATTCAAGAATAAATCGAATCAAAAATCTAAAAAAATTGTTATAGTTTCGATATTATACAAAACAGAATATAGGTTCAACACTACTAATTGGAAGGCTGATTCTAGCCAATCCACTGGGAATTTTAGGAACCTATGTAGACAATCCTGGAGACCACCTAACCATGAACAAAACTCAATTTTCTGTTTTAATTTTGATTGATTATATAGGAAGAAATAACAATTTAAAAATGACGAAAAATCAGTTTTTTAAAAAAAACTTTGAAAAACTTTGATACGAGGTCCGTCCCGACAAACCAGACGAGCCCGTCGCAAACCGAAGGCATCAAAAGGTGCGTATCGACTTTTTGGACGTGTGGCTTTGACGAAATTCAAATTGGTTGCGTGTGCGCGACGAATTTGACCCGTATCCGTCGAAGAACGCCGTATCGGCCTTTTTCTAAATTTCTTAATTACTTTGTGCGCGCTCGTCAAATCGCAATAAAACTTACGCCATTGGACTCGAATTATATTTCTAGTCCTGTGAGCCAAGTTTGGTCTGATTCTGAGACAGTTGACCGGTTCGTCGTTTTGCGGGCCCCACGATCCAATTCAATGGGCAATTTTGTGCGCGGCTCATCGGAATCCAAAATTGGACATACCGTTGAGTTCATCTCAAAAAACTAAATTCATAGACATATAGTTTGACGACTTTAGAGACCTTAGATACTGGCACACGTTTCGGTGCAAGGCGGGTCCAACGGCGGACATCGTTTTTGATCCGAAATTACGATTTTGCCCCTGTTCCGAAATTAAACTTTTGGATAGGCGTTTCCTAGATATATCTTTTACATCGAGAATATTTTTGATGTTTGTTTCAGCATCCGGGAACGTTTGTGGAGGTTCTACTATTGTAGCTTCATCTCACTTGTCAATTTTATCTACTTGACGTCGTCAAAACACCTTCCAACCACCAGGCAAGTATACCTTACTATATTTACTGTCATATTATTTATTTTCAGCATTTATTTACTTTGTTTCATATTTGTTAGATTCATTTGTTATAAACTGTGCGTCCAAGCCATACTTGGGTGCAAGCGACTCTATTAGTCGTTTTTCGTTGTTTTATTTTATTTGATGCATGTTGACTTAGTTTTAGCGGACTACCTTTTTATTGTGGGATATCCTCATATCTTCCTTGGCCATGACACACAGACTACACGGTTTGAGACAGTTTGCTAGGGGCACGGCTTGCATATTGACTTGGCCATCTCTATGTAAGAAGTCGTGTGATGGATAGATCGTAACTGCTATGACTAGGGTATAGAGACTCAAGCAGTTAAGAAAACTGGACAGGTTAGGGACATAACTTGGTCATTGTGGGAAATCTTGGAGGAGGACAGTCACTAGTGCGTATGGGAAGCCAAACAAGTAAACCATAGTTTTCGAAAGGAACTATGGCGTGATATATTTGCAGATATCCTCTGACGTTTTGGACGTTACGACCGGATACGGATGACTGGATGCCAGTTATATACACATAGCCTAAATCCTATCCATGCGCATGAAAGTTGTCCTCTAAATTGCACAATAGACGGTTAGAATCCCCTTTGCATATTTGTGTCTAGGATAGTCTTTTGTATATTATTTATCTATTCTGATAGTTCATATTAGCATGATATTATGTATCATGTTACGTCCCTCTGAGGACCTGGTGATCTTCCCAGGTGTGTGTTTTCGTGACTTTATGCAGGTATTCTAGCCAAGGCCATGATCTCCTCTATTCCTTCGAGGATGACTCGTTCTTGGATCATGCTTACTACTTTTGACACAGCCTTTTATTTGTCATGTATTACTTTTCTTTTAAATAGTTGGTAGTGGATTTGTCTCCGCCCAACAAACTTATAAAATGAAAATTTTATAGTTGATTTTTGACATATTTTATTCTTTATTTTGTGGATGAAATTAGTTTGCCATGGTTATACTACAATTACAACTTACGTATATTTAATAAACGGCTGTCATGTCTACGTACCTAGTCCTACGTATTTTGGGACTGGGGCTTTATAGAAGTAGAGCATATATAAATTTTGGCTGTGCAACACGTCATTCCTTGGGCACATCAATTCCGCTGGAGGCATTTCGTCGATCCGAAGAAAGTTGAAGCCGTTGTTGATTGGAAACAGCCTGCGTCAGTCGACGAGATTCGAAGCTTCCTTGGCTTGGCGGGATACTACAGACGGTTCGTGAAGGACTTTACGAAGATTACAGCACCATTGACTCGTCTCACTCAAAAGGAAGTCGTGTATGAGTGGTCAGATGACTGCGAAGCTTTTTTCTAAGAGCTAAAGCAGCAACTCGTTTCGGCCCCTATACTTGCACTTCCAGATGGGGTAGAGGGTTTTTAAATCTTCAACGATGCTTCAGGGCAGAGCTTGGGATGTGTGTTTATGCAGCGAGACAAGATAATAGCTTTCACCTTACGATAATTGAAGCCACACGAGAAGACTATCCTACGCATGACTTAGAGCTAGCGGCGATTGTGTTCACGTTAAAACTGTGGCGACACTACCTTTATGGTGTGGCGTGCATGATTTATATGGAACGTAAGAGCCTCAAGTGTCTCTTCACTCAGTAGGAGTTGAACTTGTATAAAAGGTGTTGTCTTGAACTAATCAAAGATCACGACTTGACTATTGACTATACGCCGGACAAAAGGAAATGTTATAGCAGTCACTCTGAGTCGAAAGTGTATTGCCTCGCTATCCATTGACAGCAAATTGCTACGAGACCTAGAAGAGATGGACATCGACCTCCGGGTTTGATTCATGGATGTGCAGTTGGCGTCGTTGCAGCTAGAGCCGAGCTTGCGAAAAAAGATTAAAACTGCTCAGAAGGACGATCCGTAACTGAATAAGATGCGGAAGCTAATATCAACAGGTAGGACGACCGACTTTGCGGAAGATGAAATCGACATGCTTCGATTGAAGTATAGGCTATGCGTTCCGGATGATTAAGAACTTAGAAAGAAAATATTGACGAAAGCATACTATGCGAAGTAATCCTTGCATCCAGGTAGCACCAAGATGTACAAGGACCTCCGCATGACCTTCTGGTGGCACGGAATAAAGAGAGATGTGGCACTCTTTGTGTCACAATGCATGTCCTGTCAGCAGGTGAAAGCTGAGCATCAGAGGCCGGGCGGAGAGATGCAGAACCTGGCAATTCCAGAATAAAAGTGGGAGCATGTGTGTAGGAATTTTATTATTGGTATGCCGAAGTGCCACGGGGAAATGATACCATCTGGGTCATTGTCGATCGACTGACCAAGTCAGCACATCATTGCCATCAAAGTTACTTGGAGCGTCGATCGCCTAGCTCAGATTTATCTTGGCGAGATAGTACGGCTGTACGGAGTTCCAATATCAATAGTCTCAGATCGGGATGGACGGTTTCTATCGCGCTTCTGGATTAGCCTTTAGTCGACTATAGGTACTAAGTTGAACTTTAGCTCAGCTTACCATCCACAGATCGACGGTCAAACAGAGCGCGTGAATCAGATTCTCAAAGACATGCTATGACTCTGCACAATCGATTTCAAGTCGAGTTGGGACATTCATTTACCTCTAGCCGAATTTGCATATAATAACAGTTATCAATCTAGCATACAGATAACGTCGTACGGTCTTGTACGAATGGAAGTACAGATCACCTATTTGTTAGGACGAAGTCAGAGAGTGGCAGATTCTTGGCCTGGAGCTGGTGGAACAGACCGTGCAGAAAGTTTGGCTCATTCAGGAAAGACTGAAGACTGTACAAAGTCGACAGAAAAGCTACGCAGTCATCCATTGTCGACCCTTTAAGTTTCTAAAAGGCGATCACATATTTTTTAAAGTGACACCCATGCGAGGAGTTACTAGGTTTGGTGCAAAGGGAAAGTTGAGTCCGAGATTTATTGGGCCTTTCAAAATACTCAAGCGAGTCGCCCCAGTTGCCTACCAAATTGCTCGGCCGCCAGCGTTATCGGATGTGCACGATGTCTTCTACGTCTCTCAGTTACGGAAGTACCTGCGCGATCTTAGCCACATGGTAGATTTTGGTCAGCTGGAGCTGAAGGCTGACTTATCCTATGTTGAAATACCAGTCCAAATCTTAGAGCGCAAGGATAAGCTGCTTCAAAATCGAGCGATCCCTCTCGTCCGCGGACTCTGGAGTAATTATTCGGTCGAGGAATCGACCTGGGAGCTTGAATCGAAGATGAAGGATAAATTTTTTTCGTTGTTCTTTTAGAGGTAGGTTCTATTCTTAAGTCTCGAGGATGAAAAATTTTCTTAGTTGGTTATGGTGTAGTGCCCCATCCCTGCATCGTGCTCCGTTTTTGCCTAGGGATATGCGAGAATGGAACACTGTCGCTACCGATTCAGTCGGAATCGATAGATAGGGATCGATTGAATCAGTCGAATAGGAACGATTAAATTAATATCCTTTTTTCATTACGGAAAGGCTTCTTCGGAATCAAGTCCCATATTTAGCGAGTTGTGCCTCGAAGATAGACTCTACGGTTGAGTCGGGAGAGACCTTCCATTGCTCTGCTTTTTATGCCACAGTTGCTTTTTTTGCTTTGGTTTTCGTGAAGTTTTTATGAATATTTTTTATGGTTTTCATGGCTTGCATTTTTGAACTTCGCATTCGTATCGAACTTCTGAATGGGACAATATTCTAATCAGTTGCTTATACGATTTCAGGTGATCGCGTAGGTGATGTCTAAGTGCGGCCAACCAGTCCTTCACCTTAAGTAAGACTAAGGTGATTGGCTGATCTCCTTCCCCTCGACCTTCTGGTTTCAAATCAAACATGAAACACAAAATGCATGCTTGTACTCATAGTATAGAATCAATAAATTATGGCAGGATTCTTCACGAAATACTTGCTATAGAACTGTTGTAAATGAAACTGATGCATGCTTTCTTATGTCACATTTACTTAGTACTATGCAAAATAAAGATTGAATCGATTAACGAGTATCGCAACGATAAGGCTAAGTGCATAAAGTGGGTTAATTTTTAAAGAAGAATAGTACAGTCATTGGACAACTTGTGCACAAGGTGTAATTTCTTCGAATGGTTGCCTAGGCCAAGGAACCGATTCATCCCGGAAGGAACGAATAGAAAATGCCAACAGGACTGGCATGGGTGATTCGAGAACTTTCGCATAGGGCTCGCTACTCGTCGTGAAAGGTTCATCTTCTAACCCAGCTATAGTCCGTGATGGCTTGACATTGCCCGTGACCTTCACACCATTTTACTGCTTGAAATAATACTTGTGACACAGGATGAATATGGATAGCTACTCAATGTATAAAATTTTTATATGCTTGCCTCTTAACATGTTAACATGCAAATCGATCAGGATTGTTTGAAAGATCACAAAATAGCTAACATGTTTTATAAAACTGCTTGAACAAATGAGAGCTTGGGTTTAATTAGCCACCCACCAGTACATGTGATCGTACTAATCCTTGCTCTCTACAGGTGCTACGAATCAGAAGGAACATGCCAACTAACCAAGGTGACATTCGCGTTTTGAATCTTCGACCGTACGTCGAAGATTCTCGCTGCACATCTTTTGAGGACTCTCTGCAAATAGTCCAAGAATATGTCTCGACTTTCCTCCATCCCAGGTGGCTGGAAAACATTTGTTATAAATAGAGGGATGTAATGCATGGAACAACTATCTCATCGACGCTCCTTTTGTAATCGAGTCATGTTGTAAGCCCTCGCGACATACTTGTAATATAGTCATGTAAATGATGTATATTATCAATAAAATAAAAAATTTCTGTATCAAAGTGTTGTTCAATTTATCTGCATACTCTCTTAGATGTTGTGTTTCAGATAACCTTATGACTATGTCTTGTACGATCGTAACCTAGGTTCGCACGATATCACGTCCGGGGGACGACGATCGATTCTGCAAAATCGGGACGTGACATACCCGATCCACCCTCAGTTAAACCCTACCCCTCATTCTCTCTCTCTCTCTCTCTCTCTCCCCTCATTCTTTACTCGATTTCTCCAGAAGGAAGAGGAGAAGAGTGAAGAGAATAAGAAAGAAGAAAAAAATGTAGAAGAAAGGGAGAAGAAGGAAGAAAGAGGGGAATTTCACCTCGCTCGAGAGGGTAGTGCGGCCATAGACGCGGTAATACGGTCGTTTGTTACGTAGATGGCGAGCGACAATAGATCTTGGTGGAGGACTAGGGATCGAGTGTCGATCGAGAAGGAGTAGTGGCCAGGAACAGCGACCGACGCGAGATGTGGTGGTCGGTATTGAGGAGGCGGCGGCTGCGAGGGTTTCATGGAGTGAGGGGCTCCAGGCATGGTGAGGTGGTGGGGAGCGCGTCTCTATTGAGAGTCTCGGCCCACCCTGAGTCGATGGCTCGATTCGGCGGTGCTCTGCTCTGGAGCTTGAGAGGAAGTGATGAAAGTTGAGCCCACAAGAACTTAAGTCAGCACGAGAGATGGAACGGCCGGGGTCAGATCTACTCACCACCGATCGAGGGAAAGAAGATGAGGTGGTCTCGACACTGGCTGGCAGTAGGAGGTCGTGATCGAAAAGGTAATGGCGAGGGAAGGCACTCAGTTTTCGAGATCGACAGTGGAGGCGGTGGAGGGCCACTGTGTCGGCCAATGGCAAAACAACGACAAGAATTAGGGCTCCGGTTCGGGAAGTTCATGTCCGTGGTCGAGGGACACAAAACATAGGCAAAACATGTAATGTGGTGTTAGTGATGTGTGTCTGTGTCCTCGGGGTTAGACTCGGGGACACGAGGAATGGTTTGAAATTGGGTTTTTTGGGATCGTGTCGTATTGGACACGGGTTGATGTAAATGTAATAGTGTAGCGAGCTAATGAAATATGATGGACACCCAGGATCGGACCCGAGGCCGACATGGCTTGACACGAGAATTGATTGGATACAGACACAATATGGACACGTATAAATTTTAGGAAAGTTGGATGATTAATAAGAGAAATTATGAGCTATTTATAGTCTTGGGCTTGGCCCAAAGGCACATGGGCTAAGAGAGTATTCGAAGAATATTCTTAGGAATATGCTAGATTCTAGAAAATATTCTTTGAGATTAACTAACAGTAATCTATAATTAATTAGGAAAATTCTAGGAGGTTCCCACCTAACCATGGTTAGCTAAATTTCTAATCATGCCACTCCTCTAATCATAAGCTTCCAAATAATTACCAATAATTCTACTCCACCTTAAATAATTATGACTTCACCATTCCTTTTCATAATCACCCAAAACTGATAATTCTCGGATAAAAAATAAAATTTGAAAATTGGGAATTGGAAAAATAAAAATTAGAAAAATTAGAAAAATTCAAAAACAGGGGGGGTTACACTTGACCTATAATATTATTAGTATGATAGTACGAGGATATGAATAGTAGTATTCGTGATGATGATAATGTTCTATGGGCCCTTATCCATTAAAGATGGGATTGGTACACTATTATTTATTCTTAATTGGCTTATACTTCTTCAGTTATTAAAGTTGAAAGGATTAATGATATCGAATTAATTTTCCTGAAAAATATGTAATTTCTAAAAGAAATCAAAAGGATAATAAAGCTTGCAGTCTTCTTGTATTTTGAACAACAACAAAGCCTTTATTCCAAATTTTTAGGATAGGTTATCTGAATCATCTTCTTACATTCAGTTATGGTAAGGGTCATGTCCTCTATAACAATAACGAGGTACCTATCTTTCTTTAACACTTCAAACTATATAAGTCCATGCATATCCTTAGTCACAGGCTGCAGCTCCGTTACCATTATATTATCGCTCCTCCTGGGCATCTATTTACTACTAAATATTTGTTTTAGCGACCTCAATAGAGATTCCAACAAAATATGTCGCCCATAGCGACACGACATCAACGAATAGCAAGTAAATTAAAAACAGGAATTTATGACATATCAACAACGTCAAGATATGTTTTTGATTAGACGCAAGAGTCGCCCATGAGTCACAAGTAAATGTTATTATATTTGTGACGTCTTAGCGACCACAAATGTCACAAGTGCATCACATATGTCATTCATGCTAGGTCAACCCATAATTTAAAATTTGTGACGGTAAACATCGCTAACTTCTGTCCCATACATAGCTAAAAAGAGTCGTTAGATGTCACTTCCAGTTTTCATAATTGAGGGTAAAATAGTCATTTTCCATATTCTAATATTTTTGTGAATATTTATTTATTAATATTGTTATTTGGGGATTAGTTTAGTCGGGTTTGAATTTAGTTTAGTTTTGACTTGTGTTAGTGGCCCAGGTAGCTTAGACTCTAGTTGGGATCTAAAGATTAGTTAGGCATGGCCCACAAACTCCATTATTTAGTCTAGTGTAATTAGACTAATCCTACATGACTAGATTGGTTCATTTAGAGATTAGAACTTGAACCTTTTGACCCCAAACCTTGGCATGACTTATGTTGACCCAAGGGAGACTAGTTGAGGGCATTTTAGACTTCTCAAATAGACCCAAACTAGGGCAATATGTCCGGCCACATGAGGATATGGTCTCTCCAGCTTTTTATTTTAAGAGTAGCCTCTTTATTTCTATTTTGAGTTCTTCCCCAAACTTGAGAGCTCCTCTCTTGATTTGATCTCAGAAATCAAGTCATTCTCCCTCCATTTCACCCAATCCACCAAGGATAAGGTGCTAGCTAAGAGTGGGAGCAAGGAGCAAGGAAGGGTGTCCAATTTCGAGGAGTTTCCATGTCGGAACCGTGTCATTTGGAGTGTATCATTAGGATCCAACTACCAATAGGTATAACCTTCTCTCTAATTCATGTTTCCTTGTATTTTTGATAGTTTTGCATTCATAGGAACCAACACCATGCATGAACGACTATTAGGTTTGTTCTTGAGGCTCATTTGAGTCCTCAATAGGGATTTGGGATAGATTTGGTGTCCTACATGGAGAGTTTCCAAAGGGGACACCCCATGTGTTTGATTTTATTCTCAATAGCTTATTTGTCTTTTAATTTCAGATTTACTTGTGTTAGAGAGTAGAATGACCATGGTTAGGATGGTTAGACTTGTTATCATTTGTATACCTATGGTTGAATCTAAGTATATTAGCCTACAAGCCTATTTTTATGTATAGATATCAAATTTATATTCATATTCATATGTGGACTATTTTGATATACTATTGTATATATATTGGCTTAATTGTGATGTTTGTGGGATATGGCTTGGTATAGTGTTAGTTTTGTGTATATATATATATATATAAGTAGAGGGGGTTTGTATTGTGTGTTATAGATGTGTGGTTAGTGTATGTATGTGCTTGTGTGATAGTGAGAGAGGGATTTGATGAGATGTTTAAGTGTTATTTGTATGTGTGTTGATTAGTTGATAGATGAGAGTGTTGTGGGTTATAGGTAGAGGAGTGTATTGTTTGCCATTGATTATCAACACAAGAACTACAGAATAACTATATTGATTGTAAACTTTGAAAGAACAAAAGAGAGCCTAGAAATAAATCATAGGAAATAATATAAGTACAATTTGTTTTGATTCTGGGGGGGGGTGACGGTGGAAGCTCGAAAGAAGTGTAGGAACTCTACCTTATACTTTGGACTATCAGACACAGTCTTTGCTCTTGAGAAAATTGCCAGCCTCTAGCACCAGCCTCTAGCAAGGATGTGGGACCCTGCTATTTATAGTGATTTCTGAATGAAACATATTTTGGGTCGCATAGATGGCCACGTGGCTATAACAGCACATGAGGACCCGATCTTCGGCTGCCAGCTGGTGGATTTGTTGAGATTTCTTTGTTGTAGTAAATCTGGGTGGTTGAGACTTGGCCAACTTGCCATGTGTCCCCCCATAGAGTAGAGCCTGAATCGTTTTGGCCGCATAGTGGCCTTAGGAGCCTTTCTTCTGCGACTCGGCTCCACTTGGCCACATGGGATCTTCGGGAGCATTGCTTCTGTGGCTTGGTTTCACTTGGCCGCATGGGATCTTCGAGAGCCTTGCTTCTGTGGCTCGAGTCTACTTAGCCGCATGAGGTCTTCAGGAGCCTTACTTCTGCGGCTCGAGTCCACTTGGCCGCATGGGGTCTCCAAGAGCCTTATTTCTGCGGCTCGAGGCCACTTGGCCGCATGGGGTCTTCGGAAGCCTCGCTTCTGTGGCTCGAGTCCACTTGGCCGCATGGGGTCTCTAGGAGCCTTGCTTCTGCGGATCGAGTCCACTTGGCCGCATGGGGTCTCCAGGAGCCTTGTTTCTGCGGCTCGAGTCCACTTGGCCGCATGGGGTCTCCAGTAGCCTTGCTTCTGCGGCTCGAGTCCACTTGGCCGTATGGGGTCTCCAGGAGACTTGCTTCTGCGGCCTAGATCAACTTAGCCGCATAAGGCTCATGCGGCTCTTCCTTCTGCGGCCTGGATCAATTTGGCCGCATAACGCCTATACGATCAGCAACGATTTTAAGAGAATTTCGTTTGTCTCTCTTTTGACTTCTCAATGAAGATGAATTTGATCGATACTCTTCCTTGGCTAGTGCTGGCACTGCGGATTATGGATCTCCTTGTTCAAAGAAGATTTGACGATGAACTCCCTCAAAAGATTATGATGTGCTGGGCTGAGGCAATGCGCCTAACTGAGACATCTGTGTAATGCGTCTAGTTGAAAGTAGGCCATTAGGAAGTCTTCAATTGGCATTATGCTTCCGAGATAATATCGAAAAGGCACAGCAGGTTACGGTCGCTGGAACACAGACTGCCTTGGTGGTGGAGCCACTATTTTGTGGCAGCAGCAGTTGATGGCGACTTGGGTGCAGTGATGTCCTGGAAAGGGCTTATCGTACGCCAAGGTTGCTTCTCACTCCTTGTGTTTGTGAATGGCCACCTCTCGTAAGTCAAGAGTATATTGATCTACCTTTGCATCCGTTTTGTGGGCCCGGGTATCCCGAGCGCCTGGGTGCGTGGGTATCATATTTGCTCCTTGATCTGAGGCTAGTAAAAGTATTTGCTCTCAATCGTTGTAGAAAGACTTTTGGGCATATTTGCTCCCTGATCTGAGGCTAGTAAAAGAACTTGCTCTCGATTGTTGTAGGGAGACTTTTGGGCATATTTGCTCCCTGATCTGAGGCTAGTAAAAGCACTTGCTCTCAATCATTGTAGGAAGACTTTTGAGACCTACCCTGTCCGTTTGCCGTAGAGGGCTTGACACGGAATGTTCTGTACAACGTTTCATCAGGGGCCCATGTAACAGTTAATGGTACCCCCTGACGGTCAGCAGATTGGATAGTTGACTGGGCTTGTTGAGCCCGTACTGCCCTAGACTTCTTCGACTTAGCATCCGAAGGTACGTAGCAAGAAGAGTCCAAGTTGCTGCCTTGGATTTCTTCGTACTAGCTCGTGAAGGCGCAAAGTACTCAGGATCTAACTTTATCCTTGCCAAGATGGCAAGTGAAGAAGTTGTAGCCGATCCAGAAGAAGAAGAAGCACTGTTGTAACTTTTTGTGGCTCGAATGGGCTCCCTGGACACGAGCTTCCTTTTTTTTCTTCTTTTTATTTTGGTGCCCTTTTCAAAGTAGGCATCGGGGATCTATATATAGAATGGAATGAGCCCTTTCTTCTTCTCCTTTTCGATATAGGACAAAAAGCAATATCCTCTTTTCCATGCTTCTACAAGGCCCCCTTTAAAGTTTTCAAATTACAAATTTGGAATACTTTGAATAAGAAGCATGGATAGTAGAGCTGTTTAGGTGTGACAATCCTATCAGAGGTAGCATGTACGTGATAGGTTTGGGTACTTCCGCTGGGGATTTTATGTGGACTTATCATCCTTGGCGTACCTTGTTTTTAGGTACAAATAATAAGTTGAGAGGGGGAACCAACATATTTACTCAGAGGTGATATAGACATGGTAAATATAAGGTTGATGGTAGAGCTTTTCTACTCAGAGGTGATATAGACGTGGTAAGAGTGAACTCGATAAGGATACACAGAACAACTCAGAGGTGATATGGACGTGGAAGTTCTATGATTGATACGCCACAACGCAGGGGTTGTTGCACGGGGTGTTTACTCAGAGGTAAGGTGGACGTGGTAAACATTTATTTTTAGCATCATCTGCTTTGTAAGGGGTAGGAAAACAACTCAAAGGTGATATGGACATGGGGTTCTACTACTGGGGAGTGAATGCAACGGAATAACTGGGCTCCAGAAGCACATGATTGTGAGGGAAGGGGTGCTTGTACTAGAGGACCTAATACAACATTTGTGATTGTCAGAGGACATCCCACTGGAGGACTTTTGTGGACCTATTACCCTTTTGTGCACCTGTGGTGCGAGTAATATATTTGAACAATTTTTGGTGGACCTATTACCCTTTTGCGCACTGGTGGTGCGAGTAATAAATTTTGAGACAAAACCCAACAGAGGTAATATGGACGTGATAGGTTCTATGGTCTTAACACCACGACTTTATCCCAGATTGGGTACAGGTATTAGATGAGGAGACTATCTATATCAGAGGTGATATGGACGTGACATACGATAATCATGAATAATATTTGGTGGACCTAGTACTCTTTTGCGCACTAGTGGTGCGAGTAATAGATTTTAAGACAAAATCCAACAGAGGTAATATGGACGTGATAGGTTCTGTGGTCTTAACACCATGACTTTATCCCAGATTGGGTACATGTGTTAAGTCAGGAGACTATCGGTATCAGAGGTAATATGGACGTGATATACGATAATCAAGACCAGGAAGTTTGCTCAGAGATGGAAATAAGCCTGGTAAACTCCGACAGGGTGAAGCATTAGGGTGGAAGTTCAGAGGTATTAGTATACATGACTTGTCATCCAGGGGGATGCAATGTGAATCCACTCGGAGCTAATAGAGTGTAAGTTTAGAGGTACTTGGTGGAAGATTTGGTGGTTTGAGGAAGTACCAGCATGTCCTTAGACATAGTATTTCTTCAGGAACTTGCCGTTTTTGGGCATCATGAGCAAGTCTCCACGGAGACATCTTCGAAGTCTAGCGACAGAGCTTTAGAGTCGATAAGATTCTGGATGTACCGCTTTAATTGGAAGCAGTCATGAGTGGAATGATGGACATAGCGGTGAAAGTGATAATATTTTGAGTCCTCCATTTCCGTCGCTCGAGGCTCGCGCCTTGGTGGAGGGTGTTGGATCCTATCCCCTTGCAAGAGCATGTCGAAGATAAGCTTGTGTCACGACCCGCACCCGGATATACGGGTACGAATACGTGGGCCACGCCCAGCCTACGCCGCAGTATCGGCGGTAGAGCGCTGTCAAGAACCCGATACTAACTACATCTAAAGATCCATAACTAGAAATGTACTCATGTCACATCACGAAAATTAAGAAAGATAAGATAAGAAATAATAACAATATCACTAGAACAACTAGAATCTACAAGGATCATATGAGACAAGAATAAAACAGAGGAAAAAATAATGACAAAACTAATAACTACCAGACCTAGAACTCCTGAGAGACATCTCACGGTGAAGAATACCGAGAACCACTCCAGCTAGCAACATCCTGTAGTCCAATACTGAGGGCACAACTACTCCTAAAATTTTGTCAATATATCCAGTCAGGATGGAACGAGCACAAATCTCAAATAACAGTTCTAATTAGATGATATTGAAAATGTAGCAGTAAATAGAGAGAATATACAAGAAATCATGAAATGTACATGTGAGTATCATGGCAAGGTAAGCTGTAAATCTAGAGCTAGAACAAGGCAAGTAAAACTGATCATGACATGTACAAGAATCAAGAATCATCTACCTAGGTGTGTGAGTACTAGCTACAATATGTGGCCGGCTTGGGACATTGTACAATAATAACTGACCTGGCTAACCATACGTGGGGTGTATGATTAACGCTCACAATCAATAGGTGTACAAGGCGCACAATGGGCTTGACCACATATCTACACCAATACTCCCCGTTTCCCCCGACTAGTATAGTGGATCCAACCATGACACATCATAATGCGTGATTCTCTGAGAGGGTAACTAGCCTTCGCAGGAATCATATCTATACAATGCACAAGGAACAAGAAAGACTTGTACAAGATATACCAAGGAAAGCGAGGAATAACATCTCATGACGGAATCCAGAGAAATACCAATCTATGTGAACAGTGTGTCAAAAGAACAAGGATATCTACACTAAATATAAGAAACATAGACGATATCATAAAACAGAAATATTATCAGAGAATGTACTCGCCTGCGATCTGGTGGAATATGTCAACTGAGTCCTAGAACAGTACCTCGAGGACCTATAGATGGAATACTGTATCAATATAAGGGTTTGAAAGTAAAATTAAGTCATACTAAGTCACTCTAGGTCAAGGCAAGTCAAAACAAGTCAAACTAGGTCAATCTAAGTCAATGGTTGACTTATAGTTGACTTTTGGTCAACTGGTCAACTCTGGTCAACCTTAGGTCAACTCTAGGTCAAACTTGACTAACGTCGACTAACAGTTGACTTTCGGTCAACTGGTCAACTCTGGTCCAATTTTAGTCAATTTTAGGCTATGGTTGACTTTCGATTGACTTTTGGTTAAAATAGTCAACTGTGGTCAA
This sequence comes from Iris pallida, assembly GCA_029216955.1. Lineage (NCBI taxonomy): Eukaryota > Viridiplantae > Streptophyta > Magnoliopsida > Asparagales > Iridaceae > Iris > Iris pallida. The sequence continues at coordinate 9,548,983 of JANAVB010025598.1, read as the reverse complement.
CCAAGGTCAAAACTAGTCTAACCTAGGTCAATATTGACTCTACTTCGACGTTCAATCAAAGCAGTCAATCATGGTCAAACAGGGTCATGGCTAGTCTCTATAAACATCTACAAGGTCAACATATCAATTTCAGTGATTGTGAAATCACTGGAATCGATCGATCTCGAAATACAACCAAGGGAGAAAGATTATAATAATAGGGTAAAAACCTACAGATGTTGTCGGATGGTAAAACAACTATTACCAACGTGTCCAGAATGATCGAAATAGCTAGAATAGCCTGCCCATAAGTCCAATTTGGACATAGGGGCAAAATGGTAATTTTGAGTCAAAACGGTATCCGTAGCGGACCCGCTTTGCACCGAAAAATGTACCGAAATGAAAGTACACTAAACCTAACAAATTATATGTCCACGAATACAGAATGATGATACGAACCCAACGGTATATCCAGAATTGGATTCCGTTGACCCGATATCAAATTGGTCCATTGACCCGGATATTGGAATCCGATTTGCAGAAAAAAGCGTGTCGGAGCCACTGTCCTCACAACTCAGCAAATTATATGTCAACGAGTCCAGAATGACGATACAAACTCAACGGTATGTCCAGAATTGGATTCCGATGAGCCGATCTCAAAATGACCCTTTGACCCAGATATTGGTATCCGACTTGCACCGAAATGCGTGTCGGAACCAATGTCCACTAAAACCTTGAAAATTATATGTCAACGAGTCCAGAATGACGATACAAACTCAATTTGGTATATCCGAAATTGGATTCCGATGAGCCGGCGTCAAAAAGTTTCCGTTGACCCGGACTGTGGGGCCCGCTTTGTACCGAAATACGTGCCAGGGCCCACGTCCTCCAAATCTAATAAACTTTATATGAAAACATGCCAGAATGATGCCACGAGTCTACTGGTGGTGTCAGAAATTGAATTTGGAGTCCCGGGTTCAAAAATAGAATTTTATAACTTGGAAATTATGAATTCGGACGGCCAACTTTGGCGTCGAATTCAATCAATCAAACGTGCTCACAATGAAACAAAATTTAAGGGACAGGAAGAGGGTTATACCAGCTTCGTATAGGAACCAGTAGCACGCCAGACGGAGCTGCGACGGCGGAGTTACGAGCTGACAAAGTCGGCTCCACAAAACTATCCAAAAATAACACAATTTAAACGGTCAACTTGGTGGCCGGTTTTGATGTATCAAACGACGAAATTAACGGACAAAAATTGATAGTAGTTAAGGGGTGTATACCAAGATTGAGACGGAAGAAACCGTTCGACGATCCAACGGTCGGATTGTTCAGAAAATCTGTACGAAGTCGCTGCCCCGAGACGCAAATTCTGAAATTTGAAATCGTGCGTCACGGCGGGATTTCATCCAAAATGCACGAATCGCCGTGTATCGCGTCGGGGAGGAGGGTGCTGCCCAGGGGGGGTTCGTCGGAGATTTGCGCGGCTAGGGGTCTCGTCGGCGGCGGCGATGGCCGACGGCAGCGCCGGTGGCGGCGACAGCGCGCGCGGCTGCTGCCGTTTGCTGCAGTTGCGGCTGCTGCTGCGTGCTGGCGCACGCACGTGCGGCGGCGACGGTGCTGGCCTGGCGCGACGACGGAGGCCAAGGGCATGGCGAGGGTGGTTGATGGTTCGACTATGGTGGTGGTGGAAAGATGACGGTGAAGGTGATGGTGGTCGGTTTATGAGCTAGGGAGGAGGAGGAGTTGGTGAGTTCGAAAGGTGGAGGAGGAGGTGAAGTCGGGGAGGAGAAGATGGTGGCTGTGTCGGCCATGGGAGGTCGATGGTGGTTCGGCCATGAGGGGGAGGAAGGAGCTCGGCATGGGAGAGGGAGCTGTGTAGAAAGAGAGAGAGAAAATGAGTTGTGAGTGTGTGTGTTGTTATTAAGGGAGGAGAGAGAGAGAGAATTAGAATATAGAGAGGGGGAGGGTGTCGGCCACATGGGTAAGGGGGAGTGCTGATGGGAGAGGAGAGTGGGTGATGTGTATGTGAGTGTAATAAAGGGGGAGAGAGAGAGATATTATATATATATATATATATATATATATATATATATATATATATTATATTTATATTTGAATGGAGAGGAAGAAGTAGATATTTGTAAAGAGGAGGGTATTTTTGAGTAGGGAAACAAAAAAAATATTAGTGGGGTGTATAGGTAGACAGGGTAGGGTCACACCAATTTGGGTTGGGTGTTGGGTCAAGTTGGACAAGCTTGGGGCCAAGATTTAATTAAAATAACAATTTCAAACCAATTAAATCATGGATGAAATAGGAGCACAAGGGAGATCAAATCGGTGGCACGCAAGTGGTACGTGCATAGTATACTCAAAACAGGCCAGAACCATATATTGGTTCGACTGGATTGGACCAATGTTGGGCCCGAAAATTAAATTGGAAATTAAGTCACGAATTACGGCAGACAATAAATTGGTCTAAATTGACCCGAAAGTTGCGTGAAGCAAATGGAGCACAAGGGAACAAGTTCGAGTGGGACACGATATATCAACATGAAGATAAACTCGTCTACTATAAAGTTCAAGAAGAAAGTTTCCAGAGACTGGCATCCCTGATTCTCTAGAAATCCAAGTCACGGTAACGAGCATTTAATGCTAAAAAATAATTAAATAAAAATGAATTATCGATAATAATTTATTTAAAAAATTCAAAAATAAATTCCAGAAATTCAGGGGGCTTACATCCTACCCACCTTATAAAAATTTTGTCCTCCAAATTAAAAATCATCTAATAGGTCAAGCTAAATCATACAACTGCTATGGCTACAATACCCAATCTGCCACCCTTGTGATCACCTATGTTGTTTCTTTCTACAATTATTTGGTTCAGGTTCAGCAAGCTTCTTCCATAAAAACTATGTCTATTTTACCCCTAAGAATCTTCATATCAATAAGAACCTTTACGTATATTCTAAAATATAGGTCATCCTCGAGATACTATATATCAGCAATACTTGGCCTTAAACCAAAATTCCAATCTCAATAGCAATTTGTTTGTTTCCTTATCCCATCCTAAGTATCTTTATCCTATTAATCACAAGCTCATTGAAATAATACATTCAAAACCTATTCTTGGCATTGAGCCTTCTCTCTTTTTACTCATGAACTCCTGAATAAAAACCCTCAAATTCAAACTCTTAATTCATTTACCGATTTATTTATTACCCATGTACATATGTCCTTGTTTTGTTCCTGCTATCTTTCGATCTTGCACGCAATGTTATCTCCTTCTATTTTATTTTACAAATCGATCTATCCTCCAATCATAAGTAAATAGCTTGTAGATAACCAATAATCACTTGGTCATTAAAGTCTTACAATGCTCAACCCTCGAACCTAAGCACAGGATTCTAGTCCTTAATCCATAGTCACAAAAATATAATATTTCATTACTCCATCTTAGATACCTTATCATCAATCTATACTATCAAAATAATCATCCTTAATAGTTTTTTAAGTCCACTATAATCAGTCAATCGTATCTGTCCTATAAGCTTAACCCAATAAATCCCTAGAAAAAAAATATACTCATCACAATCACACATAATAACATATTATAGTTACACTACAGAATCTGTTAACACGGTCTGGCTATCCAATCATCAAAATAGAAGGTAACAAGGGCCCAAGACTGGGTCTAAAAATCCATATCAATATTCAAGCAAGGTAAGGGTCAAGCAAGACAGAAAAGATTGTCGAAATATTTCCAAGAATAGTACGAGGCCAACGAGATGCATAAGACGTAGTCGAAGTAAAACTCAAGAACCATATACCTCCGTAATTATGTCACATGAAGTTACTATCGCGCGAGTGTGCATCTGGCTGCGATTAACTTCCTTTTTCTATAATACGACGGATGGCTGCATTGCACAGCTGCCACGCCAGATAATATAGGTTCATGAACTTAACTTGGCCAAATTCGTAAAATATTTCAAAACAATTTTTGCAAAATAAAGGAGAAGATGTTAGTCAAAATGCTTAGGGGATGGTCCAAGTAGAATTCGAGAAACATATTTAACCATGATGTCGTTATCTGAAGTCATACCTCGCCAGTATTTCTCTGGATGCAAACTCCCGATTCCTTAATACAAGGATAATATACTTTTCGAACCTTTCCTGAATCAACCCATGAGGCACTTTCAATAATTACCGGGAAGGACAAGAAGAATTATCCAAGAGGCTAGTGAAGAAGAGTTTAGTCAAATCATATGAAAGATGGAACACAAAACAATTCTGTCGAAAAAAATCCTAGTTTGGCTGTAGATAGACAGAGTTAACCAAGACGGGGAAGAATGATGATAAGAATTTGTTCTTGCTCATCCGGTCATAACGAAATGATCTGATTTAAGATACAGTCTGATAACCATACACGTCTCCCTGAAATTATGTTGCCAGAATTTTTGCCACACCAGTAAGCGTAGCTGCAATAAACGATAGAGTCCATAACTAAGGTATACACCCTAAATCTTGTCATCTGGAATTCTTACCACGCCAACCGGTATGGCTGCAAGAAAATCCAAATTCCATAACTAGGATAGTATAACCAACATCAGTCTCCACGTCCGTGTCGTGCTAGCTTGTATGACTGCGATAAATTCTAAACTTCATAAATAAAGTAGACATTTATCGTTCTCATCGTTCTCATCAAATATGTTTATCAGAAAATCTTAACTCAATTCATAAAAACTGATTTAGATACAAATTCAAAGTCAACAACGAACGAACATCAAGTTTCAAAATTCAACAACGAATCAAGGGTAAGTAAATAGAAACTAACGAAAACAGATTCTGATGCAGGGTTTAGGAAAAGTTCTCAGGAGAAGTCCTAAAGGTACTATCTAGGTCAAGATTGAACGTTCTGGAATATAAACTAAAATAACATCAACCTTGATATGGGATTGGTCAATCATATTCTCGTCTCAACCTTGAAGACATATAAGTTCAACTTATACCTTCCCTCTGGGGTCCACAAACTCATTCCAAGAAAGAATAAAGTTGATAACGGACAGATGTTTCAGGAATCAGGATGGACAGGAACAGATGGAAAAAGTTTCGAAAAGTTCGAAATAAGATTCCCAGGGGTCATCCCTAAAATCTACCAAGAGTTCCTAATATGGGACTGAGTACCAAATCCTAAAATATACCATGACTCAATCTTAATCCTAGGATAGGCTCGCAGTAGTACAGATAAGCTCAAATACCACCACGACTACGTATTAATTGTAAAGACTGGCCTGCATGGGCCACCATAAAAATGTGTCACGACCCGCATCCGGATATACGGGTACGAATACGTGGGCCACGCCCAGCCTACGTCGCAGTATCGGCGGTTGAGCACTGTCAAGAACCCAATACTAACTACAACATCTAAAGATCCATAACTAGAAATGTACTCATGTCATATCACAAAAACTAAGGAAGATAAGACAAGAAATAATAACAATATCACTAGAACAACTAGAATCTACAAGGATCATATGAGAAAAAAATAAACAGAGGAAAAAACAATGACAAAACTAATAACTACCAGACCTAGAACTCCTGAGAGACATCTCACGGTGAAGAATACCGAGAACCACCCCAGCTAGCAACATCCTGTAGTCCAATACTGTGGGCACAACTACTCCTAAAATTTTGTCAACATATCCAGTCAGGATGGAATGAGCACAAATCTCAAATAACAGTTCTAATTAGACGATATTGAAAATGTAGCAGTAAATAGAGAGAATATACAAGAAATTATGAAATGTACATGGGAGTATCATGGCAAGGTAAGCTGTAAATCTAGAGCTAGAACAAGACAAGTAAAACTGATCATGGCATGTACAAGAATCAAGAATCATCTACCTAGGTGTGTGAGTACTAGCTACAATATGTGGCCGGCTTGGGACATTATACAATAGTAATAGGCCTGGCTAACCATACGTGGGGTGTATGATCAACACTCACAATCAATAGGTGCACAAGGCGCACAATGGGCTTGACCACATATCTACACCAATACTCCCCGTTTCCCCCGACTAGTATAGTGGATCCAACCATGGAACATCATGACGCGCGATTCTCTGAGAGGGTAGATAGCCTTTGCAGGAATCGTGTCTATACAATGTACAAGGAACAAGAAAGACTTGTACAAGATATACCAAGGAAAGCGAAGAATAACATCTCATGACAGAATCTAGAGAAATACCAATTCGTGTGAACAATGTGTCAAGAGAACAAGGATATCTACACTAAATACAAAAAACATAGACGATATCATAAAACAGAAATATTATCAGAGAATGTACTCGCCTGCGATCTGGTTGAATATGTCAACTGAGTCCTAGAACAGTGCCTCGAGGACCTATAGATGGAATACTGTATCAATATAAGGGTTTGGAAGAAAAATCAAGTCATACTAAGTCACTCTAGGTCAAGGCAAGTCAAAACAAGCCAAACTAGGCCAATGGTTGACTTACAGTTGACTTTTGGTCAACTGGTCAACTCTGGTCAACCCTAGGTCAACTCTAGGTCAAACTTGACTAACGTCGATTTACAGTTAACTTTGTGTCAACTGGTCAACCCTGGTCTAATTCTAGTCAATTTTAGGCTATGGTTGACTTTCGGTTGACTTTTGGTCAAAATAGTCAACTGTGGTCAACCAAGGTCAAAACTAGTCTAACCTAGGTCAATGTTGACTCTACTTCGACGTTCAGTCAAAGCAGTCAGCCATGGTCAAACAGGGTCAAGGCTAGTCTTTATAAACATCCACAAGGTCAACATATCAATTTCAGTGATTGTGAAATCACTGGAATCGATGGATCTCGAAATACAACCAAAGGAGAAAGATTATAATAATAGGGTAAGAACCTACAGATATTGTCGGATGGTGAAACAACCATTATCGACGTGTCCAAAATTGTCAAAATAGCTAGAATAGCCTGCCCATAAGTCTAATTTGGACACTGGGGCAAAAAGGGAATTTTGAGTCAAAACGGTGTCCGTGGCGGACCCGCTTTGTACCGAAAAATGTGTCAAAATGAAAATGCACTAAACCTAACAAATTATATGTCCACGAATCCAGAATGACGATACGAACCCAACGGTATATCCAGAATTAGATTCCGTTGACCCGATCTCAAATTGGTCCGTTGACCTGGATATTGGAATCCAATTTGCACAGAAAAGCGTGTCGGAGCCAATGTTCTCAAAACTCAGTAAATTATTTGTCAACGAGTCCAGAATGACGATACAAACTCAACGGTATGTCCAGAATTGGATTCCGATGAGCCGATCTAAAAATGACCCGTTGACCCGGATATTGGTATCCGACTTGCACCGAAATGCGTGCGGGAACCAATATCCACTAAAACTTAGCAAATTATATGTCAACGAGTCCAGAATAACGATACCAACTCAATGGTATATCCAGAATTGGATTTCGATGAGCCGGCGTCAAAAAGTCTCGTTGACCCGGACTGTGGGGCCCGCTTTGCACCGAAATGCATGCCAGGGCCCACATCCTCCAAATCTAATAAACTTTATATGAAAACATGCCAGAATGACGCCATGAGTCTACTAGTGGTGTCAAAAATTGAATTTGGAGTCCCGGGTTCAAAAATTGAATTTTACAACTTAGAAATTACGAATTCGGATGGTCAACTTTAGCGTCGAATTCAACCAATCAAACGTGCTCACAATAAAACAAAATTTAAGGGACAGGAAGAGGGTTACACCAGCTTCGCATAGGAACTAGTAGCACGCCAGACGGAGCTACGACGGCGGAGTTACGAGCTGACGAAGTCGGCTCCATAAAACTGTCCAAAAATAACACAATTTAAACGGTCAACTTGGTGGCCGATTTTGATGTATCAAACGACGAAATTAACAGACAAAAATTAATAGAAGTGAAGGGGTATATACCAAGATTGAGACGAAAGAAACAGTTCGATGATCCAACGGTCGGATTGTCGAAAAAATTCGTACGAAGTCGCTGCCCTAAGACACGAATTCTGAAATTTAAAATCGTGCGTCACGGCGGGATTTCGTCCAAAATGCACGAATCGCCCATGTATCACGCCGGGGAGGCGGGCGCTGCCCAGGGGGGTTCGCTGGAGCTGCACGCAGGTAGGGGGCGGCGATGACTGCCGACGGCAGCGCCGGTGGCGATGACAGCGCACGCGGCTGCTGCTGCATAGGCTGCTGTTTTCTGCAGCTGCGGCTGCTGCTGCATGCTGGTGCACGCACGCGGTGGCGGCGATGCTGGCCTGGCACGGCGACGGCGGCCAAGGGAATGGCGAAGGTGGTTGATGGTTCGGCTATAGTGGTGGTGGAAAGATGATGGTGAAGGTGATGGTGGTCGGTTTATGAGCTAGGGAGGAGAAGGAGTTGGTGATTTCGGAAGGAGAAGGAGGAGGTGAAGTCGGAGAGGAGGAGATGGTAGCTGTGTCGGCCATTGGAGGTCGATGGTGGTTCGGCCATGAGGGGGAGGAAGGAGCTCGGCATGGGAGAGGGAGCTGTGTAGAAAGAGAGAGAGAGAAAATGAGTTGTGAGTGTATGTGTTGTTATTAAGGGAGGAGAGAGAGAGAATTAGAATATAGAGAGGGGGAGGGTGTCGGCGACATGGGTGAGAGGGAGTGCTGATGGGAGAGGGGAGTGGGTGATGTGTGTGTGAGTGTAATAAAGGGGGAGAGAGGGAGATATTATATATATATATATATATATATATATATATATATATATAAATATATATATATATATATATATATATATATATATATATATATATATATATATATTATATTTATATTTGAATGGAGAGGAAGAAATAGATATTTGTAAAGAGGAGGGTATTTTTGAGTAGGGAAACAAGAAAAATATTAGTGGGGTATATAGCTAGACAGGGTAGGGTCACACCAATTTGGGTTGGGTGTTGGGTCAAGTTGGACAAGCTTGGGGCCAAGATTTAATTAAAATAATATTTTCAAACCAATTAAATTATGGATGAAATAGGAGCACAAGAGAGATTAAATCGGTGGCACGCAAGTGGCACGTGCATAGTAGACTCGAAACAGGCCAGAACGATATATTGGTTCGACTGGATTGGACCGATGTCGGGCCCAAAAATTAAATTGGAAATCAAGTCACGAATTACGGTAGACGATAAATTGGTCTAAATTGACCCGAAAGTTGCACGAAGCAAATGGAGCACAAGGGAACAAGTTCGAGTGGGACACGATATATCAACATAAAGATAAACTTGTCTACTACAAACTTCAAGAAGAAAGTTTCCAGAGACTGGCATCCCTGATGCTCTAGAAATCCAAGTCACGGTAACGAGCATTTAATGATCAAAAATAAATAAATAAAAATGAATTATCGATAATAATTTATTTAGAAAATTAAAAAAATAAATTCTGAAAATTCAGGGGGCTTACATCTTGACATGGCTATCTTCAAAAGAGTATGTCATCTCCTTGGGCTTCGGAGCTTCTGCTTGCTTTTGTTCAGGCTTTTTGATCGTACCAGCGACCATGGCCTGTTTGCCTTTGGTATCCCTGTTATTGGTGGTGTCGCTACTGTTGTTGTTATTGGAGGTGGTACCGGGATGTTTGCCTTTGTCCTCTCCATCTGGTATGTGTAATCCCAACTGGCCAGCCTTCTTTAACTTCGCCTCCGCATTTGTAGCATTTATTATGAAAGTCGTCCAATCCCTGAATTGATCTTCGCCCATCCAGAGGCTGATTGCAGGGAGCAACTTCTTTTAGCAGATTTTAATCAAGGAGCTTTCAGGATTGCCTTGGGGTAATCTCATCGCGGTTTGGCAAAATCGTTCGATATAGTTTCACGTCAGCTCCTTTTCTCCTTGAACGACGTCTATGAGAGACGACATTGTCACATCATGCCCAACTTCGTAGAACCATTCTAGGAATATATGTTTGAATCCGTTGAAGGAATGGATGCAGTTGTCTGGGAGGTTGCGGTACCAGTCGAACGCGATCCCCTCCAATGCTCTGATAAATAATCATGTGAGGATGGCATCATTATGCAGCAAGTAGTCTGTTGTGCCTTCAAAATAAGTCATGTACCGGCTAGTAGAGATCTTTACGTCATATGAATTGATATAAAATGATTTGTACCACAAAGGAAAAGGAACGTCTCTCCATGCAGCGGGATACGGCTGCCATATTTTGAGGTCCCGGGAGGAGTCTCGGACATTAAATATTGCTCGAAGCTCCTGGACTTCTCTCCTTGCTTCCCTAGCCTTGTCTACAGCTGAGGGAGTGGATACTCTAGGAGGATTGTCGCCTAGAGGTGGAGCAATCATGTTCGAGTCCGCGTTGACTGCTAGGCCCAAACTTGTTTGTCCAGGTGTCCTTGCTGGTTGAGTCGACAAGGCAGCTTTAATCTCGTCTACTGACTTGACCAAGGTTAGGATCATGGCTTCAAGCGCTTCTAGACGTTGTCGATCACTAGGCCCTTCATGATTATCTTCTGCTATAAATACTGTCTGCACATGGGGAAAGACAGATGGGACCGTAGAGGATGTGCTTTCCGTGTCATACCCTCGTACAGAGAAATCTTCGGAGAATGTTGGAATGTCCTCCTCCTCGGACTCGGAAGGGGAGCTATCCCCTGTACAAGAAGCTGCATCGTCTTGGCGAAAGCGGTCACCCTCAGGGACGTCCAAGTTTGTTGCATAATTCCAGTGGATCGCTACCCCCTGCGCATCCTCTTGGAACATCGGGTTGTTGCATATGTTTAGGGGACTACCACTCCCAGCTTCGTTTACCACAGGGACCTCGAGGATGCACCCCCGGGTGTTGAAAGCTTCTTTCTGGAACGGTTGCCTAGGTAGACACCCCATGTGGTTGTCAGCGGCAATCCTTCAGATGAGAGTTTCCCTGCAGTACTGGCTGAGGTTGCCAAGCTGGAGGAGCCTGTCTTCTTTCCTCCCTTGCCGGCAGGAGCCTTCCAAGTTGAATTACAGAAGGCAAAAGGAAATTCCTTGTCTCCCAAAATTTGTACCTGTTTCTCGAGTTGTTGTCGGGCAGGTGCTGGCTGGTGCAGACGTTGGAAGATGGACTGTCGATCTTTAGGTGCTGCCGACTTGTCGTAGCAGCAGTTGATAACAACTTGGGTATAATGATGTCCTAGAGAGGGCTCACCGCATGGCAAGGTTGTCTCTCTCTTCTTACGTTTGTGGATGAGTACTTTTCGTAAGTTAAGGACAGATTGATCTACCTTTGCATCCATTTTGTGGGCTCGGGTATCCTGAGCATACGGGTGTATAGGTTTCATATTTGCTATTTTGCTCCCTGATCTGAGGCTAGTATAAGAACTTGCTCTCGATCGTTGTAGGAAGACATTTGGGACCTGCCCTATTCGTTTGTCGCAGAGGGCGGGACACGAAAGGTTCTGTATAACTTTTTATCAGGGGCCCGTGTAATAGTTAACGGTACTCGCTGATGGTCAGCAGATTGGACAGTTGACTGGGCTTGTTGATCCCGCACTGCCCTAGACTTCTTCGACTTTGCACCCGAAGGTGCGTAGTAAGAACAGTCCAAGTTGGAAGCTTCAACATTCTCCGTTGGCCGCATGGGTTCTGGTCCGCATGAAAGATGGTCAAAGACAGAGCTTTTGACAGGGCCGCATGGGGCATCCTGTTTGTTGTCAGGATTGGCTGCCGCATAGACCATCTGTCTGCGGCCAGGTTTAGCTGCCGCATTGGAACTCTGTCTGCGGCCAGGATTGGCTGCCGCATAGGCACTCTGCCTGCGGCCAGGATTGGCTGCCGCATAAGCAATCTGCCTGCGGCTACCTTCCTTATGTGGCCTCTTCTTCGACCGCATGAGTTTCCCTTGTGCCCCCAAAAGTCCAGAATCGTAGTGTTTTCCTCTGCCAAATTTGGGGACAGTGGGGTCCTCTGCAGTTTAAAGTCCGGCCGCATGGGAGCTTTGGCCGCCGTCTTGAGTGACGAGAGAAGTTTCTTCCAAAGCCTGGCGAGGGGCAGTGGTCTTGGGCCTCCATGTCCTGCGGGCTCCTTTCGCGTTGGATCACTTCTGTGATGGACTGGTGCTCCCATCGGAGAGCATTTCCTCGAATGCTTGTTGATCAAAGCAAACAACAAGCATCTACAGCGTAGAGTCGAGCTTGGACGTATCAGATTGCGTCACCAATTTCTCATCAGTGGAGAAAGAAGTCCCCAGCAGAGTTGCCATCATATTTGCCATTGATTATCAACACAAGAACTACAGAAGAACTATATTGATTGCAAACTTTAAGAGTACAATAGAGAGCCTAGAAAGAAATCCTAGGAAATAATCTAAGTACAATTTGTTTTGATTCTGGGGGTGACGGTGGAAGCTCGGGAGAAGTGTTGGAACTCTGCCTTACTCCTTGGACTATCAGATACTGTCTTTGCTCTTGAGAAAATTGCCAACCTCTAGCAAGGATGTGGTACCCTGCTATTTATAGTAATTTCTGAATAAAACATATTTTGGGCCGCATAGATGGCTATGTGGCTGTAACAGCACACGAGGACTCGGTCTTTGGCTACCAGCTGGTGGATTTGTTGAGATTTCTTTGTTGCAGCAAATCTGGGTGGTTGAGACTTGGCCAGCTTGCTATGTGTCCCCCATAGAGTAGAGCCTGAATGCCTGAATAATTTTGGCCGCATAGTGGCCTTAGGAGCCTTTCTTCTGCGGCTCGGCTCCACTTGGCCGCATGGGATCGTCGGGAGCATTCTTTCTGCGGCTTGGTTTCACTTGGCCGCATGGGATCTTCGAGAGCCTTGCTTCTGCGGCTCGAGTCCACTTAGCCGCATGAGATCATCAGGAGCCTTGCTTCTGCGGCTCGAGTCCACTTGGCCGCATAGGGTCTCCAAGAGCCTTATTTCTGCGGCTCGAGGTCACTTGGCCGCATGTGGTCTTCGGGAGCCTCGCTTCTGCGGCTCGAGTCCTCTTAGCCGCATGGGGTCTCCAGGAGCCTTACTTTTGTGGCTCAAGTCCACTTGGCTGCATGGGGTCTCTAGGAGCCTTGCTTCTGCGGCTCGAGTCCACTTGGCCGCATGGGGTCTTCAGGAGCCTTGCTTCTGCAGCCTAGATCAACTTAGCCGCATAAGGCTCATGCGGCTCTTCCTTCTGTGGCCTGGATCAATTTGGCCGTATAACGCCTATGCGGTCAGCAACGATTTTGAGAGAATTTCATTTGTCTCTCTTTTGACTTCTCAATAAAGATGAATTTAACTGATCCTCCTTCTTGGCGAGTGCTGGCACTGCAGATTATAGATCTCCTTGTTCGAAAAAGATTTGACGATGAACTCCCTCAAAAGATTGTAATATGCCGGGCTGAAACAATGTGCCTAACTGAGACATCTGAGTAGTGCGTCTAGTTTAGAGTAGGGCGTTACGAAGTCTTCAATTGGCATCATGCTTCCGAGATGATGTCGAAAAGGCACAACAGGTTGCGGTCGCTGGAACACAGACTGCCTTGGTGGTGGAGCCACTGTCTTATGGCAGCAGCAGTTGACGGCGACTTGGATGCAGTGATGTCCTGGAAAGGGCTCATCGTACGCCAAGGTTGCTTATCTCTCCTTGTGTTTGTGAATGACCACCTCTCGTAAGTCAAGAGCAGATTGATTTACCTTTGCATCCGTTTTGTAGGCCCGGGTATCCCGAGCGCCCGGGTGCATAGATATCATATTTGCTCCCTGATCTGAGGCTAGTAAAAGCACTTGCTCTCGATCGTTGTAGGAAGACTTTTGGGCATATTTTCTTCCTGATCTGAGGCGAGTAAAAGCACTTGCTCTCGATCGTTATAGGAAGACTTTTGGGCATATTTGCTCCCTGATCTGAGGCTAGTAAAAGCACTTACTCTCGATCGTTGTAGGGAGACTTTTGGGACCTACCCTGTCCGTTTGCCGTAAAGGGCTGGACACGGAAGGTTCTGTACAACTTTCTATCAAGGGCCTGTGTAACAGTTAACGGTACCCGCTAACGGTCAGCGGGTTGGACAGTTGACTGGGCTTGTAGAGCCCGCATTGTCCTAGACTTCTTCGACTTAGCACCCAAAGGTACGTAGTAAGAAGAGTCCAAGTTGTTGTCTTGGATTTCTTCATACTAGCCCGTGAAGGCACATAGTACTCAGGATTCAACTTTATCCTTGCCAAGATGGCAAGTGAAGAACTTGTAGCCGATCCAGAAGAAGAAAAAACACTGTTACAACTTTTTATGGCTCAAACGGGCTCCCTGGACACGGGCTCCCTTTTCTTTTCTTCTTTTTATTTTGGTGCCTTTTTCAAAGGAGGCAGGGGGCTCTATACATAGAATGGAATGAGCTATTTCTTCTTCTCCTTTCCGATGTGGGACTAAAAGCAATATCCTTTTTTCTATGCTTCTATATGTATATGTGTAGTAGGGGGTTTGAGGCTGCATTTTACAGCAACCTTGACTGTACTCTGCCACAGCAGTGCAGCAACACAACAGCTATTTAGCTACAGTTTGGAGGCACAGTAGCTGCAGCAGCTTAGAAAGCAGTGGCAGCCGCATTGCTGCAGTTAATAGTAGCCTTAGCATCAACAAATTGTTGCACTATACTGCAGGCAGTAGCGGCCGAGGAGTACTGTACTAGGCAGCCCTCTTTCCCCTTTGTGTGTGCCTATGTATGTGTGTGTGTCTAGTTTGTATTTGCTAGATATATGTGTAAGTTATGTTAGAGTTGGATATGTTAATGAGTGTAATGTTAGATATTTGTTAGATAGCAAGTTAGCCTTTGTTAGATATTAGAATACTTTAGATTGTATCTTAGAGATATAAGTTAGATAGATATATAGGTTAAGGTATCCTTGTATCTTAGGATACTAGATATTGTATCTTAGGATTTGACTTTACCTTATCACAAGGCAAGGTAAATGAGGTTTACCTATATAAGGTAAGGTATTGGGTTATCTTCAAGGTAAAGGGTATACCTAGGATACTAAGGGTAGATATCTAAGTATTGTTTAGCTAGTAGCTTAGGGTAGATGCTAGATATCAAAGTTTAGATATTGGTAGTTAAGGTATATATTTTACTTAGGATAAGATATTGGATTCCCACCAAGGTATTGGTATTGGGATACCAATATGACCAAGGTATATGGTATCTTGGTAGGTAAAGGTTAGGAATATGATACCTAGACTAGAGTTGACAATATTTGACCATAGTTGCTGTTTTGACTCAAAGTCAACTACGAGTCAACATTGGACCTAGAATGGACTAGGAGTTGACCAGAGTTGACCAGTTGACCAAAAGTCAACTGTGAGTCAACCGTTAACCTATTTTGACCTAGTTTGACTTTGTTTGACCTACTTGACTTTATATGACATAGTTTGACCTAGTTTGACTTTGTGTGATCTAGTTTGACCTAGTTTGACTTAGTGTGATTTAGTTTGACATAGTTTGACCTAGATTGCATAGCATACACTAGAATATCATGCCATACACTGTCAAACCCCACTACAACAAATTATGTTAATAATGACACTTTTTTTACGACACTTACTAAATAAGTGTCGTTAATTCTTTATAGTGATGACACTCTACTAAAATGTGTCATCGTAATTAACTATTTATCATAATCTATGACACTTTTATAAAAATGTCATAAATATAAATTTAACAACACTTTTAAGGACACTTGAAAATGCTGTATAATATTATATACTAAATACAACACTTAAAAAGTGTCGTCTTAAATTTTGTTTTCTCCAAATTTTTTTCAAATGCTAAATACATCAGTTGAAAAGTGGTATCAAATTTTATTTCCCCCCATTATTTTCACTTTACTGTTTCGGCAAAAAAAAAAGGGTGTTCGCCTTCACCGCGCCTGCTTTAAAAAATGGCAGCCATAACACTTCCTCTTCCTTATATTTTTTGCTTTTGGTTTCTCTTTCTCTCTCTCTTCTTCATTTCTCTTCCCTAAGCTTGTCATCACCGTCTCAGAGCTTTGGGACAAGGCCTCCGTGCTTGGCCTTCCTGTAGTCTTTCTCGATTCAAAATCAACGATGCCACCATCAGTACGTAGCTATTCTAACCTCGTCAGGAGCACTCTTATGTCGGATCTCATGCCTCCGGCACGAACGGGGTCAGCCAGGGCGTCGTGCTGATGTACCGCCCTCATGGCCACGGCTAACCTTGACCTATGCGGCAAGGTGGAGAACACTTTTCTCCATTTCATTTCGATATACCATCCATGTCTTTGCACTGTCGGTGGCCGACGGTGACCGTTCATATGCTTTGTTAAATTTAACGAGATCAGATCGAGGTCCTCCAGATTGCAGTAAGTTCACATTTATTTCTTTCCTGATTGTGACTCGATTTTGTTTTCCTTTTCATTTAATTCGAACTTATTTTCTTTCTAATCAATCCATTGAAATCAGTTGATCTCTGAGCTATTCTTGTACGATCCGCTCACCACGTGTTTGTTGATATGTCTCAAAGGAGGTTTATGAGTTCGAATTTGTCGAACTTCAGGTTGGGGATTCGAGGATCAGTGTTTTTGCGGTTGTGTATCGGTA
Source organism: Iris pallida (assembly GCA_029216955.1). Classification (NCBI taxonomy): domain Eukaryota; kingdom Viridiplantae; phylum Streptophyta; class Magnoliopsida; order Asparagales; family Iridaceae; genus Iris; species Iris pallida. Next base: position 9,532,403 of record JANAVB010025598.1, on the reverse strand, counting down.
AGATCCCAGAACTGTTCCTATTTGCATCCTCCAACACAAGAGTATACATTGCAGGACTCTCTAGCTGCTTCGAATTCTGATTTATAAGGTTCAGGGTTTCTTTTACGCCTGCTCAAGTTCATGTCTTTAGCTTCCATTTTGTTGACTGAAGAATTCTTCCAGTATAGGTTTATGTGGACGGAACTACGACCATGTCGACCCATGAAAGAAAAGCAAGTATCAAAGATCCTATGGTAATTGATTTTGGCACTTGTTTTGTTAAGAGGCTATGTTGCACGGTACAAATACATGACACAAACACGGTGACATGGACACTCAATTGATTTTGGCTTGTCCTAGCATGTTCTGGAGAGTATATGAGCTTCCTAGGTTAGAGGTTTCTGATTTAAAGTTACAATCTTGTTGACTCTTTGCTCTTTGTTTTGGTGTCAGCTATGATTTTTCCCTCTTTGATGCAGCTACATAATGGGATAACCGACATGTAAGAGAAAAAACAGAAAGCATTGTGTATGGAAAGGTATATGAGGAGAGATGAGGATGAGAGGCGCCAGTTTTCATATATAGACGTTGAAAGAGAGGAGGAATGTGGGATCTGCATGGAGATGAATAGCAAGATTATCTTGCCAAACTACAACCATGACATGTGTATGAAATGCTACCGTGAATGGTATGATCTCACTTCCAATAGAAGTTCTTATACATTTGCTCTTCAATTTTAATAAATTGAATTGTTTAGTTTTGAAATGTCATAATTGAGCCGTAGAAGGTACCCTGTTCAGATCAAGTTTTTTTTTTAACCATCCAAATAGTAATTATGTATGGCTAATGGTAGGTAATGTAGGAAGCGAGGACAATTAAGTAGTACTGAATTGTCCATCTCGTGCTTGTTGATAGACTCCAAAATCGGTCTTCATTCCAAGGCGCGGTGTTTGTACAATGCCGTGTTATTTTTGTATCCTCGCAAATGGTTGGCCATGCATGATATATTAGTTTATGTTTTGAAATAGCAAATGTATATTGGTGAATACGGGTGTGTTAATGCAATGTCATTGTATTATGCTGTTGTGCTTCATATAGTATGCTTACTTCTCTAAGCTTTTTACGCCAATTTATTCATTGCATTATTGCATCAATCCGCTCAATGCTTCAATGTAGTTGAGTTGGGTATCATGTTTTAAGGATCATATAATAGCTTTATAGGGTGCGCCATTGGGTTTCTTTTCCAATAATCAAATTACGTTTATTATGGTAAATACTTGTCATTGGTGTTCTTAACAGAAAACTTGGATCAGCCTCTACGAAAATTTGGCTTCTCAATTATTAAAACAATTTATACTTGGCCTAAAATGTTATAGTTTATAGTTAGCAGAGGCAGTACATGAACATATATATTTTTTCTTTTGGTAATCTTAATATGTATGTGGAACTTTATTTTGTAAACTCCTTCCGACACTCGAGCTTCCTAACATTAGTCCAACTAGCTTTTGGGTGGTATTATTTTCTTATTTTGACTTACCATATATTCATACCTAGTTGCATCATCTTTAGACAGATACACATGTGATGCCTATTTGCTAGTGCCATTGCCTTGTCTACTTGGTTTCTACTATTCTAAGACTAAGATATGCAAGTTTGTATATTGTAACCATTTTTTTTTGAATTGTATGACACTATGTGAAGTTGAATGACACAACAAATTGAGTTACCCAGATTACATCATTCCTGCACCTCTTGTACCTTCTTTGATACATGAATCAAAATATTTTTCTCTAAACTAATGAATGCTACAAATAGCAAATAATGAGTTTGACAGAAGGCAACAAACATAGGAGTTTATGCCTTCTCATTGTAAATCAGTTTGAGGAAAGTAGTGTGGCAAGGAATTTTCCTTTTATGAAAGCATAGGAGTTTATACAATTTTGTTGACTCTCTGTTCGAGGGCGAAAGAAAAATGATAGAATTGTCCTCTCCAGGAACCAAGTAAAAAACAATGGATGAAGGATTAATAAGAGGTCAAAGGAGAAGAACAGACAACAAGGAGTTAGGCATTTATGAAAGAAAGAACAAAATGGACAAATAAAAATTGGGAGAAGTGCAGCCATGTAAATCATAACATTTTATCCCTCTAACATAGTCTGATGGACATAGCTCCTAAACATCACTTTTCTTATTTCATCAAGTTCCTTTCAACAGGAAGCTGCATAAATTAATTAGATATAGATATATTCCCCTTTCAACCATATGTAGCAATAGAAAATTCTTGAAAGGCTGTTACAGAACTTATGTCCTATCAATATAACTAAAATAGGTCCATGTTTCATGTTTTAGTAACTTGGCGGGCTTCCATTAGATGGAGTGTTCATGATAAGAATGTTCACTGATAAAATTCCAAATTATTCTAGGCAAAGTTGTTATACAGATATGTTGTTATATTATCAATATTGGCAAAAGAATGTGCATGGCAATTGAGACCATAATTGATCCAGGAAAAGTGCTAATCGTCATGGGTCATATATTGAATTCAGTTAATAATGCCTATACAGTAGGCCAAGTCCAAAGATATTTTTTCTAGCGACAAAGGTTTACTTAAAAGAGTGATAATATTCATGGGTCATATACTGATGTGATAACTTTATTATGGTGCTAGTGGGTTTTCTAGGCTTTGTCATCTGTGATGTGATAACTTTAGTTTTTTCTTTCTTCTTCAACTTTTTAAATTGTAATAACAAAAGTTTGAAACATTGTTGCCAAAAGTTTTGGATGAAACTCGATGCAATTGGTTAGGTTCATCAATGTATTTTCCAGTTTTCAGTTTCATATCTTCTTGGTGAAATATAAGCTCTAACTTTAGGTTTGATTCTTATTTTTCCTAACTCATTTTTTGAGGCCAAGTGTTGTGGATGAACCCTCTCCCATTTCATAATATGGTTGGCTATAGAGCATAAAAAACCTTTTAAAATGAGCTCACAATGATTGGTTGTCACTGTGCCGTGAGCTGGTCTTACACTATAAAGAGTTTAGAAGAAGAGATAAAATGATATTTTTTTATTGAAAATAGGTAAATGATATTTAAGATAGTTTAATTTGCTGTAGCAAATTGTATCCATATCTAACTAGCATCTTACTTATTTAGAAGGAGAGGTTATGTGAATATATTATACTCTGTTTGGCCCTTTTGCTATCTGGTATATATCTTATACATCAAAACTTATTTCAATCATGATTTGGGTTGATAGTCTTGAATTGCATATATGAATCTGATTCCGTAGAAAAATAGATGTGAGCTTGTATTATCAAGGTTGTAAAAGGCGCTAGACGCTAGTCGGGCAGGTGGGCACCGGGCCTCTAGGTGGTCGTGGTTCTAAAAAAAAAGTTTAAAAAAAAACCAAAAAACCTACTAAAATTGCAGAAAAAGTCCATAAAAGCCAAAAACATGCATAGTTGGGGGTTGGGAGGGCCTAGGCAGGCATCGGACGGGCACCATGCGCTGCCTAGGCAGCCACATAGGTGGATTTTTAAAAGACTACTATTATATCTTAACTTGTCATTCTTTTAGTAATTTCATACAAATATATGGTTGGTGTCTATGGGAGTAATATAGGCAGTAGGTAAATAGGAAAAACCTGTGCATGAGTGCACAGGTAACTGTTGTTAGTAGGGAATAGAGGAATTGAGATTAGCAATCACTTTCTTCTATTTTGACTTCTCCGCATCATGGCCACGCACGCCTTCTGGGATATCTTTGTTGGGAAGCGATAATTTTTACTCTAACTTTGCAAGGATTTTTAAACGGCTGACACAAGAATGTGGTACAGCAGTTCTACATGTTCTCCAGAATGCTCTGGAAGACTTCTCAAGTGCAAAAGAGAGGTCAAAGCAATGTGTTGCTTCTGAAGCCATGGCTGGCCTACTTTATTCCGATATCACTAGACTTATAGAAGCCTGGGATAGTTGGATTATGCTTCAGTTGCAGAAGGTCATCTTATCATCATCTGTGGATTCTATGCCTGAGTGGGCAGTTTGTATACGCTATGCTGTTACAGGAAAAGGAAAATGTGGTACGAGAATCCCCATTTTGAGGCAAAGAATTCTTGACTATCTTGCAATACCTTTACCTCAAACAACAGCAACTAGTATAGTGGCCAAGAGGTATGCTTTTCTTTCAGCTGCACTCATTGAAATCTCTCCAGCCAAGATGCATATTGCAGAGGTCCAATACCATGATAAACTCCTGGTGGAGTTATTAGATAACATGACTCACTCATCTGCCCAAGTAAGATTTTGTCAAAGAAAATTATTTTCGTCCAACAACTGTTGCTTATTGTCCTATATGTTTATTTAGGAATCGTTTTCTTGCATTAGGGACAATGTATTCAAAATACTGTGCTGATGACTCCCTAATTGTTTGATATGTGTTCCTAATTCTTTTGGATCAATATAATTTTTAGGAGTGCTGATGAGCTCTATTAAATTCTTTCCTTTTGACACAATTTGTATTATGCTTAACGATCTATTTAGCCAGACTAAAATGAAGGCGGGGAAGTACTTTCCTTCCAATTGTTCTATGAAAGGAGGAAAGTACTTTCATAACATCCATTTCTTGCTTGTTTCAAGAGAGATTGAAGGTAGAAAAGCATCATTTAATGCATAGGTTACCTTATATTGTAATTTTAATTTTACATGCAGTTAACAATCATAGAAGAGGCGATCTTCTACACTTCCTTTCATTTTCTATTTACTTTCAATGGTTGAGTTTAGAAGGTGAACAGAAAGAGAGCCTAGGTGCGATCAAACTGGAATGTGACTTTCTCAATTACTTATTATTCAAACAAAAAATGGGAAGGAAATCTGTTGCACTTACCTTCATTTTCTCACCTATACATTCAGTTGCCTCTAGACAAAGAAGCCCTTATATTATGTAGATTGTACAAATGACTGACTTATTTAAGATTTTTGCCCAGTCAGACTGTAGAACAATTTTTTGAGTTTATATCCTTTTTCTGCAATTATTCAATACAAGTTTGGCTTATGTTACAGAGTTACAACATTATTGCACATTTTCTTACCATCCAACCAAGTATAGATGTTTTTGTCACTTAGATCAATTATAGGTATTTGGGATAAAGGCTTTGATGTTGTTGTGAGATCAATTATGTGTATAGTTGATTTCTGCTAAGTAGTTAACCACTGTTTGTTTACTGATAATTGTTTCCGATTGAAGATTTATCACCATATATGTTCTAGTATTCTGCTTTTTCATCTCACCTTTGGGTCACCTAATCATGCACTAACATCCTTATATATATCTTCTATCAAACTTCTTCTATAAAATTCACTTTAACCTGCGTCTTCAAGTTATCATCAAATTAAATTCGGCATTTTTGTTTCTATTCATACGATTTATAGATGTACGAATCTTTTTGAACCTAAAACATTGAATAGGCTCTTCTGTTTGTATATCCACAACATATCCGAGTTTTTACCTTTTTGAAACTTTTAGATAAATAATATATATATATATAATGTGTGCAGGTAAGGGAGGTGATTGGTGTTACTCTTTCTGTATTATGTTCGAATATGCGGCTTTTTGCAACATTTGATCATACAAGTTCGGAAGAAGCTGGTCAATGCATGGTGGAGTCACCTAAAAGGGAAAATTGGGCTAAGCTATTAATCGAAACAGCTTCTAAATCTGCTTTGAATATCCAAAGTGCAAATCATTCTGAGATTATGGAGACATTGGCAGATGCAACTCATGAAAATGGCTCCATAAACACCGAGACAGAAGCAGATCTTAGAAGGATGGAAACGGTACCTAATCTTATTAAGCTTTCTTACAATAACTCGCCCAGTCATTGAGCTAATTTCTTCTTCTTCTTCTTCTCCTTTCTTTTGTTTGTGGCAGACGTTTCATTTTGTTATCTCATCTTTAAAATCTGAAAGGTCTTCATATTTGTTGGACATACTTGTTGGACTCCTTTATCCTGTTATTTCCTTGCAGGTATGTTAGTCCAGCAGAAATTATACTTTTAATATTGGAATTTGGTGCTCTTTATGATGAACTATTATATTAAATTGTATTATATCTATACTTCATTTGAACAAAATAAAAAAGATATGACACACAGAAAGATATAAATTAACTTCTGGCAATCAGGCTCTCGTATAGAACTACCAATGTTACTTCTTCTTCTTCTTCTTCGTTATTCTTGTTGTGTCGTGTGGTCCCTTTTGTCGTGTGGTATATCCATTATGACATGCAGGCTTGAAGGATTCATTCATTCATGTGCTGAACTTAACCATGATGTTCCTTCTGTTTGGAATTTCCTATTTCACATTCAAATCCTGCTTACATGTTAGAATTAGAGGCTAACGCTTTCCTGCTTAAAAATATGGCAGATCAGCTTATAAGTGTCGTCATATTTTTTTCTAGTGCAAACACCTATAGTTTGGTTTCATATTGTTTTCCATTAGCATTTGCATTGTCAGTTTGAAAGATAAAATATTAATTCTCATCTTTTTGTGTGCAGGTCGATTGATGAGTTCGGATTATGTTCGAGTTTGATGCTGGAAAGAGAGACTAAGTAGTACTAGTAGTAATACTATCTTTTGTGTAATAGACTTTGTTGTATTGAGAACAACATATTGGGACCTTGTATGGATTTGAGATATTTTAATATATATTAATGTTGTTGCATTAAAATTTTATTATGTGTGAAATTGATTTTGGTTAATGTGATATCTACAAATGAAATTATTTATATTTCATATATTTTAATGACATTTTAGAGGCTTAAAATGTGTCGTTCAAGGGAGTTAGATGGCACATATAAAGTGTCATCATAAATGGATTACATGGCATTTCTTTAGTATTGTTGAAAGCTAAAAAAAATTTACGACGACACTTATCAGTTGTCATTGAAATACATAAAGATGACACCGTCATCATGCCATAAAATGAACATTATATGACATTTAGAAAATATCGTCATAAAGTTATTACATGGCATTTTTCGAGTGTTGTTGAAAGCTAAAAAAAATTATGACGACACTTATAAGCTGTTATTGAAACACATAAAGATGACACCAACATCATGCCATAAATTGAACATTATATGACATTCAAAAAGTGTCATCATAAATGGATTACTTGGCACTTTCCAAGTGCCATTGAAAGAAAAATACTTTCTATGACACCCCTCTACATGACACTTAAAAAGTGCCATGGAAACTAAATAACGACACTTTTTGAGTGTCGTTAAAACCCTTTTTTCTTGTAGTGCCCTAATTAACTCATGATATCTCATCTTTAGGTCTGTGACATCACTCTGAGCATCGATTCTCATTAACAGCTCAGGATCGCATGCGAGTACATTCTCTGATAGTTTTTATTGTCTTAATATCTGCTATATCCGATTCAGTTGTAGTGTTTTACTTGATTCCCGACATGATGGTACACGGACTAGTATACGTCGGATCCTGTCATGAGATGTTATTCCTGGACTTTCCTGATATATGGGTGCATTGTCGATCTTGTTTTCTGTACTTGTATAGACACTGATTTGAGAGTGGACTGGCTCCCTGCTTTTGAATTTTGTGTCATGACGTGTCATGTCCGGATCTATTATACTACTCGAGGATGGGGAGTTATTATATGTTATGTGATCAATACCCCTTCTAACTATTCTTGTGCTTGCTTTACCCTCACTGCACGTAGGGTGTGGTGAGATCTTATACTTCTTATGCTCGCTTTCTATGTTGTCCGGCTAGACCCTCCAGATGCATTTCTTGTGATAGTCGGTTAAATGGAACAGCCTGATCCAGTTTTCCAAGGCGATCACATAACGCTCTAGTATATCGAGGTACTTTTTATGTTTACATTATACTTCAGATATTCCTGTACTGTTTTACATTCCAGTATTTTATATCCTAACATGATATCCAGTTTTACATATCCTGTTTATATTCTAGTCTTGATATTTCATCTTATATTCCACTATAATTATCTCTTATAGAATTTGTCAATTCACATGGAACTGCTGTTAGCTTTTGTACTTACTTATATTCTAACAGGATAACCCCGTTGATATTTATAGATGATATAGATGCTGACTGCTCGACCTTCTATGGGTTTGGCATAGACGGTGAGTACAACATGAACATCCCTGTTGAGCCGGTGCCCATTGAGGATGCACCGTTTGTTTAGACTTAGACTAGTTAGGTTTGACTGGACTGCGTTACAGCTAGTACTTTGAGAATTGTAGTATATTCTATATTTTGGGATTTGTGTTATGTCTTGAACTCTGAACTCATGTTGTGACTTTGTATCTATTTCCAGTTTATCTTTTTCCATCATATCTTACCATATTGTGATTATCTTCCTTAGATGTCTTGTGATTGAGTTGAGATTATATACCTCCGTGCGGAGATGACATGTTTATATATATTGCGTCTAGATATTGTAGATTTGTAGTTGACCTATACAGTGTTCTTTCGCCGATTCTGTGGTGTAGGCTGGACGTACCCGCGTGCTTGTGCCCCTAATCAGGGTGCGGGTCGTGACATATTTTTGTGGTGGTCCATGCAGGTCAGTGTCGCAACTAGTGCGATGTCGTAATGGTACTCGACTTAGAGTACTAATTACGAGCCTGTAGTTAGAATATAGGTTCTAGGTTTTGATAGGAGTTACTCAATCACATTTTAGGAAAATTTTCGATCTTTCGATTATCATGACAAGTCTTCTTGCATTTCGAATTTAATTGTCCTTCTTTCATAATATCTTATCTTGTGCAATATTGATCTCTTTGCTCGAATCGGTCTTCAGGATGACAATGACCCGCGCTTAGGTCGTTGGATCCAGTGCAGCACCAGAGAGGTCCGATCCTTCATGACCTATTTCTCCGGATGAGGGAGTTGCAATCCAGGAGGCTATCCCTGCTGCCAGTACTGTCCCTACCATCCAAGAAGGAGAGGCAACAACACCTGGAGGTCTTCCTCAGCAAATTCAGAGGCCTAGTATCGTCGTGAAAGAGACTCTTCCACCTCCACTGCCGACAAATGCTATTCAGATGTTCGCGCTCCTCCAGCAGATGATGGAGGCATAGCGAGCACAGGCAGAGGGATCACAGCGTCTGTTTGTAAAAAACAAAAAGTTATTCTATTACAAACTTTTGAAAAGAGTACAAGAGTATAATTTGAATTCTGGAAAAGTACAACTGTAGGAATCTAATCAGAAGACGATCACTTTATCCCTTGGACTATGTGAACTTGAAGACTACTAGAGCCTCTGGAGAATGCAACAGCAATTTTACAAGAGTTCTTGATCTTTGTGATGCTTTAACAATGATTAGAAACTCTATTTATAGAGTTCTGGAAATAACTTTTTAGCAGTTATTCTGATGTGTGCGAGGCTGGATTGCGCCACATTGGGTTGCGCCGACCTTATGTTGAGCCAACTTTTATTCAGTTAATCAATCGTGTACTAACTGTATTTAGACGCGTGGCATCATGTGATTGAGATGCGCGTGGTCGTGTACTGAATAGTAGACACGTCTTAAGAGATTAGTGGCATGTGCGCCACGTCATCCTATTTTAGAATGTAAGTTGTCTCAACTTTATCAGGTTGCGCGAGCTTTAGTCAACAAGCCATACTGCGCCTGATCGGGTTACGCCTAGGCAAAACTTAATGCATAGGCACGTGGCAGCTTTTGAGAAGAAATTATTCAGATTGCGCCTAGGCGCAACTAAGGAATTTGTTTAGATTGCGCCTAGGCGCAACTCATAAGACATGCATGACAGCTGTCAATTAAATCTCCTCGAGTGGCACAATTCGAAGGATTCGAAGAGATTTTCTTCATTTACTGTGCTGTTAGTTGTCAGTGCTATCAGGTAATGATGGCCATTAAATGTCAGACGCCACGTAGACTTTGGCGCAATATGATTAGGCGCAGTCTGATATATGGCTCAACCTAATCAGTGGCACAGCTTGATTTTTTGGGGGCATAATTTGATTGCTGAGTAGTAAATACATGGCACAACTTTGATTTTTAGGCCCTACAAGACCCCCTTCAAAGTTTTCGAAACTTAAGAATTCTTCAAAGTTTTGAAATACTTTGAATTATGAAACTTTTACTTAGATTGCGCTAGTCAATGCCCAGCCGTCATAATTAAATTTCTTTCTCGAAAACATTCGATCTCCTCTTCGTCTTCTCGAGTTTCATTGATGATCTTCGGTTCCCCATGAAGAATATGAAGAGTTAGTTTGGTTATATATATAGGGGCTGGTCCTTGTATTTATTTTTAACTTCTGTACTTCGATGATGCCTAAGAAGAAGGAGATGGAGACCAATGCTGAAACTGAAATCAAGTCCCCTGAAGCAAAACCTGATGTCACGTCTACGACTTATTTGTTGGAGGCTGACCCGTCACTGAGTGCTGTGAACTTCTTAGACTGTTTTGGTTTAAATCCAACAGTCTTCAATCACTCGAGTGGTGGGCCATCACTTTTCTCTGAAGAGCGCGGCGATTCGGAGGGATTCCTTAATCTGATGCGTCGCTCGGGGATCCGCAACATGCAAGAATTGGACGATGCTCTTCGTCTGACCAATGAGGATAAGAAAAAAAATAAGCATGCCAGCTTTTATTTTCTTTTATGTGTCCTCTCCTACTTGTCTGTAGGGGTCTATCCCTTTTAATGAAATGAAATTTATAATTTCTGGCAACATTATTGTGTGGCTGTGATTTCATATGGCGCATGTAAATATGCTTCCTTGACTAATTCAATGTTTACTATTTCTTTGAGAGACACATGGCAGCCATCATGTGGTTTTAAGCACCAATTGTTTAGTTCTTTCCCAAAATAAACTCCGAGAACAACGTATTGTTCACATCTTCAATGCTTTTTAAAGGATGGCCAAAAATAAAAGAGACATTCAAGCTTTCTCAGAAAAAATAACTTTTCACAAGGTCCCACTATCCAGCAAAAATCCATCATCCACAAGTTCACTTGCGCCACTTCAACCGGATGCTATTCTTTTGCATACCGCGCCTTCAGAAGTTGGTAAGTCCCAACAAAGAACCAATGGTTTTCACATACGAGTGTTTTTACTTTGTGCCATTTTTTGAAGATAGGTGTTAATTTGTAGAAATGAAGCGCATGTTTTAGATGTGTGCTTGAAATTCTGAGGAAAAATGTGCACTGCAATCAGTGTCTGACTTCGGTCAGAGGCGCGCACTGTTGATATGCGCCTGTTTGATCGGCGCACATTGTTGATATGCGCTTGATGATCGGCACACACAGTTGATATGCACCTATGCTTCTGAGAATAGGCGCACATTACTGATATACGCCTGTTAATCGGCGCACACTGTTGATACGTGCCTGTACTTTCTGAGAATAGGGGCACATTGCTAATATGTGCCTGTACTTTCTGGGAATATGCATACATTGTTGGTATGCGCCTGTTGATCGGCTCACAGTTTTGATAGATTTTACTGACTTTTCTTTCCTTGTTAATATTTGCAGAAGTTTGGTTGACAAACTTCTTCAAAACTGGCATCGACGACTTGGATGCTATGAAGAGCATTCTTTTGACACCCACATCAGACAACTCATGTGATTCTGACACTCAAATCTGACAGCTCAGGACTCCCTGCGTTCCATAAGGGTCTTCCTTAGATTGTAGAAAGAGCCTTTATACATGAGAGTTGATGGTGGAGAGACAGAATTAGGAATCGTATCACAAGGGTGATCTCAATCCTAGTTCCCATGACGGGTCGTCTTTTCTCCACCAGTTGTATTGATAATAGCTTATCTTTGAGCTGCTGTACTCTGTGGTTCTCCTCTCGTCTTTCTGAGAGAGAAGACCAGAATTGATTCCATTGTCTTGCTCGCTGCTTCAGGACGAGATGACAAGGAACTGGCATCAATAAGAAGATCCAAAGATGTAATAGACCTTCGTTTGTTATATTTAGAATAAAAATCCGAGATGTAGTAGATTTCCATCAAGATGTATCTATGTTTTTAAAGAAGGAATAAAGAATGATTTTTTTCTTCTTCCTTTTATAATTTGATTTTGATGTGCGGATATGGAAGAACAGAATCCAGAGAAAATGTGGATGTGACCAGTTGCTGATGTAAATAATTTGGAATTCAGGGGTATGAGTGACGTAAATTCTCGTTATGAAGAGCGAACAGTCACTTCGATTTTCGAGGAAGAGACACTGAATGAATGAACAATCATTTCGACTCTCGGGGAAGAGAATAAATGAATGAACAATCACGTCGGTTTTCAAAGAAAGGACAATGAATGATGAATGAACAGTTACAAATGAACGAACAGTTGTGAATGAATGATCAGTTAGGCTTCTTTCAAAAAGTCGCATCAGTTCTCGAGGTTGACTATCTAGTTATTATGTCTATAAATAGAACAAAACTTTCGTAGATATCGTCAATTTCTTTCCTTTCTGTACAAAATATCTTCCAAAGATTTGTTCACTCCGAAGATTGAAGGAAAGACCGAGACGCCTTCTGCTGAGCCTCCAGTGCCTCCTCAGAAAGAAAGGGGTGAAGGCTCAATTGCTCCTGCACCAGGACAGGACTTGATTGCCATGCTAGTGGAGCCTGGAAAGACTGCCGAAGAAGAGGCATTGAGGATGGCTGCTTGTAAGTATTTTGTGAGTTCAGACAAAGAGATGTTTGAACTATTGGCAAACTATGTATTTAATCATGAAGGATCGGGGCCTCCTCCCCGTCCTTAATATTATGTAACTCCATTATGCTTTTGAATAAAATAAACTTTTATTTACATCATGTCTCCGAAATAAAGTACATTTTGCTTTTGTATATAATATTTCTTGAGAAATTTGCCATTGATAGGCATCATAGCAACTCTGCCATCCATATCTGTTAATTGATAGGCTCCATTTGAGAAAACTTTATTTACCACATACGACCCTTCCCATTTTGCCTCGAACTTGCCTTTGCTCATATGTGTCGTTGTCATAGGACGTCTGACTGTAAGAACTAACTCGCCTTCCTGAAATGTTCATACTCTAACTTTGCGATTGAAAGCTTTTGAAATCTGGGCTTGATAAAGTTCGATGTGCTGTTTAGCTAGTAGCCTTTTCTCGTCGAGCGCCTCTAATTATTGAAGCCGAAGACGATGATTACTTTCTGTAGTAAGTTCATTAGTGATGGCAATTCTTAATGAAGGAATTTGAATTTCCAATGGTAAGACAGCTTCACATCCATATACTAGTGAAAAAGGTGTACAACCTGTGGGATTACGGACTGTAGTACGATATGTCCATAGACATTCTCCAAGTTTGTCACTCCAATTACGTTTGTTAATAGAGACAAACTTTTTAAGGAGTTTGATGATGGTCTTGTTGAATGCTTCAGCTAACCCGTTAGCCGCAAGAATATAGGCTGTAGAAGCAACATTATTGATTCTGTTGTCATCACATAACCAATTAAACTTCTGGCTGACGAATTGTGGCCCGTTATCATGGATGATTCGGCGAGGGACCCAAAATTTGTATATCACATGATGTTTGATGAAGTTGATGACACTACTAGTCTTTACTTCAGCCAAAGGTATAGCTTCTGCCCACTTGAAGAAATAATCGGTTATAGCCAAGATGAACCGATGTCCTTTAGATGAAGGAGGATTGATAGGGCCAATTATATCCATGCCCCAAGCTTCGAAGGGCCATGAGGCAGCAGTCGGATGAAGAAATTCCGATGATTGGTGAATAAAATTTGCATGAATTTGACATGCACAACATTCCTTGCATAGTCAATAGCATCTGATACCATAGAGGGACAGTAGTAGCCCATACGTCGAATACGATCCTGTAGTTTAGGACCAGGCTGATGTGCTCCACAAACGCCATCATAAGCTTCACGTAATATCTTTTTTGCTTCATCGCCAGCGAGACAACTCAAAAGTAATCCATCAAAAGTTCTTCGATAGAGAGTTTTAGTAGCATGATTATAATAGAATCGAAGCAATCGGCGACGAATACTTATAGCTTCCTTAGAATCTTCTGGCAATATGTCATGTACTACAAAAATAAATAAAAGGTGCTCTCCAGTCCCCGCTAATGACATTGTCTTCAGTTAGATTGCTGAATTCAATGTTGTGGTTGTTTTCAACACAAAATAGTTCTCTATTAGAGATAACAACCATTTGTTGTCTTTTGACTAGAACTGCCAATACCGCAGCTAGGTTAGCTAAGGCATCAGCTTCTGTATTGCATGCACGACGTACATGTTCGATGAAGAACCCTTTGAACGAAGAAGCTATCCTGGTTGCTGCTTCATGGTATGGTACCAAATCTTGATGTCGAACTTCATATATGCCTCTAACATGATTAACAATCAGCTTAGAGTCACCATATACTTCAAGATATTCAATATCCAATTATTTAGCTAATTGGAGTCCAATGAGCAAGGCATTGTATTCTGCTACATTGTTAGAGCATGATTCGTCTAAAGAATAAGCCCTTTGAATAGCTAATCCATCTGGTGAAACGAGAACAATTCCCACTCCAGCAATAAGAGTACCTAGGTCCAATTCTAGAAGCTCCATCAAAGAACAACCGCCAAGTAGAAAATTCTTCTGAGATCATATTTGATTCAAATATTTCGTCTGAAATTTTAGCATAGAGTTTAGATGTTTCAGGGACAGGATGAGCTGCTAAGAAGTCAGCAAGTGCTTGACCTTTCGCAGACTTTTGAGAAACATAAACCATATCATATTGCGCTAATAATATGGCCCATGTAGCAAGCCAAGAATTGAGTGTACTTGGCTTCTTTATTAAGACTCGAAGAGGATTGACTCGGAATATAACATGAATAGTTTGGCCTATGATGTAATGTCTTGTCTTCTGAACAGCAAACATTAAGGCTAAACATTCCTTCTCCATCGGACTATAATGATGTTCAGCTCCAATCATCGTTCGACTAAGATAGTAGATGGCTTGTTCATGACCTTCCTTGTTCTTCTGAGCTAGCAAAGCTCCCAATGAATGATCCATTGCCCAGACATACATTAAGAAAGGTATTCCTGAGATCGGTGGTACAAGAACCGATGGACTCATTAAATACCGCTTTATGTCATCAAATGCTCGTTGACATTCTTCCGTCCAAATGAAAGATACACCTTTCTTCATTAATTGAGTAAATGGTCTGCAACGTCTAGATAAATTCGAAATGAACCGCCTGATGTACGCAAGTCGACCTTGGAATCCTCGTAGCTCTTTTAGATTGCGTGGAGGATGCATCTCTTGAATGACTTTGATCTTTTCGGGATCAACGTGTATACCCTTAGAGGTAATGACGAAGCCAAGAAATTTGCCACTAGAGACACCCAAAAAAAACTTGGTGGGGTTCATTTTGAGTTGATGGTGGCGCATTAGATTGAAAATAGTTCTTAAATCTTGAATGTGATCTTCCTTTAGACGACTTTTGACAGCAATATCGTCAATATTGCATTCGACAGTCTTTCGCAAATAATCTCGAAAGATAGTACTCATAGTCCGCTGGTAAGTTGCACCTGCATTCTTAAGACCAAACGGCATGGCTGTATAAATAGTATACTCCACGAGGAGTACGGAATAAAGTATATTTTTCATCTTCAGGATTTATCCAGATTTGATTATATCCAAAAAACCCATCCATGAAAGAGATTCGTTCGAATCCACATGTATTGTCGATCATGACATCAGTAATTGGAAGAAGGAATTTGTCTTTAGGGCAAGCATCATTGAGATCCCGAAAGTCTACGCCAACCCAAACCTTTCTAGTCTTCTTCAAAACTGGTACAACATTGGCTACCCAGTCAGGATGTTGTTCTTCTCTGATAAAATCGTAAGCTATAAGCTTTTTGACTTCATCATCAATTGCATCCATCATTTTAGGCTTGAATTGCCATTGTTGTTGTTTGACTGGCTTGGCATTCGACAATATATTAAGTTTGTGAGTTACAACTTGAGGATCTATTCCTAGCATATCTTCATAACTCCAGGCAAAGACATCAATATGTTCACGAATAAGGTGAATTAATTCTTGTTTATCATCATCTGAGAGATTTTTGCTAATGAAGATTGGCCGTGATACGCCCTTCTCTCCAATATCGATTTGGACTAGTTGATCCTCAGTAGGTGGTTCTCGTTGTTCAAAACGAAGTTTCTACTGATTGTCCATCCTTTGTGTCCAAGGGTCCACTTCAGGAGCTTCTTCATTGTCATCTTCATCATCTTTCGAGAATTCGGCAAACACCATGTTAGAAGATACTATCACTCTATGAACATGACCAATGCTGGTATCAGAATCCCATGAGATAGAATCAGAAGAGTTAGATCGTTCTTCTTCATCAGATTCGAAAGGTTCTGGAGTTGGAAGTGGTAAAGCATAACGTAATCCCCGCTTCGTTTTACTATGGTATTGTTGTGATTTTTCTTTTGGAACAGAAATACGAATAGGAGTTCGTCTTCCTTTACCGTTGTTGAGGCCTGTTCTGAAATCATAGCCCATTTTACGGATGATCGCTTTGGATTGTGGACTATAGCGACGTAATTGTAGTCTTCCTGTATCATCTCTTTTCTCATTATAGAGCATGACTTTTTGTTCCTCTCTTTTGTTGAAGAATATAGGCCTTTCATCTTTCTTTCGAGACGGTACTAAAAAATACGACTCTTGTATTGAATCAAATGATACTACATTTCGCAAAGATGATACGACTTCTATTGTAAGTGGTTTAAAGCTATCTAGCATATCCAAATAACATTAAGTATAGTAAGAGACATCAATATACTGCAAAGGAGATGCTTTATTGATTTTTACACCATCATTTACAATAGGAACTTTAGCCTTAGCAGGCATAGTCAGATTGATGACAAGAGGGAAAGAAGAAGAACGAGAAGGAGGAGGGGGCTTCTTACGACGAAGGTCGATTACAGGCGGCTCATAAGAGGTGAGCTCCCTTTGTTCTTGACTATCACTAATAGGCCGCTTTTTCTGGGAAGGAAGATTGATAGTCAGTGGTTTGGAAGACTGAGGACAGGAAGTACGCCCTTTGACGGGGATCACCAAAGTATTATTTGGTATACCTTTCTGTTCTTCATCTGTGTCCATTGCCAGTACCACCTTTATAAATTCCTCCTTGTACATGCGAGAATTATTACAGTATGCTTCAACTCCTTTGAAAGGATTCAGATCTGTAACCTCTTTTTGGACTTCTCCATTACCATCTACATATTTGAAACATTGGTGGAGAGTAGAAGGTACAATATTGTGTTCATGGAGGAATGGTCTTCCTAACAAAGCATTGTATGAGCCATGATTGTCAATTACATAGAAAGTCACCTTTGTACGAAGAATGCCAATTTGAAGTTTTAGGCGTATCTTCCCCAAAGGTTCACTTCTTCCTTGATTAAACCCCAATATGGTAGTGATAGTTATAGAAAGGTTATGCACTGGGATCTTCAAAGCATCTAGCAAAGACTTCGATAAGATACTAAGAGCAGATCCAGGGTCAATCATAATACGATCAACTTTCATGGTATCCATATACCCCGTGAAATAGAGAGGACGATCATGACGATTGTCTTCAAACAACATGTCATCTTGTGTAAAAGTAATATTGGATATTAGTTCAAATATACTATGATAATGTGCACAGCTGACTGGTTCCTTTTCAGGTTTTTTGAGAAGAGTAAGACAAGCATCAGCCTGCATCAAAGCTTCACTTAACGTCTCTCGAGTTTCTTTTGAGAGACGTAAGAGTTCAAAGATTGACAATCTTGCTGGAGTATTGGCTAATTGAGCCAATATATCAAAATTATATGGCTTTTCAAGTCCAAGAGACGAGGACTTCTTCAGTACTTTGTCAAAGCGAACAGGTTGTTTTTCCTTGTTTGCTGATGTCGGTTTAGAAGGAGTTGATTCCACTACCGGCGAGGATGTAGATGGTATATTTTCAGCAGGAGTAGATGTTGTAGGAGGAACATCAGGAGATGAGACAGGATTCTCTTAATTTTTGGGATATTCTCGAAGATAGGGTTTTCCAGATCTAGTGCCAATTATAATTTCTTCTTGTGCTACCGGTTCAAAGGATACCATGTTACAGGTTTTAGATTTGGCTTTGGAGCGCTTCTTTTGAGTGAAAGAAGAAGGCGCTTCAAAATTTGCTACCAGATCAGGATGAATCAACATGATTTCTCCTTTATCGGTTGATAATGGAACAAGACCCTCATTTTGAGGAGGTGGAAGATTCACGATCTCGAGAGTAGTTCTTGGAATGGGGACAACACCATCTTGCATAAGTTGTGGTGGAAAGTCATAAAATTGTAGAGAAACAACATTAGCAGTCACTGTCTTGTCATCCTGCTGAAGAGTAATCGCTTAAGAATTGACCATCTCCTGGATTTTGCCACGTAGCATGCTCTGGTTGGATGCCCTATAAATATGTGATAAACACAATATTTAGGGTGATCAGCTTTACCTACTTCTTCTGGTCGTTTTGTCTCTGGCAGTTGAAGCTTATTGCTTTTGATCAAGCAATCGAAGATGCTCAAAGTATCATCTTCATCAAAAGAATACTCTTCTTTTGGATAAGGTGTCTTCTGTGGTGGTGCTGATGGAGTGGATGCTGTCTGAGCAACATTAACAGCCAATGACTCCTGGCCTTTGAGATTAATGGCCAATATTTCTTTACCCTTGTGGTTATTCTGGCGATTACTACCTCCGGGTGTAGAATGTTCATCTTGGTTAGGATGAGTCATTTGAACTCCTAACTGCTTGAACTTTTCGGCACTAACCTCTGCCGCCTTGGCATTCACTATGAAAGAAGGCCAATCCTAGAATTATGTAGATCCCATCCACATACTAATATTAGGCAACAAGTTTGATTTACAAGTGTCTATTGTTACAGCAGATGGAGTTTCTAAAGGCATTTTAAGTACCTCTCGACGGAATCTTTCAATGAAACTCTCTGCAGATTCATTATGTCTTTGTTTGATTTTAATGAGGGCAGACATTGTCATGTCGTTGAATCCCTCATAAAACTGTTCCAAGAATATTTGTTTGAAACCAGCAAAAGAAGTTATACTACCATCTGGCAAACTATGATACCAGTCGTATGCTGTGCCGACTAAACAACCGACAAACACTCTGGTAAGGAGAGCATCATTTGGCTGCAATTGATCAGTCATCACTTCAAAGTGATTGATGTACTGACTTGGAGAAGTGCTGCCATCAAACAGCATAATGGTTGGAAGCTTGTATTTAGGAGGGAATGGAACCTCCTTCCATTCTGTAGGATACGGTTGCTTTATGCCAACTCTTTGTAAGCCATCCTTCTGCTTGAAGGCCTCAAACTGAGTGCGTAAGAGTTTCATAGCCTCATTAGCATCCCCTGATGTTTGGGAATTGGTGGGCTGGTTAGAATTATTGGGAGAAGAAACAACATGGTAACTACCACCCCCAGTACCAGACTGACTGGGATCAGCTTGAATTGGTACAGAAGCAACCTGAGGAGGTGGTACCCGTAGACTAATATTAACAGGTACATAAGATGCTATAAGCTCTGGATTTGTAGCAAGATTTATAACCGGTGATACTGTATGTTGAGCCATGATTATAGTATACATACTTGCGACCATCTCAGCCATGGTCTTCAGTTTGTCCTCCAGTGCAACAATTCGTTGCTCCTGACTGGCTGAAGTAGAGGCATCTTGATCTTCTGTAACGATATATGCCGTCACCTCTCTTGCTGCTATTAGCGAGATAGTTTGTTCAGAACTTTTACTATCTGCATCAAACTCAAATAAAGAGTCCTCTTCCATATAAGCGATGGGGAGATCTTCTTGACTAAAGACACCTTGATTCAAATTTTGATTTTTTGATCTGGTGTATTGAAAGAACCCTTCACTAGATGCATGAATCCGATCCAAGTATTACTGACTAGGATTATAAGATGTATTACGTCTTGGACGTTTCCCACCCCCAGTGCCTTGAGAAGTCATGTTGACAAAAGCATATAACGACTCATCTTTATCTTCTATTACAGGTTCAGGAGTCGAAACATAGTTCAGACGATCAAAGACAGATCGTTTTGCTGATTGGCAACAACACTTGATGACCACTTCATAAAAGCAGTAACGATCTGAAGAGTGATTTTGAGGTGAAGAAGACATCCCTGCGATCTCCCGTCTTTGTGTAAGACGTTCCTGGAGATCAGTTACCACTACAGGACGAGAAGAAGTCAGAGGAACATATTCCTTAATGATGTTAGGAACATGCCTCCTATTCTTCAGATGTTTAGTTCCTTGAGTGTACAAAGATGTACTCAACTCATTAGCATAAGTGGTTAGGTCTTTCTTTTCAAACTTTGGTTTCTGGTACAGATTGGTCTTTGGTATAGGATTCTTACGTTTCACCATAGTTGGTACTGATTGATGCCTATTGAGATAAGCGCGTAAATCAAAAAATTCTGCTCCAGGTGTCTGTGTTTGTGATACCATCAATTTTCCTTGATTAAACCTTGAAATTTGCAAGGTTGGAAGATCTTAACCAGACCCCATTGGCGTAGGCAAGATGCCTCTTTGATCAGTATTCTTTCCTATAGCAGAGATCTGAAGACCTCTGTTTAAAGGAATAGAATCTGATATATCTTCCTCTAAGTCATAGACTAGGGAAGTTTGAGAAAAGACCAAAGGGTACTTTCCTTTATTTTGTAGAGGGTTAGCTAAGAAGTGTTTCCCTCTATTTTGTTGTTGAACCATCTTAGGTACAGGTTGCGCGAGTTGAGGAAGTGTCAAAGGACCCTTCCATTTGTTCTGTCTAGTATAACACTAGAACATTGCTTCTCCAAGTTCAGAACTGGAGAAGAAGAGGGAATAGCCAAAAGACTAGTTCCCTTAGGTTACGCCAGAGCAACATGTGTGCCTGGGCAGCAGGATGCATAGGTTACACCATAGCAGAATGGGCTACTGGTTGCGCCTTGGCATTAAGATGAATAGGTTGCGCTCGAGCAATAGGGTGAATAGACTGCACCTTGGCAGCAAGCTGAGTGGACTGCGCCTTGGCAGTAAGGTGAGTAGACTGTGCCTTGGCAGTAAGATGACTGGGTTACGCTCGGGCAACCGGGTGAATAGACTGCACCTTGGAAGCAAGCTGAGTGGACTACGCCTTGGCAGTAAGGTGAGTAGACTGTGCCTTGGCAGTAAGATGAATGGGTTGCGCTCGGGCAACAGGGTGAATAGACTGTGCCTTGGCAGCAAGCTGAGTGGACTGCGCCTTGGCAGTAAGGTGAGTAGACTGTGCCTTGGCAGTAAGATGAATAGGTTGCGTTCGGGCAAAAGAAGCAGGCTGTGCTTGGGCCACTGAGGCAGATTGTGCCTTGGCCACTGAGTGCTCAGGTTACGCCTGGGCAACAGCAACTGTGGAAGACTTAGGAGTCCACACATCTGTTCTTGGTGATTGCCACAGTGCGCTTGTTGCTCTTGGTGTTGATCATATCCTCGTAGGCTGTTTGGTTGACTTGAACAACCAAAGTCTTCTGCATTTTGCCGATCGACGCAGTATCACATTGAGTGGTCACCTTCTCATTAGAGGAGAAGGACATCCCCAGCAGAGTCGTCATTTTGTTTGCAAAAAACAAAAAGTTGTTCTATTACAAACTTTTGAAAAGAGTACAAGAGTACAATTTGAATTCTGGGGAAGTACAACTGTAGGAATCTGATCAGAAGACGATCACTTTATCCCTTGGACTATTTGAAGTTGAAGACTAGAGCCTCTGGAGAATACAGCAGCAATTTTGTAAGAGTTCTTGATCTCTGTGATGCTTTAACAATTATTAGAAACTCTATTTATAGAGTTCTGAAAATATCTATTTTAGCAGTTATTCTGATGTGCGCGAGGCTGGATTGTGCAACATTGGGTTGCGCCAACCTTATGTTGCAGCAACTTTTATTCAGTTAATCAATCGTGTACTAACTGTATTTAGACACATGGCATCATGTGATTGAGATGCGCGTGGTCGTGTACAGAATAGTAGACACGTCTTGAGAGATTAGTGGCATGTGTGCCACGTCATCCTATTTTAGAATGTATGTTGTCTTAACTTTATCAGGTTGCACGAGCTTCAGTCAACAAGCCATACTGCGCCTAATCGGGTTGCGCCTAGGCGCAACTTAATGCATAGGCACGTGGCAGCTTTTGAGAAAAAAAATGTTCAGATTGCGCCTAGGCGCAACTAAGGAATTTGTTTAGATTGCGCCTAGGCGCAACTCATAAGACATGCAGGACAGCTGTCAATTAAATCTCCTCGAGCGGCACAATTCGAGGGATTCGAAGAGATTTTCTTTGTTTACTGTGCTGTCAGTTGTCAGTGTTGTCAGGTAATGATGGCCATTAAATGTCAGACGCCACGTAGACTTTGGCGCAATTTGATTGGGTGCAGTCTGATATATGGTACAACCTAATCAGTGGGGTAGTTTGATCTCTGAGCTTCATATCAGTGGCGCAGCTTGATTTTTTTTGGAGGCACAATTTGATCGCTGAGTAGTAAATATATGGTGCAACTTTGATTTTTATGCCCTACAGCGTCAGGCAGAGGTCTTGAGGCAGAGCATGGAGAACGCTCATCATTTGGCACTGGCAGCAGTTGAGAAGGTGGTTGCGGCACCGGTTCAGGACGCTTCGGCCCAGGAGCCGCATCAGCAGTAGCCGAGGCCTGGTTTAGTGCCTAACTTCAAGAAGATGTACACTCGAGAGTTCAGGGGAACCGAGGGCATCCTTTATGCCGATGATTGGCTAGAGGACGTGGAGCGGAGTCTGGAGTTGGCAGAGATCCCGGAGAGGCTGCGAGTATCAGCAGCGGTAAGTCAGTTCTTCGATATTACGTTGACCTGGTACCGCACGGACCCTCGTGTATCTATTAGAGGGCTGACTTGGGAGAACTTTTGGAGGCTATTCAAGGAAAAGTTTTTCCCTGATGTAGCTCTCAGTGCGTTGGAGGGCCGGTTTGCAGGACTGGTCCAGGGGAACTCGTCGGTAGACGAGAATAAGACGGAGTTCTTTCGCCTGAGCCGATTCACCCCGAGGATAGTTCAGTATGTGGGGGAGAAGGCCCACAAGTTTAGGAGGGGCCTGAACCACGATGTTCGTTCTAGCACATCTGGGCATTGCAAGGCGACTTTTGAGCAGATACTAATGGACGCTTAGATTGCGAAAGAGGACTTTGGTGTCAGGCCCAAGAGGAGCGGTGATGCTTTGGGAGCTGGTTCTAGTGTGGGGTCGGACAAGCATCCTTACACTTAGCAGAGGCCGTTCCAATAGTAGCCTCAGTTTCAACAGCATCAGGCACCAACACGTGCACATCGGCAGGGGCAGAAACAGATCCCTCAGTGTGGCTTCTGCGGGAAGTCGGGGCACAGTCGAGAGGTCTGTTGGAAGAGGTTGGGCGCTTGCGTGTATTGTAACGCCCCAGTCCCAAAATACGTAAGACTAAGTACGTAGACATGCCAGCTGTATACATACGAAGTACAAGGGTCTCGTATGTATACATAAGCTGGGCGGACGCTGGGAGCGCGGCGGCGTTCGTCGGTGAACGCCGGAGGTGAGTACGAGCGGCGGGGGATCAGTGAGGAAGGGAGGCTGACGACGGGCGACGGAGAGCACCGCGGAGGGGCGCGGACTCCAGGCCAGAGTTGCCGGAGGTGTTCGACGTAGGAGATGGGGCAGTGACCGGAATGAAGACAACCGAGGAGCGAAGTTGGCAACTCCGACGAGGTTTGCGATTGGGGACTCTGGTGCGGCCGGGAGGGGACGACCGCTCTCGTCCAGCGTTTCAAGGTTAGGGTTTTTTTCTGATAATTTTTTTGGTGGTGTGATTTCTGGAGTGGGTCGAGGAGGGGACCGGGGTTGGGTGTTGTTGCCGGTGGTGGTACGGGGCCGACGATGGTGATGGTGATGGCTGGTGGCGGTGTGCTGGTGGAAACGGGGCAGGTAATGGTGGTGGTTAGCCGGGGAGATGGCGGAGGTGACGGCGTTTGGTGGTGCCAGCGGTGGTGATGGTGGTCTTTGGTGGTGGTGAAACGGCGACGTGGGGCAGCGGGTGTGTGGCAGTGAGGGAACGGGGAAGGCGGTGGTTGTTGGCCGTGGGAGTGTCTTAGGTGAGCGTAGTACGGTGATGGTTATGTCGGTGGAGGCGACCGGGGTCCAGGCCGGTCATGGTTGGGTCGGAGGTGTAGCGAGGGGAGGTGCGGCTTGAGACCAGGGATCGACGGAGGCAGGGAGGAGGACACGAGCAGAGTCGAGTTAGGTTAGGGCAAGGATTAGAAATTTACTGAATCGTGTCGGGGTTGTCGACACAGAAACTCTATGTAATTGTAATATATGGAATAAGATAGGGGACTTGAAGGGAACACGGACACAATGCACGAATTTTTGGGTTGTAGAATTTTGTGGATGTGTGGAATTTATGGAGGAGTACCTGCCTATTTATAGGATGTGGGAATTCGCATTTGGATAGGATTTGGAGTAGTTTAAAAACCCCGTTAGATAATTCTCTACTTTATTCAAATCCAAAATCCAAATATAAATCCCATTTAAATCTAATTAAATTATATCCCTATAGTTAAAAATCAATTTAAATAAATCAAATCTCAATTATATGTATTAAGTTAATATATTTAAATAAATCCAAAGATTAAATCATAATTTAAATGGCCACAATAACTTCCATATATATTTTTCAAAATACCAATAATAATAATTTTGAAAATAACAAATATTTTTAAATATCTTTTTGAATAATAAAATATTAATCTTAATAAATTTCGAAAATAGAATTATATATATAAATTCAAATTAATGTATCTCTATTTGCATAAAATAAACTTTAAGTAAAATATAAATAATTATTATATATATTATTTGAACTATATAAAAAATAGAAAAAAATGTTTTTCTAAAAATATGTATGCTCGCACATAATCGCACTCGTCGAGCATATTCGTAAAATAAAATTTCGTGCGCGACGTACAATACGACTGTGCGATGTACAATACAAAATTTTAAATCAGAACCAAATTTAATAAAAAAAAATAGTAGAAATTTAGGGGTTTTACATCCTACCCAACTTATAAGAATTTTGTCCTCGAAATTAAAAATAGGTAGGGGGTGAGAAGATGCAAGGGTACGATCAAATCGTTAGACGAGGCAAGAAATCAACATTTAACACAAACATGCATTAGGAAATTATGATTTAGATAAATACGAAAATAATGCACGGATATGGTAATGGATGAGGGTCGCTAGCTAATGCAAGATAGAGAAGGATTTAAGGGTTAGGTAATGAAGGTAAAGTAATTAGAGAGCAAGAGTACGTGGTTCCTTAGAGTGAAGTTACGCGTCTAGGTTTTAGTGGTGGTTAAGGAAATAATTCTAGTCATTTCTAAATTTTAAATGATTTAGAGATCATGATCAAGAGTCGAAGGGTAGGTCGAATAACTCGAGGCGAGGTTGTAAACACATGGCTTGGTTGATGGCTAACTATAACTATCATGGTCATAGGGAATACTTGGTTTCTATCTATCAAGTACGAGTGTTCTGTCCTTCCAAATTAAGTGAAAGATAAAGCGAATAAGAGTTCAAAGGAGATGTTTATTAAATACGAACACGTGGTTCAAAGACGACTGAATAAATTCAAAGAGAATTGCCAAGGCAGATGTGGATGAGATTCTAGGGAGCAAGCTTAACTATATCTCCACCCACGTATAACGATAAATAAAGGCGAACCAAAGTGCAATAGGTTGATCAGACCATCATGCACCGGTTCTGATTAGACAATATGTTAGTGGGTGCGCACCCAATAAAACATGTCATGATCAAGCTCGATAAGAGAATAAGCTTGCAAAACTTCGGCTAAAACTAGCAGCATAGGATAGTCAAAAATAGTAACAAAAACATAGGCACGATTAATATTGAAAGAAGTGGAATTAGTTCAAACTTCTTAAGAATCTAGTCATGTCGTATGTTGGTGCCTATACAGTCGTTCTATTATCTACTTGCTTAAGACTTGGTTAAGGTCACAAGGACGATTAGGTCGTAAGGCATTCTACCCAACTTACAAGAGTTAAACTAAGGGTGTTAGGACAATGGGCCAAGTCTACCTAGTATGGATTACCTTCCTAACCAACATCAAGCACGAAAGAAGGATAAGAATTAACGGTAGAGGGAATCAAGCAAGATGCAAATCAAGGGAGTCAAAGTAGAATCGAGAGGTCAATTATGTGGATGAGATCCTAGACTCTAATCCTATTCGCAGGCTTGCTTGGTACGGTAAAGTAACCAAACAATTTATCTAGACCTACATGGCCCACCACAAAAACATGTAACGCCCCAGTCCCAAAATACGTAGGACTAAGTACGTAGACATGCCAGCTGTATACATACGATGTACAGGGATCTCGTATGTATACATAAGCTGTAAAATATAGTAATCCAAGACAAACTAAATCTTATCCACAATGAAAAGAATAATAATATAAAAATTAACTTAAATATTTATGATACAATCGTTGGACGGAGACAAAGTCCACTACCAACTATCTCAATGAAAGAAATGTACAAGAAATCAATCGATAAAATAGTAAGACGAACCAAGCGCAATCGTCTTCGAAAGAATAAAGAGAATTACGGCCTTCGCTAGAACACCTGCAGAAGACATGAAAGCACACACCTGGGGAAAAACTAGGTCCTCATACGGACGTAGCAAGATACAGGAAGAACAAGTTAATATGAACTGCCAAAATAATAAAATAATATATAAACTAGACATAAATATGCAAAGGAAATTCTAACCGCCTAACGCGCAATTTAGAGGACAACTTTCATGCGCATGGGTGGGAATTTAGGCTATGTGTACGTAACTGGCATCCAGTCATCTGTATCCGGCCGTAACGTCCAAAACGTCAGAGGGTATCTGCAAATAAATTGCCACAGTTCCATCCGGAGACTGTGGTTTATCTGTTCGGCTTGCCATACGCACTAGCGACTGTCCTCCCCCAATATTTTCCACACTGTTCAAGTCATATCCATGGCTCGTCCAGTTTTGTAACTGCTTGAGTCTCTAAAACCCTAGTCATAGCAGTTACGAATATCTACCGTCATACGACTTTAGAGATAGCTAGTCAATAAGTCGTGCCCCTAATAAAATACCTCAAACCGTGTAGTGTAAGTGTCATGGCCAGCGGAGATATAAACATATCCCGCAATAAGAGGGTAGTCCGCTAATACTAAGTTAACATGCATATAGTAAAGTAAAACGACTAATAGAGTCGCTTGCACCCAAGTGTGGCTTGGACGCGCAGTTTATAACAAAGGAAACTAACAATATGAAACAAAATAAATAATGCAGAAAATAAATAATTTGACAGTAAATTAGCAAGGTATACTTTCCTGTTGTGACGCCTGGTGAGCTGCCTGGTGTGGTACAATAAAGGTGGCACAAGATCGACTTCGGTGTTACAACTATGCAAGGGAGCCTCTGTTGACGACATGGAGTATTCCATTGGGTCCAGAACGGTCAACTTAGTTAGGTTTGACATACTTAAGTCTAAATTCGAAGAGAGACTAGGAATAATGAGCTTGGCCATGGGCAAGAATTTATGACAACCAAAAAGAGAAAAATTTCGAGAAAATAGCTACTCAAATTATTTTGAAGCATTTATGCATAATATAAAACTAGATTTATTATTTATTTTTATTTTATCTAGAAATATTTATTTATATTAGTGGAAAACTATGTCCTATCAGTTAAAATACTTTAGGTAATTGTAATGGGAGAGCTAGCTAGTAAATTATTTTAACAAAAATAAAACAAAACTTAATTCATAAAAATGTATTTTTGCTCAAATCTACATAGTAATATTTTTAACCTTCTAAGCCAAGTTTAGAATTTATATACGAACCATATACTGTTTATATCAAAATATAATTTAGAAAATTTTATAGGGTTTAAACGAAATCATTAGTTGGCAAAATACACTAATCATAATAACAATACTACTAATAAAAGAAAGGGAACACAAAAATCAATAATAATAATAATAATGAGTATTGATAATAATAATAATAAATACACTAAAAATAATAAGAAAAAAATAAAATAAAAACCTAATTCCCACTGCTGTTCCTCTCAACTAAATTAATAATTAACAAATAAATAATTAAATAATAATAATAATAATTAATAATAATAGTGCTAGTTATAATTATAATAATTATACTAAATAAACAACAACAGAAAAAAAAATATAAAAAAATAAAAACAATTAATAACCAATAAACACTCTGCTCCCTTTGAATTTTTTGGAAAGAAGAGAGAGAGAAGGAAATGGGAAAGGGGACGAGAGAGCGGAGAGAGAGGATGGCGGAGGAACGGAGGGGTCGAGGGAGATGGGGAGCTCGCCGGCGGGAAGAGAGGAAGGCGGAGGCGGTTTGATTCGGTCGACAGGACTCTCCACTCCGGCGGCGTACGGTGGAGTCGCGCGCGGCGGAGGACGATCGGAGCTGGGGGTCGGCGGCCGAGGGTGAGGGAAGTCGGCTGGAAGACGCGAAGGAAGGAGTTGGGCTCGGCGACGCAGCACGCCGAGGAGGCGACGCGGGGGCTGTTCGAGCGGGCGGCCGGGCGCAGATCTGGGCGGCGAGGCACGGATGGGCGGACGCTGGGAGCGCGGCGGCGTAGGTCGGTGAATGCCGGCGGTGAGTACGAGCGGCGGGGGATCAGTGAGGAAGGGAGGCTGACGACGGGCGGTGGAGAGCACCGCGGAGGGGCGCGAACTCCAGGCCAGAGTTGCCGGAGGTGTTCGACGTAGGAGATGGGGCAGTGACCGGAATGAAGACAACCGAGGAGCGAAGTTGGCGACTCCGACGAGGTTTACGATTGGGGACTCTGGTGCGGTCGGGAGGGGACGACCGCTCTCGTCCAGCGTTTCAAGGTTAGGGTTTCTTTTTTTTGATAATTTTTTTGGTGGTGTGATTTCTGGAGTGGGTCGATGTAATGCCTGTGGTTCGTATTACGTATTTCTGGAAAACGTGTACGTATTTATTCTTGTATTGCATGATTTCCTTACTTAATTTTCTCCCTGGGCTTGGTTTATTCTTGGTTTGGGTTGGCTTGGTTTGGTTTGGGATTGCTCTTGGTTCATCATGAACCAAGGGGTGAACCCCCTACCTACCACCACCACTCATATTTATTACCTATTCTTCTTCTCTCTCTTCATTAATCTCTTTTTTTTCTTTCATTTACTTCCTTCACCTACCAGAGAGAGAAGAGAGAGGTCTAGGCAAGTGCAACTTGCTTCCACAAAAGAGCCCATTTTTATTGTTTCATTAGCTTCTCCTCAAGTTTCTAAGACACATTAGAACTTGTCATTTTCCATTTTGAGGCTTTAATTTTTGTAGATCTAGAAATTAGTTATTTTCGGATTTTGGTGGTTTTGATCTATCAAACTTCTTTGTTTTCAAGTTTTGATGGTTCCATGTTGTAGAGAATTTTATTCTATCCAATTTTGACCTTTGAAAAGTTGGATTTGGACTTATTTTGACTAAGTTATGGACTTTTGAAGCTTTGTGTTCAAACCATGGAGTTCTTGCTGATTTGGAGAAGACAGTGAGCAGTGTGCACGAGCTTTTTAGCTTGCGCCCCTGAGTTACGCGCGCTCTTTAGCACAGCGCAGTCTGACCCATATGCTGTATTTTGGAGGCGTATGTCTTACATACGCTGCCTTGATGAGGAGTCGTATGGACCTAATACGCTGCCTTGATGAGGAGTCGTATGGACCTCATACGCTGCCTTGATGAGGAGTCGTATGGACCTCAAACGCTGCCTTGATGAGGAGTCGTATGGACCTCATACGCTGCCTTGATGAGGAGTCGTATAGAGTACATACGCTGCCTCTTGGAGACGTATGTCTTGCATACGCTGACTTGAGCGTAGCCTGACTTGAGCGTAGCCTGACTTGACCGTAGCCTGACTTGAGCATAGCCTGACTTGAGCGTAGCCTGACTTGAGCGTAGCCTGACTTGAGCGTAGCCTGACTTGAGCGCAGCCTGACTTGAGCGCAGTCTGACTCAGGCGCAACCTGATGTTTAGGCACAACTGGACCTGACCCTACTTACCCTGGATCTTCTATAGCCCTGTATATTGATATTTTATTAGATATTTAACGTCCATTTTATATCCTTACGCCTTTTGTCCTGAACTTGATAATCATAAATTTACTTGATATGTTTGGAATTGATAATTGAGCATGACGTGATAGTGACCCGTAGTGGTGCACTCCTGACATAATAACCTGACATGACCTGATAGTGGCCCATCGTGGCGCACTCCTGACAAGTACACTTGGCATGATAACCTGACATGATTATCTCGAATAGCTGTTGTGACGGCTACCTGACATGACATGACCTGTATAATTAATCTAGACACCGTGGACGATTGTGTTTGTATAAATAAACCAGCCCTGTCTTACATCATGTCTAGGACAGGGACTCCTGAGTACCACGGTCAGGAGTACCTACTAAAATGGACTAAGGCTAATAACTAGATTAATACATTAGTTATGACGAGATTTCCCAGCTACAAGCAATCCCGTTACCTGGGCACGCCTTGGGATCTGTAGCCTGCCGTCGAGTAGGGTACATTTCCAGCACACTGTCATGTGTTGCACCCTTCAAGCTACCTAAGGGTACATTCGTTTCCTGGACGATGTACCTACATGAATTCAACTCCAATCTTTTAACCCGGGTAACCTGGATGGTCTGCAGGGCTTGTGGCTGTGGAATAATCTTACTGCATCTTGTTAGTAATTAGGCTTGTGACAATCCTAGTTAGTTAAAGTATCAAGCCGTAACTCTTTGCTTGGCCGTGAATGATGGATGGAGTCCTATCTTGTCTAGTCTTGCCTAGATCCGGTACATGGATATCTCCGGACGTGCTTGTTTATGCTTTACTTTATCGATAATTGGTTCGAAGATAAGTTCTGTTCAGGTGAAGGGTTACAACCCCGGTCCTTGTTTGGTTTACGGGTTGTAACTTGGTTACCGGAATAGTCCTTTAGTTATCTTATCGTTTATCATCCTGTTTTCTTTAACTCATGTCTTATGTTATTTTACCTATGATTTATGTGCTGACATGCTGGTTTTAGTTCTTAAGTGAAGCCTCCTTTGTGGCACTTGCTCTTTCTGGGGTCTAACCCAGCTGGTTTCGTATGGCCAGATTTCGGAGCAGCTACCGAGGATCTCCCAACCTTTCTGCCAGATGGTGAACACTAGAAGGAATCTCGGCAACGAGTGGGTTTTATTTAGCTCTCCCACTCCCTTGTAAAAATAATCTTTTGAGACGTTTAGCCGCCGAGCAAATGTTAGCTCATTTGCAACTTTACTTACTGTCTGCCTACGGGCTGTAACATGATTGGCAACCTAGGGTTGATCATGTATGACTGAAACTCTTGCTAGTCCTCACATTCTGTAACGACTAGCTTCATGATCAGCCGAATATGTAATGTTTGGGACGCCTTACTATTGTATATTTGGTGATCTTACATCTTGTAATATTTATTTGCTTTCTTGTGATTGAGACACTAGGCTTGTTCTTGACCTTAAGAGACTGATGGCCTGTAGATAAACCCTCATATATATAGACAGCCGTGACCGTATGGTGAGATGGATTCCATTTCATTATACGTAGCTGGCTATGTCTGCCCCCGCTTTCCAGTATTCTGGTTCTGGGGCGTGACAGTCAAGGAGGGGACCGAGGTTGGGTGTTGTTGCCGGTGGTGGTACGGGGCCGACGATGGTGATGGTGATGGCTGGTGGCGGTATGCTGGTGGAAACGGGGTAGACAATGGTGGTGGTTAGCCGGGGAGTTGGTGGAGGTGACGGCGTTTGGTGGTGCCAGCGGTGGTGATGGTGGTCTGTAGTGGTGGTAAAACGGCGACGTGGGGCAGCGTGTGTGTGGCAGAGAGGGAATGGGGAAGGCGGTGGTTGTTGGCCGTGGGAGTGTCTTGGGTGAGCGTAGTGCGGTGATGGTTATGTCGGTGGAGGCAACCGGGGTCCAGGGCGGTCATGGCTGGGTCGGAGGTGTAGCGAGGGGAGGTGCGGCTTGAGACCAGGGATCGGCGGAGGCAGGGAGGAGGACACGAGCAGAGTCGAGTTAGGTTAGGGCTAGGATTAGAAATTTACTGATTCGTGTCGGGGTTGTCGACACAGAAACTCTATGTAATTGTAATATATGGAATAAGATAGGGGACTGGAAGGGAACACGGACACAATGCACGAATTTTTGGGTTGTAGAATTTTGTGGATGTGTGAAATTTATGGAGGAGTACCTGCCTATTTATAGGATGTGGGAATTCCCATTTGGATAGGATTAGGAGTATTTTAAAAACCCCGTTAGATAATTCTCTACTTTATTCAAATCTAAATCCAAATATAAATCCCATTTAAATCTAATTAAATTATATCCCTATAGTTTAAAATCAATTTAAATAAATAAAATCTCAATTATATGTATTAAGTTAATATATTTAAATAAATCCAAAGATTAAATCATAATTTAAATGGCCACAATAACTTCCATATATGTTTTTCAAAATACCAATAATAATAATTTCGAAAATAACAAATATTTTTAAATATCTTTTTGAATAATAAAATATTAATATTAATAAATTTCGAAAATGGAATTATATATATAAATTCAAATTAATGTATCTCTATTTGCATAAAATAAACTTTAAGTAAAATATAAATAATTATTATATATATTATTTGAACTATATAAAAAATAGAAAAAATGTTTTTCTAAAAATATGTACGCTCGCACATAATCGTACTCGTCGAGCATATTCGTAAAATAAAATTTCGTGCGCGACGTATAATACGACTTTGCGATGTACAATACAAAATTTTAAATCAGAACCAAATTTAATAAAAAAAATAGTAGAAATTTAGGGGTTTTACATGTATTATGGAGCGTCCGATCACCAGCTAAAGGATTGCCCTGTTCGTGCAGGCCGAGGAGGTCAGAACAGAGCACCACCTGGTAGAGCTCCAGCTGGACCTATAGTTCAGCAGAGGGGTCCGCCACTTCAGACGCAGTAGCAGCATTTTGCCCAACATCAGAGGGGAGCACCCTAGGGCAGAGCGTTCACACTGGCAGTTAAGGACGATGAGCCCGTGGCAGATGTAGTGGCAGGTTCTGTTCTACTCGATTCTTTTCCTGCATTAGCTTTGTTCGACTCTGGTGCGACGCACAGTTTTGTCTATATTTCTTTTGCTCTTAGACACAATATTATTGCTGAATTTTTGGGTAAGACTTGCAAGATTAAGACCGGAAAAGGCATTATCCTGGTCAATAATATTTACAAGGGGCTGAGAGTTACTCTGGGAGGCCGGGACTTGAGTACATATTTGCTCGTAATGCCACTTTCGAGCTACGATGTGGTACTTGAAATGGATTGGTTGAGCATGCACCATGCTAGTATAGATTGTAGAGGAGGCAGAGTTTTATTTAGACCGCCGAGAGAGCCAGAGGAGTAGCTGAGCCGGGAGATGGGTTCTATGGAGCCTTGTTGGCGGGGCTGGAATTGCCGCATCCTTTTATAGCAGGGTTCTTAGATATTTTCCCGAGGAGTTGATAGGGATGCCGCTAGACAGAGATGTTGAGTTCTCTATAGACTTGGTGTCGGGTGCTGAGCCTATTTCACAGCACGTCTATAGGGTCAACAATAGCGAGTTGGCAGAGCTGAAGAAGCAAGTCGACAAGCTGCAGGACAAAGGTTTCATCAGATCCAGTTCTTCACCTTGGGACGTACCAGTTCTGTTTGTACCGAAGAAGGATGGTACGGTACGTATGTGTATCGACTACATAGCGCTCAACAATCTCACTATCAAGAACAAGTACCCGTTGCCGAGGATTGATGACTTGTTCGATCAGTTGTGCGGTGCGAAGGTATTTTCGAAGATAGACTTGAGGTCCGATTATCATCAGTTGAAGGTGAAGCGAAAAGACATTCCGAAGATGACTTTTCGGACTCGGTACGACCAGTATGAGTTCACTGTTATGCCATTTGGATTGACCAACGCCCCAGCAGTGTTCATGAACTTGATGAACAAGGTATTCCATCAGTACCTTGACAAGTTCATGGTGGTCTTCATAGATGACATCTTGGTATACTCGAAGACGCAGGAGGAGCACAAGGAGCATCTGCGGATTGTGCTAGAGACTCGGAGAAGGGAGCAACTCTATGGGAAGCTGTCAAAGTACGAGTTCTTCCTAGGACAGGTAGAGTTCATGGGTCATGTTGTAACCGAGCATGGGATCTCAGTGGTCCGGAAGAAGATTTCAGCAGTGGAGCCTTGGTCCACACCCAGTTCAGTCGCCGAGATTTGAAGCTTTCTGGGTCTAGTAGGCTATTATCGAAAGTTCGTCCAGGACTTCTCTCGGATTACAGAGCTGATGACTATACTCACCAGAAAAGACATAGAGTTCATCTAGACTGTGGAGTGTCAGGCTGCCTTCGATGAGCTGAAGAAGAGGTTGACCTCAGCTCCTATCTTGACGTTGCCATCTGGGACTAGTGGTTTCACGATCTACAGTGACACTTCTGGAAAGGGCTTGGGTTGCGTTCTTCAGCAGCACGGAAAGGTGATTGCCTATGCATCTAGGCAGTTACGTTCTCATGAGAAGAACTACCCTATCCACGATCTGGAGTTGGCAGCTATTATCTTTGCTTTGAAGTTGTAGAAGCATTACCAGTACGGAGCGCGAGTTGAGATCTTCACGGATCATTAGAGCTTGAAGTACCTGTTCACTTAGAAGGAGTTGAACATGTGGCAGAGACGGTAGCTTGAACTGATGAAGGACTTCGATATCTTGTTGCAGTACCATCCAGGAAAGGCTAACATAGTTGCAGATGCCTTGAGCAGGTATCCAGTCGCTATGTTTTTACGGCAGATCGTCATCTTTTGGCCGATCTGGATAGTTTGGGTATCGAGTTGATTGTTTCTGGCTTAGAGACTCAGATGTAGGGTTTACAGATTCAGTATGAGTTGATGGACAGAGTCAGATCAATACAGTATGATGATGTTACCCTGAGGAGCATCAGGGAGCAGGTGCAGGCAGGTTTTTTAGACGATTTCTCTATAGCCGAAGATGGGTCGCTGAGGCACGATGTTAGAATGTGCGTTCCGAGTGGAGATCTTCGGGAGAAGGTTCTTCAGAAAGCACATCGATCTCAGTACTCTATGCATGCTGGAACCTACAAGATGTACAGAGACCTGAGAGAGCACGTATGGTGGTACGATATGAAGCGAGAGGTAGCTCAGTTTGTATCTCGCTGCTTGGTGTGTTAGCAAGTGAAAGCCGAGAGGCAGAGGCCAGGTGGGTTGCTACAACCACTACCCATTCCAAAGTGGAAGTGGGAGCACATCACCATGGACTTTGTGTTCGGACTTCCACGATCTCTTGGAGGGAAGACACGATATGAGTCATCGTTGATAGATTGACCAAATTGGCCCACTTTTTGCCTTTCAAAGTGGGTTTGTCTACGAAGAAGCTGGCAGAGCTATACGTGCATCAGATAGTCAGATTACACGGAGTTCCAGTGAGCATAGTCTCAGATCGGGATTATCGTTACACTTTTTATTTCTGGAGGAGTTTGCATACTAGCTTGGGCACCCAGCTCAAGTTTAGTACCGCTTATCACCCAGACAGACGGGCAGTCGGAGAGGACCATCCAAACGCTTGAGGATATGCTTCATACGTATGTGTTAGACCTCGAGGATTCTTGGGAGGATCATCTTCACCTGGCAATGTTTGCTTACAACAACAGCTACCAGACCAGTATAGAGATGTCACCATTTGAGGCTCTATACGGACGGAGATGTCGCACTCCTTTGTCATGGGACAATGTCGGCGAGAGGATGTTTCTTGGCCCGAAGATAGTGGTGGATGCTGTAGAGAAGGTTAGATTGATCAGGGATAGACTTTGGATGGCTCAGGATAGACAGCGGCATTGGGTCGATAGCCACCGGAGACCGTTAGAGTTTGGGGTTAGTTTCAGTTTCTTGTTGTGCTTGCTTATGATTGTTTGTTTGGTTTTATGTGTCGAGTTTTAGTTTTATGTCTAGGCTAGTGATATGGTGTTCCTGAGGATTTACCCGACACGTGGCACGATTCGCTTTGGCCGAGGCTGGAAGCTTAGTCCGTGCTACATCGGGCCTTTCACTATCCTTGAAAGGGTCGGTACAGTAGCCTATCGACTAGACTTGCCGTCTACGCTCGAGGGAGTGTATAACGTGTTCCGTGTGTCATAGCTGTGGCGGTACATGGCAGATCCTAGTCATGTATTGGATCATACAACGATAGAGGTGGGGCCTACTCTCAACTATCCTGAACAGCCTGTAGAGATTCTAGATCGTCGGGAGAAGGTGCTCTGGAACCATGTTATACCCTTGGTTCATGTTACATGGAGGCACCAATTTCCAGGTGAGTCTACCTGGGAGAGGGAGGACGACATGCGGAAGCGTTTCCCTTATCTCTTCGAGCCTTGAGGTATATGTTCTTTTTGTTTTCTGCTTGTGTTTTCCTATTTTGGTTTGTTTTAATTTCGAGGACAAAATTATTTTAAGGGGGTTAGATTTGTCACTTTCAGTTTTCATAATTAAGATAGTCATTTTCCATATTCTAATATTTTGTAAATATTTATTTATTAATATTGTTATTTGGGGATTAGTTTAGTCGGGTTTGAATTTTGTTTAGTTTCAACTTGTGTTAGTAGCCTGGATAGCTTAGACTCTAGTCGGAACCAAAAGATTAGTTAGGCATAGCCCACAAACCCCATTATTTAGTCTAGTGTAATTAGACTAATAACACATGACTGGATTAGTTCATTTAGAGATTAGAACTTGACCCTTTTGACCCCAAACCTTAGCATGACTTAAGTTGACCCAAGGGAGACTAGTTGAGGGCAATTTGGACTTTCCAAATGGACCCAAACTAGGGCAATACGGTCGGCCACATGAGGATAGGGTCTCTCCACCTTTTTATTTTAAGAGTATCCTCTTTCTTTCCATTTTGAGTTCTTCCCCAAACATGAAAGGTCCTCTCTTGATTGGATCTCACAAATCAAGTCATTCTCCCTCAATTTCATCCAATCTACTAAGAAGAAGGTGCTAGCTAAGAGTGGGAGCAAGGAGCAAGGAAGGGTGTCCAATTTCGAGGAGTTTTCGTGTCGGAACCGTGTCCTTTTGAGTGTATCATTGGGATCCAACTACCAATAGGTATAACCTTCTCTCTAATTCATGTTTCCTTGCATTTTTGATAGTTTTGCATTCATAGGAACCACCCCCATGCATGAACCACCATTAGGTTTGTTCCTGAGGCTTATTTGAGTCCTCAATAGGGATTTAGGATAGGTTTAGTGTCCTACATGGAGAGTTTCCAAAGGGGACACCCCATGTGTTTGATTTTATGCTCAATAGGCTTATTTGTCTTTTAATTTCAGATTTACTTATGTTAGAGAGTAGATTGACCATGGTTAGGATGGTTAGACTTGTTATCATTTGTATACCTATAGTTAAATCTAAGTATATTAGCCTATAAGCCTATTTTTATGTATAGATATCAAATTTATATGTATATTCATATGTGGACTATTTTGATATGCTATTGTATATATATTGGTTTAGATGTGATGTTTGTGAGATGTGGGTTGGTATAGTATTGGTTGTGTGTTTATATATGTATGTAAGTAGATAGGGGGTTTGTATTGTGTGTTATAGATGTGTGGTTAGTGTATGTATGTGCTTGTGTGATAGTGAGAGAGGGATTTGATGAGATGTTTATGTATATTATGTTTGTATGTTGATTAGTTGATAGCTGAGAGTGTTGTGGGTTGTAGGTAGAGGAGTGTATATGTGTAGTAGAGGGGGGGGTTGAGGCTGTATTTCACAGCAGCCTTGACTGTACTGTGCCACAGCAGGGCAGCAACACCGCAGCCATTTAGCTGCAGTTTGGAGGCACAACACCTGCAGCAGCTTTGAAAGCAGTGGTAGCAGCTTTGTTGCAGTTAACAACAGCCTTAGCAGCAACAAATTGCTGCACTATACTACAAGCAGTAGCAGCCAAGGAGGGCTGTACTAGGCAGCCCTCTTTTCCATTTGTGTGTGCCTATTTGTGTGTGTGTCTAGTTTGTATTAGCTAGATATATGTATATGTTATGTTAGAGTTTGATATATTAGTGAGTGTAATGTTAGATATTTGTTAGATAGCAAGTTAGCTAGATAGCAAGTTAGCCTTTGTTAGATATTAGAATAATTTAGATGTTAGCTTAGAGATATAAGTTAGATAGAGTACGGGTTAAGGTATCCTTGTATCTTAGGATACTAGATATTATATCTCAGGATTTGACTTTACCTTATCACAAGGCAAGGTAAATGAGGTTTACCTTAGTATAAGGTAAGATATTGGGTTACCTTCAAGGTAAGGGGTATACCTAGGATACTAAGGGTAGATATCTAAGTATTGTTTAGCTAGTAGCTTAAGGTAGATGCTAGATATCTAAGTTTAGTATATTGGTAGTTAAGGTATATATTTTACCTAGGTTAAGGTATTGGATTCCTACCAAGGTATTGGTATTGGGATACCAATATGACCAAGGTATATGATATCTTGGTAGGTAAAGGTTAGGAATATGATACCTAGACTAGAGTTGACCCAGTTTGAACATAGTTGATTGTTTTGACTCAATGTCAACTACGAGTCAACATTGGACCTAGAATGGACTAGGAGTTTACCAAAGTTGACTAGTTGACCAAAAGTCAACTATGAGTCAACCATTAACCTAGTTTGACCTAGTTTAACTTTGTGTGACATAGTTTAATCTAGTTTGACTTTGTGTGTCCTAGTTTGACCTAGTTTGACTTTGTGTGACCTAGTTTGACTTAGATTGACCGAGTTTGACCTAGATTGCATTGCATACACTAGAATATCATGCCATACACTGTCAAACCCTAATTAACTCATGATATCTCATCTTTAGGTCTGTGATATCACTCTGAGCATCGATTCTCATTTGCAGCTCAGGACCGCAGTCGAGTACATTCTCTAATAGTTTTTATTGTCTTGATATCTGCTATATCGAATTCAGTTGTAGTGTTTTACTTGATTCCTGATATGATGGAACATAGGCTAGTATACGTCGGATCATGTCATGAGATGTTATTCCTGGACTATTCTGGTATAAGGGTGCATTGTCGATCATATTTCTTGTACTTGTATAGACACCAATTTGGGAGTGGGCTGGCCCCCTGCTTTTGAATCCCGTGTCATGACGTGTCATGTCCGGATCCATTATACTACTTGGGGATGGGAGTTATTAGAGGTTAGGTGATCAATACCCCTCCTATAACTATTCTTGTGCTTGCTTCACCCTCACTGTACGTAGGGTGTAGCGAGATCTTATACTTCTTGTGCTCGCTTTCCATGTTGCCTGGCTAGACCCTCAAGATGCATTTCTTATGATAGCCGGTCAAATAGAACAGTCTGATCCAGTTTTCCTAGCCGATCACATAACACTCTAGTATCTCGAGGCACTATTTATGTTTACATTATATATCAGATATTCATGTACTTTTCTACGTTCAAGTATTTCATACCCTGACATGATATCCAATTTTATATATCCTGTTTATATTCCAGTCTTGATATTTCATCTTGTATTCCACTATAATTGTCTCTTATAGAATTTGTCAATTCATATGAAACTGCTGTTAGCGTTTGTACTTGCTCATATCCTGACAGGATAATCCTGTTGATGTTTACAGATGATACAGATGCTGAGTGCTGGACCTTCTATGGGTTTGGCATAGACGGTGAGTACAACATGGACATCCCTGTGGAGCCGGTGCCCATTGAGGACGCACCGCCCGCTTAGACTTAGACTAGTTAGGTTTGACTGGACTGCGTTCTAGCTAGTACTTTGAGAGTTGTAGTATATTCTATATTTTAGGATTTGTGTTATGTCTTGAACTCTGAACTCATGTTGTGAATTTGCATCTATTTTCAGTTTATCTTTTTCCATCATATCTTATCATATCGTGCTTATCTTCCTTAGATGTTTTGTGATTGAGTTGAGATTATATACCTCCGTGAGGAGATGACAGGTTTACATATATTGTGTCTAGATGTTGTATATTTGTAGTTGACATATACAATGTTCTACCGCCGATTCTGCGACGTAGGTTGGACGAACCCATGTGCTCGTTCCCCTAATCAGGGTGCGGGTCGTGACACTAGACGTCACAAATTTATCAAAACTGTTCCCCTTGATTTCTCTCTCTCTCTCATGACACCAAATTTTTGAAACCCTCTACGAGGATCTCCTCTCCAACGCTTCTCTAACTCAGACATTCTCCTCCTCCTTCTCGCCCCCTCGTACTTCTACACTTATGCCCTTCCTTCCTCAGTTATGTGCCCTGATTTTGATGTACTAAATTTGATTTCCAGTGCTACTGTGGTTTTTGTAATCATTTATCAGACCCACGAGTAGGTCTGATACTTCTTAGCCATCGTCAACCAAGCAAAACCCTAAGGAGGTGGTCTAGTGGTGTTCCTTCTCCGGTTAATGCTGACCAAACCCGACGAAGGGGTCTGGAGTTATCCTCTGGGCATTGCAGACGTAACGTGGTGTCACGCCCCAGAACTAGAATAGTGGAGAGCGGGAGACAGACACAGCCAGCTACGTATATAGAAGTGTAATCCACCTTGACATACGGTCACGGTTGTCTAGATGCGTGAGGGTTTATTTACAAGCCATCAGTCTCTTATGGTCAAGAACAAGCCAAGTGTCTCAATCTCAAGCAAGTAAGTACATGTCACAAGATAGTAGATCATCATACATACAAAGTAAGGCATCCCAAATATTACATATTCAGATGATCATGAAGCTAGTCATACAAAATTTGAGGACTAGCAAGAGTTTCAGTCATACATGGTCAACCCTAGGATTTGTTAATCATGTTACAGCCCGTAGGCAGACAAAAAGTAAAGTATTCAACACGAGCTAACACTTGCTCGGCGGCTAAATGCCTCAAAAGAATAATTTACAATAGAGTGGGAGAGCAAAATAAAACCTACTCGTTGCCAGGGTTGCGTCTAGTGTTCACCATCTGGCTGGAAGGCTGAGAGATCTACGGGAGCTACTCCAAAATCTGGTCATACAAAACTAGCTGGGTCAGACCCCAGAAAGAGCAAGTGCCACAAGGGAGGCTTCACTTAAGAACTAAAACCAGCATGTCCGAACATAAACAAGAATAATAACAAGAAGACATGAAATGTAAATGAGGTAATAAATAACAAGAGGACGAGGAGCTATTCCGAAAGCCAGGTTACAATCCTTAAACCAAACAAGGACCGAGATTGTAACCCTTCGCCTGAACAGAACCGGGTCATAGCTATTTAATGCTAAGAATAAAGCGTAAACAAGCATGTCCTGAGATTGCCACACACTGGATCTAGACAAGCCTATACAAGATTGGACTCCATCCAACATTCACGACCAATTAAAGAGTACGGCTTGATACTTTAACTAACTGGGGTTATCACAAGCCTAGTTACTAACAAGATGCATTGAGATGTTCCAACAGCCACAAGCCATGCAGACTTAATCCAGGTTATCCAGTTGCAACTTGAGATAGTTGGATTAGGTGACTTGGGGGTGCAATACATAACAGTGTGCTGGAAATGTGCCCTACTCGACGGCAGGCTACAAGTCCAATTAAAGCGCCCAGATAACGGAACTTCCTGTAGCTGGGAAATCTCTTCATGAACTACTTGATTAATCTAGTCATTATCCTAGTCATATTCAGTATGAATCCCTGACCGTGGTAACCAGGAATTCATGTCCTAGAGATAATGCAAGACGAGACATGTAGCTTATACAAGTACGAACACACACGGTGTCAAGACAAGAGTTACTTAGCAAGTCAAGATAGCCGTCATAATAGCATATCCAGATTATCATGTTAGGTTTACTGGTCAAGAGTGCGCCACGACGGGCCACTATCATGTCATTATCATGCCAATGTTGTTTGTCAAGAGTGCGCCACGATGAGCCACTATCATGTTCTATCCCTACATTATCGTGAATGAGAGAAACTTGTATAAAATAGCTAGTAACATATTCTTGAACCCAAGAAAAAGATCTACAACTTTCATATTGGAAGTTGAGAGAAATTATGGCCACAATTCAGTCAAATAGGACATAAAACAGCAAAAAATAGCCAAAATAGGTACTATGCGGTACTATGCGGCCAGGCACTATACAGCCATGTAGACTGGCACTATGCAGCACTATGCAGCCATACAGACTGGCACTATACGGCACTATAAAACCATACGGACTGGCACTATGCGGTACTATACAGCCATACGGACTGGCACTATGTGATACTATGCAGCCATACGACCAACACTATGCAGCCATACGGACTGGCACTATGCGGAACTATACTGCCATGCGGACTGGCACTATACGGCACTATGCAGCCATGCGGCCAGTACTATGCAGCCATGTAGACTGGACTATACGGCACTATGCAACCATACGGACTGGCACTATGCAGTACTATACAGCCATGCGGCCAGTACTATGCATCGTCCCTGCTAGAACCAGGGCAGATGAACGTAGAAGATGTCCATGATGGAACTGGAAATTCCCAGGACCCGTTCTTTGGTGTGCGTATTGATCGATAGAAAGTTAAAAAGATCTAATACGTGTTCTAACCCTTCATAGGCGGAAACTAGGGTTCACGAATTATACCTGCGGCGGAAAGGAGACAAGTAATTCCTGGCAATCTCGAGCGGACGATCCCAAGATCTTCTGCACGTATTCCTTCCTCGAGTTGGACGTCGTGTGGGCGACGATCTTCCAACCTTTTCTTCTCCTTGGCAGCCCTCTCTTTCTCTTCTTACGTGAATCACGAATTTAGAGAAAGTATTTGATTTCTGATCAGTAATCTGGCGGCCAGAGAATAGAGGATATATATAGGCTACGGCAGGGACCATGAGGAGAAATTAGGATTAGGCCTCCTAACGGATCTGGATATCCCGTGTTCAGCCCGAACACACAATCCAGGCCCATTAACAATAGCTCGGTCCACTAATGAGCTATTATTGTACTACCTCCCTAATTCCAAATTATGTTTGTGGGCTCCTTTTATTATATGCTCGTTTGGCTCCCCATGTTAAGATATTGTATGTCCGTCGATCAAATTAAGTTACTGACATCTATATTGATTCGACATCTTTTATCCTTAAGTAGTACCGCTCAACTTTATTTGTCATGTCGGATATAATCCGCCTGCAGGGTTTACATGACAATCCTTATGAGCTCCTTAAGGGGACATCATCAACCCGATGTATCGGAACATGGATTCCATTTTTAATCAATAGCCCATCATACATACAATGTTATTACCCAATTCATAGAGGTTGTTGATCCATAATGAATCTCACTCTTTTATCAGTCAAAGTAATGCACACTGCATATATATGTCTGTTATTATATCCGGATTAAGAGCACAAGCATCCATAATAACAGTGGTGTTTGTTCACTTATGTAGTCAGTACAAAGAGAACAACCTCAAGTGGTCCTGTTCAATACACACAAAGTGTACTAGTGTAAACCTATAGTCAAGATAGACTAATACCAGATTACACTACAACCTTTCCAATAGATTGTCCAAGTCCATCTAGGTTGTGAACTATTTATATACTCCATAGGAAACTGATAATATGATCTTCTGTGTGACACCACACACCATATTATCTACAATATAGAATATCAGACATTTGCATTAACACATGCAACAAATACAATATGCAAACATTTGTCCATATGATTTTCATTCAAAATTTAAGAAAATAGGGTTACTATAAAAGTGATGCTTTTAGTATGTAACCCTAATAGTCCAAATCTTACTTTGGCCAT
This sequence comes from Iris pallida, assembly GCA_029216955.1. Taxonomy (NCBI): domain Eukaryota; kingdom Viridiplantae; phylum Streptophyta; class Magnoliopsida; order Asparagales; family Iridaceae; genus Iris; species Iris pallida. Next base: position 9,488,327 of record JANAVB010025598.1, on the reverse strand, counting down.
AACTTCCTCAAAACAAGTCAAAATCTAACTTTTCAAAGGTCCATTTTGGGTAAAATCGAATTCTGTACAACATAGAACAATCAAAACTTGAAAATAATGAAGTTTGGTAGATCAAAACCCAAGAAAAAAAGGCTATAAACTTATATCTACAAAAATCCATCCATCCAAACCGATAAAGATGCTTAGAATCATGTAGAGAAGAAGATAGAACAATAAAATGGAAGATCCATCATAAAGCAAGTTGCACTTGCCTAAGCTCTTTAGGTTGGTGGGAGAGTAATGGAGGAATAAGAAGAAGTAATAAATGGAAGTAATGAAGAGAGAGAAAGGGGGTGGTTGAAGAACAAGTAGGCAACTCTAGAGGGGGGTGAATAGAGTTTATGACAATAATATCCAATTAAAAATTAAACTCTTTCACCAACAGTAAATAATTAGAGTAAATGCAGAAATTATAGAGAGCGAGAAAGCATACGCTAACACAGCCGATTTTAACCTGGTTTCCCTCGTGGAGGACTAGTCCAAGCCTGAGAACTCTAGCTCAGGATTAAATCTACTATTTATGAAATAGTAGTAATGCCCCGTACCTTTTCTTCAGAAGAGCACGTCAACTTCTTACAGAGATCGCAGTGGCGATGCGTGGAATTTTCTAAGCAACTTTTTGAACTCTTGCACAAACTCCTAACTGAAGAGCACTGAGCACTTTGAGGCTTAGGGATCTTATGGCTAGTAGATGAGAACGGTAAGGCTTGTATAAGGCTTTAGAGAGAAGAGAAGAGAATATTGGATGATTGAAAAAGTAAGAATTTAAGGCCTGTTTATAGGAGTAGCAATAGGCAGAATTCGGCCAGAATTCTCGGTCAAGAATTCAAATTTTTGGCCGTTGGACAACTAGTATACAACAAATCCTAAAAATTAGGGTCCTGAAATTTAGGGGACAGAATTCAACCCGTACTCTGTATGGAGGTAGAGTTCGGCTCGAACTCTGTCTCCACAGAATAGTTCTAATGGGCTCATGGGCTAGTTTGGTTTTGGTGGAGCTTTTGGTTTGTGGTTTGGATATAGGTAAAGGCCCAAATTGCTCAGTGCGACTCAGTTTACATTTATCTAGACTCAAGGAAAGTGTAAAATACAGACTCGAAATATAGTACGCTGTAGGTACGAGCCATCGTCCGTCTTGTAGTGAGTTCAGTCTTGATGTGTCATATTGAATTATGACAAGTATCATATTGTCAATTGTATCAATATTTGGTTGACTGTGATTTTGTGTCAACAATTCCCCCATTTTGATAATTGACAAAATGACATTTGTATATTCAATGTTGATACCTGGACACATTTATAAAAGCAGTAGCTCCTCCGTAATCAGTGCAGAGCTAGCAATAGCTCCACCGTAAACATTGCTTCGTACGTGCCTGTTTGTCCTGATAAATACAATCTTTTCCAAAGTATAATGATATGATAATGTATACACAATATGAGAACGTAAAATATGAGAACGTAAAATATCAAATAATTCTCCCCCTTTGTCATTTATCAATCACAAACAACCAGAGAATTTGTAAAGGAAAATAACTGGCAAGCACACCAAAATACTAATAAACTGCATCAAGTGTCTCAAGAGTCATAGAACATAAAGAGGTCTAATACAATAAAAAGCAACTACATAAGTTAGAAATCCATAATGCATAAAAACTAAAACATAAGATCCTCAGCAGCAGCAGCAAGTAGGAGACCACATCCATCACGGAGCTCGTGAAGGTCCAGCGTCGTCAGATGGATCAGTGAATGAACGACGAGGATCCACGAAAGCCGCATCCAGATCCAGATAGGGTATAACCCAAGGGTCATCGATACAGTATCCATCGCGAGCAGGGTCCCGCTCTGTAGGAATAGGCATGGAAGGATGCCAAGACATAGAGTACCGAATTTTATGCAGTGAGTTGCTGATGGCACTTATCTGCAGAGTAGTACGGCAGTCAAGCTGGGTCCAGCAGTCATCCTCTAATACAAATCGATCGTGGAGCATAGTCTGAATCGACTCAAGAGTAGCAGGAGGAGGGGGCACATCCTGTCCAAGAGCAGGCGCATCAGCCTGAGCATCGGAGTGTTCGGACTCAGCAGCAGAACCGACAGCTGCCTGAAGCCGCCGTGCCTTAGATAGGAAGGCAGGGGCAGGGAGGAACTGACACTCATCAAGTGGGACATAAAAAGCACAAAAAATTATATAAAGATAGAGAGCATAGACCAAAGACCTTGGCTTCTTCCTACCATCTATCATCCAGTCCATCATGGTAAGTGGAAGATTGAATGGGACATAGAAGTGTAGGTGATACAAAACAGAGATCTCAAAATATGTAACCTCATTAGTCAATCCCGCTTTGGGCAGAATCGTGTTGAAGACAATGCGATGAAGTTTATAGAAGTAAGGATTGAAGAATTTGGCAAGAAGCTTACGTGGACGTGTGTTTGGTGTACACAAATCGTCTTTGAAGCTTTCTAGAGATGACCCATCGAAGAATTGAAACTTGTGAGCATCAATAAGTTTCTCCCATAAGTTAGGCTCCGGAATTTTAAGTTATTCTGCCAATTCAAAGTCACCAAAAGATATGTCAATGCCAGCAACACGTGAATATAAACGTGTATCATCATGAATAAGATTGCAATAAAACATTTTAATGGCATTCAAATAGATAAGTGAATTTGTAGTGACAAGTTCATCAAGACACAAATCATGGAATAGGGAGTCATATTGAGAAAATATGGTAAAGTTAATAGGATGACTCGCACACACAGAACGAGATCGAAAATCACTAAACCATTCGTTTGAAGTGTCTAGTGACACAAATATTCGGTCATCGTACGTGTTGGGGTCAATGGGACGAGGTGGATTGAACAACGGGTGAATGGGTTGTTGAATTGGTTGTTGAACCGGTTGTTCATTGCGAGGAAGAGGATTCGAAGAGGACGCACCCTCGGTTCGAAGCTTCTTGCCTCTATTAAACAACTTGGGCGCCATGAGTAATGAAGAAAATAATAAAATTTAGATGGAGAGAAGAGTGAAATTATACCTCAAAAGGATGATGAAGTATGGAAGAGAATGATACAAGAGACCCTCTCCTTCAATTTGGAGAAGAAAGATGCACTAGAAAGAGAGAATTAGGGTTAGGGTTTGAAAAGAAAGGGTTTTGAGAAGTTTAGAAGGTGGCAATGGAGGAGAGAGAGAGAGAGAACCCGGTTATAATATTAGGGGTTCGAATGGTCGGAAGGAATCTGGACCATTGGATCAATTTCAGATCAGCGGCTGAGCCCGCATACAGTTCTGGAATGACGACACCGAATTCGGCCCGAACTCTGTCTTAGGCAGAGTTCGGCCCTAGGTTCTGTGGCCAGAAAATAAATCAGGCTAAAAAAGAAGTTGAAAAATGAATAAGATAAATAAGAAAAAAGTAGTAGAAAGATGAATATGCAAAAGTAAGAAATCCAAGTAGAGAATTGCAACAAGTGAAAGCTGAATCAAAACGAAGTTCGAAAATTTGAATTTAGCATGTGATAAATAAAAGTATACCATGTAATAAACAAGGAATTATGCCACAATTCAATATTGTGAAGCTGCCTTGGGGTAGCTGCAGGGGGCGGATCCCATCTAGCGGTAGTCTTGAGGACTAGTGCACCGTGTCGCTTAGGCTTTTACGACTTGTTGTCAGAATGACCCTTTCGGCTTGTACCCATAACAGATTCATCATAAAGAACCAAGACATAATCGATATTTACGCAGGTCACTTTAATGAATAATAGCTTCATCCAAAATTCCTAGTTCACGACACAAAAAGTTGAAACACTCTTCGGATAGTGGTTTAGTAAAGAAATCTGCTAGCTGATGACTAGTGTCAATAAATTCTAAGTTTATAGTGCCATTTTGCTGATGATCACGCAAAAAGTGGTGACGAATTTTAATATGTTTCGTGCGTGAGTGACATATAGGGTTCTTTGTAAGGTTGATGGCACTAGTGTTATCACAGAATATAGGAATGTGCATAAAAAAAGGTTGTAGTTCGCAAGGGTTTGCTTCATCCATAGAATTTGTGCACAACAACGACCAACTGCGATATATTCAGCTTTTATTGTGGATAGTGCGACGAAATTCTACTTCTTGCTAAATCAAGAGACTAGAGCCTTGCCTAATAAATGACACGTTCTGCTTGTACTTTTACGGTCGACTTTGCATCCTGCGAAATCAGCATCCGAATAACCAATAAGGTTAAAGGACGTGGATTTGGGATACCATAAGCCCACTGTAACAGTACCCTTAAGGTATCAAAAGATACGCTTAACGGCGGACATGTGTGATTCCTTTGGACTAGCTTGATAGCGAGCACACAGACAAATACTAGAACATGATATCGGGACGACTAGCAGTTAAATAAAGCAAACTACCAATCATACCTCGATACTTACGTTGGTCAACCGGTTTGCCGCTTTCATCAGGTTCCAGCTTGGTTGTAGTAGCCATAGGGGTGCTGATTGGTTTGACGTTGTCAAGATCAAACTTCTTTAGCATATCCTTTGTATATTTTGACTGGCTGATGAAAGTTTCTTGCGAAGTTTGTTTGACTTGCAATACAAGGAAGTAGGTGAGCTCCCCCATCATACTCATCTCAAATTCGTTCTACATACACTTAGCAAAATCTTGGCAAAGATTTTTATTAGTAGAACCGAATATGATATCATCTACATAAATTTACACTAAGAGAATAATGTTTTGAAAACTTTTGATAAACAGTGTAGTGTCAATTTTTCCTTTTGAAAAACCTTTATCTAGTAAGAAATTGCTTAGACGTTCATACCAAGCTCTATGGGCTTGTTTGAGGCCATATAGTGCTTTCTTATGTTTGAAAACGTGGTCGGGAAATTTATGATTTTTAAAACCAGAGGGTTGTTTTACAAAAACTTCCTCCTTAATAAATCCATTCAGAAAAGCACTTTTAACATCCATTTGAGACAATTTAAAAATTTTAAAGTTGACAAATGCACAAAGCATCCGAATGGATTCCAGTCTTGCAACAGGAGCATACGTCTCATCGTAGTCGATAATTTCCTCTTGTTTGTATCCTTGAGCTACTAGACGAGCTTTGCTGCGTGTAACTGAACCATCTTCATTTACTTTGTTACGAAAACCCATTTCGTACCAATAATCGAATGATTAGCTGGCTTAAGAATAAGTTCCCAGACCTGGCTCCTTTCGAATTGATTGAGTTCTTCTTCTATGGCAGAAATCCAAAATCATCATTAAAAGCTTCTAAAACAGTTTTAGGCTCAATTTGTGAAATGAAGGCAGTGCTAGCAATGGAGTCTCTTAACGATGATCGAGTACTTACTCTGCGTGAAACCTCACCTATTACCAAGTTTTCTAGATGTGATGGCTTGAAAGAGAATTTTTTGGCAAGCCCTCCAGAGAATTGGTTTCAGTGGTGGTATTCATTGGCGTAGAAGTTGATAGCTCAACATCATCATCAGGAGTGGCTGCTGCACTATTATCTTCATCAAAAGTCACATTTGTAGACTCTTCCATAATCAATGAGCGTTTGTTGAACATTCTATATCCCTTGCTCTTGGCAGCATAGCCAAGGAAAATACCATCGTCAGCTTTGGCATCAAATTTGCCTAAGTTGTCTTTAGTGTTAAGGATAAAATATTGACAACCGAAAACTCTAAAATATGAAACATTTGGAGTCCTACCAAACCAAAGCTCGTAGGGTGTTTTCTTTGAAATAGGTTGAATGAGCACCCTATTTAAAATATGGCACGCTGTACTGACAGCTTCTGCCCAAAAATATTTTAGAAGTGAAAATTTATTCAACATGACTCTAGCCATATCGCCAAGAGTCCTATTCTTTCGCTCCACAATACCATTTTGTTGAGAATTTCTAGCACAAGAAAACTTATGATCAAAACCATTTGAATCACAAAACTTTTCAAAATCAGTATTTTGGAATTCGCCTCCATGATCACTTCAGATACGAGTGATCATGTAGCCTTTTTCATTTTGAACCTTTTTAGCAAAATTTTTGAAAACAGAAATAGCCTCACTTTTGTTTGTAAGAAAGAAAACCCAAGTGAATCTAGAAAAACTATCTACTATAACAAAATCATAGAGTTTTCCACCAAGACTGGCTACTCTACTAGGACCAAATAAGTCCATATAAAGTAATTGCAAGGGTCTAGTAGTACTTACAGTGTTTATGGAATAAAATGAGGACTTGGTTGCCTTATTTAACTCACATTCGGCACATACCGTGTTTTTTTTAATGTGATATCGGGCAAGCCTCTTACTAGCTTCTTAGTCGATAGCCTGGATATAGTATCCATATTGGCATGACCAAGACGCTGGTGCCACAATAATCTCTCATCCTTGTGGGCGTAGAGGTATCTCCCTGCACTGTTAGTATCTCTAGAAAGATAGAAAATATAAATGTTATCCTCTCTTATCCCTTCAAAAGCGATGTCTCCTGTTGACCTATCATAAATATAGCATTTGTTTTGTCCATAGTTAATATCATATCCATGATCAGCAAGGTGACTTATGCTGAGCAGTTTATGTTTAACTCGGTCACTAGGCAGACATCCTTTATTACAGGAGAAGGAGGATGACCAATAGTACCATTACCTACGATATACCCTTTTAGGTTGTTGCCGAAGGATACATACCCTTCCCTCTTCATCGATAGTAATGCAAAAAGATTTGCGTCCCCTGTCATATGTCGCGAGCATCCACTATTGAGAATCCACTTGCTTTTAGTTGGGGAGGGAAGGTCCACCTACATCAAGGGTAGATGTGAGCTTTGGTACCCAAGTTCTTGTGGGTCCTGAAATGTTAGTTTTTGGCACCCATGCATATAGATTTGTATCAACTCCTAATTCTACATTGTGGTGAGATGTGTCCATGTAATCCACAGTAGGTACAAGTAGCATGTCTATTTGTATTGGAAGCATATTGATGATGTCTATATGTAGCATGGTTAGAATTGTGTGGAATAGCAGGATAGTAATTATATGTGGCAGAAGGATGATGGTTATGTCTATATGTAGCATGGTGGTGATTTTGTCTAGGTGCAACATGGTGATGATTATATCTATTTGTAGCATGGTGATTGTGTGTCACAGTAGAATGATAGTTATGAGAATAATTTCAATATACATGTGGTTTGTGTGCTGTATGGAAATGCGTGTACATGTAAGCATATTTATATGCTGCAGGTGGATGACGTGTTTGACTATTTTGAGTAGTCTTGTGCTTTGTGTGTGTCTTATGTGATTGGATTTGAGGTTGAGCAACCTATTTTTCCAATCTAATCTATAATTTGTTAGAGGCAGCATGCAGTTCATTACACTTAGCATTCAAACCATCAATTTTAGCAATATAGATCTTGTGTCTATTCTTTTCTTCAGCAAGCTCAGTGGTGAGTGCTGTGATCTCATGTGTTTGCTTTTCAATACGTGTTTCGGCATCATGTAGGCTTAACTTAAGCTTAGATACCTCATTAGTGTCTTCCGTGGGTGGAGTGTCTCTAACATTATCAAGCAAAGAAGAGAGTTTTTGAATCTCGACTTCATAGCTTTTGATATTCTCCTTGGCATGCTTATCTTTACTAATGACTTTCTTCTGGTCATTTAGTAAATCATTGAATGCATCGCCAAGTTCATCAAAAGTGAAATCATCGAGAGTATCACTAGTTAACTTATCGGATGTTGCCATTAGGCATACATTGGCGGTGTCTTGAGGGGAGTCCTTTTTTTTCTCGGAGTCACTAGCTTCGCTTTCATGCCAAATGCTTGTGTTGGCATATTTTCTTAAGGAAGACTTCTTATAGGGCTTCTTATATCGGTTGCTTTTCTTTGCGAATAGACAGTCTTTTTAGACGTGTCCAGTCTTCTTACAGCCGTAGCATGTTGGTTCTTCTTCATCATCTTCTTGTTGTTCCTTATTTTTTCGATTGAAGCAAAGGAACTTCTTGAAGTTGCGGACAAGGAGAGCTTGATCATCACCTTCCGAATTGTCGTCATCAGTCTCTTCAGGATCCGCCCATCAACGATGAGCTTTAAGGACAATCTCTTTTGCCTTTGGAGCGGGCTCTTCGAAGTCTTTGAGGTCAAGCTCGTGAGTTATCAGCTTTCCCATCAAATTCTTCATAGATATTGTGGTGAGATCATTGCCTTCTATGATAGCTGTTACCTTAGGGTTCCAAATTTTTGGTAGCCCCCTAAGTAACTTGCGGATCTTCTCGTGATTTGTATATTGTTTGTCGAGAGATGACAAGGGGTTGATGACGTCGAGGAATCTTGTAAACATTTGTGTGATCGTCTCATTAGGCTTCATCTTGAACATCTCATATTCTTGAGTGAGATGACTTATTTTTGACTCCTTGACTTGGGTGGTTCCTTCAAGCTTCACTTCTAGAAGTCTCCATACTTCGTGAGAGGTGGTGCATATTGAGACCCTGTTAAACTCATTCCTGTCTATTGCACAAAATAAAGTATTAATACCTCTCGTGTCTAGACTCGTCTATTTCTTTTCTTCGTCAGAATATTTGTCGTGGGGTTTTTCGACGAGATCACCTTTGACAACTATCCTGGCGGACTTTTTTAACCATCGGTAACAATGGTCCACAGGTCAAAGTCTCGCGACTTAAAATAAAAACTCGTCCTTGTTTTCCAATAGGTGTAGTATGTTCCATCAAGTCGGGGAGGCCTATGAGTGGACTGCCCTTCACCGTGATTGGAAAACATGGGTTGTGTGGTTGCCATGGATCAGCTCTACGATGTTAGTCCTTGTTGAGAGAACAGAGCTCTGATACCAATTGAAGAACAAGTAGGCAACTCTAGAGGGGGGTGAATAGAGTTTATGACAATAATATCCAATTAAAAATTAAACTCTTTCACCAACAGTAAATAATCAGAGTAAATACAAAAATTATAAAGAGCGAGAAAGCATACGCAAACACAGCCGATTTTAACCTGGTTTCCCTCGTGGAGGACTAGTCCAGGCCTGAGAACTCTAGCTCAGGATTAAATCCACTATTTGTGAAATAGTAGTTACACCCCGTGCCTTTTCTTCAGAAGAGCACGTCAACTTCTTACAGAGATCGCAGTGGCGATGCTTGGAATTTTCCAAGCGACTTTTTGAACTCTTGCACAAACTCCTAACTGAAGAGCACTGAGAACTTTGAGGCTTAAGAAGCTTATGGCTAGTAGATGAGAAGGGTAAGGCTTGTATAAAGCTTTAGAGAGAAGAGAAGAGAAGATTAGATGATTGAAAAAGTGAGAATTCAAGGCCTATTTATAGGAGTAGCAATAGGCAGAATTCGGCCAAAATTCTGGGTCAAGAATTCAAATTTTTGGTCGTTGGACAAATAGTATACAACAAACCCTAAAAATTAGGGTCCTGAAATATAGGGGACAGAATTCGGTCCGAACTCTGTGTGGAGGCAGAGTTCGGCCCGAACTCTGTCTCCAGAAGACAGAATAGTTCTAATGGGCTCATGGGCTAGTTTGGTTTTGGTGGAGCTTTTGGTTTGTGGTTTGGATATAGGTAAAGGCCTAAATTTCTCAGTGCGACTCAGTTTACATTCATCTAGACTCAAGAAAAGTATAAAATACAGACTCGAAACATAGTATGCTGCAGGTACGAGCCATCGTCCGTCTTGTACTGAGTTCAGTCTTGATGTGTCATATTTAATTATGACAAGTATCATATTGTCAATTATATCAATATTTGGTTGACTGTGATTTTGTGTCAACAGTGGTTGGGTTTTATAAAGAAAGGGGATGGTTCAACATGTTGAACCAACCATCAAAATAAATCAAACCAAGCCATCCAAAGTAAGTCAAGTTGGACCAACCCAACCCAAGGTCAACCCTAGTCAAGATACATCAAGGCAGGCAATAAATAAATACGAAAATATAGTAAATAAAATACGGGTCGAAATCCGTATGCGTACACAGGAATACGTATAACGAAAAACATGAGTGACCACTCTACCCACCTTAAAAAATTTTGTCCTCAAAATTTAATCAAGAGGCTAGAGATGTCGGGGTAAGCTATACTAAAGCACAAGCCATCTATGACAAGCAACCAATCAAGCAATCATTCATTCAAGCAAGAAATTTAAAAGCATAAGGCATAAGGAAGACATTGTACCTTATGAGTCAAACATGTGTGGATATCCCGAGCGGATGTCATCCTCACACTCCCACGTTGACTCACCTAAAGAGTGGTGACCTAGACTTATTCTAGAGTACCTTCTCTCTTCGGTCCAATATGGATACGGGCCTTTCCTCATACGAAAGGTTAGTACCAACAACCAATTCCGAACAATCAAGGATATGGCTCGTATCCGGGATATACCGTCGCAATTGGAATATATGGAACATGTCATGTACCTTACGTAACGACGACGGAAGAGCGAGACGATAGGACACATCACCTACTCGCTCAAGAATATCAAACGGTCCTATATACCTAGGACTAAGCTTTTTCTGTACGTCGAATCGAATGACGCCATGGGTAGGCGAGATCCTAAGGAACACGTGGTCGTCGACTGAAAACTCAAGGGGTCGCCGATGAGAATCGGCCCAATGGCGCTGGCGATCTTGGCCAACTCGAAGATGATCTCTGACTTGTCTGACCACCTCGATAGTCTGCGTAACCATCTCTGGACCAAGCATCTGTCTTTCACCGATATCACCCCATGCTAACGGGGATCTGCACTTTCTGTTGTACAAGGCCTCAAAGGGTGACATCTGGATACTGGCCTGGAAACTATTATTATAGGAGAACTCTACTAGATGCAGATGATCTTCCCACAAACCACCAAAGTCTAGCGTACAAGATCGCAACCTATCTTCAAGAGTCTGAATCGTACGTCCGACTGACCATCTGTCTGCGGATGATAAGCTGAACTAAACTTGAGACGAGTCGCCAGGCTCTCTTGAAGACTCCGCCAAAAGTACGATGTAAATCTTGAATCTCTGTCTGATATGATACTAACTGGCACTCCATGCAATCTAATAATCTACCTGAGGTACATCTCTGGTAGCTAATCCGTCGACTGACCAATCCTGAAAGGAAGAAAATAAGCTACCTTCGTGAGACGATCAACTATAACCCAGATAGCATCTCGTCCAGCTGGGGATTTAGGTAACCCAGTTACAAAATCCATGGTAATGTGCTTCTATTTCCATTCTGGGATCGATAAAGTTTGAAAAAGTCCAGCTGGTCTCTGATGTTAAACCTTAACTTGTTGGCAAACTAAACAACGAGAGACAAACCGTGCTATCTCCCTCTTCATGCCATTACACCAGAAATGCTGACGGATGTCTCGGTACATTTTCGTGCCACCGGGATGAATAGAATACTGTGAATTGTGAGCCTCTGCCATGATCTTCTGTCTGATATCACCACTAGGTACACAAAGATGCCTCCCATGTCAGAGTGTACCATCCTCATGAATATATAACTCTGCTCTCCATCCTGCTACACATTCTGCCCTACATCGCTGAAGCTTAGAATTTGCTGATTGTGCCATCTTGATCCTTTCAACTATACTGGACTGAACTTACATGCTGGCCATCAATGCCATATTTGTAGGAGAACTATCTCTAACCCCAACTGCTGAAGCTCTGCTAATAACTCTGGTTGCAGTGTTAGAAAATAAACTCCAACTCTTCTGCTCAATGCATCCGCTACTACGTTGGCCTTTCCAGGATGATACTGCAGGTTGATGTCATAATCCACAAGTAGCTCTAGCCATCTCCTCTGACGCATGTTAAGATCCTTCTGAGTAAAAACATACTTAAAACTCTTGTGGTCGGTAAAAATCTCCACCCGATCTCCATACAAATAATGCCTCTACAACTTAAGTGCAAAAACCACCGTTGCTAATTCCAAGTCATGGGTTGGATAATTTCTCTCATGATCACGAAGCTGACGTGATGTATAAGCTACTACCTTACCATGCTGCATCAAGACACATCCTAATCCCTTGCCGGAAGCGTCATAATAGACTGAAAATCCTCCAGTCCCATCTGGAAGCGTGAGAATGGGTGCAGTCATCAAGCCTTGCTTCAACTTTTAAAATGAACTCTGACACTCTGCTATCCAAGCAAACTGCACATCCTTGCGGGTCAACTGAGTCAAGGGCGCTGAAATCCGAGCAAAGTCTGATACAAATCGCTGGCAATAGCCAGCCAATCCTAGGAAACTGCGAACCTCTGCGATGGTACTGGGTACTGGCCATGTCTCTATAGCCACTATCTTCTGGTGGTCTACTTCCACTCCACCTCTGGTGATGATGTGACCTATGTATGATATACGGTCAAGCTAAAACTTTCACTTACTGAACTTCGCATACAACTAGTATTCCCTGAGAATCTGAAGAACTATACGAAGATGTTGCTCATGCTCCGCCTCACTCTTGTTATAGACTAAGATGTCGTCTATAAACACGATCACAAACTGATCTAAGTAAGGCATGAAGATACGATTCATGAGGTCCATGAATACGGCTGGCGCATTGGTCGCTCCAAATGGTATAACAAGGAACTCCCAATGTCCATATCTTGATCTGAATACTATTTTTGGGATATCTTGCTCTCTAACTCTGATCTGATGATACCCCGACCGTAAGTCAATCTTCGACAATACTGCTCTCCACTGAGTTGATTGAATAAAGCATCTATCCTTGGTAGTGGATATCTATTCTTGATTGTTACAGAGTTTAAGGTACGATAATCAACATATAATCTTGATGTACCATCCTTCTTTTTTACCAGAAGCATCGGGGCTCCCAAAGGTGATCCGCTAGCATGAATGAATCCCTTGGTTCTGAGTTCTTTAATCATCTTGTACAAAATCTCCAACTCTGAGGGTGTCATCCTATAGACTCTCTCTGACACTAGTACCGTCCCTGGAATCAAGTCGATAATGAACTCTATCTCTCTCTCCTGTGGCATACCTGGAAGCTCTTCAGGAAATACATCGGGAAACTCTTCTACTACTCTGTAAAATCGATCTGTCTCTGCTACTGCCATCCTCAAGACTGGGGGAGAAGGTTCAACTTCGCCCCTGGAAAATAAAAACTCTGGTTCGCCTGGAATACTAAAAATAATCCTACCAATATGGCAGTCTATTCTAGCATACTGATTCTTCAACCAATACATTCCTAGGACCACATCATAATCGGCCATCAGGAATTCTATCAATCTAGTAGAAAACTCTCTACTGCTAACTACGATTTAACATGAGAAATAGACTCTATCTACCCCCAAAAGACTGTTACCAGTAAGTATATTGAGCCTTACTGATAATGACTCGGGCTCCAGTCCTATCTGTGTTGCGAATCGTGCAGACATAAATGAAAGCGATGCATCCGAATCAAATAATACTGATGCTGGAAAAGAGTTGACGAGAATGGTACCTGCCACCACCTCACCTGATGCTAATTCTTCTGCTAACGACAGAGCCATAGCCTGACCTTGTCCTCTTTGTGCTGGTCCCCTCTGCTGGTGACCTCTCTGCCTATTCTGAATCTGAGCTTGGGTGTACTGCTGAGCCTGAGGCGACAATGGCCTCGGAGGCTGGTACTGCTGTTGCATTGGTGTTGGACCCTAACCGATGGATAAGTTAGGTTTGATGATGACGAACTGGCTCTATTCGGACAGGACCCTATCTTGTGGTCCGGTGCCCCACAAGCCAAGCACAATTCCTGTGCTCTGCGACACTCTGATACTACATGACCTGTCTTCCCACAACGAGTGCAGTCCATTGCGAAAGACTGCTTTTGCTTCTGCTGCTGAAGATACGTCGGTGTTGAATGCTGAACCGACGTAACTGAATTTACCCTCCTAGGAGCTCCAATAGTCAAAGCCCTAGCTGTCGGGACTGGTGCTGATGACTGGAACATCTGTCCATGAGATCTCTTCCTCCCTTTGGCTCGATCTACTATCCTCTGAGAAGATTACTCATGCCTCTTCGCTGCTCGCAAGACGACATCAAACATCTGGTGATCAAACTGCTCCACTGATATAATAATCCTTAGGTGGAGCCCCTGCTGGAATCGCTGGGCTCGGTCCAATTCGGTCGCCACCAAGGTAGGAGCAAACCAACTAAGTTTAGAAAACTCGGCCGCATATCCGTCGACCGTCCTTCCCATATGCTTGAGATTAGTGAATCTCGTCTGCAGATCATACCGAGCTACTGCGTCAAAATACTTCGTCTAAACTTGTCGCTGAATACTGCCCACAAAACAGGCGTCACCAAACCCACTGCTAGTATCACCCACCAGGTGCGAGATAAGTCCAGTAATTGTAGGCACATAACAGCCACCTTCTCATCCTTAGGAATCCTAGCTGCTTCCAGGATAACTTGTGTCCTGAACCATGCATCAGCAGCAATAGCATCTTCAGCTCCACTAAAGAAAGGAGGGTTCAGGCGCTTGAAGTTGTTGGCTACATTATTTCCTTGGTAACCAACTCTGCCCATGGCATCTTGTACTGTCTGGTGCAGGGCATCGCCCCGACGATCTTGTGATGCAAGCAATTCCCGGATGAGTCCCACCAGGGTTCTATTGTCAAGTTCTGCAGGCTGGACTGGTTGAACTGGGGGCTCTGGATCCCGGAATGCATGACTCGAGATGCTGCTACAGAGTGTTGGGCTTGGTACCCAGGTTTTTGCTAGTTTACTGGAGGTGCTCCGCTGGGCTGATCGGCAGGACCAGGAACAATGCCATTGAAGAAATGACATGGAAAACAATAAGAAAGGACCAAGATAGATCGAGGATATATGCATGTGATCAGGTCAAGATTTCAGAAATATTAAGATACACGAGTAGAGATCAAGGGCGAGTGCTGATTGAGACATCTATTCGGTAAAACCCTCACACATTTTGATTTACAAGACCTGCATGGGCCACCACTAAACCGTATCACGCCCCAGAACCAGAGTACTAGAGAGCGGGGGACAGACACAGCCAGCTACGTATATAGAAGTATAATCTACCACGATATACAGTGTCATGACCCGTATCTAGTGTAGGGGCACGAGAAGTGGGTACGTCCAGCCTACGCCGCAGTGTCGGCGGTAGAACGTTGTTCTAGGTCACTATCTAAACAACAACTCACGCAATTATATAATGTACTTGTCAAAATCTCAACTCCGAATGGAGGACAAGTATAGATATAATAAAATCTCAATCACAGTCTAAGAACGATATGATAACACAGAAGTTTATAACTAAGACTAAATAACAACAACAAAATCAACTACTAAATAATAATAATCTCAAACAATCTCAAAACAAAACAATATCTCAACTTATTACAATTCAAGTTCTAAAACATGAAAACTAAACCAAGTCTACTAGCTAGTCTCCCGATCACTCCTGAGTGTCGGGGCCAAAGGTAGCTAAGCCATCTCCTGCTCCAAGGCAAGTAGGGCAATTATCCTCAGGGAAATCATCTATAATATTTTTAACAGGTCCAGTCAGGACAGGAACAAGCACAACTCATCTAGAAAACCCAAGTAAATGATAGAGAACTATAAAGCAGTTATAGACAGTTTTATTGATGAACATGGTAGTTCGTATTCAGGTGATGGTATAGAGAAACAGTTAAGATACAAAAAAAGTAAGGTAAGTAAAACAGGAGAAGAATCATGGCAATGAAGACTGTAAAATAAGATTCTAGCTGAACTAGAGTAACATGATAAGTCCAGACAGTAATGTAAGATAAGTGTAAATCCAATATAAATCCAGTACGAGAGGAATCTAGTACAAGATGAATCTAGCACAAGATGATTCCAGTACAAGATAAATCTAGTACAAGATGATTCCAGTATAAGATGATTCCAGTACAAGATGATTCTAGTCAGTGATCAAGAATCCAGGTGAGACCAGCTATATTCTATCAGTGTGTTTTAAAATATCAAGATTGACATGTAAATGGATGTAGGTATCAAGCACATCACTCACTGATCAGGCGAGGTATGGCTATGCTTCCAATAGATTCCAGTTTGGAGATTCCAGATTTGGGTATGTCTACATGTCTTACTCAATATTTTTTCGTCCCATAATACAAGTGAATCCAGAATTTGATACGAGAATCGAGATGAGTCCAGCCAAACATGATGATACCAGCAATGATTCTAGAATGATTCCAGTAATAGAGGCCAGACAAGATGGTATGTGTGTCGCATACATGAATCCAGGAATATCCATACGTGTTGTAACAGAGAATCACATAGAACTAACTAGAATGTACTCGCCTGATACCCTGAATGACTGATGAATACAGATGTCTGAACCGGAGTCACAATGTTTTATTTAAAGCAATACAGGTTATAATGTGTTTAATATAAGATAAATGAAGTTTACGATGCAATCTACATGATTTCTAAGCCAATCTAGGTCAAAGTCAAACTTGGTCAACTCTGGGTCAACCCAAGTCAACATCTAGTCAAGGCTAGTCAATTTGTCATTACTAACCTATGCTCTATATAGTATGTACCTTAACTCATACTAAAACAGACGTCATCTTAGCTATAAAATTTTATTACACAAATTCAAGGTGTTCCCATACTTGGCCATACACTCCTTATCTAAGCTATTACCTTGCTCAAAGCTTGACCTACCCTACATTACCCCTTTCTTCACATATATGAATGATACACTAATATCCATTAGTCCTATGATCTATCATGACATTTTCCCCTCACTTGACACTCAAAACCTATTCCTCACTATTAACTAACTAGACTTCACTGAGAAAGGCATTTAACCATCCCTCTAATCCTCTCATACCTGAACCCCAAACCTTGACTGATACACATAGACACAATACTGATACACTAAAATGTAGGGCCCACTTTATCACCCAAGTCCATCCTTACACAAATATAAATATAAGGATACACGCAAACCACTATACTGATACCAACATGCTCTACCTGGCCTTATTTAGGCCTGCTGCAGCGAAGTCAGGCGCTGTTAAGCCCTCATAGAGGGTTTTTTCAAATATTTATTCATTTTCTTTTCTTCTCGTCTGTATAAATCGGCTCTTCGATTCCATAGGTATTCTGGCTTGATAAATGCTATCCAGCTTAAGAATGAAATTCTTTAGAAGCCCTGTTGGTAGCAAAGGCAGAAGGTATTTATGCTTTTTCCAATGTCCAACCGATTCCTAGAAAACATCCTGCCTCTAAATGACCTCAAACCCAGGTCCAACAGGACCTACCTACCTTTCAGAGCAGTGCCATATGGCAGAGTCCCTTGCCTCCTCATGATACCCAAGCAACATATAAATAAATCCCCACCCCTCATGACTGATACAGAATGCTCATATCTACCATGACTGCTACTAAAATAGGGGGAACTGAACACAACATGTAGGGACTGAATCAAACTTAAGGGAACTGAAATGTTAATGGGCTACTCAAGTCTCCCTTTCCCTTCTTATACAACTGATATCCAAGATAACTACCACACCCACAATACACTATCAAACATAATCCAAAAATAGCCCCCTCCCATAAATATATATAGGAGATGAATGACGACAACTGTACATTAGAGAATACTAATGTCTGAACACTAAAGAAGATGTAGACAGAACAGCATAATACAAAATGGACTGAACCATGATATAATAGGTAAATCACATATGTATATACATATAAGAAACTCAGAAATAATTTGAAATCAAACCCAACTGAACAATACAAACCTATTTATATAGTATCAGACACTACATAACTCACAAACAATATCTCGAACCCAAGCTTCAAATTGGAACCCAAACATCAAAACCCAAAGTGTCTAATGTGTCTAGTCAGTGTGTCAAGGTGTCTAGAATGTTAGGGAGTGTCCAAGTGTCGTGTACGTGTCCACGAAGTATCAAATCGTGTCCAAACAGTGGGTGTCGTACGTGTGTGTCGGGTGAGCTAGGGACACTTGTGTCCAACCTCGTGTCGTGAAGTGTCAGTTGATAGGGTATGTGTCGAGTAGCTTAGGTCGTGACCAAGTCGCGTCGTGTCACGTGTCCAAGGCCGTATCAGAGACCAAATGTGCGTGTGTGTGTGTGTTTGTAAAACCAGTGCGAGTGGGATTTCTCACAATCCACTCGATGAAATCTTCCCAAATTTTGTGTGCGTGCTGTCAGTGTTTGCTCGTACCCACACACCAAATTTTAGGTGTCGGGGTACCGTGTCGTGTCCTGTGTCGACCCCGAGCAGCAGGGGATGTGCACAGTGTGTCGTACAGCGTGTCCAACATGAATTTGGATACGAAGACGACACAGTTCCGTGCTCAAAGAATGGGGATAACAAATCATATATATACAGCTACAAATTTGTAAAATTAGTTTTTGAAAATAACAATAAAAAGTTCCTTGTGGCATTTCATTAAACACGTAATAAAGAGCACTGATACGTGTCCGATACGGACACGAAATGGACACGAATTCCTACCAAACTTGGGCTACACCCAGGGGAACCCTAAATGGATGCATCTATGTAAAGAAATCAGGAGTTCATTAGGGTTTATAGGATTTTACCTATTGAGTGTTCAAACTCAATGTAAAGAGCCTAGAGTCGATGTATTACTCGATTTGCTATGGTTCAAATGTCCTCAAACCTTGCTAGCAAGCCTCCACAAGTCTCCTCTATTGTTGGCGATGATGATGCAATTGATTTGACTCAACTTGGATTAAATGGGAGAAGTTTAGGAAGAACAAATTAGGGTTCTTTCTAGGTATTTAAAAAGAGACAAGGGCTCTTACGTGTGATACTTATAGGAGGGGGGCTTGTATGGCTGGCCAAACTAAGGGAATTAGGGTTTGGAAATAGCTGGATGTGTGGCTAAGGTTCTTCCACCCAATTTCAAGTCCTCCTATTGGTTCAATTAGTCCTAAGGCTTCTTTTTACAAATATCTCAAAGATAAAATATCCTACTTAGGAATATCTAAATATTACTAACCTTGGCACTTAGTAGGAATGTTCTAACCATGATTCATACCTCAAGACTAATCTAGATTAGTTTAAGCTTCTAGGTTAGTCTCTAATAATTCAATTATCACGATATTAATTAATCAAAATTTATTTTCATTAATAAGTCAAAAAAGACCAAAATACCCTTAGGCTAAAAAGTAGTAATATGACATTCTAATCACATGACTAGGCTCCCTTGGCCATGGTTAGTCTCTAGGTCATGCTGTCTCTAGGATTTCACTAGCAGCACATCAAAATCACAAGTCATGACTTAAAAAGTTTTAAATTGATAAAAATCACCAAAATTCATAATGTGATATAAATATCAATAAATAAATGATTATAATTACAAAAGTTCAAAATTACCCTCATTTGAAAAATTGGGTGTTACATACTGTCACGGCTGTCTAGATGCATAAGGTTTATTTATAAGCCATCAGTCTCTTATGGTCAAGAACAAGCCTAGTGTCTCAATCTCAAGCAAGTAGGTAGATGTCACAAGATAGTAGATCATCAGACATACAAAGTAAGGCATCCCAAACATTACATATTCAGATGATCATGAAGCTAGTCATACAAAATATGAAGACAAGCAAGAGTTTCAGTCATACATGATCAACCCTAGGATTTGTTAATCATGTTACAGTCCGTAGGCAGACAGTAAGTAATGTATTCAACATGAGCTAATACTTGCTCGGCGGCTAAACGCCTCAAAAGAATAATTTACAATAGAGTGGGAGAGCAAAATAAAACCCACTCGTCGCCAGGGTTGCGTCTAGTGTTCACCATCTGGCTGGAAGGCTGGGACATCTTCGGGAGCTACTCCAAAATCTGGTCATACAAAACCAGCTGGGTCAGACCCCAGAAAGAGCAAGTGCCACAAGGGAGGCTTCACTTAAAAACTAAAACCAGCATGTCAAAAAATAAACAAGAATAATAACAAGAAGACATGAAATATAAATGAGGTAACAAATGACGAGAGGACGAGGAACTATTCCGGAAGCCAGGTTACAATCCTGAAACCAAACAAGGATCGGAGTTGTAACCCTTCGCCTGAACAGAACCGGGTCTCGAGCCATATAATGCTAAGAGTAAAGCATAAACAAGCATGTCCTGAGATAGCCACGTATTGGATCTAGATAAGACTATACAGGATTGGACTCTATCCAACATTCACGGCCAAGCAAAGAGTACGGCTTGATACTTTAACTTAACTAGGGTTATCACAAGCCTGGTTACTAACAAGATGCATTGGGATGTTCCAACAGCCACAAGCCCTGCAGACTTAATCCAGGTTATCCAGTTGTAAGTTGAGAGAGTTGGATTAGGTGACTTGGGGGTGCAACACATGACAGTGTGCTAGA
Organism: Iris pallida; assembly: GCA_029216955.1. NCBI lineage: Eukaryota > Viridiplantae > Streptophyta > Magnoliopsida > Asparagales > Iridaceae > Iris > Iris pallida. The sequence goes on along the minus strand of JANAVB010025598.1, from coordinate 9,467,930 downwards.
AATGTGTCCTACTCGACGGCATGCTACAAGTCCAATTAAAGCGCCCAGATAACGAGACTGCCTGTAGTTGGGAAATCTCTTCATGAACAACTTGATCAATCTAGTCATTACCCTAGTCAGATTTAGTATGAATCTCTGACCGTGGTAACCAGGAATTCATGTCTTAGACATGATGCAAGACGAGACATGTAGCTTATACAAGCACAAACACCCACGATGTCAACACAAGAGTTACTTAGCAAGTCAAGATAGCCGTCACAATAACATATCCAGATTATCATATTAGGTTTACTTGTCAAGAGTGCACCACGACGGGCCACTATCATGTCATTATCATGCCAATGTTGCTTGGCAAGAGTGCGCCACGACGGGCCACTATCATGTTCTATCCCTACATTATCATGAATGAGAGAAACTTGCATAAATTAGCTAGTAATATATTCTTGAAGCCAAGGAACAGATCTACAACTTTCATGTTAGGAGTTGGGAGAAATTCTGGCCACAATTCAACCAAATAAGACATAAAATAGCCAAAAATAGCCAAAATAGGCACTATGAGGCCAGGCACTATGCAGTCATGCGGACTGGCACTATACAGCCATGCGGACTGGCACTATACGGTACTATGCAGCCATACGGACTGGCACTAAGCGGCACTATGCAGCCATGCGGCCAGCACTATACAGCCATACGGACTGGCACTATGCGGTACTATGTAACCATGCGGACTGGCACTATACGACACTATGCAGCCATACGGCCAGTACTATTCATCGTCCCTGCTAGAACCAGGACAGATGAACATAGAAGATGTCCAAATCTTACTTTGGCCATAACTTCTTCAAAACAAATCGAAATCTAACTTTTCAAAGGTCCATTTTGGGTAAAATCGAATTCTGTACAACATAGAACAATCAAAACTTGAAAATAATGAAGTTTAGTAGATCAAACCCCAAGAAAATTGAAAAGACTATAAACTTAGATCTACCAAAATTCATCCATCCAAACCGAAAACTCCAAGTTTTAAAGATGCTTAGAATCATGTAGAGAAGAAGATGGAACAATAAAATGGAAGATCCATCATGAAGAAAGTTGCACTTATCTAAGCTCTCCAGGTTGGTGGGAGAGTAATGGAGGAGGAAGAAGAAGTAATAAATAGAAGTAATGAAGAGAGAGAAAGGGGTGGTTGGGTTTTATAAAAAGAGGAGATGGTTCAACATGTTGAACCAACCATCAAAATAAACCAAATCAAGCCATCCAAAGCAAGTCAAGTTGGACCAACCCAACCCAAGGTCAACCCTAGTCAAGATACATCAAGACAAACAATAAATAAATACAAAAATACAGTAAATAAAATACGTGTCGAAATTCATATACGTACACTGGAATACGTATAACAGAAAATAGAAGTGATACATGGCCCCATACGGGGGGTTCAGGATCGCACTATGGCTTCTTCCTTCCCAGGGTTGGCACTGCTAGTTATCCTTCAAATCATGTGTTACCCTACAAAGGGAGTTATATAGGCCATCGTTATAGCACACATGTGCAGTTATTTATTAAAATTATGTTCATATTTTAAAATGTATTTATTATAGTTTGATGTAAATTAATTCCATTTTAACTCTAATTTTGATGCAAACTTATAGGATATGAGATGATCTTGGTAGCACCGTAGTCTTTCTCTCTCTCTACATAAGATATAAAAATGAGAACAATAAGTAGTTTACACTTTGCCTAAATATCTATTTCAGTTAGTTAGAATCGATCATCTATCACTATTTTTAAATTGAGGAGGATTTTTCTTTTGCAAATAAAGTAGTTAAATAGGGATAATTAATTGGACAAATTTTTTCGAGTAACAAGTAGTTGTGTATAAATAAACTTTATATGGTAGCGATAAGATGTGCCTCCTTAATGCTTCACAAAACTGGGCACACAAAAAATATGTCCAAAAAAAATAATATAGTTGAATGAGAAGGATGAGATCATTACATACAGAATATGGTAAAAGAAATTAGCGTATTCATTACAAACTAAAGCTAGAAGTAACATCCATTTAGAATAAGATGAAAGAAAAGCATATTAGATAGCTTGGATGTGTAACAAAAAGCAAATGTGTTCCCTTTGTGGGGTCAAGAAGGCACAACAGGATACGGACACGACGACCCCTAATATTTCATAGTATACTTTGGAGTGTGCATGTGTGTGTATCGTGTCATTACGTATTGACACAACGTGATATGGACACGACACTAATTTTTGAAGTTTTCGTATTTCCTAGCTTCTAATTCTTATATCTTTTTAAGACTGAATACATCCACATTACACACGTCTGCCAATATTTTAATAACTCAAATTTGCACCAAATTATACTAAGTTTGTATCTATGTTCTAATATTTTAATAACTGAAATGTGCCCATTATCCGAGTATACACTCCAACTTCAAGTCACACGTATTAGAACCCCCTTTACCCACACATATAGTCGAAGTTCAAGTCTCAGTCTTCAACCCACTACAACAATAAGGATTAGGTGTTACAGCAGAGTAAATTACTGGATGGAATGCCCTAACCAGGTGAGGCTAAAATTAGTAGTCAAAAGTTAAAAATGACACTATGAATGTCAAAGCCTCGCACACTTGGAATTGGTAATATGACAACCCAACATTCTTTTGTTTATTTTGGCTTCACTATCGGGGTGTTTCTAGTTATTTTCAACAATAAATACTACTCATATATGAACATAATTTATGAACTTAGATAATCCAAAGTAATATATGCAAGAAAGGAACGAGGTTTGGTTAATATTAAGCCACTCATTGCCTGGGTAAAGTGTTTGAGGTTTAATAATCAATAGCGATACCAGGTCAGATACAAATACTACTTTATGTATCTATTTAAATTGGTTATCAATCGATACTTAATTAACGCTTGAACAATTTTTAAGAATATTTTAATGTATTGGCCATACTGAACAACATATCCATCTTTATATAATTCTTTATTAGGAAGAAAAGTTGGTTAAGACATATATTATAAGATTGCATTTTTTACTGAAGGTTATGAACCAAAAAGGTTTTATTGCAATCTAGCATATGCATTACTCTTGTGCCTCTAAGTAAACGAAGATCCAATATGGGATCAGTCGTCGCATTCTATATGTTTGATTTGGCAACGCATACTTTATATTTCCCAAGTTCTGTGAAATATGAACTATACATGGTCAAATCAAAAGATATAGGATGCAAGGAGTCCCTTAAGTATCCATAGGAATTGGTTATCAATCGATACCAATATTGAGTTGATACTTGAACTTTTTTATGGATAATTTATGTAATGTCCATGTTGGACAATGTGTATCCTACTTTGCATAAGTATCTAAAAATGGATATGAATTACTACTTGTGATATTATTCATAGATGTACAAGTGTCACCCGGAGGACAAGTGCAGTATGAGAAAATAATTCAGGCAAGGGGTAGAGACATTCATCTAGCTCTCCAAGGGTTTCCCTGTACATGAAAGGTACCAAAACCAAGCGTCTATGTGTAAGATGTCACAATATGCAATATCATAAATAAGTTAATATGATTATTATATTTGTACTAGAAGGGGGTCACGTTGAATTATTACCAGTAGACTTCATACGGAGAGCTTGTACCTTTAGTATTGAATCTAGAGGCTTATATGATCATGATTATGTTGATTATGACGATGAGGCATACATGACTTTCAACATGGTATTTGAAGCTACAGGTCTAATTTTTTACCCGAACAATCATGATGTGGAGTAGGCACCGAATGATTTTATGCATGACATTTTTCTTAATTTATAAAATCATGATGAATGATTTACCCTAAACACCAAAAGTTATCACTCATAGGTATCTCATGTCCATATATATAGACTCACTTCAATTCTCTTTTACTTCAGGTTGAAATTATATTTTATATAATATATTTTTGTTTGAGTAACAGTAAATCGATCACTCAGATTCCAAAGTTTCTCTCAAACTTATATTTTTAGCATCAAACGCTTATCTACTCTTATCAACAAATACAATATCATTAGTATACATCATACACAAACTATTTTGAATATGCCTAGTAATTTTATCCATAACTATCGCAAAAGGGTAATGATTCAACATTGATCTTTGATGTAAGCCAATGGTAATAGAGAGCGAGTTACTATCTCCTTTAATAATTTACATGGTCATTGTAACTCTATCATACATATATTTAATATTCTCAATATAACTACTAAAAACATGTTGCTTCTTCAGATTCCACCACACTATTTTTCTAGGAACTCGATTATAAGATATCTCTAAGTCAATAAAAATTATATAGGTAAGTCAATAAAGATCGATTGTATAGGAATCTCTATTTTTTTCTAAATCTTTCCATTAATCTTTTTAATAAATAACTAACTTCCATAGTAGATCTTATAGGCATACAACCAAACTGACTTTCCTCTTTTTTTAATATTTTCTCAATCACTTTTTCTCATAGTTTCATGATATGATTCATAAGCTTAATTCATCAATAGTTTTTACAATTTATATCCCTTTTTCTTATATATAGGTACGATAATATTGTTTCTCCATTCATTTAGCATCTTCTTAGTCATTAGAACTTTGTTGAATAGTTCAGTAAACTACATCAATCCTTTCTTCCCTAAATATAACCAAACCTCAATAGAAATATCATAATCTCCTATCATTTTCTATTTTTATTTTCTTTATTGCATTCTTAACTTCAGAAACTCTAATTTTACGATAGTAGCAATATGACTTATCTGAACTAATTATGAATCTAGACTAAAGTTTTCTAGGTGACTTTTATTAAATATCTTGTGAAAATAACTCATTTATGTCTCACTGGTATCATTTTCTCTTACTAATACCTTTTACTCCTCTTTTTTGACATACTTAATAATACTTAAGTCTCTGGTCCCAATTTTCTTACTCTTAGCAAATATATAAATATATTTTTCTCCCTCTTTTTGACCTCCTATAAATATATTTTAGGCCTTAAATTTAACTTCACTAACTACTTTATTAGCTTCCTTTTTTGCTGCTTTATATCTCTCAAAGATTTTCAAGCATTGTCAAACGACCAGAGATGTCGTCTTGTAAGATTTGTGATGGAGTTGTTGAAGATATTAATCATGTATTCCGAGTTTGTTCTAATGCAAAACTATGGTAATTTCTTGGAGTAAATTTGATATTTTTTTAGAGAGGACGTAGATTGTAGTTCCTGGCAATTAATAAGATATCGGGTGATTTTGTACTTAACACCATGAGTAAAGATCGACGTGGCTTAGTAATCCCCTGTATTTTTGGCACATATGAACTTGGGGCATTTGTGTGTTGGATTGTATCTTATTTCCGATTGAATCCTCAAAAGAGGATAATAATGGAGTTGATAATTTAGTCGTACATCGGGTATGAGGTGGGATCATGAGGTGTAGATAATTGGGATTGGTTCAGACCTAACATGGAAATTTCCTTTTAAGGTATATGGGTCCAGTCCAATATCGCACATCATGGACCAATTCTAGTTTGGGTCACACCGTGTTCCCAACACGTGATATCGGAGCCCATGGTTAAGGGGCTGGTTTGAGCGACTTAATTGGTTCGAGACAAATGGTGCTGAACATTCATGTGTATAATCGGATTGTATGGACTATCTTCTCAAAGCCCTTCAAGCGTATAATCAGATTATACAAGCTCTCTTCTTAAGGTGGAGTATGAGCATCATGTATAAGATGGTCTGAAAGTGGATTAAACTTAAGTTAGAGGTAACTATACAAATTGGCTTCAAAGGTGGGTCTGACGCGGCCATGGTGGAGCAAGACGTTGTGGCTGGCACATGCAATGATAGTGTGAATGAACATGTCGGTTTGGTTCTCTGGTCGAACGGATCGAGATGACGATATATTGGATCTCCTTTGTGCTCGGCTGGGGAGTAACGAGCAAGGTGCTCGGCTAGCGAAAATAAGCAATGGTGCTCGGCTAGCGGAAACAAGCAAGGGTGCTCGGCTAGCGAAAACGAGCAAAGGTAGCCGGAGTGTGCTGGATTGCTTGGTCAGTGAAAACGAGTTAAGGTGGAGATTGATCGATTGTATCTCATTTCCAGTTGAGTTCTCAAAAGGGGGTGACAATGGAGTTGGTAATTTAGTCCCATATTAGGTATTAGGTGGGATCACAAGGTGTTGATAATTGGGATTGACTCATGGCTTACATGGAAATTTACTTTTAAAGCATATGAGCACAGTTCAATATCGTACCTCATGGGTCAATTCCGGTTCGGTTCATACCAAGTTTCCACATTAGAGCATCATTAGTAAGGCCCATCCCATTTTCTAGATTCTAGATTTAGAATGTAGGAGCTTATTTTGTAGAATAATAAGTCTCATCCCTAATCCCAATTTCTACAATTTCGGTCCCAACCCATCCATGGGTGCTAAGGGTTGGGCCTCCCAATTTCTAGATTCTAGATTGTAGAAACTCGTTTTGTAGAATAGTAAGTTTCAATTTGGAGCCCAACTTTCTAGATTCTAAACTTTATATTATTTTTTTCCTACATTAAATTTTGACCACACAATTTTTGGGACCGGAGCTCACTTTATCATTTCTTACTATTCTCGTACAAACCCAACTCATTCTACATTTACCTTTTTTTTGAAATTTTGGGCTCCAAATTGCATTGGAGAGTCCCAACTACTAATGATGCTCTTAGGTAAAGCATAAATCCTAAATAGTTCAGGCATTCCAAAATGGAACAAATAGACGAAAAACACGATACTACCAATTAACTGTTACAACTTTTAATTGCATTCAAGTTGCAACTGTAGTAAGGTTGGCAGAAAAAAATATTAAAAAAGAATATCTATGTAACAAATCTGCAGTTTGTTGGTAGGTATTTTTTAAATAATACTAAGGGTGTATTTGGTTTACACGGTTGGATAACGAATGTAATTGAAATTACAATGTAAATTTTGTTGGGTGTTTGGTTAGACAATAAAAATCTAGATGTAATGTAATTAGTTATTATAAGCTTGATTATATTATATTATTTTATTTTAACAAAAATTATCCTATAAAGCATCAAAGTTTAGAGGAATTGGACTGAAGGAGTCAAGTTTATGAGATTTGCATAAATAGAAATAAAACGTCCATCCGTTGGACGTTTTTTTTAATATCCCAAAATATGTCATCAAGAAAAATGTCCAACCTAAGGACGTATGTTGCCCAAGAACCATCCAAATGTTGGACATATTTTTTTTTGAAAATGCACAACCTAAGAGCGTAAATATTGTACAGGAATGGGCATAACATAAAACGCCATTCATTGGGTGTTTGTAGCTTTTTTTGAAAATTTGAATAAATAGGTGTGTTTGATTATAAGATGGAAAATATGTGAAATAAATTAATTCAACGAAATTATTTTACTAGGAAAAAAATCCATGAAAAAAATTCCACATAATTAATTTAGGTATTTGATTGTCGTTATTTTTCATGAAAATTGATATTTTTCTATGGACTGGGCCACTTTTATTTTTCACCATTTTGAAAAAAATATGAAAAATAATATATTTTTGAAAAATAATTCCATAAAAAATATATGACACTACAAAAGGCTTTATGTTTTCACGATTTCTATATAAATCTATTTTCAATTTGATAACACCAATACTGGTTCATATCTTTCTGTGTGGATCTGTATCGTGACGAGAGCTTATGTCATTGGATTCGCAATATTAAATTATCCTAGTAAGGATATTTTCAGTATAGTAAATTTTCTCACTTTTCGAAGTGGCAGTTGCGGGCCCCACATTCGGTGCAATTAACAGCCACATATTTTTTTTTTTTTTTTTTTTTAAATTTCGTTCCATTTATTAATAAGAATAAATGGAACCCATGTAGATAGTACAAATGCCTCCTAACTCAGCCAAAGTTGATTGGCAACGGTCACATTTCCATATTCCACTCTTTATTACTTTGGGCCACACTGACACTCTTTCCGACCGTTGGCCTTTCTTTCTCCTCTCTGTCGTCGTTGGGGAGATTTTAAAAATCGGATGGTGTCAGTAACGTTGGGATTGAAAAATGAACGTTATAATTTGTTTATTTTTTGATTCTTATGATTTGGGGACAAGTAGACTATTTACTATATGATTTGATGCTATTTGTCAAATAATAAGTTTGTTCCATGCGTGTCACGAGATGCTGTTTCTATGCTTCTTCCATGCAAAGACACTTTAACAATCCGGGGTGTCCAAGGATGGATCCAGAAATATAAACTAGGATGGACTATAGTAGATTGAGTGGCTTAGGTTTAGACTAACTCCTAAAAAAATCATATATATATAAATAAATAAATAAATAATTGGGGTGGGCTGGAGCCCACCCCAGGGGCTACCTGGATCCGCCCCTGGGTGCGTCATTAATTTTGCCAACACATTGGAAAAAATATTTTTTTACATCAACAAATAACATCAAATTATAACAAATTTCTCAGGCAGTTTTAAGCACAATCTGACTTGGAATTCATACAAATAAGTAGACTACAAAAACGACACTACACTCTCCTATTCCAACTTCTAAAAACTTGGGAGAGAGAGGTTGTCTAAGTAAAGAGAAGTTATCCAAGTCCGAAGTCTTATCTGACTTATCCCTGTGTCGGCCCTGCCCTCCCATCCCGTGTGCATGGGTGTGTCGAATTTTATGAGACATTGCTTGTAGAAAATCTGAATCCCAAAATTTGGGAGAACTATTTCAAACTCATTTCATTGTGCTATGTTACAACATCAACCCATTACTCTAGATCTAAGTTCTAACGAGTCTTTAATTTTAGAGTTATTTAGTTTTAGGATCTCGTATAATATTTAAAATTTAAGTTTAGGTCTTCATATTGTCCATGAGAGAATTTAGGTCTCGTCATAACGGTAGATTTGGAATGAATGTTCAAATTGAAAAACAAAACACAAATTTTGAATATTATACGAGACCCTAAAGCTAATTGCAAGTTTAGAATACTATGGACATCAAAAAGAAATCATACGGTCATTCCAAGTCAACTGTCAGGACAAGACACAAATCCTCTTCTGGACAATATGGAGACCTAAACATAAATTTTGAATATTATGAGCCCCTAAAACTAAATAACCCTTAATTTTATAACTCCTATTGTATTCATCTATGGTATAGATTGCACATGTCCAAAAATAGTCTTTGTATCTCCTTTTCAATTGGTGATGATACCTTCAACTATCTATACTATACAAATTTTTATAAAAAAAAACTTTGGATTTCTCCAAAATTATTGGAAATTATCTATTTGTTTCAGGAGCAGCTCTTATTTTGACTTTGATGCAATTTTTATAACATGTTTATATGGTTTGGAATTGTGATTTGAGGATACTTATAAAAAAAATTACATTCAAACACTAGTAAATAGATGTCTCCCTCTGTTGGTGTTTTTTCCTTTGGAACTAGAAAGATAATCCCATATAGCTCAGACCAAAATGTGAGTCTCTCTATATATAGCTTTGCTTGTGTTGAGATGTGCACACGTGGTGTGGTGGGGCACATGAGTGCCGTGGGGTATTTTTCTAGTGAAAAAAAGGATTAACTCCTCAATGAAGCATTTAATTATGCTTTTTGTCATGCTCATGGGATTATTTCATCAGGAGCTAAGCCAGCGACTTGGACTCGGACTCGGGCTCAATGACGCAAAGTGACGCTTTGTTGGCCTACTTTGCACTTAACTACGCGTATGCGTGCATGCATCGTTGCATGCATGCAGGGCTGCACGCCTGCGCTGATGAGCGGCTGCGCTCGCAAGTGCATGGGCTGACGGGCAGTTCGACGCATGGGCGCTGTTGGCATATTATCTGGCTGGTTGGAAGATTTGAGCAGTTATGGAAAGATTGAATCAATTATTTAGGTCTATTTTTATAGGATTTGAACTTAATTCAGTTATATATTTCCATTATTCACTCCTAATTAGTTGACGGCCATGATTAGGTTAAGCCCTACACCCAACTCTATTAATACTCTCTTCGTGCCTCCTTTGAGAACTTACTTCGAAATTGAGATACAAAAAGAGTTGTGTAGCTGCTGCCTTCAGAGTTCAGAGGAGTTCGATGAGTTTGTATAGGAGGTGACGACGAGCGTTCCAGAAGTTTCCTCAGAACTTGCTGGTTCCTGGAAGTATATCGCGGTAGGGCGAATCTTGCTTTGAGCAACGGTGATTTCAATCACCCCAACAAAGTTGTCTTTCTCACTTTCTTCTTCTTCTCCAAGTGGCTTAAGAAAATTAGAAAAGCAAACTTGTTTGTCAAAGGTCTCCGAAATCCTACAAAATCAGAACAGAGAGCAAATTTATTTGCAAGAGGTCTCTTCTTCTGACTGTTACTATATCAGAATAGAGAGCAAATTTATTTGCAAAAAGGTCTTTAATTTCTGATCGTTCATCCATCTAGATCTGTTTTGGAAATAACAATCTCAAAGCAAGATTTAGATCCGATGGAGAACAGTCGTGCAAACCTTCTCGACACAAGTTTTGATAAACTTGAGAAATTTGACGAAAAGCATTACAATGTCTGGAAGAGGAAGGTCAGCCTTAATCTTCAACTCGTGAGCGACAACTACGTGTTGACAGATCCTGAACCTTTAATTCCAAAAGGTGAAAATGCTCGGAGGGTCGCTGAGGCCACTACTTTGCAGTCTAAGTGGAGGAGAGATAACAAGCTCTGCAAGTTTCTTATCTTAAACTCGATGGAGGACTCCTCTAGCAGAGTCATACAGCAAGACGGTCAATGCCAAGGACGTCTAAAATTCTGTAAAGAATCTTTATAAGGCAGATGAGAACAAAAACAAAATCCACATGATCGAAAAGGTTTGAAAGATGTAATTTAAGGACGACAAGACGATGTTGCCTCAAATCAAAGAATTTTTTAAGTTATGTCAGAAACTTGAGGATGACGGCATATCCTTGGTCAATGCTTTCATCGTCGGGGGTATTGTCGCCAAGCTTCCACCTGGGTGAAGCAATTTCATCACGGACATGCACCGCAAGAATATGGAGGTGGATCTTGAGCGCCTCTTGCACTGGATACATGTTGAAGACGAGTTGAGGACTCAAGTCAAAGTGGACACCTTGTCGAAACAGATGGCCAAGACCAACTTAGTGCAAGGAGAAAACTCTAAGGGGAAGCAGAAGGCTCCCTACTATAAAAAGAAGGACGTTCACCTTCTGAAGGTGAACTCAGCTCAGTTCAAGCCAAAGTCTAATGACCCTGGGACTTGTTTCAATTATGGCAAGAAAGGCTACTAGAGGAAGGACTGCAAGGAAAAACCTAAATAAAAATAGCAAGGTGAGGCTAACTTTATTGCTATAATTGCGCAAGTTAACTCGACTAGTGTTGACACGGACTGGTGGATAGACACTGGACATCATGCTATGTTTGCACAAAGAATGAGTGGTTCACCACATACAAATCTATATCTGAGAAGGTTATGGTGACAAACCAGACACAAGCTGAAGTTCGGGGGATCGGGATGGTGGTACTAAAATTGACTTCGGGGAAGTTGTTGATGCTTCAAAATTTAAAGCATGTACCGGTGATAGCCAAGAACATGGTCTCAGGTAGTCTGCTCTGCAAGGCAGGCTTGAGGATGTACATTAACGCTGGTCAGGTGGTTATGTCTTATAAAAGAACATACTTTGGGAAAGCATTTTGTATCGAAGATGTTCAAACTTCAACTTGTAACTCCAATGGAAAAAATAAATAAAGTCTCTTTTTCTGGTTGTTCTTTTGAGTTGTGGCATAATATACTAAGATATTTTCATTGTAAAAGAATAAACAAGATGTCTAGTATATGGCTTATCTCCAAATGTGGGGGTAAAGAGGTGGAGAGATGTGAAGTCTATAAGAAGACTAAGATCAGTAGAAAATCGTTCAAGCAGGTAAATCAAAGTACAGATCTTCCAAAGTTGGTGCAATCAGATATCTGTGACTTCAAACAGTTCTCCACAAAGGCCGGGATGAAGTATTTCATTACCTTTATCGATAATTTCTTAAAGTACGTATTTGTTTATCTGCTCAATTCTAAAAATAAAGCGTTTAAGAAATTTAAGGACTTTAAGGCTGAAGCTGAGCATCAAACCGGACAACAACTCAAGATACCCATAAGTGATTGAGGTGGAGAGTATATGTCTCATGAATTTGTATCGTTCTGCAGAGAATATCAAATTATCAATGAGATGACTACTCCGTACTCCCCTCAATCAAATGACATTGCAGAAAAGAAAAACATAATGTTAACAGAGATGATGAATCAATGATGTTAAATGTGTGTCTTTCAAATTGCTTCTGGGGTGAAGCTATGCTTACGGCTACTTTCATTCTGAATAGAGTGCCGCAAGCAACTTCCGATATCACTCCTTATGAACTCTGGTTCAAGGTTAGACCCAACTTGAATGTCATTCGAGTGTGGGAGTGTCGGGCATGTATGAAGCTTTCATATTTGAAGATTCAGAAGTTGGGAACAAGGACTACGAAGATAATCTTTCTGGGTTATACTGAGAAGAGTGATGCTCGGAGGTTTTTTGATATTGAGTCAAATTATATCATTGAATCTCGCGATGCAAAATTCTTTGAAGACAAATTTGTAAAGCACAATAACATTGTTCTCGCGAACAATCTAAAAAATAATGTGGATATACATAAGGCTAAAGCTCCTAAAAAGATGTAGTCCAAGAAGAAGTCATTGTTGCATAAACAACTGTTGAACCAGAACTCACAGAAGCTGTGTCTAAGTGTAGCCACCACTTTTCTAAAATGAGGGTAAGTTTAAACTTTTGTAAAATTGATCATTAAATAATAGAATTTAAACCATGTTAATGATTATTGGTGAATTTATATTATTTTTGTAACATTAAATTGGTGTATTGTGATTTTGGTATTCTACTAGTGTAACCCTAGAACTACTTAGCCTAGAGACTAACCATGACCATGGGGACCTAACCATGTGATTAGAATGGCTAATTACCACTTTTAGGCTAAGAGTATTTTGGTCATTTTGTGACTTTGTATTAATTTGAATTATAGTTAATTAATATGTGCTAAGTGTTATGTTAGGCCTTAACCTAGAATTGCCCTAATCTAGATATTAGTCATGAGCCTAGATATTAGAGTAGAAGCTTCCATCATATGACAAGGCTAAAGATATATAGATTTCTGTGTTATTTTATTGTGCTTAGACTTGATTGAGTTTCATTATATCTATACTTGTCCTCCGTTCGGAGTTGAGATTTTGACAAGTACATTAAATAATTACGTGAGTTGTTGTTTAGATAGTGACCTAGAACAACGTTCTACCACAGATTCTGTGGCATAGGCTGGGCGCTGTTACGCACTTGTACCCTTACACTGGGTGCGGGTCGTGACACATTTTTAGTGGTGGCCCATGCAGTCGGGAGTCGCAAGAGTGCGATATCATGGTAGTATGGTGACTTAGTTGTACTGCTACGCGCCTGCGATAGGAATTAAGGAATAGGCTTTAGCGGAGAGGTACTCAATCACAATTAGGAAAAATTTTGATCTAATTCCTGCCATCTATACATTCTTGCTGATAATTGCCTTCTTTGAAATAAACTGTCCTTCCTTGATGATATCGATTCTTGCTCAGTATTGATTTCCTTATTTGATCTATCTTCAGGATGGTAGAGACACGATCGCATCGCTCTGGTCCAACAGATATTGGTGAGAGGTTTGCCATCTCTCGTCCGATCTAGCCAGACGCTGGAGCCACAACACCTCTTATTTTTGCTCATGTAGGATCGTCGACTGCTTTTGGGGGTGCTTCTCTACCTGTCCGGAGGCCTACCCCAGTCATTTCGGAGGTATTCCAGCAGCAGCCACCTTCGGGATCAGTGGACGTAGCATAGCTTTTTGCCTTCTTCCAGCAGATGATGGAGGCTCAGCAATGCCAGTCTGCTAATTTCAGGCAGGGCATAGACAATGCCCACCAGCTAGCTATGACTGCAGTAGAGAGAGTGACCGCCCCGCAGCAGGAAGGAAAGATACAGCAGTACCAGCCGAGGACCCCGGGCATTCAGGACTTCCAGAAGATGCGACCGAGAGACTTCCAAGCTTCTGAGGGTATCCTATATGCCGACGACTGGATCGAGCATATAGAGGAGATCTTCTGCCTTGCACTGATACCAGCTGAGATCCAGATAGAGGCTGCAGGCAGCCATATACTGGACCTTGCCCGTATATGGTACCAGACCGACCTTAGAGTTGGTACGGAGGGGCAGACATGGGGAGCTTTCAAGAAGATCTTTAAGAAGAAGTTCTTTTCCGACACAGCACTCGGCGCCTTGGAGACGCAGTTTGAGAGTCTGGTTCAGAGGAACCAGACAGTGGAGGAGTATGCTGGTGAGTTCTGCTGTCTGGACAAATTTGTTGAGGGACTTAGCGAGTCGACAGAGGCGAGAAGGTTCCGAAAGGGTTTGATCAAGGAGGTGAAGTCGCTGACCAAGAGCGACAAAGATGCCACCTTCGAGCAGATCTTAGCAGGAGCCATGACAGGAGAGGATGACTTGGAGCTCAAGTCCAAGAGGGGTCGAGATGATTCATGAGGGGCTAGTGGGAGTGGAAAGCACCCCTTTGTGCAGAAGATAGCACACCAGCCACAGCAGATGCAGGCACCGGCCAGAGTTCAACAGGCGCAGCATCAGCCTCGAGGACAAGACTGCAGGGTGCAGATTTGTGCCTACTGTAAGAAGCTGAGGCACATTTAGGAGACTTGTTATAGGAGACAGAAGGTTTGTGTGTTCTATGGACTCGCTACTCACCAGGTCAGGAATTGCCCTACTGCACCCCCATATGACGGAGCACCGGGTCAGAGAGAGGGAGTTAGGCCATCTGTGGCACAGCACCAGAGAGGCGAGGCTTTTGCGCTGACGGTCGTGGAGACCGACGCTGCGGGTGGCGGGTTAGTAGGTCTGTCTTTTCTTTTCTTCTTCCCCACCTTGATGTGCGATTTCATTAGTACCTATCAGGATATTCTTGTCATTTGCTAGACAGTATACACTACACCATAATAGACGATTGCGCACGGTTATTACCGTTACTAAAAATTTTAGTAACGGTAATAACCGTGACTAATTAGCCGTTACAAAATATTGCCACGCTTTTAGTCACGGTATTAACCGTTACGGATTTATATTTTGTGACAGAATTAGTCACGGATATAACCGTTACGAAAGTTATTTTACTAACGGTTAAAACCGTAACTAAAATTAACCGTTGTAACGGTTATATCCATTACAAATTTTTTTTTTAAAACAAACTAAATGTAATTTGGTATCGGAAAAAACCGTGACAATTAATATTTTGTGACGGATTTAGTAACGGGTATAGCTGTTACTAAATTTATTTTACTAACGGTTTAACCGTTACTGAAATAAAACGTCGTAACGGTTATAACCATTACAGCAGCTGTTTTCAGACAAAATTAAATATATATTGGTAACGGAAAAAACCGTTACGAAAATGCATTTATTTCAATATGCCAATTTTCATCTAATAGAGCTTTATAATAGTTATACAACCATAAACCTGTATTCATCCTGAATTTATAATAATTTTCCTGTAATCAAATAATAAAACATAAAATCACATTCCAACAACATCTCAACAAAAGGTGGCTTACATATTGTCCAACAAAAGTATATATATATAACCATAATAGTTGAAGCATAATAGTTAAATGCCTACAAAAGTTAACAATATTTTACCAACAAAAGTTTACATGTTTTAATGTTAAGCATAATAGCTTGAATCCCAACAAAAGCTTACATGTCTTAAAGCTTACAAATACCGGATACGTCCGCCTCCCCAAATAATATAACCTCCATCAACTAATTCACAAAGCAAAGAGATTCCATTTTGTGGACCATCATAAACCGGTGCTTCTGGTTTTATCACCTCCGACACAAACAATTTTCTCATCGTCTTGCACTTCCCTCCCATGACAAATAGTGTGAGATGCTAGGAATCCCTTAGCTACATCCTCTCGTCCACGTCCAAGTAAAACCACATTTTGTTTTCCTCCTGAAGTTGGTCCACCATTCTTATCTTGGACAACATTGCCACCATTGTTACCATTTTCACCAGGGCTGACAGTGTTATTCAAAACAGGGTTCAAATTTCTTGGAGTTATAGGGATATGCATGTTGTTAGACGCACCTTCTGCCTCGGGCGTGCCAGAACCAAAAGTTAGATTTTGAGACTTGTGAGAATTATAAACATAAGTAAGCACTTCTCGTACCATACCCTCAAGACTGTTCAACCTGTGTATAACTTCTGGGTTGCTATTTTTGTTTGCTATTGCCTTTGCAGCTTGTCCGATTTTTACTTGCTTCGTCGAAGATGTGGAGCTAACTGCACGACAACGACTCCTTTTATCAGCTCCAAAAACTTCAGCAATAGGGTCATTCTCAAAGTCTTCTATGCTTGGCACACCATCACCACTCGTGTTTGCGGCTAGTTTTTGCCTCTTTTCTGCGGCCTCTATTTCATTCTGTGATTTGACAAGATATAAGACAAAGTTAAGAGTTTAAGAAAGTAAAGAACAAAATTAATCAAAAATTAGTACTTTTATATACAGATGATATTGATGGACAGATAGATTGCATTGTTTTGTGGAGTACAGATAACGAGGGCAGTGCAGACTTCGTTGTCATAATCACTTGGTGTGTCAGGCTTTTAACATACAAGAAATTAATGCTTTAAACAAGATTTCTGGACAGTTAGTAATCCATCTCCCACATGCTCATATACTGAATTCAAGAACTGGAAACAACTTTGGTGATTTCATGTAACATGTACAAATGGAAACTATAGATCACCTTGTAACATGTATATAGCTAATGAATAAGAGGTATGGGGGCTAACTGAGATTTATCATACCAGTGTGCTCCCTATCAAACAAGATTCAAAATTCAAAAAAAAAAATCAAGCCCACGGAAGAAACAAAGCGAATGATAGAAACGATACCGGTACTCTGTTGACAGCACCGACAGTCGACACGACAGTAGCCATATCCTACCAACTGAGTTCTGCGACGGAGGAGGAGGAGGAAGACAGAGAAGTAAACCACTGGAGTGATCAAAAAGTGGTAGAAATAGGACTTCTTATATAAGTGGCAGGTTAGCTGCAAGTGTATGCTTCATAGTGTTGATTTACCTTGTGCTATTGGTTGGGAACCTGTGGATTGAGTTTGCAGATTCTTGACTGCCAAAGTTCAGGATTGACTGTCGATTGGGTAAGTGCCACCCAGAGATCTCTTGGCCGATCCCTCCTGTTTAGATAGGTTATGTACAAGATATTGTAGGTCAATTACCTTACAAAAAAGGAATGAATGGTTTGGGTTCAACAAGTTTTCTGCTCCACCAGAACTTCGGTAGGCTCTTCAGCACCAGATAAATCAAAGATTTATAAATATATCAGGTATATGTGCAAGTTGGGCAAGGTTACGCCCCGCCGAAGCCAAACCCTCCTAACATACCTCACGTTCTTCGGTCTCCAATTCTTCGTGTTTGTCGGCAGCTAAAAACTGTAGAACCTATGTCCATCAATTTCTACAATGCCCTTATCATTTTTCTTATATAGAACTACCAAAATTTTGACAGTCCATCAATTCCTACGGTGCCCTTATCATTTGCCTTATTTTATCCTTAGTTAGGATTAACTCTTTAACCTGTTGCACCTCGAGATTATCTCCGCCTAGAGTCCATTTTTGTTCACCCACGAAAACTAGGGTGGATATACTTGGTTCAACAACAGTCACTATCGTACTTGAGCAGGGAAAATCAGGTATAAATGTTGTATATCAGTATAATTAGATCAGATCAAAATATTGGGTATGAAGTTCATCTCTCTTTTAGCTTACATACTCAGTTAGCTATGTACAAGATTCAACCAATTTAGGCAAGACACGGAACAGTCTATGTACAGGTTGATACATGCATTCTTGATGCAAGGGTAGGACATAAATTCTTATCATATACATATTCAAAAAGAATTTATAACATGTCTTTGATAGGAACCCCACTGATCATATACATATTCAAAAAGAATTTATAACATGTCTTTTTGTCATGCTTTAGGTCAATGTCTTGATGACAAAAAACATAAGAGTGACACAGGTTCATTATAGGATCCGTAAGTGCATGTGTGTGGACCATATAGTGTGTGCCTCAAACGATGGATATAGAAAGAGCTGAAACTGTATGCTTATGTTATCTCGTCCTATGCCATCAATATAGTTATCTGTCATTCGGTCGGAACAAACTTTGGCCCTGATGAACTCTGCCAGGCATGGGTCATGAGGCCTATATTTTAATCAGAGTTAGAGGCTTAGCTGGGTTGATAGCTATTTCCCTGTTTGAATATGTAGTCCAGGGTATGCATAGCTTTTAAGCCATGTGCCTATCTTTTTTTACTGGACCTTAGGTCCCATTAGCCGCTTCAGGAAAGTTAGCAATGAAAAATTGGGGTGTATAATTATATGGTACTAGTAAAAGTATATCGAATGGTCCAAAAGTTATGAGTTATATTTTGGAAAGTAAATAATAATAAAAAGCAGAGACATTATTGCTTTCAGCCAATCCTGAAAGTTTAGGATAAGGGCTTCCCTTCCAATCATATGCACAATATGTTCAAAATATTGTAGATTGACACATGTTTCTAAATCGTCCATGAAGATACAACTCAGGCTACTTGTCTACCAGTCTTAATTGCATTTCTTTCTTATCTACGAGAATAATGGATTGTATTCTGTTATTGAATATCTACTAATCATGTTTTTTGCAGGAGAGTAACGGGAAAGCTACTAGTAAGCCTCTTATTGCGGTGACTGAGGTGGACAGCAATCATACGAGTATAGGAGTAAAAAATATCTATCAAAAAAGTAGGCCGATATGGATGTTTAAGTGATGACTAGGTGCTTTCCCGCACTCTCATAACCAGGTGGGTGATGTGTTTGGCTGTCTCATAAATATCTCCATTGAAAACACCTCTCTTAATGTCAAGCTGATGAAGTGACACTCTTCAATTGACTGATATAGAGGTGACGGGAAGAGATTATCAGTGTCATGTGAGGAAAAGATTATTAGTAATATGTAGCTAGATTAAATCAGGTACTAATACAATTTTGTGCATAACATGGAATTCAAAACTATTTAAAAATGCTCTTAGTGTAGTATAGGAAATAAAGATGTTGAGAGACAAAAGTAAGTAGAATTGTACTAACATATTTCTCTAATGCACATGGAAGCACATTTCTAGTAGCCTTGTTTTTGTGGGCTCTCTTCCATGCTTCCGCTCGCGTAACACCCTGCCCAGGGTGTTCTTCCTCCTACAAGTACAAATAGAAATTAATGATACTTATAATAATATCAATTGCATTTATAAGTAAAAAAAAAAAGTAAAATACACACCAATTCTTCGTATACTCTGTTATAGCTTTTCCTTCCAAGAGTGTGAGTGATTTTAGATTGGGCCTTGTTTTCAGCATTTTTCTTGCGTTGCTCAATCTTCTTTGGAGCATACTAATTAGCAATAAACTGCTCCCACCAGATTTTATCAATATCATCAGGACATTGACTAAGTGCTAGAGGTTTCGGTAAATATATTCCTTCTTTATCCTTGATTGTGCCTTGTAGGTGATACTTCACTGTCCTAAAAAACTGTGGAAATTTGGGTTCCAATAGTGGTCGAGCGAGGATGGGATCAATATTGAATTGAAACTTTGCCTACCACAAACAATAAGGAATAAGGCATTCTTTAAGCCGATAAAGCAATTAGATAAATGTTCAAAATGCATGTAAAGAATAGAAAAAAAAGAAACGTGGTTTACCACCAGTGAATTCCAAAGAGCATCTTTGTACACCTTATCTACACTCCTCCAATCATTGTAGCCAATTGGGATGTGAGCTCGAATCAATTTCCCACATTTACTACTCCATTTTACCTCGCCTTCACCTCTAATTACACCATTTGCTTCAATATGGAGTGAGTATTTTTTTTACTTTTGATGGAGATGCAGCTTGTGTTCCACTAGGATTTGACGACATTCCGCACTCAACAAATT
This sequence comes from Iris pallida, assembly GCA_029216955.1. Classification (NCBI taxonomy): domain Eukaryota; kingdom Viridiplantae; phylum Streptophyta; class Magnoliopsida; order Asparagales; family Iridaceae; genus Iris; species Iris pallida. The sequence goes on along the minus strand of JANAVB010025598.1, from coordinate 9,447,748 downwards.
AAAACAAAAGAAATCGATAATGATACCATGCTGGTCAACGAGCTGGAATATTGGCCTCGTAGGTAAATGTATGCATAAACTCCAGTATCAGAAAAGACAATGTATCAGCCATCAAATTATCACAAGGCTGCAGAAGGTAAATGTATGCATAAACTCCAGTATCAGAAAAGACAATGTATGCATAAAACATGATCTTACAGGTATGCATAAAAAATATCAGGTATAATTTGATACACCATCAAAGTATCAGCCATCAAATTATCACTAGCCATCAAATTATCACAAGGCTCCTTCTGCAGATATAGATTCCAGTATCAGAAAAGAAAATGTATGCATAAAACCTGATCTTACAGGTCAAGATGTGACTCAGTTAAGTCGATTCCGAAAAATGTAGATGAGTTAATGGTGACAGAGCCAATGGGATATTAGCCAAGTGACATTTACCTATGTCCAAAGTATCAGCCATCAAATTATCACAAGGCCGCACCAGGTAAATGTATGCATAAACTCCAGTATCAGAAAAGACAATGTATCAGCCATCAAATTATCACAAGGCTGCAGAAGGTAAATGTACGCATAAACTCCAGTATCAGAAAAGATAATGTATGCATAAAACCTGATCTTACAGGTATGCATAAAAAATATCAGGTATAATTTGATACACCATCAAAGTATCAGCCATCAAATTATCACTAGCCATCAAATTATCACAAGGCTTATTCTGCAGATATAGACTCCAGTATCAGAAAAGACAATGTATGCATAAAACATAATCTTACAGGTCAAGATGTGACTCACTTAAGTCGATTTCGAAAAATTTAGATGAGTAAATGGTGACAGAGCCTGTGGGCATCCCTATTCAATTCTATTGCTTCTTCTATTAGAGCAGCACAACTTGTTGGTTGAGAGCAAATGTCATGCCAAATCGGAAATTGCTGCCCAAAATGAACCCAATATTCGACACAATGCTTCATTATGTTACAAACTAAGAAGGAAAGACAATGCCCCCATCCCTTTCTCCTTTGCTGTCCAAGACTATCATATGCACAAGTCTGTGGCTATGGATATGTACAGGAACACACCCTCAAGTATGTGGCATCCAGTAACCAAGGTCCAATAATTCTTTGCTAATTATATGTACTCACCTTTACTATTCTTTCGATTATCCAATGGGCACATATATATAGATACTGCCCCCATTTCTGCCATTTAGTACACATGGCATTTCTGCCATTTAGTACACATGCCATTTACCTATTGAGATGGTGTATCTGTACAAACGAATCTGTCATCCCCAGGTTACTTCATGACTGAAATAAGTTATAGTATAGCTAGGGTCCTAGAATGAATTTCATAATAGGCCAACCCTTCCACCTTAACACCCTAGCTATTCGAAAGAACTAACAGGTCAAAAGAAGATCTTGCCATCCCTACCCAGAAGCATTACATATATATGGTGTAGTATATATACTACTACTAAGTAAGTATTGCACCAAACCACCTAAATTTAAGCCAGGTAACACAATACTTTTGATATAAGACAGGTCAAGAAGAATAAGGCAGGTAACACAACACCATGACATTGATATAGGATTCCTGAGTATATAGCCAAGTAACCCAAAATGGATATAATTTTCTAATAGTTCATGAATATCCTGAGTGTATAGGCAAGTAACCCAAAAACTATGAAACTGATACAGAGTTCTTGGTTACATGCAAACATGTGTACTTAGCTATATTGATCAAGTACAAGTCTTGAAAAAGTCTAAAATGTAAACAAAGGAACCTGGAACCAGCAAAAATGTAACAGTATAAATAAAAAAAATTAGTTGTGTAAATAAAACCACCAAGCACACACATGAACTTAAGAGGTCAAGAAGAATAAGGCAGGTAACACAACACTATGCCATTGATATAGGATTCCTGAGTATATAGCCAAGTAACCCAAAATGGTTATAATTTTCTAATAGTTCATGAATATCCTGAGTGTACAGGCAAGTAACCCAAAAACTATGAATATCCAATTTTACAATGTAACTGTGTACATAATGATTGATGTTGACAGGCTCAAATTTACAGAGAAGCGATCAGGTAAAAATATGCCAAATATTTAGGTTTACCAACATATTGATTTGGTAGAACACATCAATATTTAGGTTTACCAACATATTGATTTGGAATAGCCAAGAGCTCAAAAGGAATAGTTCTCTCCCACCATAAAAATGCTGCATACCTGATACAAAAAACTGTCCTACTCAGATCTAAACCAACAGATACTCATATGAACCCAATTTGAACTTGTAGCTCGAGAATGACGAGGATATTGAGGACAAAGTCTTAATACAAAAGACTTATTGGAAAGTTAATCTACTTGACTGTGGCCCGACCATACATTTCCTTCTTGGTAGGCCTGATTAGTTAGTTTATGGAGCATACCAACTGGTGTCACTGGGATGCTGCTCTAAAGAATCTTGAGATATGTAAAAGGGTCGACAGGAGATGGGATTCTATACAAACGATATGGGCATCTTAAGATAAAGTCTTACTTAGATAGAGACTATGTTGAATCGAAGAGCGACATACATTCTAGTCTGGATATTGTACCTATGTTGGGAGCAATCTCGTCACTTGGCACGAAAAAAACAAATAATTGTGGCCAGATTTAGTGCAAAGGTCGAATACAGAATAATGACTCATACAGTGTGAGACGATGTTACTCAAGACCTTATTGGCCAACCTTGATGCCCAGTGTACCAACCCACTTTCTATGCACTGTGACAATCAAGTTGCCATCTTTATACCCAACAATCCATTCTTCCATTAGATGACCAAACACATTGAAGTGGACTATTATTTTGTTCGTGATGGAGCAATAGGTAATTTGGATTACACATCATTCACTAAATTTGAAGACCAGATTGTCCATCTCTTCAGCAAACCTCTTTATATATCTTATTTTATTTTTCTTTGTAACAAGGTGGACATAATTGATATATATATATATATATATATATATATATATATATATATATATATATATATATATATATTCTCCAGTTTGAGGGAGAGTGTTAGCAATATTAACATATGACCAATAAGGCTAATGGGCCTAGGGAAACTCTTGTCATCGTATACATATTCTCCATATCAATGAATATAAGCTAGGTAGGATATTTACAAATTACATAAATGATGTGTACATAATGCAAGGGATGGATAATATTTATTGGGAAAGCATTCGTCATAGAATAGACATGAACAGTATCTTATAACTATGAACAATTACTTGTTCACTGTCAGCAAATTGCAATCTGGAGACTTCCATAAGTACCATATACTAAAACTATTCAGTTCTCACATATTTCGAACAAGGTTTTTGAATTTTCTCTGAAATTTACATAATGATTGATGTCGAGATGAATAAAGGGAAAGCAATAAAGTGCACTGGCATTCATTACAATTCTTCTGCCCATTCTCGTTGCCATATAGAATCATGATTAACTAGAGATGAATAAAGGGGTGTTTTCATAGAACAACAGTTTGTTTTTATCTATTGAAAACTTATTGCTCAGGACAATCACCTTTAATAGTAAAAACCAACTACTCAAGCACTGTTTCTCTCGGCTGTAACCAGTAAACTGGGTGCTCCTGCATCAACATTTGATCTCTGCCAGTTAAGTGTGTTGGATGGCCAGTGAATTCAACTGTGAAGCTACAACTAATAGCAAGTTATGAATCTTATTTTTATAGGGAAAAAAACCTGTGTCTTCATCAGCCACCTCCTAGAACACAAAAGATGGCAATATCTAAATATTCGAATCCATTTTATGCATTTGGCTCTACTCCTTTTGGAAACCAAGTGGTTCAGGTCGAGAACTTTGGCCAGGCAGGTTTGGGTCTAATATTCCATGCCAAATTGTCCTACATGTTTCAAAATCTATAACTGATATAGCATACTGGAAATGGCAAAGAGGACCTCATTGAGAGTGTGTCAAGTGACCTCATTGAACTTTATGTCCTACATGTTTCAAAATCTGTAACTAGAAACATAGGCAAATACAAAACAAGAGTGTGAGAGTGTGTCAAGTGACCTCATTGAACTTTATGTACCAGTAAAAATTAATTCTAAAATGTCCTGGAACCAGCAAAAATGTAACCCAAAAACTACTTCATGAATATCCTGAATGTACAGGCAAGTAACCCTGTATCAGTTTATACATTAAAAAAATTCTAAATAAATGTATAGGCAAGTAACCCAAAAACTAGTTCATGAATATCCTGAGTGTACAGGCAAGTAACCCAAAAACTATGAAACTGATACAGAGTTCTTGGTTACATGCAAACATGTGCACTTAGCTATATTGATCAAGTACAAGTCTTGAAAAATTCTAAAATGTAAACAAACTTGGAACCAGCAAAAATATTCAAGTATAGCATTCATTTCTTTCCAACACATTTTAGTAGCGGTGCCAAGTGAGGTTGCTCCACAAGACAAGATTGAAAATTTTCTGGTACAATCAGCCCATCCACCTCATCAGTCATTCGTTTTGGAGAACGAAGAACAACCGACCAATCTGGATTTTGAATGTCCGTTACATAAAAAACCTGACTTGCTTCAAATGCAAGAATTGCTGGCTCATCATACTCCCCATCGGTGCTTTTCAACTTTTTTAAATTCACCGTCAATAAATTAGAGTCTGGACATAACTTACAGCCATTGGTCTTATCTCCAACATTCACCCACTCACAATAGAACACAACATGGTGAAATTCATAATAGTCAACTTCTATGATCTCTTTGATGATCCCATACCATGTAGTATCATCATCCGTAAGGTTCTTGTCTTTTGAACTTGCCCTAAATGTGGTGATTGCATCCATGCAAACACCGCTATCTTGTGTTGCAACTTTATCATCGTAACTCTGGGGAGAGAAGATATAGCCATTGACCCTATACTTAAGATATGTTTTGGCTTGTCGACTTGGTCCGCTAATATATTGCCAGAGATCTCCATTCATGCATTCTTCTTCAATTAACTAGTAAAGCAATAAAGTAAAATAATTAATTAGCACCACATCAAGTAAAATGATACACACACACACACACATATATATATATGATACACACCTTTTTGTGTAACCAGTCAATGAATCTGGATTGTATCACTACTTCTGCCTCTTTGGTATTACCACGGGAAGTAGTTTCCAGAGACGAGCGATACAAACTGGAAATCATTTAAAATGAATTAAATATAAATAAAGGATATAATTTTTTTGATAATTCTTTATTCCAAAGATGAGCGATACCTGTAGTACTCTGCTAGTTTCGGTATTTCTAATCTAAAAACTATCCATCTTCGAATTTGTCTCCATTGTACCCCGGTTAACTTAATTGTTTTACCCTCAATAATAGAGCGCTCATACACATCATCACCATTTTCAACTAGGAAAGAGGCCTGAGTAGAACTATGATTACCATCACGTGGATTTGGCATATACTCCATAGCATATCTAACAGACTCCGAAATAAGATAAGCCTCAGCAATCGACCCTTCAACATAACGCTTGTTGCTAGGAATGTCTTTACACTCCTTCATAGACCTTGTACCCGATAAAATAGTTAAAATTGTTAGTTTCCATCTAACTCAATAAATAACAACATTATAAGAAAATAATCATCTCACCTTTCAAATGGATACATCCAAATGTATCTCGTAGGTCCACAAAGTAGAGCTTGGTCAGCAAGATGAACCATTAGGTGGATACTTATGTCAAAAAAGTAGGCTGGAAAATAATGCTCCAATACACATAATGCCTCAGCGATCATATCTTTTGCAGCTTGGACATGCTTTCGATCTAGGATCTTTGAGCACAATATGTTAAAGTATAGGCATACTTGCATAATAGCTCTTTTTAGGTCGCGTCTATTTAGAAATGCATGTTGAAGCATAACTGGCAACAAATACTGTATAATGACGTGGTAGTCATGTGACTTCTTTATATGCAAACTTAGTGGTTGAAGACTTACAAGGTTGCTCAGGTTAGATGCAAATCCTGATGGGAGCTTTAAGCCTTTTAGGACTTGGCAAAATTGTTTCTTCTGGGAATTGTCCAAGGCATAACCCGAACTCGTTGCCCCTTTTTATCCAAAAGCATATTTATTAAATGTTCAGCAACATTCTTCTCAGTATGCATCAAATCAATAGTATGTCGTACTTTATGAGATTGCCAATATTCCAAATTAAAAAGAATAGACTTTTTATACCATGCTGGTCTTTCACTACTATCATAATCGATATCATCATCATCACCACCACCATCATCACCACCACCATCGCCCTCGAGTGACATTCTCTTCTTGCCATAACCTTTCACTAACTTACCAGGTATATAGTGGATATGATCAAGCCTTTGCAAAAGGGTTGATCCATGCAAACGCTGCGGAGGTTGTCTGTGCTCTTCAGTCTTATACCATCCACGTTTGACTGCTCTGAATGGATGATCATCCTTCAAAAATCTTCTGTACTTTGTGTACACATTCTTCCCACCAATCCTCTCAGACTCCGTCTCAGTGCCGCAAATAGGGCATACTTTGTAACCATGTGTTACACAACCTGATAAATTTCCAAATGCCGGAAAATCATGGATCCCCCATAACAACATGGCTCTCAAAGTAAAAGGCATCCCTCTGTCCAAGTCAAATGCCGATACTCCTTTCCAAAGTTGTTTCAACTCATCTACAAGAGGCTGCAAGAAAACATCAATATCTTGACTTGGTGCTTTAGGCCCAGGAATTAATAAGCACATCATCTGAAACTGTGATTTCATGCATAATGAAGGAGGCATATTGTATGGTATAACGTAAACAGGCCAACAACTATAATTATTAGATAGAACACCATGTGGATTGAATCCATCAGTCGCTATACCAAGCCAAACATTTCGTCCCTCATCAGCAAACTCTGGCCACCTGCATTTAAGTGTTCTCCATTCAGCTGAATCGCAAGGATGTCGCATTAAGTCCCACGAAGGCTCTACTTCCTTGTGCCACTGCATTTTTTTTGCAATCCAAGGTATTGTATACAACCTCTTTAATCTTGGAATCAAAGAAAAGTGCCTCAAAACTTTTCTTGGTTCTTTTGATTCCCTTCCAACCTTTCCTGGCTTCGTTTTCTCCTTAACTTTGAACCGGGACGTCTGACATTGAGGGCACTCAGTCGCATTTGCATACTCCTTCCAATACAACATGCAATTGTTCTCGCATGTATGGATGCACTTCGCCTTCATTCCTAAATCTTTCATCATTTGCTTCATTGCAGGATACTTTTGAGGGAGTGTATTCCCCTTAGGGAGCCATTGAGTCAAACACTTTAACAATTCTGTCACACTATTTCCCGACCAATTGTACTTCTTCTTTATGTTATGCAACTCTATAATTACAGATAGAGTTGTGTGTTCATCTTCACAACCGGGATATAATTTTTCACTAGCAATTCTCTTATATTCACAATACTTATCAACATGATCAAGATAAGGAGCAAAAGAATTTTCGGGCACTACATTTGCTTGAAAATTATTTGCACCACTACCTTCACCACCAGGAGCTTCATTGTGTACACCATAAGCATCATCAACAAGGTTCTCCAGCGTACCCTCATTGACATTGGTATCTTTGTTTAGAACTTCATCATGGATTTGATCTTCTTCAATAAATTGTGCTTCATATCCTGCTGTCATATCCATGCCCGGCTTTTCTCCATGAAGAGACCATTCATCGTATGTCGGAAGCATACCATTGACGATCAAATGCCTTCTAACTACTTCAAATGAAGCTCTTTTTTCATTTTTGCATATTTTACAAGGGCAACTACATGTTGTAAGCCCGGGGGGTGAGTGTTTCATTGCAAAATCCATAAAAAATCTAACCCCTTGTTTGTACTCGGCGTCATTTCTACGTGGATATTTAATCCATCCTTTTGAAATCGATCGTGACATGATAGGAAGAAAAAATATATCCTCTCAAACAAAAAACCTAACAAACAAAGAAGATGAATATTAGTAAGAATTTAATCATTATACAAACTGCTAAGAAATAACACAAAAAAAAGAAAAGAAAAGAATATATTGATTTCTTTTCAAGTTACTTTCTAAGTCATTATATTGGCTTCATCTGTTTATATAAGATAACAATTTAATGAAGGCAAAGGATATAAACAAAGGTGATCGACAAAATTATAATGCATGGATCATAGTACCCGATGGACAACAACACATGCTTTGTGTCTTCCTTTTTCAAAAGGGTGTAGAAATTAAAGAAGATACCATCCTCTTCCTTTTTCAAAATCCTGGAATTTTTTGCCTCCTATCATATGCTCCCTATCAATAAGAAAAAAGAAAAGGAAAAAAAAACAAAAGGGAGAAGAAATACAAACAACAACAACAATGTACTAGTGGTAGACAAGACCAAACTTTTCAAAATCAGAAAAAACTACGGAACCACCATAATTGTTGAGACATTCTTGGGCTACATAGCACCACACACAATCTAGACACAGTCAATTTTTACAAGATAAACCAAAATCAGAAAAAAAAACTACGGAACCACCACCCAATTCGACATGAGATTTACTTTTAACAATCTCTACTTCTCTTCCTATTTCATATGCAATCTTGAACTAGGTCACAACCCAGTCCTCTGAACATTTGGAATATATTTCACAGGATCCGCTCTGTATATAGTTTAATTATGAACAGTGAATCACATAAATCTATAAGAATCAGCGCTTCAACTTTTAAAAATATTAGCAACCGACAGGAAGGAAAATTCAGTATAGTGGAAAAAAAAATTTGAAGCTATACATCCATTATTGTATCAGTCACTTAATCCCAACAAGGAAACGTCACCAGACAATAGGAAGTATAAGAAAATATTTATGGCTTGGCATACTGTCAAGTTATTTCATAGTTCTTAGATGTAGTAGTATATCAGTAACAACCTGAGATCTTAATCCACAAATTAACATACAATATAAAAACTGAAAATTAACATACTCAACAAAACCCAAAAATTATCCACACGCAAAACCTAGATCATTATCCACACGTAGGTCAAACACATAAATACTTCCTCATTTGTTCGAAATTAACATACAATTAACAAAACCCAAAAAATTAGGGTGAGAGAGAGTATGAGGGAATTACCTTCCTTCTTCGACGATGCTCAAAATCTTCAGATTGTGAGAGAAGGAAACCCGAAACCCTAAGAAAACAAAAGCCCTAAGAAAATCAAAACATTATGGAACCGAAACCCTAAGAAAAACAAAACCCTAAGAGATTGTGAGAGAGAAGGAGAGGTCATACCTTCGAATAGGAGAGAAGGGAAGTGTTCGGCAGTAGAAAGAAGGGAAATTTTGGCACGCGCAGGAGAGAAGAAGAGGGAAGGGCGCACGCAGGAGAGAAGAAGAGGGAAGGGCGCGCGCGCAGAAGTGCTGTGCGGGAAAAGTTTAGAAATTTTTTTCCCTTTTGGCTCTTTGTGACACTTTTTTTCTTGGCACATGTTTTGCATGTGATCTAAGCTATAAATTTGCCACAGTTTTAACTATTACAAATAATATAAAAAAATAAAAAATTACATAACTAGAATTTTCGTAATGGATTTTTCTTATAGTCACGGTTATAACTGTTACTATCTTGTAACGGATATAACCGTTACTATTTGTAAAAAAAAGTGTGACAAATTGCTTGCTTTGGTGTAGTGATAGTTACCCTGTTCGAGACTGTTAAATCATGACCAGTAGGACCATGATTGCATGTTATTTCTTGACTTGATTGATTGGGGGTTTGACCTAGAAGGAGTACGACCGACCTAAATTTTGAGGACGAAATTCTTCTAAGGGGGATGGACTTGTAATCACCACTTTTCTAAAATGAGGTTAATTTTGAACTTTTACAAAATTAATTATTAAATAATAGAATTTAAACCATGTTAATGATTATTGGTGAATTTAGATTTTTGTAACATTAAATTGGTGTATTGTAATTTTGGTGTTCTACAAGTGTAACCCTGGAACTACTTAGCCTAGAGACTAATCATGACCATGGGGACCTAACCATGTGATTAGATTGGCTAATTACCATTTTTTAGGCTAAGGGTATTTTGGTCATTTTGTGACTTTTGTGTTAATTTGAATTATAGTTAATAAATATGTGCTAAGTGTTATGTTAGGCCTTAACCTAGAATTACCCTAATCTAGATATTAGTCATGAGCCTAGATATTAGAGTAGAAGCTTCCATCATATGACAAGGCTAAAGATATCTAGATATTAAATTAGGATTAGGATATTTGTTAAGGTTAGATATTTAGCATGGGCCTTTACCTAGAAGGCCTTGAATTATATATGTAGAGGCCTTTAAATCACATGGAACTAAACCCTAGAGAAACCCTTGGCAGCCAAGAGGCAGCCCCCTTCCCTATATAACATCTCCTTAGCCTCCCTTGCCTCCTTTCATTACACCTACAAACCCTAATTTGTGTTCTTCCCAAATTTAACCCCTTTCTCCAAATCAACTTCAAATTGAGCCCAATCAATTGCAACACACTCCCCTGCTATAGAAGAGGTTATTAGTGGATAGCTAGCAAGGATTGGAAGCAAGTTGACCATTGGAAGTGGAGGGATTTGGCTCTCAAGTGTATTTACATTGAGATTCCAACTCTCAATAGATAATGGCCTCTAAACCCATTAATATGCTGATTTCTCTTCATAGATGTATTCATTTAGGGTCCCCTAGCTATAGGTCAAGTTTGGTAGGAAACCGAATCCATTTAGGGTGCGTATCGAAGGAGTATCGAAGTGCTATGTAAAGTGTTTGGTGAAATGCCTCAAAGAAATGAATGTTAATGATTTTCAAAACAAATTACATAATTTTGTAGCTAATTATATGTAGATATTGTCACGCCCCACTCCCGTAGGAGCGATCGTCCTCGCTAAGGTGTGATGCCGCGTGAGCCTAAATTGCGCTCACACAAGGCAGGTTCCATAACGGCCGATTACAGGCTAAGCGACGGGGTCGTCGCACAGATGTCCCCAAGCGGAACATTGATACAGTAGCAGAAATTTGAAGAAAAACACAAGTTATGCAAAATACTCTTTTATTGATATTGAAACAAAGGTTACAATGTGGAGCAAGGCCAAGATTACAATCACTCAAGCTCACTCTTCTCACATTACAAGTCACTCTGCTCTCTCTCATCTCTCAATACAATTTGAGTAGGCCAGTGGAAGCTTTAGATAGGTGATGTCCATATATTATGTCCGATATAAGTCCAGACTCCATGCAGCTATGTACCTCGAAATGACAAAGAAACTCCATGTCTCGACGCATACAAACGAGCTCCGTGCCAACGAGCTTCTACCTGTTCCTGTACGTGAAAACTGTGTGGGTGTCAGTGTAGAAGCATGAAAAAGAAGGGATCTTACTTTTAATCCCACATCGGAAAGGAGAAGAAGAGAGGTCTCATTCCACTCTATATATAGAGCCCTCTTGTTTTCTTTGAAAAGGGCACCAAAAAAATAAATAAAGAAAAGGGGGCCCGTTATCCAGGGAGCCCGTTCGAGCCACAAAAAGTTGCAGTTGTTCTTCTCTTCTTCTGGGTTGGCTGCAAGTTCTTCACTCGCTGTCATGGCGAGGATAATTTAGACTCTGAGTACTATGCGCCCCACGGACTGGTACGAAGAAGTCCAAGGCGGCACGGCCCATGTGCCACAAACGTGCTATGCCAACGACAAACCAGAAGCATGCGCTCACAATCATGCGCGCTGCTGATGGTAAGCTCTATAAGGTTGACTCGGGTGTTTCTGCGTCCGAAACGAGCCGACCTTCAAAGTCCTTGTCTCACTTGGGCGCATCTTCTGCGTTCGCAACCAAGTCGAGCAAGGCAAACCCTGTGGTCTTGAACTCCCACGCCTCCTCTGGTTTGTGCGTCCGAGGTTCGTTCAAGTCACTTTAAGTGTTGTACCCCTACTACTGATCTGAGCGTCTATTTGGTGTTGGATCAAGGGGCGCAGCATTCACTTGACCACCCCGACGCTTGGCCTTGCCATGCGCCTGATGGGGATGTAAAGGTGACACTCTCACTTGACCACCCCGGCGCTTGGCCTTGCCATGCGCCTGATGGGGGTGTGAAGGTGGCGTTCTTCTCTATCTATTTGCATAATGTGATCATTCACAAACGCCGATCTGGAGAGCCGACCAACAACCATAATGCACCCCTCACAGGGTACACTTGTGCTACGGTCGCCATCAACTGCTGCTACCGCAAGACAGTGGCTCCACCACCAAGGCAGTCTGTGTTCCAGCTGTTGCAACAAGCTGTGCCTGTCCGACATCGTCTCAGAAACATGATGCCAATTGAAGACTTTATAACAGCCTACTCTCAACTAGGCTCATCACTCAGATGTCTCAACTAGCCGCGTCGTCTCAGCCCGGCGTATTACTCTCAGTCTTCTGAAGGAGTTCACCGTCAAAGCTTCTTCGAACAAGGAGAAACATCATTCACAGTACAACATCTTGCCAAGGAGGAGGATCAGTCGAATCCATCTTCGTCGAGAAGTCAAGGGAGAGACAACAAAACCCTCTCTCAAACTGTTGCTATTCATAGGCCAGGGTAAATCAAACCCACGCACCAAGTGGCAACCTTTCCGAAGTCAGTGCAATGAACTTGTATTTATGATGAATGAATCCCCCTTCGAATTTAGCTAAGTTGGAGAGCCATCAAAGCCCCGAAGAACTCAATAGCCGGATCAATGAAGATGCGTCATGCAGCGGATGCGCCGGCCAGACCGCGCATCACACAGACGCGCCCTTCAGCACCAAGCGCTTCACAAGCATGCGTCCCCATGCGGCCCCATGCTCCTAGTGGAATGCCGATCGATGCGCCCACTCCAACAGTCCATGACCTGTCAAAGAACATTAAATGCTGAAGTCTGACAGAGTTGGCAGCACGCCTCTCGAGGACTGAACAGTTGACAGCTTTTTCAGAAAACGAAGCGTCACCAACGTCAGCATCATCATTACTTTCCTCCGGCGGTTACGAGCCATGTGGCCGCCCAACCACTCGCATGCGCCTCCGCGGCCATGCGCCCAAAGTTTTGTATGCGCCTCAAAAGCCATGCGTCTCAAACTTTCTCTATGATCCCTAAAGACAGAAGTAAAGTCACTACTGAAGCTCTGCATGCACCTCAAAAGCCATGCATCTCAGACTTTTCTCTGATCCCTAAAGACAGAAGTAAAGTCGCTACTGAAGCTTCGCATGCGCCTCAAAAGCCATGCGCCTTGAACGGTTCGTGACTCCCAAAGGTTACGAGCCAAAGTCTCCTCATGCGCCCAATCCCAGACGCATCCTACCAGATCATTCCCCCATCAAATCCGAGATCTCCGAGCCATGGGTCGATAACACGTGTCCTTTGACTCGATTCACCCAAGATCTCAGCAACAGAAAGTTCTTCTTCCCTGCTACGTGCCGGCTCACAACAGCAGCATGAATAATTCAACCCCTCAATCAGGGTGCATCGACCATGCACCTCCATCAGCAATCACCACGTGGCATCCCCGCGTCCAGGCGCATCCTACATATGCGCACATGAGCAGCCAGCCTGCAAAGCTATAAATAAAGGGATCATTTCCTTCTCACCCACGAACGAACACACACAGAGGAAAACATACATCGATAGACAGAGACTTTACACCACCAGAGAGGCAGATACAGACACTCAACGTCTTCCTCCTCTCAGCAAGCTCCAGCATCCAGAGCAATCCAAACCTTCAGAGAACCGATAACCGTCGTCAGATCGTCAACGGAGTCAACGCATTACCACTCGCTCCATCGGCACAAGGGACCCAGATAAACAAAAGTGTACTCCTAGGACTACATCTAAGTCCTATATTGTAACACTGTTCTGTTTGTATTGAAATTTACAATCAAAAGATTTTAATGGCAAACAAGCTGGCGACTCTGCTGGAGAACTCTTTCTCCTCCACCGAGAAAGCTATGTCGCAATCCAACGATGTGAAGGTGGGCTCCTCCCACAAGACGATGGTCGTACGCCTCAATCAACAGGCATATGAGGAGTTCATCTCTGAAGGAAGTACGAGTCCTTCGAAGCGGCTGCCAAAGCCGAAGAAGATCTGCCGAGTCTGGATGCGCAAGGTCGACGCCTCAGGCACCACCACCGAAGGGGATATGCCAATCCAGCCTTCCCTTCCTGCTGACGTCCTCAGCAACCAAGATACGCCTACCGGTGCAGCGCATCTCTCGGGGAAACGTGCAGCTGACCATATTCCCCAGCCATCTTCCTCTCAGGCGAGGAAGATGCGTCGACGGAGCAGGGGCACAACCAATACCCCACGCATCATCTCTGATGCACCACAGAAGGTCTCTGTCTTTGACAGACTTACTCGCTGTAGTGGCTAGGAGAATTTGGATTCTGAGTATTACACACCCCAGCGGCCTGGTACGAAGAAGTCCAAGGCAGCATGGGCCATGCGCCCCAAACGTGCTATGCCAGCAGCAAGCCAAAAGCATGCGCTCACAATCATGCGCGCTGCTGATGGTAAGCTGTATAAGGTCGACTCAGGTGCTACTGCGCCAGAGATGAGCCGACCTTCAAAGTCCTTGTCTAACTTGGGCGCATCTGTTGCGTGCACAACTAAGTCGAGTAAGGCAAATCCAGTGGTCTTGAACTCCCGTGCCTCCTCTGGTTGTGCATCTGAGGTCCGTTCAAGTTACTTCAAATGTTGTTCCCCCACTACTAATCAGGACGTCTGTTTGGTGTTAGATCAGGGGGCGCAGCATTCACTTGACCACCCCGACGCTTGGCCTTGCCATACGCCTGAAGGGGGTGCAAAGGTGGCACTCTCCTCCAACGATCTGCGCAACGTGATCACTCACAAGCGCCGATCAGGAGAGTCGGCTGACAAGCACGATGTGCCCCTCACAGGGCACACTTGTGCTGTGGTCACCATCAACTGCTGTTGCAAGGCGGCAGTCCTACCAAGGCAGTCAGTGTTCCAGCAGCTGCAATCATCGACACCCCTCCGACGTCGCCTCGGGAAGAAGGTGTCAACAAAAGAAGAGCCAAGGGTTGCTTCATGCAACGTGATCTCTAACTCCTCGTTAGTCCGAAAGACAACTGGCAACTCCTCGTCCTCGTCCAAGAGCCAGCCGAGGAAAACCAAGGCAAGTGTCTCGTCCTCCGGAGTGTTTCAAGGCACTCGGGGGAGAAAGAAGATCTTGGAGGAAACTGGGGGTAGTCAGACCCTTGTCGAGCCTCCTTCCGAAGATGAAGCTATCTCCCAAAGTACAGCTGAGGCCGATCTTCTCGAAGTCAGCCTCCCGGACATGGCTGAGGGTCATCTAGCCCCTGTCCTTCAAGATGAGGGTGTTCTCCAAAACACAGTCGGGGGTAGTCTAGCCCCCATGGATCTGAGTGTCGGAGATGAAGAAGAGTCCTTCAAGACGGAACCAAGGGTAATTAGGCCCTTGCAGATGCTCCCGTCGAAAATGTTCCCCAGAACATAGTCGGGGGTGGCCAGGATGAAGCTCCAGGAGAGGCAACTCCCCTACAAGAGAGTTAAGCCGAGAGTGAAGCCTCAACCAATCCATCCACTTCCAGCCGTGTCATGACAGTGTACATGGCTGGGGGTGATTCCGAGTCTGATGCACCGCCACCAGACCTCGTCCAGCGTATGGACACATTAGAGGGAGGACTCAAAACCCTCTCTGTCTCCATACAAATACTGACTCAAGTAGTGTTTAAGATACGGTCTGCTTTGGCCAAGACACCTTCTACCAGTCTCGACCCAGGGGCCAATGGAGAATCAAGTGTACCCCTTTAACGGGTATCCTTGGATATGGATCGCCGAGAAGCACCTCGGACATCGGAGCCCTCCAATGCTCAACTACAGGTGGTACCACCTTCCCCGACTCCCAGCTCCACGGAAGACGTGGTCGAGATGATCAGGGACTTGCGCGAGCGCTTTGAGTCCAAGACGAGACAAGAGGAGCGCCAAAAGATGGGGATTCCCCAACCTTATCCCCTCGGGTGAAACAAAGTGGTTTATCCCCCTAAGTATAAACCACAAACACTGATGCCATACGACGGAAAGGACTCTCCTCGTCGCTATCTGACGTACTTCCAGTCTCAGACGGGACATCTTTCGAAGGAGGACGCGCTACTTACCAGCATATTTATCGGGGCACTGAAAGGAGTGGCGTACGATTGGTACTGCAGCCTCCCCGACAATTCCATATCCTCCTTCGACGACCTGACGTGCCTTTTTCTCGACCGTTTCTACGACGGCGGAAAGGACTTGACAATGGCGTCCCTTATAGAGATACGCCAGAAGGAGAAGGAAACAGTTCGAGTGTTCATCGAACGCTTCCGACAGGCCTGCTTCAGACTACCTCCGGGCATGCCAGAACATGCACTCCTCTCCTCCTGCAGCATGAACATGCTGTCTGCAGTCAAACTCTGGCTCAACTCTACTCCTTCTCTCGACTGGAGCTCCTTGATCATTGAAGCAGAAGCCGCAAAAAAGAAGGCGGCCAATGCTCGTCTTCTGGGAGTCAGTTTCCCTGCCTTTGAGGACAAGGGAAAGCGGCCTGCGGCCAACAACCCCGAACGAGAGACGAAAGGGAAACAAGCATTGACTGTCAATGCCTCAAAAGGTGCATCAGCACCAACTCAGAAGCCTCCACTTGCTCTAAGGCCAAAGGAGGTGTACTCTTTCAATGATGAAGACACCCTACAACTCTTTGAGATACTGAAGCAGGGTGACAAGATCAAGCTGCCGGACCCGAAGCGTCCCGACGAGGTTGAGAAAGTGGACAACCTGAGGTACTGTCACTACCATCGGTTTGTCGGACACCCAACCAAGGACTACTATGTCCTCAAAAATTACATCCAGCGTATGATCAATGCGGATGTAATCTCCGTCGACTACGAAGAGAAGACGGTGTCGACCAACGTGGTGTCACTCTAGTTTGGCACTTTGCCGCCAACTACAACACAAGATGGCGTCGTCCCCATCCCTAAGGCGACAATGGAGGTGCTTAACTTACCACCTACTCGTGACAACGTGAGTGGACTCAACCCACTCACCACATCTCGGGGGAGAGATCTTATGGGTTCACCCTGATCTTGTCTTCGAGGTTACTCAACCGGAGGTACGCCCTACCTCCAAATCCAAAGGCAGGAAGATCAAGTCTTGCTGCATGGTCACTTCCTCAGTGGAAGAGGCACTTCCTGTACAGACGTGTTCACTACAGAACGCCCAACCCGACGAAGCTGTCGTCGAGGTGGTGCCTCCTTGCACCGTCCCTGCTGCTCAGGAAGAGGGTCCGTATAAGCCCCCAGCTGCCAATAAGCAGAAGCATGTAGAGGTTCGCTTTGACAAGCCTCTGCGAAAGGAGAATGCTTTGGGGCTAGCCAAGCCCTACAACTTCGGCATAGGCTTAACATCTTACCTGATGCCAAACCTATAAAGCAACAACAGTGACGTTTTCGTCCGAACATCATGAACGCCATCGATCAGGAGGTGGACAAACTCTTGACTAGCGGCTTCATCCGTGAAGAATAACACCCAGATTGGGTGGCCAACGTTGTCCCTGTCACCAAGAAGAATAGGAAGATTCGAGTCTGCATCGACTTCAGGGATCTCAACTCCGCCTGCCCGAAGGACGAATTCCCGCTTCCCATCACCAACGTGATAATCGACAACATATGTGGCTTCGAACGCATGTCTTTCATGGACGGGTATTCGGGCTACAACCAGATCAAGATGATCCCCGATGACGCAGAACATACGTCATTCAGGACTCCAAAGGGCATTTTCTGCTACACAGTGATGCCCTTCAGCTTGAAGAACGTTGGTACGATATACCAACGAGCAATGAGCACCATTTTCTGTCAGCATCTTCGTAAGACAGTCGAATGCTATGTTGACGACATTGCAGTCAAGAGCCGTCTCAAAGGAGATCACCTGCAAGACCTCAAGACAGTCTTCGATCTCATGTGGGCGCATCAACTCAAGATGAACCCCGCTAAATCCTTTCTAGGGGTTTCTAGCGAAAAGTTCTTAGGTTTTATTATCACGACGAAAGGCATTCATGTCGATCCCGAGAAGACCAAAGCCATCCTCGACATGGACCCTCCGAAGAACCTTCGAGAACTTCGAGGCCTGCAGGGGCGTCTGGCATATATCCGGAAGTTCATAGCAAACTTTTTCGGAAAATATCAACCCTTCACTCAGCTCATGAAGAAGGGAGTCTCTTACGTCTGGACAGAGGAATGCCAAAAGGCTTTCGACGACATCAAGGCTTATCTGACGAGCCCGCCAGTCCTGGTGGCACCAGTCGTCGGCAAACCATTTCTTCTCTATGTCCGTGCCATGGATCATTCCCTCGATGCTCTGCTAGCTCAGAACAGCGATACAGGCTATGAGCAAGCAATCTACTACCTCAGTCGAACTCTGATCGGGGCCGAATACTGGTACAACCCTGTTGAAAAGGAGTGCTTGGCTTTGGTATTTGCCATCCAAAAGACTCGTCATTATGTCTCGGGGCAGACAATTCATGTCATTTCTCGAGTCAATCCGCTCAGAGTCCTCATGACGAAGCCAGGATCATTAAACTCCTGGCTTGCCACATGGGCGATCTTGCTAACGCCATACAACATGGTGTTTGTCCCACAAAAAGCCGTTAAGGGTCAAGCTCTGGCTGACTTTTTAGCTGTACATCCCATCCCAGAGTCCTCAAGACTCTATGAAGACATCTCGGATGAAGTCCAAGAATCAAACGTTACTGAAGAAAGCTCCGTCTGGCGGATGTTCTTCGATGGCGCTTCAAGAACAGGCCCCAAAGGCCAAATTATCGCAGGAGTGGGGGTAGTCTTGGTCTCTCCCGATCAGCTGGTCATCCAGCGTGCTTACTCCCTTTCGAAGCCGTGCTCTAATAATGTTGCCGAGTACAACGCGCTCATTATGGGACTCCAGCTAGCGCAACAGCTGGAGGTGGATCATCTGGAAGCCTACGGTGACTCAAAACTCGTTGTAAACCAGATCAGAGGGCAGTACGAAGTTCGCCATGAAGATCTGATCCCCTACCATGAAGTTGTATTGAACATCATTTCAATCTTCACCGGATTCTTCATCGATCACGTACCTCATCTACAAAATCTGGAGGCTAATGTTCTGGCTGGCCTCGCAGCCTCCTTGGCAGCCCTCCTCGGAACTCAACCTGTGCTCACGAGTAGTCTATGCTATGTCAACAAGCGCTGGTGTTAATGTCCGAGACTGGAGATTCCCGTTCATCGACTTTGCTATCTACGGAATTCTCCCAGAGGACCCGAAAGAAGCCGTCTCAGTCAGGAGACGCTCTCTTCGATTCTACTACAATACAGCCACTAAAATGCTGTACCGATGCTCCTACGATGGACTTCTCCTTCGATGTTTGTCCAACAAAGAAGCAGCCGAAGCCCTTCGAGAAGCTCACGATGGAACCTGCGGGGCCCATCAACCTGGCCCTAAGTTGTAGGACCGACTGCGATGCATGGGCTACTACTGGCCAACCATGGCCGCTGACGCTATCGACTATGCTAAGAATTGCCATGCGTGCCAGCTTCACGCGGACTTCATCCATACACCGTCAGAACCACTACATCCTACAGTCGCCTCCTGGCCTTTCGAGGCTTGGGGTATGGATATTATAGGACCGATCACCCCTCATTCATCGAGGGGACACCGCTTCATCCTAGCCATCACCGACTACTTCTCCAAGTAGGCAGAAGCAGTCCCGCTGGCGGAAGTAAAAAGCTCCAGGGTGATCAGCTTCATCAAACACCACGTCATCTACCGTTTCAGAGTACCCCGGAGGATCATCCATGATAATGGTTCTCAGTTCATAAGCCATACTTTCAGCAGATTCTGTGACAAGAATCGCATTCAAAACGTGGCATCAACCGCCTACAATTCGGCAGCAAACGGATTGGCCGAGGCATTCAACAAAACCATCGTCAGGCTACTCAAAAAGGTCGTGTCATCCAACAAACACGACTGGGACAAAAAGCTCGACGAATGCCTTTGGGCCTACCGCACAATGGTACGGACCCCGACGGGCAACACACCATTCTCCCTGGTCTACGGGAGCGAAGCGGTACTACCTCTCGAGATCCAGATACCCTCACTCCGCGTAGCAATCACAAACCAACTCACAGAAGAGGACAATCAACGTCATCGTCTGCGGGAACTGGAGGCACTTGACGAAAAGCGTCTCCTAGCTCAATAATACATCGAACTCTACCAAGCCCGTATATCACAGGCTTTCAACAAAAAGGTCAAGCAGAGGACTTTTCAAGTAGGCGACCTGGTTCTCGCAGTCAGGAGGCCGATGGTGTTGACTCACAAGACACCAGGAAAGTTCGAGCCCAAGTGGGAAGGACCTTTCATCATAGAGACGGTATACTCAAACGGTGCTTACCGCCTCGCTAAACCCAATGGAGACTTATTCATGATGCCCATCAACGGCAAGTTCCTAAAGAAGTACTACTCCTAACATCTTTCAGACATGTACTTCCACAAAATCAGACGCTTCCGAAACCTAGCTGTTCTGGGGCATCCTCTAGGAGAAGGACAACCATGTCCACATCACCTCTGAGTTGTCCCCTTACGCCCTACAAAGCAGAATCTTACACTCCGTAAGACTGCGCTACCCATTATGTTTATCACGTCCACATTACCTCTGAGTAAATATCCCGTACAGACAACCCCTGCGTTGCCGTACATTGATTGCATAACTTCTACGTCCACATTACCTCTGAGTAGTTCCGCATATCCCCCAGAGTCATTCCTACCATATCCATAACACCTCTGAGTAGGAAGATTCCATCATTTGAATCCCATATTTGCCATGTCCACATCACCTCTGAGCAAACATGTTGGTTCTCTCTCAAACTTATTATCTGTACCTAAAAACCAAGGTGCGCAAAAGATAATAGGTCCACACAAATTATCAAGTTCATGACAGCAAAAATGAACACATCACAAATTTTTTTGTATTTCTTTATTCTAAAAAAGAGAGAGTAAAGGATTCCACCCTTCCCAGCAGAACTTCCATGTCCATATTACCTCTTAGTAGTTCCGCGTATCTCCCTCCAGAGTCATTACTACCACGTCCATATCACCTCTGAGTAGGAAAGCTCTACCATCAATCCCATATTTACCATGTCCGTACTACCTATGAGTAAATATGTTGGTTCTCTCTCTCAACTTATTATCTGTACCTAGAACCAAGGTGCGCCAAGGATGATAAGTCCACATAAATTCCCCAGTGGAAGTACCCAAACCTATCACGTCCATACTACCTCTGATAGGATTGTCACACCTAAACAGCTCTACTGTTCATGCTTCTTGTTCAAAGTATTTCAAAACTTGTCCAAAAGTTTTAAAAACTTTGAAGGGGGTCTTGTAGAAGCATGAAAAAAAGAGATCTTACTTTTAATCCCACATCGGAACGGAGAAGAAGATAGGTCTCATTCCACTCTATATATAGAGCCCTCTTGCCTCCTTTGAAAAGGGCACCAAAAAAATAAATAAAGAAAAGGGAGCCCGTTATCCAGGGAGCCCGTTCGAGCAACAAAAAGTTACAGTTGTTATTCTCTTCTTCTGGGTTGGCTGCAAGTTCTTCACTCGCTGTCATGGCGAGGATAATTTGGACTCTGAGTACTAAGCGCCCCACGGGCTGGTACGAAGAAGTCCAAGGCGGCACGGGCCATGCGCCACAAACGTGCTATGCCAACGGCAAACTAGAAGCATGTGCTCACAATCATGCGTGCTGCTGATGGTAAGCTCTATAAGGTCGACTCGGGTGCTTCTGCGCCAGAAACGAGCCGACCTTCAAAGTCTTTGTCTCACTTGGGCGCATCTACTGCGTTCGCAACCAAGTTGAGCAAGGCAAACCCTGTGGTCTTGAACTCCCGCGCCTCCTCTGGTTTGTGCGTCCGAGGTTCGTTCAAGTCACTTTAAGTGTTGTACCCCTACTACTGATCTGAGCGTCTATTTGGTGTTGGATCAAGGGGTACAGCATTCACTTGACCACCCCGACGCTTGGCCTTGCCATGCGCCTGATAGGGATGTAAAGGTGGCACTCTCACTTGACCACCCCGGCGCTTGGCCTTGCCATGTGCCTGATGGGGTGTGAAGGTGGCGTTCTCCTCTATCGATTTGCGTAATATGATCATTCACAAACGCCGATCAGGAAAGCCGACCAACAAGCATAATGTGCCCCTCATAGGGCACACTTGTGCTACGGTTGCCATCAACTGTTGCTACCGCAAGACAGTGGCTCCACAACCAAGGCAGTCTATGTTCCAGCTGTTGCAACAAGCTGTGCCTGTCCGACATCGTCTCAGAAACATGATGCTAATTGAAGACTTTATAACAGCCTACTCTCTACTAGGCTCATCACTCAGATGTCTCAGCTAGCCGCGTCGTCTCAGCCCGGCGTATTACTCTCAGTCTTCTGAAGGAGTTCACCGTCAAAGCTTCTTCGAACAAGGAGAACCATCATCCACAGTACAACATCTTGCCAAGGAGGAGGATCAGTCGAATCCATCTTCGTCGAGAAGTCAAGGGAGAGACAACAAAACTCTCTCTCAAACTGTTGCTATTCATAGGCCAGGGCAAATCAAACCCGTATGCCAAGTGGCAACTTTCCCGAAGTCAGTACAATGAACTTGTATTTATGATGAATGAATCCCCCCTTCGAATTCAGCTAAGTCGGAGAGCCATCAAAGCCCCGAAGAACTCAATAGCCGGATCAATGAAGATGCGTCATGCAGCGGATGCGCCGGCTAGACCGCGCATCACACAGACGTGCCCCTCAGCACCAAGCACTTCACAAACATGCACCCCCATGCGGCCCCATGCGCCTAGTGGAACGCCGATCGATGCGCCCACTCCAACAGTCCATCACCTGTCAAAGAATATTAAATGTTGAAGTCTGACAGAGTTGGTAGCACGCCTCTCAAGGACTGAACAGTTGACAGCTTTTTCAGAAAACGAAGCGTCGCCAACGTCAGCATCATCATTACTTTCCTCCGGCGGTTACGAGCCACGTGGCTGCCCAACCACTCGCATGCACCTCCGCGACCATGCGCCCAAAGTTCTGCATGCGCCTCAAAAGCCATGCGTCTCAGACTTTCTCTCTGATCTCTAAAGACAGAAGTAAAGTCACTACTGAAGCTCTGCATGCGCCTCAAAAGCCATGCGTCTCAGGCTTTTCTCTAATCCCTAAAGACAGAAGTAAAGTCGCTACTGAAGCTTCGCATGCGCCTCAAAAGCCATGTGCCTTGAATGGTTCGTGACTCCCAAAGGTTACGAGCCAAAGTCTCCTCATGCACCCAATCCCAGGTGCATCCTACCTGATCATTCCCCCATCAAATCCGAGATCTTCGAGCCATGGGTCGATAACACGTGTACTTTGACTCGATTCACCCAAGATCTCAGCAACAGAAAGATCTTTTTTCCTGCTACGTGCCGGCTCACAACAGCAGCATAAAGAATTCAACCCCTCAATCAGGGCGTATCGACCATGCGCCTCCATCAGCAATCACCATATGGCATCCCCACGTCCAGGCGCATCCTATATATGCGCGCATGAGCAGCCAGCCTGCAAAGCTATAAATAGAGGGATCATTTCCTTCTCACCTACGAACGAACACACATAGAGGAAAACATACATCGACAGACAGAGACTTTGCACCACCAGAGAGGCAGATACAGACACTCAACGTCTTCCTCCTCTCAGCAAGCTCCAGCACCCAGAGCAATCCAAACCTTCAGAGAACCGATAACCGTCGTCAGATCGTCAACGGAGTCAACGCATTACCACTCGCTCCATCGGTACAAAGGACCCAAATAAACAAAAGTGTACTCCTAGGACTACATCTAAGTCCTATATTGTAATACTGTTCTGTTTATATTGAAATTTACAATCAAAAGATTTTAATGGCAAACAGTCAGTACTCAATTGTACTGGTGTTGTGATATCCTCGTCCATCTATACAAAACCAACACGTTCATTTACTTTGTGTAAGATAATCCCTTTACGATTGTCTTTCTACTCTTGCCTTAGGATCAGTTTTAGGACAGACTCTCGGCCTATTTTGTATCTCTAGACCATCTCCGTGCCTTGCACTAGCAACTTACTTATACTTTTTCTCTTAGACCTTTCTCGTATCAACAACGTCAACTTATCAAGTCGTATTTGCCTTTCCGTCCATACTCAGAGACGCAACTACACGATAGTACCCAATTTCTATGTGACCGTGCTACAAGTCCATTGTGCCGTCAACGTGGTCGTATCATGAGACCTATTCGTGTGTCCATATTGAGGCTGTGCCTCGCAAATCAATATGACTTAACCATATTTTCGCCTCGCGGCCCTTGTTGCTTTAAACACCAACTGACCAAATCATGACTTGTGAACTTAGAGTCACCTAACCAACTTTGCCTTGCGGCGATTCCTGACTTAAACTCGCAACGACTCAAATCCAACTTGTGTAACTCTATGCCAACAACTTAAGACTCGACACCATATCCCATACCGAAGCACGGTGTCTACGTTGTAGCCAAATCTTAGGCCCCAAATATTGTCTTTTGATAGTGTACATGTTCA
This sequence comes from Iris pallida, assembly GCA_029216955.1. Lineage (NCBI taxonomy): Eukaryota > Viridiplantae > Streptophyta > Magnoliopsida > Asparagales > Iridaceae > Iris > Iris pallida. The sequence goes on along the minus strand of JANAVB010025598.1, from coordinate 9,423,017 downwards.
ACTCAACTCAATCCAAAGGCACACATGGGGATTGTCGCCCATGTCGAATCACTATATGAAAGGTCACTAGCAACACAAGCTATCCTGGACGTATAGTTTTGTTAATAGGGGTCCTTTCAACACAAGTAGCTAGTCCCGTTGCAAGTCCCCGCTTAACCTGTGCTATTATCCTTGCACGACTATACCCTATTTCCTCCTAGGCCGAGTCAGTCCCGTGGCCCCGGGTTGCCGCTCGAGGAACCATCACCCTTGTCGATAAGTTGTCCATGACCATGTAAGACTCGACTCGAACTGACGTCTCATACAGTCATTTTTCTTCCAATGTTACCATCCTTTCAGGACCAAGTTCAAGACTTCTAACATTTGAGACCGCCTCAACGACCCATGGTCGCGAGCATTCTTCCTTCTTGTCCTATCATTTTATTCGACTCAGGAATGACTATTTGAAAGCCCTCCTTCCAACTCAATTTAATCAACCGTGGCCCATGCCTTAAAAAAATACTAAGTTCGTGACATCGTGCCTTAAACCAACTTGAACCCTATACAATACTACCGCCGAAGTCATACTCTATGTGGCAGGCCTTACGATCATGAAACCAAGTAATATCGACAACCGCAAAAAACATGGGACAATGCTTAGAATGTCTTGATCGCCTATTATCACTTAGCCTAACTTAATCGTGCATCAACTTGACGAGCAAAGGCTGCATCAAGCCTTACATCGAGGGAATGTGTCGTGCACACGATCGACTTTGAACAACCATGTTCTTTGGGTGTCTAGACTTATGTCACAAGCCGTGATATACCACTTAATCCGTCGGGCGAGTAAAGGCTATGCCAAGCCTTGTACGATGGGACCGTGTATGCTCTATCAAGCGTTATGCGAGCGATGCCTATGACTTAGGCTAACTCTTGTCACGTCCCGACTCGCCGAATCGGTCGCCATCACCTTGACTCGATATAAATCGATCCCCACGGGACGGGACGTGATGCCGTGCAAGTCTTTAATGGACTTGCACAAGGCAAGGATGTGCAATTGGAAATTCTTTTTGACTCACGCGTTGAAATTAAACAGTACAGAGAGTTGAAGACATAGCATAGGAAGAAATTTAGCTTTTCATTCATAAGCTTACAAAGTATGTACAAGGTCATTTTTATATTACATATGTTGTTGCGGCTACATCTTGAAACACAAAAGAAAATACTCTCGACAAGCTTGCCCTGAAATAATCCTTGTCGTTTCATACATTCACGCTCCTTTATATATTTGAACAAAGCCTTCGATCTGAGTTGGGCTTCATAATACTTCAAAATAGGAGAGCTTCGTGCCGCCCCCCGTTCTTCAGCTTTAGGTCTAGTCTCGAGCTCCCGCAGTGCGCTCGTTACCTGGGAAGTTGGGGGTTAGCACACTTGCTAGTGGATGGGACGAACCCACTCGTCTAAACCGACACTGCTTATTAAGGATTCTAGCATACGAAGTGATCTTTCTATTTAGAACTATATGAATTGCAGTTCATATCGAAGGCACATTTTAAACGATAATACATAACTAATTTAAAGGCATTCTTACCACGGTCGTGCTCCTTTCCTGCACAAAATATATACGATACTTACCACCTGCACAAGATAATAGGTGAGCATGCAATCTATCCTATATGCGGTCATTGGTGATATCGACACCATGAAGGATGATTACGTAGCCTTACGATGCGCCCTCCAGTCCAGGTAGCGAGCCTAACTGGTGGTCTCGCAATGCCTCGCACCGAAGCACGATTTCCATAATTTTCTCCTAGGCCGATTCGGTCCCAGGGCCCCGGGTACCGTCTCGAGGAAAGCTCACCTTGTGCACAAGTCGTCCTTGACCATGCGAATGTATGAACAATTTAATATGTATGAAGTAAATTGCATAGCGTAACTATTATCAAGTCACATAATCATTCCTACTCGTGCTAGGGTCCTTTTCCCCGAAACCGTACGTTCTGATTTAGCATCTCGTAGGCACCAAATTCTCCGAGACATGATGTACCGCAACCAAGGTTTTCATCGTTGTGTTTTACATGGCATGAAATATATTCTATCTCTTTCTTAGAACTTTATTTTTTCTCTACTTAGTGTGAACCTATCGATTCAGAGTTTAACTTCTCTAGGTTGATATATTATCCCGAGCTCTTGATCTTAGTGGCAAGCATACATCCCGTTAGCATCATCGATTTGAACGTTGAACTTTAAGAATTTAGTTGGCAGAAAGGTGTAGAAAAGAAGGGGCTGAAGAACCACCCACCTAAAGAGATTGTGCCGAGAGTAGGAGAACGCTTCGCGACGGTCAAGCGTCAGTTACACGAACTCCTGCAATGGCACGAGCATCGAATTAGAACCCTTCCTTCAATCCTTCCTTCGAAATTCCTAAGGGCGCATTCAGAAATTGACGCGAAAGCACACTATCAAATCCACGCAACAATTTATTCAGAAAGCCAAGAAAACCAATAAAACCAACGGCAGACAGGTTGCGTCGCTTTCTTTAGAGTTCCTTCGCCAAGACGCCGCCTACCGCATCTAGGACTTATTCCAACAGTAGTCGATCCATTAGTTGGAACGGTACTCATATCACTCGTCCAAATCGATTTTATTGATGCCATGGTTTTTGTATCCCAAACTCGTCGCCGAGTCAGACTAGCCATCTAAGTTTCCGACCATGTCTGACTTGGCACGAGCCTATTACATAGTGCTTCGCCCCAATGGGAGCGGGGCACTACAAAATATACCACTAAGAAAAAGTTTCGTCCCGAAACTTAAGAACAAGGGTCTGACCTTCGTCGGCAAAAAGTGAAGGGTACTTCTCCTTCATCTCCGCCTCTAGTTCCCACGTCGACTCCTCCACGGAATGGTTGCGCCAGAGTACGCAAACCAAGGCCATCGATTGGCTCCGTAGGATCTTTTCTTTACGGTCCAAAATTTGCACGGGCTCCTCCGAGTATGATAGATCGGCACGTAGCTCCAACTGATCGAAACTAACCACATGACTTGGGTCATGCACGTACTTCCGAAGTTGGAAGACATGGAAGACGTCGTACACTACGGTCAGGACAGGAGGTAGCGCGATCCGGTAAGCAACGGTCGCCACTCTTTCGAGGATCTCGAAGGGCCCTACGAATCTCAAACTTAGCTTGCCTTTTACCCTAAATTGCATGACGCCCTGCATCGGCGTCACCTTCAGAAACACATGGTCCCCAACCAAGAACTCTAATGGTCGTCGACGAGTATCTGCATAACTCTTTTGTCGACTCTGAGCAATACGGAGCCTATCTCGAATCATACGGACTTTTTCGACGGCTTGTTCAACTAGTTTTGGCCCGAGCACCTGTCGCTCCCCGACTTCGTCCCAGCAAATCGGAGATCGGCACTTCCTTCCGTATAGCGCCTCATAGGGAGCCATTCGGATGCTCGATTGATAACTGTTGTTGTATGCGAACGCCGCGAGCGGTAAGTGCATGTCCCAACTAGTCTTCAAATCTATCGCACACAGACGTAGCATATCCTCCAGGATCTGATTCACTCTTTCTGTCTGGCCATCGGTTTGCGGGTGGTATGCGGAGCTAAGGTTCAACTTAGTGCCCAGCGCCGCCTGTAGACTCTTCCAAAAACGTGATAAGAATCGCCTGTCTCTGTCCGAAATGATTGTGGCAGGTACCCCGTGCAGTCTGACGATCTCATTGAGATAAATCTAAACTAACCGATCGACGCTCCATGATGCTTTAATAGCGATGAAATGAACGGATTTGGTCAAACGATCGACAATGACCCAAATCGCACCATTCCTCCGCGACGTCTTCGGAAGGCCCATGATAAAATCCATAGAGATGTCGTTCCACTTTCATACTGGAATGTCGAGATTCTATAGCTCCCCGCCTGGTCTTTGATGCTCGGCCTTTACCCGTTGACAAGCCATGCACTGTGACACAAACGTTGCTACGTCTTTCTTCATGCCGTGCCACCAAAAGGTCATGCGCAGGTCCTTATACATTTTGGTACTCCCGGGATGCAACGAGTACTTCGCATAATGGGCCTCCGTCAGAATCTCCTTTTTAAGTTCAGCATGGTCCGGCACGCATATCCTCCCCTTCATCCGCGTCATTCTGCCCTCGTCCACCACAAAGTCGGTCGCCTTTTCCGTCGAAATTAGCTCGCGCATCTTCTTCAGGAATGGGTCGTCCTCCTGTGCGGTCTTTATTTTGTTGTGAAAGCTCGATTCAAGGTGCAATTGAGCCAATCATGCTCCACGGTAACGGATTTGGAGTTCGATACCCATCTCTGCCAAGTCTCGCTGTATGTTATGGTTGATAGACAAGTACCCAGCGAACATTCTACTCAGAGCGTCCGCTACGACGTTTCCCTTACCAAGCGTGTACTCCATAGTCAGATCGTAGTCTTTAATAAGTTTGAGCCAACGCCGCTGTCATAAGTTCAGGTCCCGTTGAATGAAGATGTACTTGAGGTTCTTATGGTCCGTATAGATGCTGCAAGCTACACCATAAAGATAGTGCCGCCATATCTTTAACGGGAATACATTGGCCGCTAACTTCAGATCATGCATAGGATAATTCTTCTCGTGTTGCTTCAATTGTCTCGAAGCAAACGAAATCACCTTATCCCTTTGCATAAGTACGCATCCCAAACCCGTCCGCGATGCATCGCTAAATATTTGAACCCTTCTAGCCCGTCCGGAAGTGCAAGGATCGGCGCTGAGATGAGCCATTTCTTCAATTCTTGAAAGCTCGATTCGCAGGCATCGTTCCACTCGAATGCGACTCCCTTCTGAATGAGGCGAGTCAGAGGCGACGCAATTTTGGCAAAATCTTTCACAAATCTACGGTAGTAGCTTGCCAAGCCAAGGAAACTTCGGATGTCGCCTGCTGAGGTAGGCCGCTTCCATTCGACTATTGCTTCAATCTTCTTTGGGTCCACCGTGACGCCTTCAGCTGAGACAACGTGCCCAAGGAATGTCACGCTGCTCATCCAGAACTCGTACTTGCTTAGCTTAGCATAAAGTTGGTGTTTACGCAGAGTCTCCAGCACCGTCTTCAAGTGTTCCACGTGCTCGTCCTTGCTCTTCGAATATATGAGAATGTCATCGATGAATACGACGACAAATTTGTCTATGAACGGTCGGAACACCCGATTCATTAGATCCATGAACGCGGCAGGAGCGTTGGTCAAGCCGAAGGGCATGACTAGAAATTCGTAGTGACCATATCGAGTTCGGAAGACGCACTTCGGCACGTCCTCGGACTTGATCTTTAACTGATGGTAGCTTGAGAGAAGATCAATCTTGGAAAATACCGTCGCCCCTTGTAATTGGTCAAACAAATCGTCTATCCTCGGCAACGGGTACTTGTTTCGCACCGTGGCTTTGTTAAGTTCTCGATAGTCGATAAACAGCCGCATCGACCCATCCTTCTTCCTTACAAACAATACTGGAGCACCCCACGGGGAGACGCTAGGACGAATATATCTGCGATCTAGCAACTCTTGTAGTTGTGCTTTCAGTTCCTTCAGCTCTGTCGGCGCTATTCGATAAGGTGCTTTGGATATCGGTCGGGTGTCCGGGAAGGTATTGATACTGAATTCTATCTCTCGGTCCGGCGGCATCCCTGGCAACTCGTCTGGGAACACATCAGGAAATTCTACCACGACTTCAGTCTGGGCCATGCTTGCAATCTTCGTTCTCGTGTCTCGAACTGATGCTAGGTACCCGCTGTACCCAGAATGCAACATACGCCTTGCCGAAATCGCCGATATCATCATTGCTGCATTTGATGCTGTTCCGCACTAATAGGAGAACTCGATTTTGCCCGGAAGGCAGAACACAACTCTCTTCTCCGCGTACTCGATCGTTGCGTGGCATGCACCCAACCAATCCATGCCGAGGATTATATCGTACTCCTTGACGTCGAGGATGATAACTTCCAAGGATAGATTTCTCCCTCCGATGCAGATGTAACCATCCCTACAAATTTGAGTGGCAGGCATATCTACTCCCGATGGAGTGCTAACGCTAAGATTCATATCTAAAAGTTGCATAGGTAGTTCATTCTCTTTTACAAAGTCGACATATATGAAACTATGCGTAGCACCCGAATCGAACAATACTCTAGCAGGCATATTTTTATAGAGTAGTATACCTGTTATGACAGTGTCGGACGCAAAAGCTTCATCCCGAGTCAGTGCGTAGACTCGACCTTGCGCCCCTTGGCGATTTTGTGGGTTCATGGGCACCGTGTTTGCGCCATTGGCGGGAGGCCCCCTGTTCTGGTTCTGGATGTCCCTTTGTGGATGTTGGTTCGCCCTCCCCATGCGACAATCTACTGCCTTATGACCTAGCTGGCCACACTTGAAGCATCCCCCTCGGCAGTCGACCGCCAGATGTCCCATCTTACCGCAGTAATGGTACCGTACGCCTGGGTGAGGCCTTCGATACTCGGACGTGTTCTGGCATATTGGCGTACCAGATCCTTCTGCGTTGTGAGGACGCTTGTTGAAGTTGTTGCGTATGCTTGATCCGCCCTTCTGCGACGCTCGACCGAAGATCCGCTCACTATCAAGGGTGGCATTATATGATTCCCTGTACGTCTGGCATCTCTGGTTCATGACGTCCCGACGCAAATCATCATCCAGGCCTTGCTGGAAGCGCTCGCACCACGCCTCCGTGCTCGGCAGAAAGGCCCCGGCAAACTTCGCAAGCTTCGCCAACTTCGTATCGTAGTCTTCAACGGACAAGTTTCCTTGCTTCAAGGACATGAATTCCTCTTTCTTTTGTCGACGAAGGGCACGAGGGATGTGTTGCTCGAGGAAGGCCAGTTTGAACGTCTCCCACGAGATCTTGGCGTTGGGATTGGCCTCTTGGAGTTCCTGTTTCTTCACCTCCCACCAGTCGTAGGCCCTCAAGTTGAGCTGCAATGCTGTGCACCCGACTCTCTTGGACCCCTTGATGCTGAGGAGATTGAACAGACCCTCAATCTTCACTAGCCACCCCATGACTTCGTCAGGCTATGCTCGACCATTGAATTCAGGCGGGTTCATTTTCTTGAACTTGGTCATCTTGAGCAGGAAGGAGGAAGACATATGTTTTGTCTTTACGGGTTGTACTTCTTCTTCAGACATGACGGTCGTCGAGTTCTGTTGAGTCGCTATGGTGCTTGCGATCCGGGTCAGGGCCTCCATTTGCTTTTGTTGGGCGCTGACTTGGGACTGGATCTGTTCTTGCAACTGTCGTTGCTGCATCTCTGACTGGCATTGTTGGAGTTCCATGAGGCATAGTAGTCGCTCCATGGCAGATTCGCTAGGCGTCGTGCCTTCGGTGCTATCCGTGCTAATCAAAGTGGCATTGACAGCAGGGACACCCAGTCTTTCCGTCATTCCTACAAAATTGAGCAAACCCGTTAGTATTCTTAAAACTATGCTTTTCATTCATAAGCTTGCAAAGTATGTGCAAGGTCATTTTTATATTACATATGCCGTTGCGGCTACATCTTAAAACACAAAAGAAAATACTCTCGACAAGCTTGCCCTGAAATAATCCTTGTCGTTCCATACATTCATGCCCCTTTATACATTTGAACAAAGCCTTCGATCTGAGTTGGGCTTCAAAATACTTCAAAATAGGAGAGCTTCGTGTCGCCTCCCGTTCTTCAGCTTCAGGTCTAGTCTCGAGCTCCCGCAGCGCGCTTGTTACCTGGGGAGTTGGGGGTTAGCACACTTGCTACTGGATGGGATGAACCCACTCTTCTAAATCAACACTGCTTATTAAGGATTCTAGCATACGAAGTGATCTTTCTATTTAGAACTATATGAATTGCAGTTCATATCGAAGGCACATTTTAAACGATAACACATAATCAATTTAAAGGCATTCTTACCACAGTCGTGCTCCTTTCCTGCACAAAATATACATGATACTTACCACCTGCACAAGACAATAGGTGAGCATGCAATCTATCCTATATGCGGTCATTGGTGATATCGACACTATGAAGGACGATTACGTAGCCTTGTGATGCGCCCTTCAGTCCAGGTAGCGAGCCTAACTGGAGGTCTCGCAATGCCTCGCGCCGAAGCACGATTTCCATAATTTTCTCCTAGGCCGATTCGGTCCCAGGGCCCCGGGTACCGTCTCGAGGAAAGCTCACCTTGTACACAAGTCGTCCTTGACCATGCGAATGTATGAACAGTTTAATATGTATGAAGTAAATTTCATAGCGTAACCATTATCAAGTCGCATAATCATTCCTACTCGTGCAAGGGTCCTTTTCCCCGAAACCGTACGTTCTGATTTAGCATCCCGTAGGCACCAAATTCTCCGAGGCATGATGTACCGCAACCAAGGTTTTCATCGTTGTGTTTTGCATGGCATGAAATATATTCTATCTCTTTCTTAGAACTTTATCTTTTCTCTACTTAGTGTGAACCTATCGATTCAGAGTTTAACTTCTCTAGGTTGATATATCATCCCGAGCTCTTGATCTTAGTGGCAAGCATACATCCTGTTAGCATCATCGATTTGAACGTTGAACTTTAAGAATTTAGTTGGCGGAAAGGAGTAGAAAAGAAGGGGCCGAAGAACCACCCACCTAAGGAGATTGCGCCGAGAGTAGGAGAACGCTTCGCGACGGTCAAGCGTCAGTTACACGAACTCCTGTAATGGCACGAGCATCGAATTAGAACCCTTCCTTCAATCCTTCCTTCGAAATTCCCAAGGACGCATTCAGAAATCGACGCGAAAGCACACTATCAAATCCACGCAACAATTTGTTCAGAAAGCCAAGAAAACCAATAAAACCAATGGCAGACGGGTTGTGTCGCTCTCTTTAGAGTTCCTTCGCCAAGACGCTGCCTACCGCATCTAGGACTTATTCCAACAGTAGTCGATCCATTAGTTGGACCGGTGCTCATATCACTCGTCCAAATCGATTTTATTGATGCCATGGTTTTTGTATACCAAACTCGTCGCCGAGTCAGACTAGCCATCTAAGTTCCCGACCATGTCTGACTTGGCACGAGCCTATTACATAGTGCTTCGCCCCAACGGGAGCGGGGCACTACAACTCTTAGCTTGGTGGATAGGACAAACTTTTCCTTCTCCCAAGCCACAGGAGGAAGGACCGAGTGTCAATTTTGAAAGCCATCTTGCAACACTTCTAAGCCAACCGTGGGACCTTTCTCCATATTCTAACTCAATCGACCCGACTTGGAATTATTCCTTTAGCTATGTGGATTAATCTCTTTTATTATCAAACCTACTTATGCATTTGAAACTTTCATTTTATTAGTACGAAGGACAAGCTGAGGCAAGTTCACCGAAGCCACCTACCTGAGCGAGGAGTCGCCTCGACCGAACGGGTCTTCGAGTAGCCATTGCATGGCTAAGTCCAAATGCCATCGGCATTTCGATTCCTCCAGTTGACTGAGCGGGACGGGACACTACATTATACACCACTCAGAAAAAGTTTCGTTCTCGAAACTAACTGAGTACTTACTCATCGACTTATCACTTTATTCAACATTCAAGGACTTTTGCACACACTACCCCTATGCGTTCCCTCAATCCGAGCCATGCTCGCACTAACATCAATCTTTTCCTTGAAACATTATTTCAAAATCTTTGACACTTTTATATTCCTCTAGTCTCACTTGATTCAACGCATCACTTTGTTGGATTATGCACAAATTCCAGATGTCCCTAAAATCCATACAATACAGCCAAGCCTCGTGATAGAGAATCCGCCATCACCACTCGAGTCGGATCATGCACATATTCAGGCATCCTTGATATACATACATGTCAACCAAGCCTCATGAGTGGTGTCCCCACAATTCCTATGTCTTCGCGCAGGGACGTCTGCCTAACAGCTAGGCTATGTCGTTAGGCTAAAGTCATCTGTCAGTATTGGAATCATAGTTCCCAAACAACAATTATCAACACTGATCCCATCCTAAGTTCAAACCAAAGTTGATAGTACGGGGTTTTCTACCCAAATCTCGCATCACTCCGATTTCTAAACTTCGAGCATAGCTTTCCTACACACATCCCGACATTCGTCACACGGGATCTGAGTCATTCAGCAAAGCCATCCTATGATAACTCACGTTCAACCAATCCTCGATATCTTAATATCGCTTGTCCAACAATCCATTCACATAGCTATCTCTTCAAACACGTTCGATATAATCCACCTATCAATTCTTCTCAAGTCGAGCACGCTACGACACGACTTGTTGCTAAACCATAATTTGCATTTCATATTCCCTAAGTCATTTATCCCAACTCACGTAATCGATTACGAGGTCGTCTGACTTAATGATGTGTCATGCCCCAATCTTATGCGAGTCCGATTATCCACGGTGGGCATGAAATCACCATGCAACGCTTCCGCAGAATAATCATTCTCATCGGGGCGTAACTTTTGTTTGAGTCTAGAGTAGTTCATTCTCGACGCGCAGATTGGACCTATTTAATCCCCAAGTTTTATTCAATCGTCAATCATAAGTCCGATTAATCCTCAAATTCATCTTCACTTCAAACCATAAGTCGAAGCGATCCATATTGCCACCTTTTGATTTTTTGAGTTCGATCATTCCTGCGACATGAATCACCATGTCAGCGCTCACGCAAAATGATCGTCCCAAATCTGACGTGACGCATGTGCGAGGCTGGAGTTGCGCTCGTGCAAGACAACATCTTCGGCGTTGTGGTTATCAGCGCAACCATCAAGACATGATCATTTTTGTCCTCCTAAGTATAGCATCCATCGGAATGATAGCACTTGCACGATCGTCATTCCTCGGATCCGAGTACTCCCAAGTTATCGCATATCGATCTTTGATACGCCTCAATACCATCGACGATATACGTAACCTGACGATCATCATTTTCAACAAATTCTGAGTCGTACGACTGGTGCTATCATCCGACTGGATAATCTCTTCGACATTCAAGATCAAGTTCGATCATCATTCCTCAAATTAGTATATGTTCAATTCGTTCAAAATCTAAGATCACGTATGTTCATCTGTCTACCTTAAGTCATCGAGCTACATATTTCCTCAAGTCGTATCGATCTATGCTAACTCAAATATTTGAATCATTTTCATGCACATTATCATCCAATCGTGCTAAGTTTTTGTATACGATTCCAATATCGATTTCCTCGATCGAGTCATTCGTTTGTTACCATAGCTTTTCCTCGATTTAATCTATATACTCAACCATTTCTGTATTTCGTACTTGCACAATCCCAATCTCGTGTGCGTCATCTCTAGTTTTGTTCGAATCAACTCATCCAAATCTTCAAGATCATAACTTACTCAATAATACTCAATCTAAGGCTTTGCATACATGCGACGCTTGCTGATAGACTTATTGGCATCCCATATCCTCAATCGACCAATATCCCCGAGGCTATCCCATACACCAATCAGGGATGAAGTCATTCGACAAATCCTCTAAACTATCATTCAATTCGCAATCGACTACTTCGAATCTCCATTCGAACGATTCCTCAAATTTCGAGCACGCTCTTCGATATAACATCGACGATAACATTGTCGTTCGATAGTACCGCTATCGAAACTACCCAACACTCTTTGAATCGATTCTAACTCATTCTTGCCCGACGTAATTTTGGTGTATATGCTCAGCTCGACTTAGCCAATCGTGCTTACTTGAACTCTGTTTAACCAATTTTTTTTTGTTTTCCTCTTTGTGTTACTTTTCAAAATATATAGACTTATTGTATGAGCATCTCATGGGAAAATTGAGAGAGAGCGCACCAACGATATCAATTTACGGAAGCAACACAGAGTTAAAAAATTTAATCAAAAGTCTAAAGACGTAAAGCCGTGCTCTGATACCATTTTGTCACGTCCCTCTCCCGTAGGAGCGATCGTCCTCGCTAAGGCCTGATGTCGCGTGAGTCTAAATTGCGCTCACGCAAGGCGGGTTCCATAACGGTCAATTACAGGCTAAGCGACGGGGTTGTCGCACAGAAGTTCCAAAGCAGAACATTGATACAGCAGCAGAAATTTGAAGCAAAACACAAGTCATGCAAAATACTCTTTTATTGATATTGAAACAAAGGTTACAATTTAGTGCAAGACCAAGATTTCAATCACTCAAGCTCACTCTTCTCACATTCTAAGTCATACGGTTGTCCTATAGTCTTCTTGTCCAAGTCCTTGGTTGGCTAGACGGGTTAGGTCCTCTAGATTCTAGGATCTAAATAAGCTTGCTAATATAGGTCACTAGGTCAAAGGGGTTGCTAGTTCATAAGGTATTCTACCCAACTTAAAGAATTAAACTAATGGTGTTTTGGGACAACTAAGTAATAGGGTCAATCTCTAGCAAGCACGAGGGAAAGATAAGAATAGGGATGGCAGGCAAGCAAGATGCAATTGATGAGTCAAACGGTAGATAAAATCAAGGAAGTGGTCAAGTATGTGGATGAGATCCTAGACTTCTAATCCTATACGCAGGCTTGCTTGGTACGGTAAAGTAACCAAACAATTTATCTTGACCTGCATGGGCCACCACAAAAATATGTAACGCCCCAGTCCCAAAATACGTAGGACTAGGAACGTAGACATGCCAGCTGTATTTATACGAAGTATACTCCAATATATGGAAGCCTCGTATAAATACATAAGCTGTAAAATGCAGTAGAACCATAACTAATCTTATCCACACAAAAATAAAAGAAATAAAGATATCATAAAATGATAATAATTGTCTTGATACAATATATTGGGCAGAGATAAATCCACTACCAACAAAATAAGGAAAAGTACATATAAATGAAATGAGTGGCGAGCGAAGCGAAGAAGATCCAAATGCAATCCTCCTCGAAGAAATAGCGATGAGCACGACTAGAGCTAGAACACCTGCGAAAGACAATAGCACACACCTGGAGAGATAACCAGGTCCTTAGAGGGACGTAACAAGACACATAATATCATGCCATATAAACTGAATAAATATTGCTCAAATAAATAAGTCAATCGAATTTATAACATGGTCCAATACGCACCTACTGAACGAGAGTACCATCCCCCCAACCAAACAAGGACAGGAGATGGTAAACTAATTCACGGTAGCATATCTTTCCATGCTAGGAATCTAATATGGTATCCGGACCCCAACAAGGTTCAATACCTTCTCATCGAAGTAGTAAGTCACACCTACAACCAAACAAGAACAAGATGTGACGAACTAATTTACGACAAGTTATTGTTCTAAGCCACGGTCAGATACGTGTACCCAAACCAAAAGTACTCGTACCTAACGGATAGGGTAGCCTACCGTTCTAAGTGAAATGTAGTTAAGAACAATCCTTCCTACGCATGGGCCCTGGCTAAATAGGATCGGCGTAGTCCCCCTTGGGCACCAGAGGCCCCATTAGTAAGAGCATGACGTTCCGCAGAATCGTCAGTGGCCGTCAGTAATCATGTGTCATCAACCCCGTATCTCCAGTGGAGAGTCCGGGTCATAAGGGAAGTGCATCGAAGCCCATACGCTAAGGAATTGTCCTCCCCGCCCAATGCCTACTATGTTGTATCCACAATAATAACCTCTATAACCGCTAAGTCAAACTAGCATGCAACCTCTATTAGCGGTAATTCCTATCGCACGGCTTGTACGTACTGGTGGCCAGCCAATCACGCACTTCCGTGTTCTACATGCAACACACAACCTCGTGTTACAATGTGTCAAGGCCAATGAATGCAACACACAAGGTGGTCCCTTAAATCTAGGTTTAATGTGAGAAAAATAATACATAGCAGGAAAAATAAATGAACAGTAAGTTCTAACAGTTATGCCATGTATCATAGTTTATTTTGCATAAAGAAAATAAATAATGCATGAAATATGAGCCAGAATAAGTAAACAGCAAATGGCAAGGTGTCTTGCCTGGTAGAGCGCCTGGTGTGCTGCGATAATCAATGTGGCACGAACTGCAACTTCGGTGCAACAACTATGCAAGGTGACCACGGATGGTGACACGGTCGGTTCCATTGGGTCCAGAAGGGTCAATTTAGTTAGGGTGGACATAAGGTAGACTTGAAATGGCAAGGGTTTGAGAATAGGACTTGTTTGCAGAAGTGGAAGATCATCGAAGAAGTTTGATAATTAAAAATATATACGTGTTTAGAAAACTATTTATAATAATTGAAACTATATAAAAAATTGTTTTATAGGCAAAAACTCCAAATTCGTAATAATAGAATTGGTAGCAAACTAAATTTTAAAATCAGTCAAAATACTATTAGTATATACATATATCTAGGATTTCTTTTTATTCTTATTTTAAAACCCAAGGCCACATTTTCACAAATATAATTATTGGAATATAGTTATATATAGTACTCTTAAGAGCAAATAGTAATAATAACATAAAATTAATAATACTATTACTAAATAATAGAACTTATAACAATAGTAACAACATATAATAATATTACTTACATGTAATATTAACATATGGCACAATTGTTTCTTTTTTAAATAATAATAATAATAATAATAATAATATCAATACTGTTAATAACAAAGATTATAATGAAATCTAGTAATAATAATAATGATAATGATAAAGATAATAACAGTATTAGTAATACTAATACTAATCTTAATATTAATAAAATAATAATGATAATGATAATAATGATAATGATATTGATAAATAATAATAAAAAGAAGAAAACAAATAAACAATTAAAACAAAAAAAACACAAAATAAAAAAAAACTAACACTAAAGTGTTGTGGCCCTTTCCTTTAGCAGAAAGTAAGGGAGGAGGAAATAAAATTTCGGCAGAAGAAGGAGGAAAGAGATCGAGCGAGAGAGATGAGAGAGAGAGCCGGGTCGGGAGTGAGTGAAAAGTCGGAGAAGAAGAAGGAAGCAGGGGAGCGGAAGGAGCGGGAGGCGGAGGCTCACTGAAAGTGAGGCGGGCAAGGCGCTGGTCGGGGAGCTCAGACAGAGTGCGGCCGGTAGGCGGCGCTCGCCGAGCGCGGCAAAGCGAGGTGAAGAAGGGCGGATGCGGGGTTCAGACTGAGGGAGAGGCGGAGGAGGATAGGCGGCGGTCTGGATCTCGGCGGTGGGTTTCGGCCAGGGGCGGAGAAGGGGTTTTGGGTATGGCCGGCGAGCGGTGGACTCTGGCAGCGGAAGGAGGGCTGAGGAGAGGGTGGCCGGGCGGAGGGTTTCTGGAAGAGGGCGGCGGAGTCGCCGGCGGTCAGCGGGAACGGTAGGAGTGCGACGGTGAGTTCGGGTGTCCTCGTCGGAGGGAGGTCTGGAAAGCGGAGGGGAACAGAGGGGGCGCTCGAGCTGTTCGGCGAGGGCGCAACTAGGGCGCGGAGGCGGTCGGAGACGGAGCTGGCGGCTATGGGCGGTGTCGACAGGTGAGTCTGGTTTGGGTTTGTCTTTGATTTTTTTTGGGATTTTTCTTGGTGGTTTCTTTTTAGGATATGGCAACGATGGTCGGAATTGGTGAAGGTGGTTGTGGTGTTGGTTTGGCCGGCGGCGGAGAAGTTCGCGGCGACGGTGGCGGCAGTATGGGTGGACAGGAGAAGAGGAGGTGGTGGTGTTCTTAGTTGGTGGCGGCGAGGCCGAGGTCGTGGTCGGGATGGTTGGGCTTGCCTAGGATTAGAAAATTTGTTTGTGTCGGGATGTGTCCTGCGAGACATGGGATGGGTTGACGTTCGGGGTTGTCGAACGCGGAAGAGAAGATCGCTGTATTTGTATTAGAAATAAAATATAGTGAATGGCAAGGGGGACATGGACACGGTGCACTCACGTTTGTGGTAGAATTTATGGAGGAATATTATGGAAAAATATTGGAGGAGTACCTGCCTATTTATAGGATGTGGGAATTCCCAATTGGATAGGATTAGGAGAAGATTTAAAAATCCAAAAATAGATAACTTGCAATTTAATTTAAAATCAATCAAATCAAATCCAAATCCAAATCCAATTAAAATCAAATTAAATTCCTTTAGTTAAAAATCAAATCAATAATTCAAATTTCAATTATTTAACTGTTTAAATAAATACATAAGCTCAAATCAAGATTTAAATTGCCAAAATATTTTCAAAATATGTTTTCCAAAAATACTATTATAATAATTTCAAAAATACCTTATTATTTAAAAATAAACTTAATAAAATATTTATGAAATAAATATTTTTGCACGAAGAATATTATTTATTATTAATACTGCTAAAAACAATATACTTTTTATAGCAAGAATAATAATTCTATATAATATTTTGAAAGTGTAATAAAATAGAAAAATTGTTTTTCTAAAATATGTACGCTCGCACAAATTCGCACTCGTCGAGCAAATTCGAAAAAAAATTAAAAGGTCGTGCGCGTGTAATACGACTACGCGACGTATATTACAAAAATTTAAATCAGTACTAAATTTAATAAAAATAAAATAAATAAATAAAATAGTAGAAATTTTAGGGGTTTTATATCCTACCCAACTTAAAAGAATTTCGTCCTCGAAATTAAGAATTAGCAGGGGGTGAGAAGACACAACGATAGATAGAAGGGTTTAAAGAAGTTTATATGATCGTAGTCTAGGTTGAGGATATGATTAAGAGACGATTGTAATCACTTCTTAAATTCAAGTGATTAGAAAGTCAAAATTGTAGTATTAGGGTCGAGGAAAAGGTCGAGGAGTTTATGATGAAGACATAACAATGTCGAGTGGTAATGGTCTTAATTGATAGGACAGCTAGAGAAATTTCAAGTACAAGTGCCTTCGTCCTTCCCAAAATCGGTGAAGGCGAAAGCTATTTAAGGAGTTCAATGACGACACTATCAATTACGAATACGTGGTTCAAAGGCGTTCGTATAGATTTTAAAAGAATCGTCAAGGCAGTCGTGGATGGAATTTTAGAGGACAAGTTTAATTATGTTCCGTCCACGTAGAATAATACACAAAGGCGAACCAAAGTGCACTCGGTTGATTAGACCATCATGCACCGGTTCTGATTAGACAATATGCTAGTGAGCGCGCTCAATAGCATAAGTCATGAACAAACTCGATAAATGGATAAGTTTGCAAAACTAGTTTATAGTAGCAACGTTAGTCAAGGTGGTAAAAATATAGGCAGAATGATTCTAAGTCATACGGTTGTCCTATAGTCTTCTTGTCCAAGTCCTTGGTTGGCTAGACGGGTTAGGTCCTCTAGATTCTAGGATCTAAATAAGCATGCTAATATAGGTCACTAGGTCAAAGGGGTTGCTAGTTCATAAGGTATTCTACCCAACTTAAAGAATTAAACTAATGGTGTTTTGGGACAACTAACTAATAGGGTCAATCTCTAGCAAGCACGAGGGAAAGATAAGAATAGGGATGGAAGGCAAGCAAGATGCAATTGATGAGTCAAACGGTAGATAAAATCAAGGAAGTGGTCAAGTATGTGGATGAGATCCTAGACTTCTAATCCTATACGCAGGCTTGCTTGGTACGGTAAAGTAACCAAACAATTTATCTTGACCTGCATAGGCCACCACAAAAACATGTAACGCCCCAGTCCCAAAATACGTAGGACTAGGAATGTAGACATGCCAGCTGTATTTATATAAAGTATACTCCAATATATGGAAGCCTCGTATAAATACATAAGCTGTAAAATGCAGTAGAACCATAACTAATCTCATCCACACAAAAATAAAGGAAATAAAGATATTATAAAATGATAATGATTGTCTTGATACAATATGTTGGGCGGAGACAAATCTACTACCAATAAAATAAGGAAAAGTACATAGAAATGAAATGAGTGGCGAGCGAAGCGAAGAAGATCCAAATGCAATCCTCATCGAAGAAATAGTGATGAGCACGACTAGAGCTAGAACACCTGCAAAAGACAAAAGCACACACCTGGAGAGATAACCAGGTCCTCAGAGGGACGTAACAAGACACATAATATCATGCCATATAAACTGAATAAATATTGCTCAAATAAATAAGTCAATCAAATTTATAACATGGTCCAATACGCACCTACTGAACGAGCATACCATCCGCCAACCAAACAAGGACAGAAAATGGTAAACTAATTCACGGTAGCATATCTTTCCATGCTATGAATCCAATATGGTATCCGAACCCCAACAAGGTTCATTACCTTCTCATCGAAGTAGTAAGTCATACCTACAACCAAACAAGGACAAGATGTGACGAACTAATTCGCGACAAGTTATTGTTCCAAGCCACGGTCAGATACAAGTACCCAAACCAAAAGTACTCGTACCTAACGGATAGGGTAGCCTACCGTTCTAAGTGAAATATAGTTAAGAACAATCCTTCCTACGCATGGGTCCTGGCTAAATAGGATCGGCGTAGTCCCCCTTGGGCACCAGAGGCCCCATCAGTAAGAGCATGACGTTCCGCAGAATCGTCAGTGGCCGTCAGTAATCATGTGTCATCAACCCCGTATCTCCAGCGGAGAGTCCGGATCACAAGAGAAGTGCATCGAAGCCCATATGCTAAGGAATTATCCTCTCCGCCCAATGCCTACTATGTTGTATCCACAATAATAACCTCTATAACCGCTAAGTCAAACTAGCATGCAACCTCTATTAGCGATTATTACTATCGCACGGCTTGTACGTACTGGTGGCCAGCCAATCACGTACTTCCGTATTCTACATGCGACACACAACCTCGTGTTACAACGTGTCAAGGCCAATGAATGCAACACACAAGGTGGTCCCTTAAATCTAGGTTTAATGTAAAAAAAATAATACGTAGCAGGAAAAAGAAATGAACAGTAAGTTCAAACAGTTATGCCATGTATCACAGTTTGTTTTGCATAAAGAAAATAAATAATGCATAAAATATGAGCTAGAATAAGTAAACAACAAATGGCAAGGTGTCTTGCCTGGTAGAGCGCCTGGTGTGCTACGATAATCAATGTGGTACGAACTGCAACTTCGGTGTAACAACTATGCAAGGTGACCATGGATGGTGACACGGTCGGTTCCATTGGGTCCAGAAGGGTCAATTTAGTTAGGGTGGACATAAGGTAGACTTGAATTGGCAAGGGTTTGAGAATAGGACTTGTTTGCAGAAGTGGAAGATCATCGAAGAAGTTTGATAATTAAAAATATATACGTGTTTAGAAAACTATTTATAATAATTGAAACTATATAAAAAAATCGTTTTATAGGCAAAAACTCCAAATTTGTAATAATAGAATTGGTAGCAAACTAAATTTTAAAATCAGTCAAAATACTATTAGTATATACATATATCTAGGATTTCTTTTTATTCTTATTTGAAAACCCAAGGCCACATTTTCACAAATATAATTATTGGAATATAGTTATATATAGTACCCTTAAGAGCAAATAGTAATAATAACATAAAATCAATAATACTATTACTAAATAATAGAACTTATAACAATAGTAACAACATATAATAATATTACTTACATGTAATATTAACATATGGCACAATTGTTTCTTTTGTAAATAATAATAATAATAATACTAATAATAATAATAATAATAATAATGACAATACTGTTAATAATAAAGATTATAATGAAATCTAGTAATAATAATAAAAATAATAATAATAATAATAATAATAATAATAAAGATAATAACAGTATTAGTAATACTAATACTAATCTTAATATTAATAAAATAATAATGATAATGATAATAATGATAATGATAATGATAAATAATAATAAAAAGAAGAAAACAAATAAACAATTAAAAAAACACAAAATAAAAAAAAACTAACACTAAAGTGATGTGGCCCTTTTCTTTAGCAGAAAGTAAGGGAGGTGGAAATAAAATTTCTGCAGAAGAAGGAGGAAAGAGATCGAGCGAGAGAGGTGAGAGAGAGAGCCGGGTCGGGAGTGAGTGAAAATTCGGAGAAGAAGAAGGAAGCAGGGGAGCGGAAGGAGCAGGAGGCGGAGGCTCACTGGGAGCGAGGCGGGCAAGGCGCTGGTCGGGGAGCTCAGGCGGAGTGCGGCCGGTGGGCGGCGCTCGCCGAGCGCGGCAAAGCGAGGTGAAGAAGGGCGGATGCGGGGTTCAGACTGAGGGAGAGGCGGAGGAGGATAGGCGGCAGTCTGGATCTCGACGGTGGGTTTCGGCCATGGGCGGAGAAGGGGTTTTGGGTATGGCCGGCGAGCGGTGGACTCTGGCGGCGGAAGGAGGGCTGAGGAGAGGGTGGCCGGGCGGAGGGTTTCTGGAAGAGGGCGGCGGAGTCGCCGACGGTCAGCGGGAACGGTGGGAGTGCGGCGGTGAGTTCGGGTGTCCTCGTCGGTGGGAGGTCTGGGAAGCGGAGGGGAACAGAGAGGGCGCTCGAGCTGTTCGGCGAGCGGCGCAACTAGGGCGCGGAGGCGGTCGGGGATGGAGCGGGCGGCTATGGACGGCGTCGACAGGTGAGTCTGGTCTGGGTTTGTCTTTGATTTTTTTTTTGGGATTTTTCTTGGTGGTTTCTTTTTGGGATATGGCGACGGTGGTCGAAATTGGTGAAGGTGGTTGTGGTGTTGGTTTGGCCGACGGCGGGGAAGTCCGCGACGACGGTGGCGGCAGTATGGATGGACAGGAGAAGAGGAGGTGGTGGTGTTCTTAGTTGGTGGCGGCGAGGCCGAGGTCGTGGTCGGGATGGTTGGGCTTGCCTAGGATTAGAAAATTTGTTTGTGTCGAGATGTGTCCTGCGAGACATGGGATGGGTTGACGTTCGGGGTTGTCGAACGCGGAAGAGAAGATCGCTGTATTTGTATTAGAAATAAAATATAGTGAATGGGAAGGGGGACACGGACACGGTGTACTCACGTTTGTGGTAGAATTTGTGGAGAAATATTGTGGAAAAATATTGGAGGAGTACCTGCCTATTTATAGGATATGGGAATTCCCAATTGGATAGGATTATAAGAAGATTTAAAACCCAAAAATAGATAACTTGCAATTTAATTTAAAATCAATCAAATCAAATCCAAATCCAAATCCAATTAAAATCAAATTAAATTCCCTTAGTTAAAAATCAAATCAATAATTCAAATTTCTATTATTTAACTATTTAAATAAATACATAAGCTCAAATCAAGATTTAAATTGCCAAAATATTTTCAAAATATGTTTTCCAAAAATGCTATTATAATAATTTCAAAAATACCTTATTATTTAAAAATAAACTTAATAAAATATTTATGAAATAAATATTTTTGCACGAAGAATATTATTTATTATTAATACTGCTAAAAACAATATACTTTTTATAGCAAGAATAATAATTCTATATAATATTTTGAAAGTGTAATAAAATAGAAAAATTATTTTTCTAAAATATGTACGCTCGCACATATTCGCACTCGTCGAGCAAATTCAAAAAAAAATTAAAAGGTCGTGCGCGTGTAATACGACTTCGCGACGTATATTACAAAAATTTAAATCAGTACTAAATTTAATAAAAATAAAATAAATAAAAAAATAGTAGAAATTTTAGGGGTTTTACAGTCGGTCCCGTGGCCACGGGTTGCCGCTCGAGGAACCATCGCCCTTGTCGACAAGTTGACCATGACCATGCAAGACTCGACTCAAACTGACGTCTCACCAGTCATTCTTCTTCCAATGTTACCATCCTTTCAAGACCAAGTTCAAGACTTCTAACATTTGAGACCGCCTCGACGACCCATGGTCGCGAGCATTCTTCCTTCTTGCCCTATCATTTCATTCGACTCAGGAATGACTATTTGAAAGCCCTCCTTCCAACTCAATTTAATCAACCGTGGCCCGTGCCTTAAAAAAACACTAAATCCGTGGCATCGTTCCTTAAACCAACTTGAATCCTATGCGACACTACCGCCCAAGTCATACTCTATATGGCAGGCCTTACAATCATGAAACCAAGTAATATAGACAACCGCAAAAAACATGGAACCGTGCTTAGAATGTCTTGATCGTCTAGAATCACTTAGCCTAACTTAATCGTGCGTCAACTTACAGAGCAAAGGCTGCGTCAAGCCTTGCGTCGAAGGAATGTGCCGTGTACGCGATAGACTTTGAACAACCAAGTTCTTTGGGTGCCTAGACTTATGTCACAAGCCGTGCTATACCACTTAACCCGTCGGGCGATTAAAGGCTATGCCAAGCCTTGGACGATGGGACCGTGCATGCTCTCTCAAGCGTTATACGGGCAACGCCTATGACTTAGGCTAAATCCTAGCTTGGTGGCGAAGACCAACTTTTTCCTTCCCCCAAGCTACGGGACCAAGGACCGAGTGTCAATTTTGAAAGCCATCGTGCAACACTTCTAAGCCGACCGTGGGACCTTTCTCCATATTCTAACTCAATCGACCAGACTTGGGATTATTCCCTTGGCTATGTGGATTCATCTCATTTATTATCAAACCTACTTGTGCATTTGAAATTTTTTGTTTTATTAGTACGAAGGCCAAGCTGAGGCAAGTTTACCGAAGCCATCCACCTAAGCGAGGAGTCACCTCGACCGAGCGGGTCTTTGAGTTTCCATTGCATGGCTAAGTTCAAACGCCATCGGCATTTCGATTCCTTCGGTTGACTGAGCAGGACGGGATACTACATCTATCATTTCTTCAACTCTGAGTCGATTTTGACATTATTTGGACACTGTATTTGGGTACGGGGACACGACACGATGGCTGTGGTGTGTGTCCTGCTACCAAACCCTCAGATCTGATATGACACGATACTTCATGACACCAAATTTGGTGGACTCGTGGGGGCATAGACTGACTTTGTTCACACAAAATTTTGGGGGATATGGTTCTGCGGTTTGTGAGTTATCTTATCTACAGAGGTCACACACACATGCACTCAGTCGTGTACCCAGCCTCTGATATGACCTCGTATCACGTGACACAATACACTTGGATACTGTGCAGACACTTTAATACGAACCCCTAGACCTAGACTACCCCCTGACACGAACACGAGGCACTTGGGTGGACACACGAGTCCCTGGACTGCTCGATACCACTGTATGAGACCACTGAACACAGTATCTGATACTGTGTTCGATACCTAGTTTTGACACGATTTGGATGCTAGTTTGGATACGTTTGACACACTATGGCTTGACACACTCTTCCCTCTTTCTATTTCCAGTCTTTTGCTTAGATTTGGGGGTTTTTGATTGAGTATCAGTAGGTTTGTTTTGATACTGTTACTGGGGTTTAGAGTATTGAGTTTGTTGATTTGGTTTTGTGATGTTGTAATATGGGTTTGGGTTTTGGTGTTTTAGTTTAGAGAGGTAATATAGGTTATAGATTGTTGGTTCAGTTGGTATCATCAAATTTTGAGCTTGAATTATGGTAATGTTGAGATTCTGAGTTGTTTCAGTATCTATGTTATGTGTCTATGAGTGTGTTACTATATACTTATAAGTATTGTTATTTTGTTGGTTATTATATGTTTGTGTGTGGGAGTCATGAGGGTAGTAAGTGGTAGGAAGAGTTCTATGTCTGTGAGTGAGTATAGAGGGTGAGGGATTAGCAGTATAGGCCATAGGTTTGATGTAGGTGAGAGAAAGGATGAGGTTTTAGCAGCAGTAGTTAGATTTGAGGATGAGGGCTTAGGTTTTTGTATTAGGAGCAGCTAGTAGATGCATGAGCAGTAACTGCAACAGTAGGCTATACAGTGGCTAAGTTGGTTGAGTTTGGGTCCTTGTTGTAGCAGCAGTAGGCTGTGACATTTAAGATATTATATCCGATTTCCTGGTGTCACTACCACATTTCTAGTGTGAGGGTAATTTTGACATTTTTGGGGTAATTTAAATTTATTTAGAATTTATTTGAATTTATGGGAATTTTTAGGAATTGTTTTGGAATTGTTTGGACTAGATTGATTTTTGGCAAGTTTGGACCCTTGTAGACCAACCTAGGAGCTAACCCTAGTTAGTATGGACTTGGTTAGATTATATGACTCTAGTCTAACCTAGCCTAATCATTGGTTTGGTCATTAGACACTAGTTAGCAATAGGAATTAGAAAGTCATAAGTCATGGCTTATGATTTAGAGCCTTTGATAAATCATCATTGCCTAATCCCTAGACCCACTTGGCCGGCCACCCCTATCATCATTGGGATCATCACCCTATAAATACTCTCCTAAAATCTAGGGTTGCCTCTTTCTTAGGAAAGCTCAAAGTTTATGGAAAGGTTTGTTTCCTATTTCAATTAATCCCTAGAATTCCATTCCTCTTCCTTTTTCATTCAAATCTCCTCCATTAGGTTCTAATATACCCACTCTTGCTGCTATTGAAGTTTCATTTCAATTTGGCATTGTTTTGTGGGATTGGGACATCAAGGAGAAGAGCTATTAAAAGGGGAGTTTTTCTTGAAAGTTAAAGTATAGGTAACTTCCTCATTTCTCCATGTATTTTCGATTTCTTTACATATTTAGGAAGCCCTAGGAGACCCTAAGTGTCTGCATTGGTTTCGTGTCGGATTGCATCAGTTTCGTGTCCGTTTGGACACGTATCAGGAGTTATCCCCAGGTGTTTGTCGAAATGCCTCAAAGGGCATTTCGATTGCTTTTGTGCAATGTTTTTAAATAAAAATTTAGGTTTTGTTATTGCTTATGCATTCCTGTTCTTCTGAGGGGAATTTCGTATCGGCTTGTGTCGATTTTGATCCGTGGACACGCGCTGCACGCGTGCGCGCGCGCTCGGGATTCGATCCCATTCTGATCGGGGGCCACAGTTGCCAGGACACGCCACATCATCACTTGACACTTGACACATGGGATATCCTCGTGACTAAAATGACATGTGTCGAGTCTCAGACCCCCACGTGTCGTGTCGGACACGTACGAGCACGTGCATTGTTTTTGTACTGAACTGGGTTCACTTATAATCGAGCACTGATACGGCTCTGTAGTTTTGGACACGATACTCTAGGACACGGTGTAGGGTAGTGGACACTTAGCTAGACCCTGGGTGAACCTAGGGTTGTGAGCACGAGGCCTAGTTTGGCCTGTGTCGTGTGTACGACACGCGTACACACGTGCACGATACAGTGCACTGAAACAGTGCCTGTGTGCACTATTTCGTGCCCTGGGTCATTTGGACACGTTTGTGTCCTTTTGTTTGGACACAAACACCTCATATGGCATGTATGCATTATATATTTAAATTACCAATCCTTTATTTGTATTTTAATATGTTTTTCAATAGGTATTGACAATTCACAATTTCTGAAACTTGATGTTCAATATCCTGATTTTTCCAGTTTTAAAACTTGAACTTCGCCACCAGTTTTAAACCATTTAACACTGTTAATTAGTTGGTTTCAGACCCTAATCATGTACTTCTATATGTTTTCCAACTGTGGTTCAGTTTTTGGGTGGTTTGGTGGAAAATTGACTTCGAATTATGGCTTTTGAATAGGACTGAACTGGGTAGTCAGTCCATAAAATTCCAGGTTTTCCTATGAGCTTGTCATCTATTTTTGAACCCATTTAATACTATTAACATATTAGTTTTAGTTCCTAGATTGTTTCTCCTATAAGTGTTCTAAGTGTATGTCAAACTTTGGGCTGTTTTGGAGTTGTTGGATTCAAATCTGGATATTGTTTATGGGCTGAAAACCTGAGATTTCTATATGGTATATTGATGCTTTCCAAGTGTATAACTGAGTTTGGGTTCCCTTCATAACCTGAGCTTTATGTGAAGTCTCACAATACTTAAGTTGTTGAATTGGAGTGAGTTTTGGGGCTGAAAACATGGAGTATTGAATTGGTTTCCCCTCATTCTTCTCACAGTTCACTGTTTGTGTCTCACATCCACACACACATGTTTATCACTCTCACATTTGTTCCCTCACGCACTAATTCACACACACACATACACCCATGTATCCCACACACATGAGCCCTTATGCATATGTGTATATTTATATGTATTAGCCTAATGTTGTATGGGTTACACATTAGCCTATGGCTATATATGATATATATAATGTATATGTATAGTGTAGTGAATATAGATATTGTGTATGTATTAAGGTAGGTTGGTTAGAGCCTAAATGCATTATGATTTGTGGCTATGTAGCCTATGGTAAATTGAGTGTGATAGTGGATGTTGGCTTGATATAGTTGTGTACTTGATATGGGTCTAGTTAGCTAGTATAGCCTTGTTTAGACCATAGTGACCTAGTATAGACTAATGTAGTCTAGTGTAGACTAGTTTGACCTAATTTAGACTTGGTTAGACCTAGTTGACTATAGTTGACCTAGTTTGACTTCTAGGGTTGACCAGAGTTGACCAAGAGTTGACTTTGGCCTAGATTGACCTAGAATTATGTAGAATGCTTAGTAGGACTTCATTATACCATTTTGGACTTGTTGTGACTTGTGCTGTTCTGATTAGGAGCCAGACACCACTCCTCGGACAGTACTTTCATATTGGACACTCAGATACCAGGCGAGTACATTCTTTGATTATTTCATATCCCGCTTAGAATTATTTCCTGCATTAAATTACTTTACTTGTACTGTCACGTTGGTCACACGGATTGGTACTATATGGATCCCTTCTTGAGATGTTATCCTTAGGGAGCATCGGGTACTACATGTTCTGTGCGTTTCACTTACATGGCGTATCACTATGCTTCACTGGTTCTTTGATCACTTGTGACATATACTCTTATGATCACAGAGTCTCCTAGAATCTCTTATCCCATTTACTGGGTATCCTAGAATCTCCTAGAATCCCTATTTATGGGACATCCATGTATCACCCTTCGGGGGCCTTTGTATTGAATCATAACATAACCTGGTTGGATCCTTGTGTATTGATTGGGGGTACGGGGGAGTAGAAATAGACATGTGAATACTATCCAAGTAGTGTAGTATCAGAATCTCTTCCATAGTGTAGCATCAGAATCTCCTATGCCATTTACATGTCTATATTGTACTCTGACTCACTAGCCGCATGTTAGTTCTCTATTTATAGTAGATATTTCTATTACAGCTTTCTCTCTCTGTTTACATACTGCACTTCTTTCAGTACTTGTATCTTACTTTACTGCATGATTATATCTTCTAACCTGCTATGAACTGTTGAGATGTACTGTACTCGCTCCTGTCCTGACTGGACCTGTTGAAAATATTACAGAGGACGAGGAGGAGGCCTGCCTGGATACTTACAACGGGGCAGCCTTAGATGACACTTGCGAGCTGGACCCTCAGGAGGACCCAGCTCTAGCTGAGGACATCACCCCATTGCCTAGACTAGATTAGTTAGGCTTATCTTATTTTATGTAGTCTTGAGACATGTTTAGCTAGACTTTATTCTGAGCTCTGAGTTGTATATATTCTTTCATTCTGTATCTGAGACCATGTACTTCTGGATATTTGCTAGGATTATCTTAGACTACTTTATCATCTATTTGTTTCCTTGAGTTCTATTTCATATCGTGCTATCTCTTCCTTAGTTATGATTGAGTTTATTACTGCTATGTCACCCCCATTCGGGGAGTATAAACTGTTTAGATATATATATTGTTAGATGTATGTTGACCTAGGACATCGTTCTACCGCCGATACTGCGGCGTAGGCTGGACGTACCCACGTCTCGTGCCCTTACTCTAGGGTGCGGGTCGTGACACGTTTTTAGTGGTGGCCCATGCAGGTCTGCGACTAGAAGTGTAGTGGTATTCGAATTAGAGTATCACTACAGCCTGTAGTAGGATATAGGACATTAATTTTAGGGTACTCAATCATTTTAGGAAAAATTCTTTTATTGCCATCTAAATCCTTATTGTCAGCTGATCCTTTGAATTTTTTTAACTGTCCGCCTTTGTTATTTTGCTTCTTTCTTAGAAATTAACACTCTTGTTTGTCTATCTTCAGGATGGTAGAGACTCGATCATAGCGTACCATTCATGGAGATGCTATGGAGGGGACTGCTACCTCCCAGCCAGTACAGCGAGGCCAGGGGACTGCAGCTCCTGCTACCTCTGCTCGTATTGAGACCTCGGCAGTAGCAGCAGGGGGTATGCCTCCACCGACTCGGAGGCAGGACCCAGTCATCGCAGAGGAGCCCTTCCAGCAGCCACCTCCAGGATATGTGGACGCGGCGCAGATGTTCGCGTACTTCCAGCAGTTCATAGACCGGCAGCAGGCTCGACAGGATAGGGGCATGGAGTTGGCCCTTACGACGGTTGCAGCACGACCGGTGGTCCAGCACCCGAGGACACCGGGGATCGAGCAGTTTTAGAAGATGAGCCCCAGAGACTTTCTGGGGACAGAGGGGATCCTATATGCCGATGAGTGGATCGAGCATATAGAGGAGATCTTCCGCTTGGCCAGGATACCAGCAGATCTTCAGATCGAGGCCACAGCTAGCCGGATGCGAGATCTTGCTCGCACCTGGTATCAGTCAGACCCCAGGGTGTGGGTACCTGGGCAGACTTGGGAGCAGTTTAAGGGCTTCTTCAAGAAGAAGTTCTTCCCAGATTCAGCACTCAGAGCCTTGGAGTCGCAGTTCGAGAGCCTAGTCCAGGGGAGCCTTTCAGTGGAGGAGTACGCCGGGGAGTTTGGCTGCCTCGGCAGGTTTGTAGAGGGCTTGAGCGAGACGGCGAAGGCCCAGAGGTTTCGGAAGGGTCTAGTCAAGGAGGTTAAGTCCTTGACCAAGGGCAACCGGGATGCTATATTCGAGGAGATCTTGACAGGAGCCTTGCTAGTAGAGGATGATCTTGAGCTTAGGCTCAAGAGGGGGCGAGACCCAGTTGGAGGTAGCAGTAGCGGGGGCCAGGCTAAGAGGCCCCATTTTTAGCACCAGCAGCTGAGGCAGTTTCAGCCGCAGCCGATCCAGCAGAGGCCAGTTCACCAGCAGCAGCAGCTAAGGCAGCACCAGCAGGGTCAGAGACAGGGTGGTACTTGTGCCTACTGCAAGAAGCCAGGGCACGTCTTCAATGAGTGCCGGAAGAGGCTGGGCCAGTGCCTGGTGTGTGGCTCAGCAGACCACAAGATGAGGGAGTGCCGCATGGGACGAGCAGCCCAGAGAACAACAGTCAGAGCTCCAGCAGGCCAGCAAAGGGGACCAGCCCTGCCGATGCAGCAGCAGAGGTTCGTCCAGCACCAGCAGCAGGCCAGGGAAGGCCAGCAGGGGAAAGCTTTCGCCATGGCAGCTGGAGATGCAGAGGTGATAGGAGAGCTGATTGCAGGTTCGATTCTACTCGACTCCAGTCCAGCTTTTGTATTATTCGATTCCGGTCCTTCGCATAGCTTCATATCAGTATCTTTTGCAATTAGACACGGTATCATAGCCGAATCGTTGCCTAGGACTTACAAGATCACGACTGGGGGTGGCATTATCCACGTGAGTGATGTTTGTAAGGGTCGGGGAGTAGTTTTGGGAGGCCGTGAGTTGGAGGTGAGCCTGCTCGTAATGCCATTGCCGAACTACGACATAGTACTAGGTAGGGGTGTGCATCGGTCGGTGGTCGAACTATTTGGTCCCAACCGAAGTCGAACCGAAGTTAATCGGTTTGAAAATAAACAAAATCGAACCAAACCAACCAAATGGTCGGTTCGATTTTAAAACCGACCGACTTGGTTCGGTTTGGATCGGTTCGACTTGGTCGGTTTTGATCACATAAAAAATTGGACTGTATGTTTTTTCTTTTGTGAAACCTCCGTCAACTTCCACTTTGCAACAATAAATATAATTCAGCAGCTTTAATTCAACTTGCACTTTGCAGGTAGAGAAAAATGCCAATTATACATAAAAAATTATATACATTCAACCAAAAGCCCCTTTCATGTGCACATGAGCAATTAGAAAAGAATAGGAGCCGCTAGCACTCCTCTTTGAGACGAGAGAGAGAGAGAGAGAGAGAGAGAGAGAGAGAGAGAGAGAGAGAGAGAGCTCTTTCAACTTTAACTTGATAAACGGCTTTGATGTGAATAAATGAACCAAACCTGTATAATACAACCCAATGAGCCCATACCCAACCGGCCAACCCTAATTATTTAACAAGGATTTGGTTCGGTTCGGTTCGGTTTAGACGATTTTTGGCATAACCAAACCGTGAACCGAACCGAACCGGTCGGTTTTGAAAAAATTGAAGCCGAACCAAACCAACCGAACCATCGGTTCGGTTTAAAACCAATCGGTTCGGTTTGGCTTGGTTCGATTTGGTCGGTTTGACTTAATTGTGCACAGCCCTAGTACTAGGCATGGATTGGTTGAGCAGGCACCACGCCAGCATTGATTGCAGAGGGGGTAGAGTTCTTTTCAGAGCGCCGGGGGAGCCAGAGTTCGAGTACTCCAGACGTAAGGCAGAGCAGAGCAGCGAAGTTTTCTGTGGAGTCTCGATCGAGGGGCAGACGATTCCATACCCCTTGATAGCAGAGTATATAGATGTTTTCCCAGAGGAGTTGCCAGGATTGCCACCTGATAGAGACATAGAGTTCTCGATAGACTTGGTTCCAGGAGCGGAACCCATCTCTCAGCATGTCTATCGGGTGAACAACAGCGAGCTGGTGGAGCTGAAGAAGCAGGTGGATGAGCTACAGGACAAGGGCTTCATCCGCTCGAGTTTGTCACCATGGGGTGCACCGGTGTTGTTCGTGCCGAAGAAGGATGGGTCAGTACGCTTGTGTATTGACTATAGGGCACTCAACAACGTCACGATCAAGAACAAATACCTACTGCCGCGGATCGATGATCTATTTGACCAGTTGAGCGGAGCTCGGGTATTTTCCAAGATTGATCTGAGGTCGGGATATCACCAGGTGAATGTGAAGAAGGAGGATATTCCCAAGACCACTTTCAGGACGCGGTACGGGCAGTTCGAGTTTTTGGTTATGCCGTTTGGGCTAACCAATGCACCAGCAGTGTTTATGAACCTTATGAACAAGGTGTTCCACCAGTATCTGGATCAGTTTGTGGTAGTGTTCATTGACGATATCTTGATATATCCCAAGACTGAGGAGGAGCACGAGGAGCATTTGAGGATAGTGCTGGAGATTCTCAGGAAGGAGCAGCTTTACGGAAAGCTCTCCAAGTGTGAGTTCTTCTTGGACCGGGTGGACTTCTTGGGGCATGTGGTGACTGGAGATGGTATCTCAGTTGACCCCAAGAAGATTGTAGCGGTTGAGGCATAGGCAGCGCCGACTTCAGTTGCAGAGATCAGGAGTTTCCTGGGGCTGGCAGGATATTATCGAAGATTTATGCAGGATTTTTCCTGGGTTGCAGAGCCGTTGACTCGGTTGACCCGGAAGGATGCTGAGTTCGTTTGGTCAGAGGAGTGTCAGGCAGCTTTTGATGAGTTGAAGAAGCGGCTTACGACAGCTCCGATTCTGACATTGCCTTCAGGATCAGATGGTTTTACTATTTATAGTGACGCTTCAGGGAAGGGGCTGGGTTGCGTCTTGCAGCAGCATAAGAAGGTGATTGCCTATGCTTTCAGGCAATTACGTCCCCATAAGAAGAACTATCCTACCCACGACCTGGAGCTGGCAGCAGTGATATTTGTTCTGAAGCTGTGGAAGCATTATCTGTATGGTGAGAGGGTGGAGATCTTCACAGATCACAAGAGCTTAAAGTATGTGTTCACTCAAAAGGAGTTGAACATGAGACAGCACAGATGGCTAGAGTTGATGAAGGATTTTGACATCCTACTTCAGTATCACCCAGGAAAGGCCAACGTGGTTGCCGATGCCTTGAGTAGGTATCCGACAGCCATGTGTTTGACCATGGATTGGCATTTGCTTACAGACTTGGAGAGCCTTGGGATTGAGGTGATCGTGCCCGGAGTACTGATGCAGTTATGGGGGATGCAGATTCAGTCAGACTTGGTGGAGAGGATCAAGTCGGCACAGTTTGAGGACGTTGCTCTGTGGTGTCTCCTAGAGCAGGTTCGAACAGGTTTGCTGGAGGGCGAGTTTTCTCTTGCAGAGGATGGTGCCTTGAGGCACGGTTCCAGATTATGTGTGCCCAGCGGAGATCTCAGGGAGCAAGTTATGTAGGAGGCCCACAGATCTCAGTACTCTATACACCCGGGTGCCAACAAGATGTACCGAAATCTGAGGGAGCATGTTTGGTGGTCAGGGATAAAGCGGGAGGTGGCTCGCTTCGTGGCTAGGTGCTTGGTCTGTCAGCAGGTCAAGGCAGAGAGGCAGAGGCCCGGTGGATTATTGCAGCCGCTGCCCATTCCCGAGTGGAAATGGGAGCATATCACTATGGACTTCGTTTCAGGATTGCCGCATACTCCAGGAGGAAAAGACACGATTTGGGTCATCATTGATAGGTTGACCAAATCGGCCGACTTCTTGCCATTCAAGGTGGGTACGTCTACAGAGAGGCTGGCAGAGATGTATATGCGGCAGATAGTCAGGATTCACGGAGTTCCGGTCAGCATCGTCTCAGACCGGGATAGCCGTTTTACTTCCCATTTCTGGAAGAGTCTGCAGACCAGTTTGGGCACTCAGCTCAAGTTTAGTACTACATACCACCCCCAGACTGACGGACAGTCGGAGCGGACTATTCAGACACTTGAGGATATGCTACAGACGTGCGTCCTGGACTTTGGAGGTTCCTGGGAGGATCATCTTTATTTGGTGGAGTTTGCTTACAACAATAGTTTCCAGGCCAGCATTGAGATGTCACCTTTCGAGGCTCTGTACGGGCATAGGTGTCGTACACCCTTATCTTGGGATGATGTTGGTGAGCGAGCTTTACTTGGGCCAGAAATGGTTGTTGATGCAGCCGAGAAGGTGAAGCTCATCAGGGACAGACTTCGCATGGCGCAGGATAGACATCGGTACTGGGCCGATAGCCACCGGAGGCCGTTGGAGTTTGAGGTACAGATTAGAGTAGGATTAGATTTAGGTTTGTTTGTGTTTTTGATCATGTTTGTTTATTATAATTAATTGAGACCTTGCTTGTGATTATGTCGGAGACCAGGTTTTCTTGAGGATATCTCCGACTCGTGGTACGATACGTTTTGGTGGAGGCGGGAAGCTTAGCCCGTGCTTCATCGGCCCTTTCGTTATCAGCGGGAGAGTCGGTGACGTTGCATACAGGCTAGACTTGTCGCCTGTGCTAGTGGGGGTCCACAACATATTTCATGTATCACAGTTGAGACGGTACGTGGCTGACCGTAGCCATATGCTCGATCATTCAGAGATTGAGGTTGGGCCTTCTCTCAGCTATCCAGAGCAGCCAGTGGAGATACTAGATCGACGGGAGAAGGTTCTGAGGAACCAGGTGATACCTTTGGTACGCGTCACATGGAGACATCATTCTCCAGGAGAGTCTACCTGGGAGCGGGAGGATGAGATGCGCGAGCGCTACACTTATCTTTTTGGACCGTGAGGTATACTTTCTATCATTCTCATCAGTTGTATTTCGCCTTTCAATTTCGAGGACGAAATTCTTTTAAGGAGGGTAGATTTATCACTACCACATTTCTAGTGTGAGGGTAATTTTAACATTTTTGGGGTAATTTAAATTTATTTAGAATTTATTTGAATTTATGGGAATTTTTAGGAATTGTTTTGGAATTGTTTGGACTAGATTAATTTTTGGCTAGTTTGGACCCTTGTAGACCAACCTAGGAGCTAACCCTAGTTAGTATGGACTTGGTTAGGTTATACGACTCTAGTCTAACCTAGCCTAATCATTGGTTTGGTCATTAGACTCTAGTTAGCAATAGGAATTAGAAAGTCATAAGTCATGGCTTATGATTTAGAGCCTTTGATAAATCATTTTAACTCAAAGCCTTGTAGTTTGGCCAAAAGCCCAAAATAGCAAAACCCTAATCCCTAGACCTACTTGGCCGGCCACCCCTATCATCATTGGGATCATCACCCTATAAATACTCTCCTAAAATCTAGGGTTGCCTCTTTCTTAGGAAAGCTCAAAGTTTAAGGAAAGGTTTGTTTCCTATTTCAATTAATCCCTAGAATTCCATTCCTCTTCCTTTTTCATTCAAATCTCCTCTATTAGGTTCTAATATAACCACTCTTGCTGCTATTGAAGTTTTATTTCAGTTTGGCATTGTTTTGTGGGATTGGGACATCAAGGAGAAGAGCTATTGATAGAGGGTTTTTCTTGAAAGTTCAAGTATAGGTAACTTCCTCATTTCTCCATGTATTTTTGATTTCTTTACACATTTAGGAAGCCCTAGGAGTCCCCTAAGTGTCTGCATTGGTTTCGTGTCGGATTGCACCAGTTTCGTGTCCGTTTGGACACGTATCAGGAGTTATCCCTAGGTGTTTGTCGAAATGCCTCAAAGGGCATTTCGATTGCTTTTGTGCAATGTTTTTAAGTAGAAATTTAGGTTTTCTTATTGCTTATGCATTCCTGTTCTTCTGAGGGAAATTTCGTGTTGGCTTGTGTTAATTTCGACGTGTGGACAAGCGCTGCACGCGTGCGCGCGCGCTCGGGATTCGATCCCATTCTGATCGGGGGCCACAGTTGCCAGGACACGCCACGTCATCACTTGACACTTGACACATGGGACGTCCTTGTGATTGAAAGGACGTGTGTCGAGTCTCAGACCCCTACGTGTCGTGTCGGACACGCACGAGCACGTGCATTTTTTTTGTACTGAACTGGGTTCAGTTATAATCGAGCACTGATACGGCTCTGTAGTTTTGGACACGACACTCTAGGACACGGTACAGGGTATTGGACACTTAGCTAGACCCTGGGCGAACCTAGGGTTGCGAGCACGAGGCCTAGTTTGGCCTGTGTCGTGTGCACGACACGCGTGCACACGTGCACGAAACAGTGCACTGAAACAGTGCCTGTGTGCACTGTTTCGTATCCTGGGTCATTTGGACATGTTTGTGTCCTTTTTTTAG
This sequence comes from Iris pallida, assembly GCA_029216955.1. Classification (NCBI taxonomy): domain Eukaryota; kingdom Viridiplantae; phylum Streptophyta; class Magnoliopsida; order Asparagales; family Iridaceae; genus Iris; species Iris pallida. The sequence goes on along the minus strand of JANAVB010025598.1, from coordinate 9,388,136 downwards.
ACATAAACACCTCATATGGCATGTATGCATTGTATATTTAAATTACCAACCCTTTATTTGTATTTTAATATGTTTTTCAATAGGTATTGACAATTCACAATTTCTGAAACTTGATATTCAATATCCTGATTTTTCCAGTTTTAAAACTTGAACTTCGTCACCAGTTTTAAAACATTTAACATTGTTAATTAGTTGGTTTCAGACCCTAATCATGTACTCCTATATTTTTTCCAACTGTGGTTCAGTTTTTGGGTGGTTTGGTGGAAAATTTACTTCGAATTATGGCTTTTGAATAGGACTGAACTGGGTAGTCAGTTCTTGAAATTCCAGGTTTTCCTATAAGCTTGTCATCTATTTTTGAACCCATTTAATACTATTAACATATTAGTTTTAGTTCCTAGATTGTTTTTCCTATAAGTGTTCTAAGTGTTATATGTCAAACTTTGGGCTGTTTTGGAGTTGTTGGATTCAAATCTGGATATTGTTTATAGGCTGAAAACCTGAGATTTCTATATGGTATATTGATGCTTTCCAAGTGTATAACTGAGTTTGGGTTCCCTTCATAACCTGAGCTTTATGTGAAGTCTCACAATACTTAAGTTGTTGAATTGGAGTGAGTTTTGGGGCTGAAAACATGGAGTATTGAATTGGTTTCCCCTCCTTCTTCTCACAGTTCACTGTTTGTGTCTCACATCCACACACACATGTTTATCACACTCACATTTGTTCCCTCACTCACTAATTCACACACACACATACACCCATGTATCCCACACACATGAGCCCTTATGCATATGTGTATATTTATATGTATTAGCCTAATGTTGTATGGGTTACATATTAGCCTATGGCTATATATAATATATATAATGTATATGTATAGTGTAGTGAATATAGATATTGTGTATGTATTAAGGTAGGTTGGTTAGAGCCAAAATGCATTATGATTTGTGGCTATGTAGCCTATGGTAAATTGAGTGTGATAGTGGATATTGGCTTAATATAGTTGTGTACTTGATATGGGTCTAGTTAGCTAGTATAGCCTTGTTTAGACCATAGTGACCTAGTATAGACTAATGTAGTCTAGTATAGACTAGTTTGACCTAATTTAGACTTGGTTAGACCTAGTTGACTATAGTTGACCTAGTTTGACTTCTAGGGTTGACCAGAGTTGACTTTGGCCTAGATTGACCTAGAATCATGTAGAATGCATAGTAGGACTTCATTATACCATTTTGGACTTGTTGTGACTTGTGCTATTCTGATTAGGAGCCAGACACCACTCCTCGGACAGTACTTTCATATTGGACACTCAGATACCAGGCGAGTACATTCTCTAATTATTTCATATCCTGCTTAGAATTATTTCCTGCATTAAATTACTTTACTTGTACTGTCACGTTGGTCACACGGATTGGTACTATATGGATCCCTTCTTGAGATGTTATCCTTAGGGAGCATCGGGTACTACATGTTCTGTGCGTTTCACTTACATGGCGTATCACTATGCTTCACTGGTTCTTTGATCACTTGTGACATATACTCTTATGATCACAGAGTCTCCTAGAATCTCTTATCCCATTTACTGGGTATCCTAGAATCTCCTAGAATCCCCATTTATGGGACATCCATGTATCACCCTTCGGGGGCCTTTGCATGGAATCATAACATAACCTGGTTGGATCCTTGTGTATTGATTGGGGGTACGGGAGAGTAGAAATAGACATGTGAATACTATCCAAGTAGTGTAGTATCAGAATCTCTTCCATAGTGTAGCATCAGAATCTTCTATGCCATTTATATGTCTATATTGTACTCTGACTCACTAGCCACATGTTAGTTCTCTATTTATAGTAGATATTTCTATTACAGCTTTCTCTCTCTGTTTACATACTGTACTTTTTTCAGTACTTGTATCTTACTTTACTGTATGATTATATCTTCTAACCTGCTATGAACTGTTGAGATGTACAGTACTCGCTCCTGTCCTGACTGGACCTGTTAAAAATATTATAGAGGACGAGGAGGAGGTCTACCTGGATACTTACTACGGGGCAGCCTTAGATGACACTTGCGAGCTGGACCCTCAGGAGGACCCAGCTCTAGCTGAGGACATCACCCCATTGCCTAGACTAGATTAGTTAGGCTTCTCTTATTTTATGTAGTCTTGAGACATGTTTAGCTAGACTTTATTCTGAGCTCTGAGTTGTATATATTCTTTTATTCTATATCTGAGGCCATGTACTTCTGGATATTTGCTGGGATTATCTTAGACTACTTTATCATCTATTTGTTTCCTTGAGTTCTATTTCATATCGTGCTATCTCTTCCTTAGTTGTGATTGAGTTTATTACTGCTATGTCACCCCCATTCGGAAAGTATAAACTGTTTAGATATATATATTGTTAGATGTATGTTGACCTAGTACTGCGTTCTACCGCCGACACTGCGGCGTAGGCTGGACGTACCCACGTCTCGTGCCCTTACTCTAGGGTACGGGTCGTGACACCTGGTAGATAGGTTAGGTTCTATTTGCCTAAGGGGTGTAGATGTTGATACTCCTTAAACTTGTGTGACAGTGTCATAGTATTGTGTTTGCATACAAGCATTAGAGTAGGTTGGGAAGTTGTCTATGGAGTTAGTATTGGTGTTTTAAGAAGGGTAGGTAAGGATTTGTGAATTACCTATTATGTGGATATATGTATACCATTGTATATATATGTTATGATTATATACTAGTGAGTAATGTATATATATGGGTTATGGCCTTAGCCATTTGGACTAAGTAAAGGGTACATGAGTTATGAAATCGTGTGAGGGTGAGTTAGAGTAGAGTTATGAGTTTTACTAAGGATGTTGGGTTTAGGTCAGGGTATCATATAGGATGAATGAGTGTCAGTTAGCTTGAGTTAGTAAGGATAGAGATGGCATGTAGCATATATACTTATCTTAGTATACCTTAACCTATACTTGTGTTAACTTATAGTTTGACCTAGAAATAGACTCACTAAGCCTATTTGGACTTGTAGACTAAAGTTGACCAATACCCTAAATAGTTGACCTAGTATGACAAAAGGTTGACCAGAGTTGATCAAGAGTTGACTTTGACCTAGATTGGCCTAAATTATGTAGTTTGCACTGTATACTTCAATTATACCTTATATTGAACACATTTTAACCTATATTGCTCTAATTAGGACATTGTGACTCCGGTTCGGACATCTGTATTTATCAGTCATTCAGGGTATCAGGTGAGTACATTCTCTGATAGTTCTTTCATTTACTTCTCGATTACTATATTTCATTTCTAGTTAGTTCTATTTGATTCTCTGTCACAGACATGATTGGTATTACTGAATTCATGTATGCGACACACATACTTTACTCATCTAGCCTCTACCACTCAAACTATTCGAACCACCTATTAGCATCTTCATGTGCTGGTTGGACTTGTACTCGATTTATGTGTCGGATTATGGATTCACTTGTATTTGGTGGACGAAAAAATACTTGAGTAGATATGTAAACATTCCTATTATTCGAACCACCTCTCTGTGAACGATATTCGAATACTAGCCATCCCTCACCTGATCAGTGTGCGATGTGTCGGATTTATCCCTTAGCCATTTGCATGTCTATCTCAGTATTTTAAAATACACTTGGAGTATTGATTAGAATCATCATTAGAAACATCACATGGATCATTATTAGTACCACCTTATTCGAACTACCCTACTAGAACATTGATTGGAATCACATTCGACTCATATTGTATTAGACTCACATTGGGATTATACTCGACTTACATTGTACTGTTTGGACTTATATCATGTTACTCTAGTTCAGCTAGATTTTATTTATAGTCTTTATTGCCATGATCTCTTGATTCGTTACATTACTTCTCTTATACTTTAACTGTTGCTCTACATCATCACCTGTATAAAACTTCCATATTCATTAATATAACTGTCTATAACTGCTTTATAGTCTTTGCATTTACTTGGAATTTCTAGATTAGTTGTGCTCGTTCCAATCCTGACTGGATACATTGACAAAATATTACAGATGTTTGTCCTGAGGACACTTGCCCTACATGCTATGGATCCGGAGACGGTATAGCTACATTTAGCCCCGACTCTCAGGAGTGATCGGGAGACTAGTTTAGTAGACTTGTTTTAGATTCATATTTAGAACTTGAATTGTAATAACTTGAGATATTTGACTTTGTTTTGAGATTGTTTGAGATATCATTATTTAGTAGTTTTATTTTGTTGTTGTTGTATAGTCTTCTTAGTTATAGACTTATGTGTTATCTTATCGTGTTTAGACTGTGATTGAGTTTCATTATATCTATACTTGTCCTCCATTCGGAGTTAAGATTTTGTCAAGTACATTATATAATTACGTGAGTTGTTGTTTAGATAGTGACCTAGAACAACGTTCTATCGTCGGTTCTACAGTGTAGGCTGGGCACTATTACGCACTTGTACCCTTACACTGGGTGCAGGTCGTGACACTAAGCGAGTGAGGAGACTGAAGGACTTCGAAGAGGATTTCGTCACCTGTCATATAGAAGCATATTTACTTACCTATGATGAGATAATGAAGACCAGAGACGCTGTTGTCTGGAAGGAGGCTATTAATGTTGAGTATGACTCGATAACCTCCAACAACACGTGGGTGCTGGTCGATCTACCTGAAGGAGCAAAACATATCAGAAGTAAATGAATCTTCAAGAAGAAGATAAATATCGATGTAACTATTGGTAAGTTCAAAGCAAGGCTGGTAGCCAAAGGGTTTTCTCAGAAGCAGGGGATCGATTATTTTGACGCATATGCTCCAGTAGCACGGATAACGACCATCAGGATATTGATTGCTCTGAGTGCAATTCACAACCTAGTTATTCATCAGATGGATGCAAAAATAGCGATCCTGAATGGTGAGTTGACCTAAGAGATTTATATACAACAACTAGAAGGATTTATCATCAAGGGACTTGAAGACATGCAAGTTGGTAAATTCGTTATATGGTCTGAAGCAAGCTCCAAAGATATGGCATGAGAAGTTTAACAAAGTCATAAGATCAAACGGCTATCGGATCAGCAAGATGGACAAGTGTGTGTACACAAAGTTCACTGACGGGAGTGGAGCTTTTATTTGTCTATACGTGGATGACATGCTGATCTTGGGTACAGATCTAGCAAGTATCACTGAGATAAAGAAATTCCTCTCGTCTAAGTTCAACAGAAAAGACATAGGGAAAGTCATTGTTATCCTAGGGATAAAGATCATTCGGACGAAACTGGAGTGGCATTATCACAGTCTCATTATATTGAGAAGATGCTCACACGCTATGGGTATCAGAATCTTCTAGGGATCGATACGTTGTATAGGTGTGACAAGAAGCTGAAGCTAAATCCAAGAAAAAGTGTCAAACAATTGGAGTATTCAAGCGTCATCGAAAGTTTGATGTATGCGACTACTACCACAAGGCCTAACTTAGCTTTGCCATGGAGAAGCTGAGTCAGTTTACGAGCAATCCAGGTGTGGAGCACTGGAAAGCTGTGACGAGAGTAATGAGATATCTCAAGAGGACTCAGAAGTATGTACTATACTACTACGTACGGAGATCCCACAGTAGTGTAAGGCTTCACTGATGCAAGCTGGTGCTCAGAAGTAGAGAGTAAAAGGTCCACATGAGGGTATATTTTCTCCTTGGATGGAGTTGCTATATCATGAAAGTCGAAGAAGCAGACTATGCTTTCACACTCTTCTATGGAATCTGAGTTCTATGCACCGACAACAGCAGAAAAAGAAGCAAAATGGCTTCGGAAGCTCATGTATGATCTTTTAATGGTTAATGTGCAAATTCCAGCGTACCGATATACTACGACAACCAGGCGACTGCAGCGGGAGCATCGAATGACCTCTTCAATGGCAAGAAGAGGATTGTGCTTCTGAGGCACAGGGCGATAAATGATCTTATCAAAAGTGGAGTCATTACTGTAGTTGATGTTCGAAGCCAGAAGAATCCAGATCCGTTCACCAAAGGTCTCAAGCGACAGCTGGTCGAAGACAACAAGTAAAATGGGCTTGAAGATATTCTGATAATGTGTCTTTGTAATTTTACCATAAAGTTTTACGCTATTAGTTCAAAGAAAAATCTACTAGGCATCTAACTTTTGGTTCAAAGGAGGACCGTTAACTGGAAGAATATTAGGAGCAGTGGGTAGTCCTTTATGACATTGAGGGATTATGGACCTAGAACCACCATTGTCTATTGGTTGTTATTTGTATAGAACAAAGTCATGTGGAAGGATGGCTTGGAAGCTTTAATGAGTTCTCGGGCCTTTGGAATGTCCGACGTGCTTTACAGGAAACACGGGTAGCACAGAACTACAAAAGAGCATAGTACTCCATGCTATAGTAGGGTGATACCACATAAGGTACCTCGTGAGGGTAAAACCTCGACTTCGGGGTCACAACAATATAGCACTGTACATAAGAAAGTAGGCCTAATACTATAAAATAAGGAGTGGTAGACATCACTACATGAGGTTGGGCCTTATTTTACAGTGGTGTGACACCATATGAGTTACCTGGAAAGGTTAAATCCTTGGCTTCATAAGCCATGTCACTGTGGCATAACACTGTAAGGAAGCAAAATATTTCATGCTGGGTAGTTTGGCACTATAAAGAGGCCGGGCCTCATGCTACAGTGGTATGACCCCACATGAGGTATAGCCTCGGCTTTGGGCTATGCCATAGTAGTGTAGTACGACAAGGAAGCGAAAGGCTTTATACTAATACTCTTTAAAAGAACTCACCTAGAATGAATGGCTAGAGATATAGGCCATCTCTTAAGGGAAACCTTGTAGACATCTAATATACATACATCGAAATTAAGCAGGCACATGGCCTTTAATGTGCAGCCAGAAGCACATTTGATGTCATTATGTGAAGGAGGAGAATTGTAGTTATGGTGCAGAATTCAAGGGTCGGTCCATTCTTATATCATGCTATTATTCATACGGAAAGATTTAAGTCATAGCGACATCTATCCTATTGTATGATGGGCACTAACTGTGGAGAACACTCATCCCATATATTAAGATATGTGGGGGTGTTTTTGCCTTTAGAACTAGAAAGATAGTCCCATATTACTCACACCAAAAAGTGAGTATCTCTATATATAGCTTTGCTTGTGTTGACACTACAAAAATATAGAAAAATACCGACTGACTGTAGCGACCGAATAAGACTCAGTCGCTAGTTTTTCCTTCTGGCCCAGTAAATTTTAACCTACCTATCCATTATCTCCAAAAATTTCTGCCCAAATTGCTTCCTCTCGTGCCCAATTTTTTTTTCTCTACTCATTCTCCAAAATCCTTAGATTGAAAGGAAAGCCACCCAAATATTTTCCACAAGCCTCGACCATGTGGACTCCATTGTGGTGGCAAGGCATGGGCTTTGAGTCGACATGGAACGGCAGAGGAATCTAGACATTAGTACACGCGTAGTGCAGGGGTCAGGCGTCTCCGGTTGGGGCGGAGCTCGTAGGGGGTTGCGGCGGCCACTCGGTCTGACTTCACGACGGCAGATATGGGCTTCAAGTGGAGGAGTCAGCTGAAGAGGAGACTCTACAAATTATGGTTGATACTTATGCTCTTCTTCTTGTTGATTCTTTATTTTTGTTGTTGCTCTGGTTGTTGTTGCTCTTGTCCTAGTTGTTGTTGTTGGTTTTGTTGTCGTATTGTTGAGAACCAGTAAAGAGAGGGATGTGAAGAAGAAGCGTTAAAAGAAGGGGGACTTCACAAATGAGAACAATGCCACCACCGAGTCCAACATTGAGGCTCTCTACAAGGAGGGGTGAATGTCTTGAAACAAATCTTGATGTAGATTCCTAGTGTATTGTGATTTTCGATAGTTTATTTGGGCTTTTTATATGGGCACATCACTTTGTTATCAAGGCTAGCCCATTTTTATTTTTGGTTTATTTACAAGTTTACCATTGTAAATTGTTATCAAGGCTATCCCACTTTGTAGTATAAGAGTGAGAAAGAAATTTTTTTCCTTTTTTCTTCTTCTTCCCCAAAGTGCCATTCCCACTTTTCCAAGAACCAAGAACCAAGAACCCTAGAATGTTCTTCTTGTCCCCCACTCAATCTTCTTGTCTTCAAATGTAGAATATTTATCAACAAATATTCCTAGTACTCGGTATGATTTTGACTACTAGATTGCACTATTTGATTTAAACTTTGTTCATACCTAATTATTGAAGGTTTTATCATAATGTAGGAAATATGGAAGAAATAGGAACGTCAAATGTAGCAATCGATCAGTCTGGTCCTTCCGAAGAACACAATATTCTTTCCGAAGAAGTCTCGGTAGGTCCCCGACCTACTTACATGGAACCAATTCGTAGTCGACATTTGGACTGCCATACATTCAGGCAATCCCATGTATATGGTGGACTGCCATAGAGTGAGACAGTCCAGAAGTTAGTCTTCTATTACACTGGACTGCCATACTTTCTGGCAGTCCATAAAGTAGTATGGACTGCCAGAAAGTGTCGCATTCCAGTTGAATAGGGTATGAACAAATGGACTGCCACACTTCCTGGCAGTCCATAAATTAGTATGGACTGCCAGAAAGTATGGCAGTCTAGTTGAATAGGGTATGAACACATGGACTGCCACACTTTTTGGCAGTCCATAATGTAGTTTGGACTGCCAGAAAGTGTCGCATCCAGTTGAATAGGGTATGAACACATGGACTGCCACACTTCTTGGCCGTCGATGAAGTAGTATGGACTGCCAGATAGTGTGGCAGTCCAAGTGTTCATACCCTATTCAACTGGACTGCCACACTTTTTGACAGTCCATCAACCCCTTAGGACTGTCAGAATTTCTGGCAGTCTAGTTTAACTGCAATGTGAGTCCTGAATTGGATATTGTCTTTGTACTTGTCGTTGATTTCGTTATTAAAAAATTTGAAAATTTATTGTAGGGCACCCCATCTCCTATGTGCATTGATTTGAGGACTATATTCTCGACGGATATGGTTTTTGAATCTTACGACGAAGTATTAGAATGGTGCAGAGAAGTTGGAAGACGATCGAACACAATCCTTGTCATTTCAAGGTCGTTACGGCACCGACCGAATCGAAAAATTGTAGATCTTGGTTGTGAAAGAGGTGGACAGTATAGGGAACATCGTAAAAAAGATGAACTTCTTGTAATAAAAACTCAAAAGAAAGAGACAGGGACAAGGAAATGTGGTTGTCCATTCAAGTTAGTGTTGGGGTACAAAAATGACGAGAAGTGGACAGTTGTGGTGAGGAATGGGATCCACAATCATCTGTGTTGGACACGCTTGTTGGTCATCCCTACGCTGGAAGATTGAACGACGATGAGAAAAAGTTAGTTAAAGAATTTTCAACTTCCGGAGTTGGTCTTAAAGAAATTTATTCCGTGCTGCGTGAGAAGAATGATAAGAACAAGTCCAGTTTGAGGACAATATACAATGCACTAGCTAGGTCGAGAACAAATACTCTAAAAGGAAGAATGGCGATGCAGCAAGTGTTGAAGGTACTTGGCAAAAATCATTACGTGGAATACCATAGAAGACTTCCGCAGAGCAATGAAGTCATTTCTATGTTTTGGTCCCATACGGATTGCACACAATTGGCACGGTCCTTCGCCGATGTCTTGGTTGTTGATTGCACGTACAAGACTAATAAATTCAAGATGCCTCTTTTTCACATTGTCGGCTTCACTTCTACCTGTAAAATATTTTCAGTTGCCTTTTGTTTCATGAAGAACGAAATAGTAGAGGACTATACATGGGCTTTGGAAAAGTTGAAGTCACTTTACACTGGACAAAGAGAGCCGTCTGTTTTTGTCACCGACCGGAAATATGCATTGATGAATGCTATTGATATCGTATTTCCTCATGCTCGTAGATTATTATGCACTTGGCATGTAAATCGAAATATTCAAGCACAATGCAAGATAAAGTTCGAGAAAGTAGATGGCAAAGTCGACATGGAACGCTTCGAAGAATTCTACAAAGATTGGACCCTTGTATGGCGAGCAAGTACCAAGGAAACTTTCGATGCAGCATGGTACATCTTCAAAGAGCAATGGGAAAAGAGCAACCTGGCATGTATATCTTATATCAAAGACACATGGCTTGATCCACATAAAGAAAATTTTGTCTTGGCATGGACGAATACGGTGAAACATTATGGCACAACCACTACCAACCGTGCCGAAGGATCACATCCAAGACTGAAAAGACATCTTCGTTCATCGGTCAGGGGTTTTGTGTCAGTTTGGGAAGCAATCAATCAAATGACCAATTCGACCGTGAACGATATAAAGGTTTCATTTGAGATGAGCATCAATATTGTGATGCACCAACATAAGAAAGAACATCTCTTGTCTGATTTAATCCATGTAGTGTCCCACTCTGTATTGAATTTACTACTTCATGAGACTGGTCATGCGAATTTAGTCGGGTTGGATACCGAAGTATGTGGTTGTACATATCATACTTGTCTCGGCCTCCCTTGTGCATACGAGATCAACGAATATCGACGTCAATGTAGACCTATTCCAGTAGTGGTTGTTGATCAACGTTGGCGACAACTGTCGATCATGCCTATAGTGGATATTTATGATGATTTTTTTCCATGCCTCAGATGAAACGTTTTCATGCAAGATGGTGTGCCGCACTAGAACCTGAGAGAAGGTCTATTGAGCTCAAAATCCAAGAAATTGCCAATCCGGCAAGTAGTCATATACAGGAGCCATCTATTGTCATTGCTCCGAAGGGTAGACCGCCAAAAAGAACACATAAGAAGAAGCTCCAGGATACTAAGAGAGAACCCTCACTATTTGAGCATATTGAATGAAGCGTGGAACGTATAGTCAAGCCGAAGAGGATGAACAAGCTTCCTACTCACAGAAAGATGCAGAAAAATAGTGTTGTTACAGCGCTTGATGTGTACATTGGTACTTTTTTGCCCGCTATACGGGAATATATTTGGTCTATAGATGATGTGCCGAAAGACGACCATTGTGGATTTCTTGTGCTTGCACGACATCTAGGCTACCCCCCAAAGACGGATGGAGACAAGTCAGAGCAGAGCTATATTCTGAGTTGGTGTCTCGTCTTCCACTGTACTGCAAAATACTTGGCCAAGAAGATGTTGGAGAATTGTTGACTAGCATTCCGTGCGATACCCAGACAACTGGACCAGAACATTACTTGGATGTACCATCTGCTGCATATTTATTCGCTAACAAGTACAAGCTACTAATTATCGTTCTTTCCCAGAACATCAACAATGCATTCTTTCCAATGTGTGCTCCTCTCGCAGAATACAGTATTTCTAACCTACATACCATTGGACTCGACAAAAATAACTTCGTTATCCTACGGTTGATCGGTCACTCTCCTATTCCTCCCCCTGCGTCAGTTTGGTATAAACATGCTCCGAAAGAATCGATCTCCTGGGTAGCACCATACACCGATGCTATCAATTCTTACAAGAAGATCACGAATTACGTGGAACCTATACCAAGGCCGGAGGGACACTACGATGTATTAATTAACTGATGTATAGAAGAATATTGCAATATATCATATTTTGTATAGAAGATCGTTGCAATATATCACATTTTGTAGTAGTTTGTATCATTTTGCATAGAAGAATGTAACAAGTATAGACGATGATCATTTTGTATATGAATGTTGCAATATGGATGAGTATCATGATGTATATGAATGTTGTAATATGGATGAGTATCATGATGTTTATGAATGTTGCAATATGGATGAGTATCATGATGTATATGAATGTTACAGTATGGATGAGTATCATTTTGAATCATTTTCCTATCAGGTATTGAAGAATGTAACAAGTATTCATGAGTATCATTTTGGATCGTTACTATCATTATTTACCAAATGTTGCAATATGGACTGTCCAGGAAACTGGGTAGTCCATCTCACAACAAGTAATGAGATGGACTGCCCAGCTTACTGGCAGTCCACATTTACATGTGGACTGCCAGGAAACTGGGCAGTCCAACTCAATACTTGCTGTGAGTTGGACTGCCCAAAACTTGGGCAGTCCATATGAGTATATGGACTGCCAGACAACTGGGCAGTCCATGTCAATACTTGTTGTGTGTTGGACTGCCCAGTTTCCTGGACAGTCCAACACACAACAAGTTCTTACTTGGACTGCCCAGGTTCCTGGCAGTCCATATTTACATATGGACTGCCAGGAAACTGGGCGGTCCATTTCAGTTCTTGCTGTGAGTTGGACTGCCCAGGAAACTGGCAGTCCATATTAACATGTGGACTGCCCAATTCCTGAGCAGTCCATCTCACAGCAAGTAATGAGATGGACTGTCCAGTTTCCTGGCAGTCCAAATGTAAATGTGGACTGCCAGGAAGCTGGGCAGTCCACATGTAAATGTGGACTGCCAGGAAGCTGGGCAGTCCATCTTATTACTTGCTATGAGATGGACTGCCCAGGAATTGGGCAGTCCACATGTTAATGCTTGCAATATTCAGTCAATGGATAAAACTTTTCTCTATACTTGCAACATCTCAATACTTGTAACATCTCAATACTGGCAACAAAATGATTCAGCTACTCATAAATACTAGTCATATACACATAGTCCCAAGAGTATTCAGCTATGCTTGCAACATCTCTATACTTGCAACATCTCAATACTTGCAACATCTCACATAGTCACAAGAGTCACAGAGTAGCATAGTCTACTAGTCACATAGTCACAGAGTATTCAGCTACTCCTAAATACTAGTCACATACACATAGTCACGGAGTATTCAGATACGCATAGTCATACTTTTCACATAGTCCCATAGTCACAAAGTCAGTAAAGAGTCACAAAGTCGCATACACATAGTCACAAAGTCATGAATAATACTAGTCACATAGTCATTCTTGGTCATGACGCCTCTTCGTGCGTCACTCCTCTTCGAAAAATGGATAATCATCTGTGATGTTTTGCATCTGCAGGCCAACATATTTGTAATTCTCGCCCTTGCATCTGATCAAACTTTTCCCTAACTTCTTAACTTTTGAAGCCTGCATGCACGAGTATTTTGCCAAATTTTGCAATCCGGTGGGGGTGATTTTGGCCTTCACACCCTCTTTCAACTTGTCAAATTTCTACGTACTGCACATCTTCGCATAGTTTATTACCCTCAAAAGGCACGAGCTTTTCTGCAAGTAAAAAATTTACCAAAAAAACTTCCGATATTAAGTACAAGTTTTTTTTTGAATAGTTATTCTATATATTTAAGGTAAACAACTAACCGGATCCTTCCAGATCTGATAAGAAATGTGGTTCTCGATTGTCGTCAATATCGAGCAACCAATTGGGCCAGTATCTTTTATTTTCTCGACTGCAGGAGCAGGATCGGATGGACCGAATCCATCGTCAGCTCTCTTTCGAGCAACAGGTACATCATCATCAGAAGATGAATCATCACGACGATTCACCGGCTTCTTCAAACGACTTGCAACATGTTTCGTTCCACGGGTCCTTATCTGTGAGACTGGTTCTGGTTCTCTGATTGTTAGCGCTTTATCAAAAACTCTACCAGCTGTACGCGCCTTACGATCTGATGCTGTCGGACGTTTTTTTTAGGCCCGGCCTCAACATCCTCCTCCTTTCTCTTTTTCTCATGACTATTATTTAATCTTAATTAGATATTAAAATGTGACGAGCATGTTTTGCTTTGGACTGCCCAACTCTCTGGCAGTCCAGACTGAAAGTTGGACTGCCAGAAGAATGGGCAGTCCAAGTCACGGCAGGTATAACTTTGGACTGCCCATACTTTTGGCAGTCCAACATAGAAACTGGACTGCCAGAAGAATGGGTAGTCCAAAGTTACACATGCTGTGACTTGGACTGTCCATTCTTCTGGCAGTCCAACTTTCAGTCTGGACTGCCAGAGAGTTGGGCAGTCCAAGTCATAGCCTGTGTAACTGCGGACTGCCGAATCTTCTGGCAGTCCACGTTAAGGATTGGACTGCTAGAATAACGGACAGTCCACGTCGACACAGACATTCTCCTACGTTCATGACTGCTATTTTGATTTAAAAGACCCATCAAAATACTTGCAATTAAAACAACGAATGAAACATAAAGCGGAGGAGGGCGGACGAGATTAATTCTAGGGTTTCGGATAGAATTTTTTTAAAAAACAATGGGTACCTTGTTTGCGAGGAAGTTTTCGGTGCCATTGTTCTTGTTCAGGAAAGAGGAGGAGGGCGGACGAGAAGTCGACGACCTTGCTTCGACTGAGTCGGAGGAGATGGAGTGGAAGAGAGAGACGAGTGAGGAGGGTGAAATTTTTGAAAGAGAGAGGAGTTCAGATGGAAGAGAGAGAAGTTGAGAAGTTGAGATGGGTTTGGGGGGAGGAGGGAAATTTGGGACAACCCCAATCAAAATATTGGGCTAGCCTTTTTCAAAACAAAAAAATTTGGGCTAGCCACAATCCGGGCTAGCCTTGATAACATATGGCTGTGCCCATATAAAAAGCCTTTATTTACGAGAACTGTAACTTGGAAGAATTAATAATCCTGAAATTGGAAGAGTTGGAAATTTTTTAATTTATTGGCAAATAAATATCCAGTAAACTTATTTGTTTTCTGGTAATTTATTTTTATTTGCTTGTCTCATAAAAGTTAACCCAAATGTTGCAGCTGATTGGGAGTACCTTTTTGTTGCAGCTAGTATAGATATATCTTTTATGTTAACCCAAATGTTGGACTTGAATCCAAGTAGTTACTGTCAGACATCTTAAACTTAATATTGGATGTGCATACTGATGCTCCTCATCCATTCTACATGTGCGTCTATTTCTAAAGCAGGAAGTCGATTTATTGAGTTGCTTGAATTTGATGAGATGACATTTGACATTTTCTATTGTATATCATTTCAGATGCTGGATTCAAAGGATTTAAAATGTGTATGCTTCGTATATAGAATTTAATGTAAATATAACTTGATAATGTTCTTTCCATTGGTATAGTATATGCTTTTCCACTTTCTTTTGCAGGTAGCCTACAGTCTACTAGAACATAGTTAGAGCATGAGCTTGGATTAAAAGATGCTCACATAATAGAGGACTTACCAGCACATAGCATGTTGAACAGGTATTATTGATCTCAGAGAAGTTTTCTTTTAAAAAATCCATCTGTTATATATACTCCTTGGGGATTTCCTAGTGGTTATTCAACTATAGATTAATTTGTTTCTATCAAAACTTTAAAAAGATAAATAAAGGTAACATAAAAGCTATACTATTACCAATTTAATGATCTTTCTGTCGAATTTATGGAAGAACCCTCTATAAGTTTGATGGTGGGTGTTATAATGAGTGAATAACAGAGCTCATATGTTCATATGTGCATAATCTTACATCCATTCATCAAATCAGTATAATTCTATAATAGGCTCAAGTCTTTCATGGCTTAGTTGTTCACATGCTTTTGGCCAAATAAGCAAAGGATATAGTGAAGGTTATGATCCAAGTTCTCTTCTTTTATCAATTTTTGATTAACACAAAGCTTAAGTTCTTTTAATGGAATATATCCTACGAACGTTGTGATAGTTCTGTACCAAATACTCTCCCTCCCCTGTCCGACAATCATGCACTGCTTCACCATGGTTCTGTACTAAACATTCTCCTCTCCTGCAATCATGTACTACTTTGTCGTAGTTCTGTACTAAACACACTCCTCCAGTCCAGATGGTTTTGACAAGTTAGGAGGTTGGGAAGAGTGACACTACAAAAATATAAAGCAGTTGTCAAGCCCCAGAACCAGAACACTGGAGAGCGGGGGCAGACATAGCCAGCTACGTATAATGAAATGGAATCCATCTCACCATACGGTCACGGCTGTCTAGATATATGAGGGTTTAACTACAAGCCATCAGTCTCTTATGGTCAAGAACAAGCCTAGTGTCTCAATCACAAGCAAGCAAATAAATGTTACAAGATGTAAGATCACGAAATATACAATGGTAAGGCGTCCCAAACATTACATATTCAGCTGATCATGAAGCTAGTCGTTACAAAATATGAGGACTAGCAGGAGTTTTAGTCAATATATGATCAACCCTAGGATTTGCCAATCATGTTACAGCCCGTAGGCAGACAATAAATAAAGGTGCAATCGAGCTAAACACATACTCGTCGGCTAAATGCCTCAAAAAAATATTTTACAATAGAGTGGAAGAGTTAAAGTAAACCCACTCGTTGCCAGGATTTTGTCTAGTGGTCACCATCTGGCTGGAAAGTTGGTAGATCCTCTGGTGCTGCTCCGATATCTGGCCACACAAAACCAGCTGGGTCAGACCCCAGAAAGAGCAAGTGCCACAAAGGAGGCTTCACTTAGAAACTAAAACCAGCAAATCACAAGAATATAATTACATAATAAAAGACAGTAATTGAAAAAAAGCATGACAGGTGATATACGATGAGATAACCATGGGATTATTCAGATAACCAGGTTACAACCCGTAAACCAAACAAGGACCGGGGTTGTAACCCTTCGTCTGAACAGAACTTGGTTTCTCCCACCATTTATCGGAACGATAAAATAAGAAATCACGACATGTAACAATCTTGTACAGGATCAAGACAGGACTAGACTGATGAACTCCATCCAACATTTCACGGCCAAGCAATAAGTACGGCTTGATACTTTAATAAACTAGGGTTATCACAGGCCTAGTTACTAGCAAGATGCGGTAAGATTATTCTACAGCCACAAGCCCTGGAGACCATCCAGGTTATCCAGGTCGAATATTAGGGGTTGAATTCAAGTGGGTACATCGTCCGGGAAACGTATGTACCCTTAGGTGACTTAGAGGGTGCAACACATGACAGTGTGCTAGAAATGTGCCCTACTCGACGGCAGATTACAGATCCCAAGTGGGGCGCCTAGATAACGGGATTGCCTGTAGCTGGAGAAATCTCTTCATGACTACTGGATTATTCTAGTTATTAGCCTTAGTCAATTCAGTAGGTACCCCTGACCGTGGTACTCAGGGGTCCCCATCCTAGACATGATGCAAGACAAGACGGGTTCATTTGTGCAAGCACAATCGTCCACGATATCTAAGTTATTCAATCTTGTCATGTCAAGCTAGCCGTCGCAATAGCCTTCGAGATATATATATCATGTCAGGTTCACTGTCAAGAGCGCGCCACGTCGGTCCACTATCATGTCATGTCAATTATCAAAAGTGTACCACAATGGGTCACCGTCGTGTCAGGAAACATATTAAAATTTATGGCACAAGCATACAAGTGGTAATTAAATATTAGCAGGGGCAAGGACGTTGATTCATGCAGCTCAGGAAAATATTGGACCATATGCGGCTACAATTGGCAATGGCCATATGCGGCCAAAATATCTAAAGGCCATATGCGGTTCACTAACTAATGGCCATGCATTATTTAATGCATAGAATTTTTATATATGGCCATGCAAATGAATTAAATATTATCATTAAGCTAATATTACACAGGCCATGCAAAGCTATTACTAATACAAAGCTATAAAATATTATTCCATGCGGCCAATGTAAAATTTTGCATGCGGCCAGGAATTGAATCCATGCGGCCAAGGTGAAATTTTACATACGGCCAGGAATTTAATCCATACGGCCAACCTACTGTACATAAATCATGCAAGCAAAATATACATGCATGCTTGCATTAAATAATACATGCATTAATATAATGCATTAATATACATGCATAAGTACAAAATATATTTTGTACTCCCATGCGGCCAACTGTGCTGCAACTTTAATATATAAAAAAATGCTCCATGCGGTTAACTAGGAATGGCCAACAATAAGCTTGCTGCCAAGCAATGAATTGGCCAAGCATATAAATGACCAAGCAAGTAGCATGCATGCAGCCACAAGTGCACTTGGCCATGCGGCCAGACTTAAGTACATGCGGCCACAAGTGCACTGGCCATGCAAATTAATGTTTGAAATGCATGCGGCCAAATATTTGCAATACCCATGCGGCCACCTACTTAAACCATGCGGCCAACCACTTACTCCTAAGCATGTAAGAACATGCTGATGCATGCCTTGCATGAAAATCAATTACTAATGCATGTATGTTAATTACTAATGCATTCTTTAATGGCTAATGCATGCAAGCCTATATTAAATACATACAAGGCTAATAAATTATTTCTAATGCATGCAAGCCTACGTTAAATGCATGCAAGGCTTTACACTATGCAAGCAAATGCTAATATTCCAAGTAATATTGCTTGCATGCGGCTACAAGTATTCTATGCGGCTAAGTGCAAGTTGTATGCTAATGCTAATGCCATAATTAATTGGCCAACAAATGAGTTGGCCATATGCGGCTAAGTACTGTTTGCTAGTGCATGCAAATACCAAGCCTATATGCAGCTGAGCGCTGTAGTAGGGGAAAAGCATATGCGGCTCAGACAATTAACTAGTGGCCCATGCAAATAAACACTTGCATGAGGCCAGCTAATGCATGCAATTAAATATTCAATTAAATGACCATACGGCTGGAAGAAACACTTGTCGCATGAAATAGTCATGCGGTCAAGTACTGTTCTTCTTCTCCAATTTCCAAGAAGAAGAACACCATGAAGCCATGCTTCCAAGCTCCATAATTCTATCATCCAGAGTCCAAATCTGAACTACCATAGGTCAAAATGGGGCAGAATGAAATTCTCTACAACATGGAACCATCAACTAGCAGAAATATGCAAGTTTGATAGATCAAAATTCGTGGAAACCGAAAATACCACAAAATTAGATCTACAAGAAATTAACCACAGAAATAAAAAGTGCTAAGTACTAAAGTGGGTTAGAAACACATGAGGAAGACAGTGGAACAATAAAAATGGGGTTCCTCCATGAAGCAAGGTGCACTTGCCTAAGCTCTCCACTCTCTCAGGTTGGTGGAGAAGTAATGGTGAAGAAGAAGAAGTAATAGAAAAGAATTAATGAGAAGAGAAAGGAGTGGGAGTTAATAAATGGTGATGGTGGTGGTTGGTAGGTGGGTTGGTTCTCCAACAAAATTGAACCAAGCCAACAAGCCGAACCGAACCAAGATAAACCCATCAATGAAATGCCAAAATAAATCAAGCAGGGAGACATGCAATACAGATCAAAATATGTACACGTATACCGAGATACGTAATACGAATCACGGGTATTACAACAGTCATATTGCTTATGTTTACCTAGACCCAATAATTAGCTTGGAATCATCCTTTGAAGAACTAACCAGTGCCAATTCCTTTCTACTTTCAGGTGGAGAAAAAAATAGACCTCATCTATTTAAGGCTTTTTTTAGTTTTAAGTTTTTTAAATGCATCAATTCAAGGCTTGGAATACATTATATCAATTTAAGTTTTTTTTAAACACCAATTGCAGAATTTTTTCTTCAATTTAAGTCTAATATTGAGTTCTAAAGCTGCTGTTGTCATCCGCTGTGGTGTAAATTGCACTTTTTTACAATATTGTTACTCTTAAGTTTACTTTTCTTATGCTTGGTCTTGTGCCTAATGTTAGCTAACATGTTATGTGATGGTCGATGGAGCTCCTGAAAGCTTTAGAGAGAGTGGAAAAGCTTTAGAGAGTGGAATTAAGCAAGATAAATATTTGTCTTATTTGGAATCGTGTCTGGATGAATAATAAGGCTTGTTGTGTTAAGGTTATGGTGCTGGAAAATTTTGGAGAGCTTCCTTCTCTATTTGCTGGAATTGAGAATCCACCACAACAAGGATAGTGTTATTTTAGATTGCCAATGAGAGAAATATTGACTAAAATTATAAATGCCCCCCGGTTCATGGTCCTGATAATGGTTCCCATCGTCATGTAGTGCATGTTTCCTTTTGTAGAACTGTGTTCTCAGAAGATGGAAGCTCTCAAATTATGGAGGAAAAAATGAATATTTTTTTGTAATTTCCTTGTCTTGCTTCTCGAATACCTTACAGTTCCAAATTGATCAGAAGAGAAGTTGCTAGTCTTCAAATATATATGTGGGAACTTGGGACTTTTTTTGATGGCAATGGTGCTTATTTCTTGTTAGAGGATAACTACAAGATAGGTGCAAAGAAGAGTGAAATGCATATGTAGATTCCATAACCGCCTTTAACTATATAAATATAATATTTTCATTTTTGTTTCTGATTATTATAAATGTACTTGATTTTTTTGACTAATACTTGTGATATTTTGATGTTGTCACTGATACACTTATTTTTCTTATAAATGCACATATCTCATCGATGGCGAGCTGAGGTCATCGCCGTCTCTGATTGCTCATGATGGTACTATCAGTACTCCGATTGTTCCTTCTATTATTTTTGCTCCTTTTGTTACTCATGTTATTGCTCCTTTCGTTGCTCCTTCGGCTACTTCTCCATCTGTTGCTCCTCTGGCAGTTTATGGGCAATGTGCAAGCCACATTTGTTTTGATTTCGTATGCTTTTGTATCACCAGAGGCATTAGTTTTTACTTGTTGTATGGATGATGTATGGTCGATGGATGGACATGACTATAATATATAATTGTTAGTTTCTTTTTTTGTGTATGCTCAAAGATTCAAGAAAGGGTTGCCTCATGAGATTCGCCAAGCTGTCGTTACCAGTCGAGTCACTACCTATGAGAAGATCTTGAAGGTCACACAAGGAGTAGAGAAAGAATTGGAGCCCAAGCCAAAGAGAGATTGAGATGCGTACGGAGGAGGTAGCAGCCAATCGAGACCATCAAAACGTGCCAATGCCTCGGGAAAGACTTCACAGCAACAGTATCATCATCAGCAGAATCCTCAGCACCAACAACAGCAGTAAACCCAACCCAAAGCAACTTGTGACTTTTGTCGAAAAGAATGACACAAAAGGGACCACTGTAGGAAAATGCTAGGACTTTGCTTACATTGTGGATCATCTAACCATCAAATAAAGGATTGTCCCACAGCCTCTCCTCGACAAGCCCATAGAACAGATGAGCACCAACAGTTCGGAGGAATGCAATGTCAAGGGCAAGCTTTCGTAGCTGTGACTCGGCCTCAAGGAATAGGTAAATTAAATAGGTTTCCTTAAAATTCTTCCATAGTTATAGTTAATTTTTGTGTTAGTTAATTAGTAGTATGCTTGATTAGTTATCTTGAATTTCTTAATACTTTCCATGATATAGACTAGGAATTACTTAGATTGCCCGTTGAAGTTATTTATTATGCTATATTGATTTTTGAGGACAAAATTATTTTTAAGGGGATATATGTGGCATCTGCTCCCAGATTAAAAAATTAGGAATTTTTATTTTATTTTATTTGGTTACGATTAGGGGTCATGCCTAAGCTCATATGTGAGCTATGACCATACTAGGGTCATATGACCTATAGATAGCTTCTATGAAGGTTATTTATCCATTTTACATTTTTTTCATAATTTTTAGGAATTTTTAGATAATTAATTTATTAAGGTTTATATATTTTTATGACTTTCCAAATTTCACTATAGGGCCAATTGGGGCTATTTTGTGACCTAGTATTTTTATTTAGGTTCTAGAGTGTTAGAAATATTTTTTATATTTTTTTTAGAATTTTTCAGGAACTTTTAGGATTTTATTTGGATTTATTTGGCTTTAAAATAATTTTTAAATCATTTTTCTAAAAATAAATACCCAGTCAAATCCCAATCAGAGCTGCGGGCCCATCCGTCAGCCGGTTGGGCCAGCTGGACGGGCCCAGCTTTCAACAGCACAGGCCGCTGACTCGACAACCATCCTTATATGGGCTCGGCTCCCCTAAGCCGACTTCCCAAGCCGGGTCATGGTCTGACAGCTCAATTTTTTAGCAGGATCGACCGATCTTTGCCACGTGTCACCAGGAGCCGTTCCACTACTTATTTAGCCGACTTCTCCTATATATAGATATATTTACCGCAGTTTTTCGAAAACCTAATTACCCTTGGCCGATATTGAAAGAGAGGATTCCTTCGAGACTTCCAATTTCACGGAGCGATTGCGGACAGCTCCAACCTCGTTTTCGTGCACCATTTTTTTGGAAATAGTCTCGAGGTTAGATTTTAGAATATATATTTTATTTTTTCAGATTTTGTTTGTGAATTTTTAGAGAATTATTTGAGTGTCGCTTGTCCAAAACTTGATACATCGTACGGTTTTCGAGATTTTGGGAGATCTCGAACTCCGTTGTGAACCGTTTGAATTTTTGAAAATCTAACATGATGATCTTCGACATATAATTTTTCCAGAATGTTAAAGGTTTGTCTACTATTTTTATTATTATGTTGAACTTAGATTTGATCGATAAATCACCGATTTGGTCACGGTTAGCCATAATGGCGATAACTTTTGGCAAAAGCATGATTTTGTGGCACTATCAATTCCTATGCACTCGTGGTGCTGAAAGCTACCAAGATGATCTTTCAAAACCATGGGTTCATAATGTTTGACTAGTTAGTCAATGGCATATTTTGATTTGCGTGCCACGATTTCTAAAATTGGAAATATGACTTTTTATTGCCAAATTTCCTTATTTAAGTTATATTTTAGAATATTATTAGGTTAAATAAGATTTTTAAGTGATTTATTCTAGAATTAATTATTATTAGATATAAGTTAACCATTAGACACTTATTCCATAATTTTAGAATTAGAATACTAGAATTGACTTATGGTTTTTGTGCACGGTTCATGGCACGATGGTGCGATATGGGTTGATAGATTCTAGGTCGGCGTTCCTTTCATCCTCGACTTTTGATTACGGTTTGTCCAGGAAGTCATGCAAGTTTCACTATGTCATTATATTACCTTTATTTTGTACTATATATATATATATATATTTCTCGTCTTTTCACACTGTTACATCTTTATATTTCTTG
The DNA here is from genome assembly GCA_029216955.1 of Iris pallida. Taxonomy (NCBI): domain Eukaryota; kingdom Viridiplantae; phylum Streptophyta; class Magnoliopsida; order Asparagales; family Iridaceae; genus Iris; species Iris pallida. The sequence continues at coordinate 9,365,149 of JANAVB010025598.1, read as the reverse complement.
TTGTCACTATTCTTGATTGATCATGATTGCTTCCTTTATACGAGAGTTAGAGTCGCTAGAGTATATGTACATGTTCGTTACTTACTTCTATTTTATCGTGATCATTGTTTATCGTGTTGTTCATGTTTATCGTGTTGGACATGTACTTGTGAGTTAGTCAGATGGGAGAATACGACTAGTAGCCATGTTGTATCCCAGTATAGCCCAAAGTTTATTCGATCAGGGGACCGTCTTATAGAGTTTGTTCAGTCAATACACCTCATGTGTTGACTGTCCGATTCCTAACCCAACCACATGTTGAACGTTGATATTCTAACACACATTGGACACGTGTCTTTGCTTGTTGCTATATTGCTTAGAGATTCATCGCTTTTGAGTATACTTTCACAGAGTTAATATGCCATAGTTGATCTTTTCTTGTTATATCGTATCATGTTTACAGCTTATTTTTCTTTTACTGTTTATCCTCATGCTTGTATCTTATATTGTGTAGTGCAGTGTTATGGTGATCTTGCCCCAATCCTGATTGGATAACTATTTTTTAGCTTTAGACGACGACATCTATCTTGAGGCCCACGGTGGGTATGATGGCGACACTGGCGCTACTAACGTACCCGAGTCTAGCACTGATGTGAAATTGCATATTTTTTCTTATGCTTTTTCATTAGTTAGTGATCATAGTTTGGATTCTAGCTTATCTATTTTACTTTTCTGCTATCGGGTTTGTCCTCAAGACTATCTGAGTTGTAGTAGATTATTTGACAGTTTTCTTAGTTTATAATTGAGACTATTGGATATTATCTTGATGGTTTAGCTGTGGATGTTATGTGCATATTATTCTTGTTGTGGACCATGTTATCATAGACAGCGTACTACCGTCGATGTTGCGACGTAGGCTGGACTTGACTACGTACTCGTATTCCAAAAGTGGGAGTGGGTCGTGACAATGGATATGACTATAATATATAATTATTAGTTTCTTTGTTTGTGTACTTTATTTGTGTTATTGTTACTATTTTAGTCATCATTGTTTGCACCGTATTTAAGTGTGTTGTGGATTGGTTTATATTACTGTTAATCTATCATAGCTAATTTTTTTTAATAATTTAGCGAAGGATGAGCGACTAACCGACGAAAAACTGGCGGCTAAAGCCTGGAATATAATAAACAAGCGACTAACTTGCAAATAACTAGCGACTAATTTGCTACTAAATTATTCGTTGCCAATGAAGTATTAGAGATGCTATGAGTATCAGAGATACTATAAGTATCTGACATCATCGCTTGTTAGTCGATATTTAGTCGCTAATGTAGCAACATTTTTATTAGTCGCTACTTAGTCGCTAAAGGTTAGTCGCTATTTTCGCTAAAGGTTAGTCGCTATTTTCGTCGCTAGTTAGTCGGTAGACCGACGAACTAGCGACGAAATATAAACATCAACGTTGCATTCAACGACAAAATTTCCTTCTCAGTGGTGATATGCACATGGGGTGTGGTTTGGCACATGGTTGCCATTTGGGGATTTTTTTTATGTGGAAAAAGGATTAACTCCTCAATAAAGCATTTAAGCTTTTTGTCATGCTCATGAGATTATTCCCTTATGAGCTAAGCCCCGAAGGGGCTTAGCGAAACGGACTCGGACTCGAACTCAGACCCACGTTGAGGCTCGGACTCGGGCTCAAGGAGGCAAAGTGGTACTTTATTGGTGCACTTTACACTAAGCATGTTAGCATAGGCACATGGCACTTTAGGCGCTGTTGTTGCACTCGTCTTATGTGCGAGTCGTATGCACTAGGCGCATGGGCGGGGCCATATGCGGGTGCATGCGTTGGAGCTTACGTGGGCTATGCACTAGAGCATGCACAGGGGCTGCTGCGTGCATGTATGGCTACGCGCCTGCACACGCAGGTGCGTGGGCTGACAGTGTAAACCCCCTCGAATTTTTAAATTAATTATTTTGTTTTTATTAAGAATTTTATTTTTTATTAGAGATTTGAGAGATAGTTAGCAAGGTTATGATTTATATAAAATATTTTATTATAACAAATATCCTGTATATGACAGGTGAGATAGAAAATATTCACATAAATAATTATTAGTTTATTTAGATTTTTATTATTTTTCTTTTATTATTTTATTTGGAAATTTTATTTCTTAAATTATCTATAATTAACAAATATTTCTAGGTGATACATATAATGTAGCATATTGTACAAATATATGTATATATTTTTTTTTCTTTACAAATATATGTATATATATATATATATATATATATATATATATATATATATATATATATATATATATATATATATATATAAGAAAACCACCCCTTTTTATTCATGCATGGCACAAAATGCCGAAGCCTTTACAAGAAAGCGCAAAAAGTAAAAAATACTAAGGGAGGGGGAGCCTCCCCTAATAAAAAGATCAGGAGGACAAAATATCCCAGAAATCCTGCTGCCCATGATGGCAGATACGGGAGGTCTTGAGACTCTGGCGGATGGCCTCTCGTTTGAGCTGCGCGACGGAGAATTGGCACCCTTCGTATCTAGCTTTGTTGCGGTTCTTCCATATGACCCACGTGGTGGCGGCTGCAACGATCTGGTGGCAATGCGACACGTTGGCCCAGGTTGCCAGAAGATTGTTGAAGCTCCCACCAACCATTACTATGCTGCAACGTTGGGATATGGCCGTCCAGACGGTAGCCGAAGAATCGCCATTGCGGAGGATGTGGTCAATCATTTCAGGCTGTTTTTCGGCGCAGTAATGACAAGCTGATGCTAAGATGAAGCCGATGGTGGTGAGGATGTCGTCAGTGGGGAGATTCTTGCGGACCGATCTCCAAACCAGGAACGACCATTTCTTTGGTATACAAGGGTGCCAGAAAGGGGTCAAGATAGGTGCAGGTGGCCCAGATCTGCGAACGATCCTTCTAGCAGAGGCAACTGTGAATGCACCATTAGGGCTCTCCGACCACGAGAGTGTGTCGTCGTTCTTGCCTATCTTCAGGCCGAAGTTCCGGAGGGCGGTGGCGGCCTCATCTCCACTCCAATCTCGGACTCTGAGCCAATTCTAGTTGTCACCGTTGTTCCACAATTCTTTGATCTTGCTGGTTATCGGTGCAGCAGGTAGGCGAGGGATAAGGTTAGCTCCCATCCATCTTTGAAAGAATAGTGCTGAATCGCTTGCGCCCAGTAGAAAGCAAATCTTTAGTTCTGTGAGGGTACGACCGTGCAGAATGTGGCACCAAGCCGCGGATGATATGTTGTTGCTGATGGCACTAGCCGGGTGTATGTATTTAAAATATTTGGCCTTCATGAAGCGCGCCCAGAGGGTGCGACCGACGCGAAGCTTCCACCACAGTTTCTTGGAGAATGCGTCCACGATGTGATGTAGTCGGAAGAATCCCAGACAACCCTCATTAGTTTGCTTGGCCATGGAGTCCCAGCTGGCCCAATGGTATTTGTCTGCAGAATCATTATGTCCCTAAAGGAATTTGGCGAAGAGGTTCTCAATGGAGATGAGAACCTTCTTCGGATGGGAGCAAGCAGCGAGGGTGTATATTGTAGCGCCCCGCTTTCGATAGGCGACGGAACTTCATAATATGCTAGCGCCGAGTCAGATCGGCCGGGAACTTAGATGGCTATCTGATTCGATCGCTAAGCTTGGTAAACGTTAACGCTTTGCGGCATCGATTCAAATCGATTTGGACGGAAGTTACGAGAATCGATCCAACTAATGGAACGACTTCTGTTGGAATAAGTCCTAGATGCAGCGGGCTGCGTCTCGGCGAGTGAGCTCTCTATAAGAGTCCCTTCGACGGGACCGGACCACTGTATGGTTTTCTTGGAGCTTTGCCGCTGGGCTTGATTGAAGTGCTTTCGCGTCATTTTCATGGATGCAATTACAAATTTCGCTACAAGGGAAAAAGAAGGAAATCTAACAAAGTGTTGGTGCCATTGCAGGAGCTCGCGTAACTAAGGATTGACGTTGCGTAGCGCTTCGACGACCCGCACGAAGTAAAGTAATCGGTGGGTGATTCGGCCCCTTCTTTTCTACTCTGTCCCGCAAACTTATTCCTTGCTTCGAATTCATTCAAATTGAACGATGCCAAGGTAATTGCATGCCAATCCACTAAGTCCAAGAACTTGGGAAAACGTATCGATTTAGAGAAATTCACTCTGAAAATACAAGTCTATCACATAAACCAGAAAGTTTAAGGTTCTAGTAAAAAGATAGACTATTTTACGTGCTGCAAAATATTATGAAATATCGATCGCGGGTTATGATGCCTCGGACAATTTGGTGCCTACGGGACGCTAAATCGGAGTACGGCTTGGGGAAAATGAAATGTTGTATGAGTTGGGGGAAATGATAATGTCGTTCAATACTGTCCGCGCTATACAAAACTGATTGCATATATAAACTGTTCACGCATTGGCATGGTCATGGACAGCTTGTGCACAAGTTGATATTTTCCTCGAATCGATATCCGGGGCATCGGAATCGACTCGACCTAGGGGGAATGATTAATCGTGCTTCGGCACTGATGCATTTCGGACCGTCTGTCAGGCTTGCAACCTAGACTGAGCGGGCCGAAATGCCATTGAGATAGTCCCATGTGATGTGTAACATCAATGACCGCATATAAGATAGTAGCATGCTCACCTATTGTCTTATACAGGTGTAAATATTATCTCTGTTTTCATGCAGGGACGAGCACGGCCGTGGTAAGAAATATGATAAACTGCTATGTTTCACTGTATGCTTCATTTCTCAAATGGCTATCGAATATGAACTGAATTCATTTAGTTCTAATAGAAAGACAACTCTAAAGCATGCCTACCCTAACAATCAGAGTCAGTTTAGACGAGTGGGTTCGTCTCGTCCACTTAGCAAGTGTGCTAATCCCATTCCCCCAATTTCCCCAGGTGCGGCGGGCATTCCCAACTAAACTGCAGCTGGACTATGGAGAGGCGTTTTGAAGCTCTTCCTATGCAGAAGTATTTTGAAGCCAATTCAAGTCGACGGCTGTGTATAAAGGGACGAATGTATGGGACGACAAGCGTAGTTCAGGCAACTTGTCGAATGTATTTTCTTTCTGTTTTTCAATCAATGTAGCCGCAATGGCATCCAATATAATTACTACTTGCACTTCGTTGCAAGCTATGAATGAAATGCATTTCTATCTTCCTATACTGCGTCTTATATTCTGATGTGATTTGTTAAGTTTCGACTTGGCGTATTAATATCAAAATCAAAAGATAACCAATTGAGAACTTGTCATCTTGCCTTGCACGAGCGCAACTCCAGGCTTGTGCGGCATCACGCCTTAGCGAGGACGATCGAATCGGCAAAGTAACACCGGAGACGAACGGTTTGTCGACTCGGGGCGTGATAAATTGGTATCAGAGCTTAGTTATGTTTCCTCAGATTTTCAAAATATGTTTCATTGTTGGAATGTTCGTTGCGATGGCTTGATTGAATGCTTGTCGGCATGCTGCGTGAAATACAAGTTCCATACAGGTAAGCCCGTAGATATTTTTGAAAAATACTAACGGGTTTATACTGTTTGTAGGAATGACTAAGCGAGATAAGAAAATTGCCGCCCCAACCCAAACTGTAGATAGTACGTCGAGCACAAAAAGCACTGAGCCTAGCGAGACGACTATGGAGAAGATGCTACAGTTGATGGAACTGCAGCAGCAGCAGCTTCAAACACAATTCAAAGCCCAATTTGAGGCGCAACAAAAACAGATGAATGCCCTGACTCAGATAGTGAGCAGAATGGGGGCAATACCAAGACAACGGACGAAGAGACCGAAAAAAAGTAAGGTGATCAAGAAGAAGACGAGGAGGAAGAAGGCTCCCCGCAAATGATGAACTCTCCTTCCATGTTCAAAGTGAAGGAGTTTCGCAAAATGAACCCGCCAAAGTTCAACGGCCGAGCAGAGCCCGACGTGACAGTAGGATGGCTCACAGAGATGGAGGACTTGTTCGATCTCCTCTGCATCGAAGGGTCCCAGAGGGTGGCCTGTGCGGCACTGCAGTTACAACTAAGAGCAAATGACTGGTGGGCGGCAAAGAAACAAGAGATCTGTGAAACCGATTCCAACAAAAAGATTTCTTGGGAAATGTTCAAGACAGCCTTCCTTGAGCAGTACGTTCCACGCGCCATCCGTCGACAGAAAGGGGATGAGTTCATGATGTTGAGGCAGGGGAATATGAGTGTTGAAGATTATGATGCAAGCTTCTCGAAACTTGCAAAATTTTTCGGCGCCTTCCTGCCTAACAAAGAAGAATGGTACGAGCATTTTCAGCAAGGCCTCAACGAAGAACTGCGTAGGGACGTCATGAACCAACGATGTCGAACTTATCGTGAATCCTACGAAGCCGCACTTGATAGCGAGCGGATCTTTGGCCATATGTCGCAAAGGGTCGTGCCTGTCATTCGTAACAACTTCAACAAGCGTCCTAACGACGCCGGGGGATCGGGAATATCTAAACGTCCGAACACATTTGATAACCGGGGCAATGGCGGACCACATTGCAGTAGATGCGGTAGGCGTGGGCACCGAACCTCTGATTGCTTGACAAGAGCCTGCTTCAAGTGTGGCGAGGTAGGCCACATAGCAACGTATTGCCCGTAGAAAGTTCAAAATCAACATAACCTAGCGAGGAACGTCCCGAATCCGCATAAAGCGTCGATACTGCAAGGCGCGAATGCGGTGCCCGTCAACCATCAGAACCAACGCCACAGAGCTCAAGGCCGAGTTTATGCCTTAACTCGGGACGAGGCACTTGCGTCCGATACGGTTGTAATAGGTATATTACTCTACAAAGATATACCTGCTCGAGTATTATTCGATTCGGGTGCGACGCATAGCTTTATATCTGCTGATTTTGCGAAAGAAAATAAAATAACCATGCAATCACTATATATAAATATTAGCGTTAGCACTCCGTCGGGAGTCGATATTCCCGCAAACTTTATTTGTAGGGATGGCCACATTTGCATCGGAGAAAGATATCTATCCTTGGATGCCGTCGTACTAGACATCAAAGATTACGACGTAATCCTGGGCATGGATTGGTTGGGCGCTTGTCGTGCAACGATATAGTGCGCAGAGAAGAGAGTGGTGTTTCGTCTTCCTAGCGAGACAGAGTTCTCCTATTCATGCGGTACGGTCTCGAAGACGGCAATGATGGTGTCGGCAATCTCGGCGAGGCGTATGCTGTGTTCCGGCTGCACGGGATACTTGGCATCAGTCCAAGACACGTGGAAGGATAATACAAACACCTGTTGGCCCAATGATTATATTGTGTTTTTGAATATGGCTAATCAGTTAAGTTTAACATAATGATGTCACTAATACTCATATACTCACTATCATGTTGCTACTTAAACTTAGCATTGTCCTAATTGTCCTATATTATATTGCTATGCTTGTATCGTACTGCAACATATTTTGTTGGCCTAACATGCTATCATGTTGTTACTTAAACTTAGCAATGTCCTAATTGTCCTGTATTATATTGATATGCTTCTATCGTACTGCAACATATTTTGCTGGCCTAACATGTATTTGTAGACATGCAGTAAGCATGATCAAATAGGACATAGGCAATGAAGAATTAATGATGGAGCGAAGACGGCGTCATACAAAAAGATTTCTCCGAACCGCCTAGCGACCTATCCGGGGCCTCGCATCGGGGGTTCCGCTGCCCGGTCAGCGGACAGGGGTCGAGGGGGCAGCGCCCCCCGTCGGAGGTTCGGGGGCGAAGACCCCGAAAGGTATTCAGATTTTCAGATCTGTATATCTTTGGACGACTGCTGTCAGGGAAAAAGATGTCTTCATGGCTGCTCAAATATCAGAAGAAAGGCATCATCAAAGGACTCTTGGTTTTCCTGTTTGTTCCATGTCTGTAATCTTCAATTTATTGAGTCTAGGTAAATGTGTACGTTGAGTCGTACTGAGTCATCTCAACCCCTAGACATATCTCTCCAAGATCTACCATACAAACAGACCAATTCCTGAACCAAGCCCAAGCTTCACAAAGCCCAAAAGCCCAATGGACCAATTCTGTCTTCTGGAGACAGAGTTCGGGCCGAACTCTGCCTCCACACAGAGTTCGGGCCGAACTCTGTCCCCTGATTTCCAGCATCCTGATTTTTAGGGCCTGCTTGCTACCAGCTGTCCAACGGCCAAAAATTTGAATTATCCATACCGAATTCTGGCCGAATTCTGCTTGTCCCGAACCCTATAAATAGGCCTTGGTTTCTCTCATTTGAAACCATCCACTCTTCTATTCTTCTTCTCTTATATAGTCTATATAGTCAAGAGCTTTACTCTTCCAATCTACTAGCCACAAAACTTCCTAAGCCCCAAGGTGCTCAAGTGCGATTCAACTAGAAGTTTTTGTGCAAGAGTTGAAAAGAAAAGTCACTTGGACAATTCCAAGTCGCTTGGAAAATTCCAAGCAAATCGCCACTGCGATCCTCTGTAAGAAGTTGACGTGCTCTTCTGAAGAAAAGGCACGGGTTGTAAACTACTATTTCACAAATAGTGGATTTGAATCCTGAGCTAGAGTTCTCAGGCCTGGACTAGTCCTCCACGAGGGAAACCAGGTTAAAACTGCTGTGTCTGCGAATGCTCTTCTGATCTTTATTTACTTCCGCATTTATTTCTGATTTATCTTGATAGTTGTTTTTGTGGAGGTGATATAGAGTTAATTTTTTATTTGGTGATTATTGACACAAACTCTATTCACCCCCCTCTAGAGTTGCCTACACGTGTTTTCAACACCATGCAGACTGATGTTGTGGCAGATTTTCCCGACATTTTTCCTGACGAGATGCCAGGGATGTCGCCGGATCGAGAAATAGAATTCAGCATCGACACCTTTTCGGATACACGATCGATATCCAAGGCGCCTTACCGAATGGCTCCAGCAGAACTGAAGGAGCTGAAGGTGCAATTACAAGAGTTGCTAGACCGCGGATTTATTCGCCCTAGCATCTCTCTGTGGGGTGCTCCCGTATTGTTCGTGAAGAAGAAGGATGGGTCGATGCGGCTATGCATCGACTATCGTGAACTCAACAAGGCGACCGTGCGGAATAAGTATTCTTTGTCGTGAATCGACGACTTCTTTGACCAACTGCAAGGCGCGGTAATATTTTCAAAAATCGATCTTCGTTCAGGCTATCATCAATTGAAGATCAAGTCCGACGACATATCGAAGTCTGCCTTTCGCACTCGATATGGTCATTACGAATTCCTCGTCATGCCGTTCGGTTTGACGAATGCCCCAGCCGCGTTCATGGATCTGATGAACCGAGTCTTCCGACCTCAAATAGATAAATTTGTAGTCGTATTCATCGACGATATCCTTGTCTACTCAAAGAATCGTGAAGAACATGCGGAACATTTGAAGACGGTACTGCAGATTCTGTGTGAAAATAAATTGTACGCCAAGCAGAGTAAGTGCGAGTTCTGGATGAGTAGCGTGACATTCCTCGGGCATGTAATCTCTGTCGAAGGTGTCGCGGTGGACCCAAAGAAGATTGATGCGGTGGTGGATTGGAAACGACCTGCCTCGGCTAGCAACATTCGGAGTTTCCTTGGCTTAGCAGGCTACTACCGTCGATTCGTACGAAGCTTTTCAAAACTAGCGTCGCCTCTGACTCGCCTCACCCAGAAGGGAGTAGTATTTGAATGGAGCGACGACTGTGAATCCAGCTTCCAAGAGTTGAAGCAACGGCTCGTCTCAGCTCCAATCCTTGTACTTTCAGACGGTCCAGAAGGCTTTCAGATATTCAGCGACGCGTCGGGAACTGGCCTCGGGTGCGTACTCATGCAGAGAGACAAAGTCATCTCTTACGCTTCACGGCAGTTGAAGCAGCACGAGAAAAACTACCCGACGCACGACCTAGAATTGGCGGCGATCGACTTTGCATTGAAGTTATGGCGGCACTACCTCTATAGTGTGGCATGCAGAATCTACACAGATCACAAAAGCCTGAAGTACTTATTTACACAACGGGAGCTCAACCTATGACAGCGACGTTGTCTCGAACTCATAAAAGATTACCAGCTAACAATCGAGTATACACCGGGCAAGGGAAACGTAGTGGCCGATGCACTCAGCAGAATGTTTATGGGAACACTGGCCATAAACAAGGAGATAAAGCGAGACTTTGAAGCGATGGGTATCGAACTCAAAATTGAGTATCGACACCTGCACCTAGCTCAACTGATGTTAGGATCGAGCCTGCTTAGCAAGATAAAGACCGCACAGGGGGACGACTCATTCCTGAAGAAAATGTGCGAGCTGATTTCAACGGGAAGGGCGACTGACTTTGCGAAAGACGGAGACGGGACGATGCGACTAAAGGGAAGGCTCTGTATTCCTGAAAGTGCCAAACTCAGAAAAGAAATTCTGACGGAGACGCACTATGCGAAGTACTCGTTACATCCTGGAAGCACCAAGATGTACAAGGACTTGTGCACAAACTTTTGGTGGCACGGCATGATGAAAGACGTGGCTACGTTCGTATCGCAATACATGGCGTGTCAGCAGGTGAAGGCGGAACACCAACGGCCAGGCGGCGAGCTGCAGAACATCCCCATTCCCGAGTAGAAGTGGGACGATATCTCGATGGATTTCATTATGGGATTTTCGAAGACGCCGCGGGGGAATAACGCAATTTGGGTCATTGTTGATAGATTGACCAAGTCGGCTCACTTCATCGCAATTAAAGTAGGATGGAGCGTCGATCGGTTAGCACAAATCTACGTCGATGAGATTGTTCGACTGCACGGGGTACCGGCCTCTATAATTTCGGACAGAGACGGGCGATTCCTATCGCATTTCTGGACGAGCCTCCAAGCGACGATGGGGACCAAACTTAACTTTAGTTCGGCGTACCATCCCCAAACAGACGGTCAGACAGAGAGGGTCAATCAGATCTTAGAAGATATGTTGCGTCTGTGTGCGATCGACCTAAAGACTAGTTAGGATATACATTTGCCGCTTACGGAGTTTGCGTATAACAATAGTTATCAGTCGAGCATTCAGATGGCTCCATTCGAAGCGCTCTACGGGAGGAAGTGCCGTTCGCCGATATGCTGGGATGAAGTCGAAGAGCGACAAGTGCTTGGACCGAAACTAGTGGAGCAGGCCGTCGAAAAGGTCCGCTTGATTCGAGATAGACTCCGCATCGCGCAAAGTCGACAAAAGAGCTACGCAGATCTTCGTCGACGTCCTCTAGAGTTCTTGGCCGGGGACCATGTGTTTCTGAAAGTAACGCCCATGCGCGGTGTGATGCGGTTCGACGTTAAAGGCAAGTTGAGCCCGAGATTTGTAGGCCCCTTCGAAATCATTGAGCGAGTTACGACGGTTGCTTATCGGATCGCACTACCTCCTGCCTTAGCTGATGTGCCCGATGTTTTCTACGTTTCACAACTTCGAAAATACGTGCACGATCCAAGTCATGTGGTTAGCTTCGATCAGTTGGAGCTACGTACTGACTTATCTTACTCGGAGGAGCCTATTCAAATTTTGGACCGCAAGGAGAAGGTGCTGCAAAATCGGTCGATGTCCTTGGTCCGCGTGCTTTGGCGGAACCATTCAGTCGAGGAGTCAACGTGGGAGATGGAGGCGGAGATGAAAGAGAAGTACCCCGCGTTGTTTGTCTAAATTAAGGTCAGACCCTTGTTCTTAAGTTTCGGGACGAAACTTTTTCTTAGTGGTATATTATGTAGCACCCCGCTTTCGATAGGCGACGGAACTTCATAATATGCTAGCGCCGAGTCAGATCGGCCGGGAACTTAGATGGCCATCTGACTCGATCGCTAAGCTTGGTAAACGTTAACGCTTTGCGGCATCGATTCAAATCGATTTGGACGGAAGTTACAAGAATCGATCCAACTAATGGAACGACTTCTGTTGGAATAAGTCCTAGATGCAGCGGGCTGCGTCTCGGCGAGTGAGCTCTCTATAAGAGTCCCTTCGACGGGACCGGACCGCTGTATGGTTTTCTTGGAGCTTTGCCGCTGGGCTTGATTGAAGTGCTTTCGCGTCATTTTTATGGATACAATTACAAATTTCGATACAAGGGGAAAAGAAGGAAATCTAACAAAGTGTTGGTGCCATTGCAGGAGCTCGCGTAACTAAGGATTGACGTTGCGTAGCGCTTCGACGACCCGCACGAAGCAAAGTAATCGGTGGGTGATTCGGCCCCTTCTTTTCTACTCTGTCCCGCAAACTTATTCCTTGCTTCGAATTCATTCAAATCGAACGATGCCAAGTTAATTGCATGCCAATCCACTAAGTCCAAGAACTCGGGAAAACGTATCGATTTAGAGAAATTCACTCTGAAAATACAAGTCTATCACATAAACCAGAAAGTTTAAGGTTCTAGTAAAAAGATAGACTATTTTACGTGCTGTAAAATATTATGAAATATCGATCGCGGGTTATGATGCCTCGAACAATTTGGTGCCTACGGGACGCTAAATCGAAGTACGGCTTGGGGAAAATGAAACGTTGCATGAGTTGGGGAAAATAATAATGTCGTTCAATACTGTCCGCGCTATACAAAACTGGTTGCATATATAAACTGTTCACGCATTGGCATGGTCATGGACAGCTTGTGCACAAGTTGATATTTTCCTCGAATCGATATCCGGGACATCGGAATCGACTCGACCTAGGGGGAATGATTAATCGTGCTTCGGCACTGATGCATTTCGGACCGTCTGTCAGGCTTGCAACCTAGACTGAGCGGGCCGAAATGCCATTGAGATAGTCCCATGTGATGTGTAACATCAATGACCGCATATAAGATAGTAGCATTCTCACCTATTGTCTTATGCAGGTGTAAATATTATCTCTGTTTTCATGCAGGGACGAGCACGGCCGTGGTAAGAAATATGATAAACTGCTATGTTTTACTGTATGCTTCATTTCTCAAATGGCTATCGAATATGAACTGAATTCATTTAGTTCTAATAGAAAGACAACTCTAAAGCATACCTACCCTAACAATTAGAGTCAGTTTAGACGAGTGGGTTCGTCTCGTCCACTTAGCAAGTGTGCTAATCCCATTCCCCCAATTTTCCCAGGTACGGCGGGCATTTCCAACTAAACTGCAGCTGGAGTGCGGAGAGGTGTTTTGAAGCTCTTCCTATGCAGAAGTATTTTGAAGCCAATTCAAGTCGACGGCTTTGTATAAAGGAGCGAATGTATGGGACGACAAGCGTAGTTCAGGCAACTTGTCGAATGTATTTTCTTTTTATTTTTCAATCAATATAGCCGCAACGGCATCCAATGTAATTACGACTTGCACTTCGTTGCAAGCTATGAATGAAATGCATTTCTATCTTCCTATACTGCGTCTTATATTCTGATGTGATTTGTTAAGTTTCGACTTGGCGTATTAATATCAAAATCAAAAGATAACCAATTGAGAACTTGTCATCTTGCCTTGCACGAGCGCAACTCCAGGCTCGTGCGGCATCACGCCTTAGCGAGGACGATCAAATCGACAAAGTAACACCGGGGACGAACGGTTTGTCGACTCGGGGCGTGACATATATAGGGATGGAGGAGAGCACATGATTAATCAGTATAATTTTGCCGCCTAGCGATAATGTTGCGATATGCCAACCTTCTAGTTTTTTTCCTGATTTTGCCAATAAGACCTTCGAAAATGGCCGCGCCCGATTTGCCGTAAACCAACGGGCAGCCGAGATAGGAGATAGGAGAGTAAGCGGTAGAGAAGGAGGTGATGTTGGATAGAGTGGCAGTTTGCTCCCTGTTGGCTTTGTGATGGACATAAATGACGCTTTTTTTGGGGTTGACTCGTTGTCCAGAGCAGCGAGCGTATCTTTGGAGCATATTGTGTACTGCTTCCACGGACCCCACTTCTCCGGAGGAGAAGATTAGAAAATTGTCGGCGTAAACTAGGTGAGTGATGATCGGGCATCCGCTAACGGTATGAAAATGCTTGAAGTGTGGGGTCCTTGGCAACTTGTTTAGATTTCGGCTCAGGGCTTCCGCTGCCATGATGAAAATGGTAGATGAAAGCGGGTCTCCTTTGTAGGACCGATTGTAGGAACGAGTTGTAAAGCGTAATACTCTAGAGGGGGGGTGAATAGAGTAGGCAGCGGAAATTAACTATTTAAAAATGTTAGTAACAAGATCATAGATAATATATCACAGATATGTAAATAAAAAGTAGAGAGTAGAGAGCAAACGCAAACACAAGGATGTATACTGGTTTCCCTCTTGTGAGGACTAGTCCAGTCGGAAGAACTCTAGCTTCCAGTTGAATCGACTATGGAAAATCACCATAAGTTTTCATCCGAAGTTCTTACAACTTCTACAACACGAGCTTTGATCCGAAGTACTCGACCAACTTCAATTGTGAAGTGTGTAACTTCAATCAAGCCTCCGATTACAACCACTCTGAAACTTCTAGACCGTACTGCACTGGCAAATCGACTAGAGGATTATAACTGGCTTGGGATTTGAAAATGAATTGCTCAGAATACTTTGGAAGAAGTAGTAGGCTTATAGAGAAGAGATATGAAAGTGAATGAGTGAGTTGAAATGATCGAAATCCTTCTCTATTTATAGTTTTTCCAAAGGCAGAATTCTGACAGAATTCGGGCAGAATTCGGGCAGAACTCGATGAAAAAATCTTGTTGGGATCCGTAACTGCAGGAAGACCAAGTTCAAAAAGCAACGTTCACTAACCGAACTCTGGCCGAACTCTGGCCGAATTCTGGCCGAATTCTCCTTGAGTTCTGTTGGAGTTCTGTCAGGGTTTTTGCAAATTGGTTTTGGGCTTTTTGAAAAGTCAAACAGTTAGGAAATAGTTTGGGCTTTTGTAAGTGGGCTTGTTTTAAAAAATAAAAGGGTATTTTGAAAACGTTTCTTGGGTAGCCTATTTGCCAGTACGATGCAGTTTACATCGTATTCCTAGACTCAATAAATATACAAAATACATTGACGAAATAGGAAAACCAAGAGCCCTTTGATGACGCCTTTCTTCAAATATTTGAGCAGACTTGAAGACGCTTTTTTCACTTGACGGCGGTCGTCCAAAGATAAACAGATCTGGAAATCCGAATACCTTTCGGGGGCATCCCCCCCGAACCCCTGATGGGGGGCGCTGCCCCCTCGACCCCTGTCCACTGACCGGGCAGCGGAACCCCCGATACGAGGCCCCGGATAGGTCGTTAGGCGGTTCAGAGAAATCTTCTTGTATAATGTCGTCTTTGGCCCATTGCATATGTCCTGGTTTGATCATGTTTGATCATGCTTACAACATGTCTACAAATATATATTAGACAAACAAAACCAATATGATAGAAGCATAGCCATATGATATAGAATATTTAGAACAATGCTAACATTAGGACAATACTAAGTTTAAGTAGCAACATGATTGTGATTATGTGAATATTAGTGACGTCATTATGTTAAACTTAATTGATTAGCCATATTCAAAAACATGATATAATCATTGGGCTAACAATGTCCCCCTTTTTGATTATGGCAAATCCTTTAAGTTTAATATATATACAATAGATGCATATATCACTAATAAACACATAATACTAGAATATTGTATGCTGACTTAAACTTATTTCTCACTTAAACTTATTTCTCCCCCTTTGACATGATCAAAAATAAGCTCCACCGTAATTAGAGCTAAAAATGAACTCAAGCATAAGTAAAGGAGGAAAGCAAAAATAATCATGATCAAGGATAAGGAGAAAAGTGTAACGACAAGTTTGTAGAAAATTACATAACTATAGTAGAAAAACTTGTCAACACAGTATAGTTGGTAAAAAAATCAATCAATAAATAGTATACCAACTAAAAATCCAAAAATTACATATGTTTTGAAAGTCATTTGACCAAAAAAAATCTATCAATATGGTAGGAACCAATCATTGGTCATAAAGAAATCATTAGGAATAGAAATTCGCAGATCTAGTATATATAAAAGAATCAAAAATATAATGAAACTTTTAACAATGATCACAAAAGAATATGATTCATAATTTGCCCATACAAATTAGTGAATCAATTCCATAAAGAGTATAATCATAGAAAAAAAATCAAAATAAGTATACTAGAACCTATGCAAAATCTCTGCCAAAGTTCATGCATTTGAATTCAATTACCTTAGCATGATATATGAATATCCATTAGATAAACATGAAGGTAATGAAGACAAAATACTTGAGAAGGAGAAATTCAGTCGACTTGAATGCTCCCCCCGCAAAGTATGATCAGTCTAAATATAGATAATCATGAACTTTGAGATAAACTCTCAATAAGAAATGTCAAATCAGTTTAAACTCAAAAGGATTATCAATAAATTAAATTACTTTTGGCAGGATAACTTTTAGAAACAAAAAAAATGAGAGAATTAAAAAAACAAATATTAAAATTATATATTCTCTCATAAACTCAATAGAAATCCAAATATCATGAACAACTCAAAAATATTTTAAGTAAAAAAATATATGTCCATGATGAACTAGGTATACCACATATTAAGGGCATAAAATAATTAAAACAATTAATTTGCTCCCCCTTAAAATATGCGTATATAGTTCAAAAATAATTTATATGCATAAAATAGATAAAATAAATAATCACAAGATCTAAGTGATTTCCAAGATATGCATCTTTTCTTTCCTTTGATCAAATGCATATAAAATTCCAAACTCAAAACAAATATCATCTTTAGGCAAGAAAAATAAATATCCAATAAATAAATGCTTAAAGATGAAAAAAAAACAAAATATATCTCCAATATATATATAAAAGAAATATTTCAAGACATAAAAAAAATTTGAAAACTGTCTTTAATAATAACATTTGAGTACCGGACAAATTCAATAAATCAAAAAGAAAATCAAAAAGATTTTAAAAAAAAAAATGGAATTTATTACGAAAAATTATCTTAATAAATGTTCGAATGCATCCATTTAGTCCTCAGACTGAAAGCTGACGATTCGAATCACGAAAATAATTTCAATAAAAGAATCCATTAATCATAAATAAATCCATTTGGACAAATAAATATAACTAGATAAATGTCCAAAGAAAAGTTTATTCTAGATATATGGCATGTCAATGAAACAATTAACTACTCCAACTTTACATGATTATATCCAAAATAATAATGTAGATAAAATTTTAAAATAAAATTCAGAGACATATTTTCGGAAGTATGAAACTAATTCAAAATAGTAGGTCTTCTTATCAAAGTTTATTTCTTCCATTTTAAAGCCGTTGCACGGTGTCTATCCGATAACCGGAGGCTTTAAAGAAAAGAAACGCTTTGAGAGAGAGACATTCAATATGCATGACTTCTCCCCTACAAAGAGTTACTGTTGTAGACAGTAAGTAACTTGAATAAGAAGATAATAATATAAAGCTCAAAATTATTAATATTACGAATATTACACAAGCTAAAGATGAAATCACAATACCATAATATTCAATGATTAGTCATGAATACGAAAAACAATCATCTTTAGACAAAAGAAGAAATATCCATTAAATGAACATTTAAAAAATAAAACAATCAAAGGATATTTCAAATTAGTATGATGAATAATCGTATAAGTCAAAAGATGACATAAATTGATCTATGCTATAGAATCTCACAATCGACAAGATAGATCAACATATGCTACCTTTTGTGAAAATATAAAGAGAGAATATTATCCATCAAATCTAAAATTCAAAATCTATCAGATAATAATTGTAACTAGATCTCAATAAATCTTTAGTTTATAAAGCGTTGATCAATCTTGGGTTGGCTGTAGAGGTACTGTCCCAGCTAACGGAGGTTCACCGGAGAACAGTTAAGTACCGCTTCGCTTCGATCGTAGTCGTGGTGACAGACAAACCCTTTATAGGCTTGTACCCAAAACAAATCTCTTCTTTAATAACCGATGATTTAAGAAGAATTAGTGCAATATGAAATAAATTATATTCTATGGACTTGAAAAAAAAAATCTTAGAACAATGTAGCATACGGTATAAGATGTATCAATTACATTTATCCATATGTGCTACAAAATCATTGGGTAACAATAAAATAAAAAACATTTGTAAATCAAAATGTAGGACTAGATACGTTGATGTATTCTGGAACCTAGTAGACTGGGTTCGTACCTTGGATCCAGAACTAGACGATAGTTGCAAGTACACCTTAATAAATTTTAAGTCTATAAAGAATTGATCACTTCGGGTTAGCTGTAGGGGCCGGTTCCCAGCTAGCGGTAGTCCGAAGACTAGTGCACCGTGTCGCTTCAGGCTATTTACACCTGTATGACAGAAGGACCCTTTTGGCTTGTTCCCAAAATGATTTCTACTCTTAAGAACTTAGATTCAAAAGAATATATGCAGTATCATCGAACATCATCGAAATCCAGAATCCCTAAAGGTAAAATAAGTAAATACCCAAAGAATGGTTTATTAAGATCAAGATATTAAAAAAAACATTTCGATAAGAGTCATGTATCTAAAATATCAACCAAAAAGCCAAGAAAAATATCATTAAAAGAGGCTTTGAGGAAGAAGCTAATAAAAATAAGAACATAAATAATTGTTCAAAAAAATCAATAGCTTAAGTATGAGATAAGCACAAGTTTGAAACTACTTTTCAAAATAATATAATATAGAACTTGAACTTAACTCATATATCCCCATAAAGATATTTATACAAAAATATAATAAGCATATGAGCAATATATAAGTAAAAATGAATTATTCATGTATCCTTAATAAGAATAAAAAAATATCACAAGATCAAAAACATGTATAAATAAACTTTGTCATACAAAGATGTAATTGATTCATAAGAAGTTAATCAAAATAAATATGAGAATCAATAGTGAAGTATATTATGCAAGCACAAGGTTAACATAAAAGTATATGTATATACTTTTCAAGTAAATAGAAGACTTGTGCTAAACATACATACTTACAAAATACTGATCAAAGTAAATATGACATATTAAAGACAAATCGATAAGAAGTGACCATAAAAAAAAATATTAAAGACGAAGAGACAAAAGCATATTCACCAAAACAAAATTAAGCTCCTATGAATGCTTCAAGAATAAATATTAAAAGTAAAGAGCATACATAGATAAATGTGTCACACTAATAAAATACTATATAGTGTGAACTAAACATTTAAGCTAAACAGCTAGTCATGCTGAGATTATATCTCACATTGATTTAAACAATAAATAATTAAAAGATATCAATGAAAGCTAATAGCCAGAAATCAATAAGAACATGCTAAATATTAAAAACTATTTAGAAAGCATGTTACCGAAGTGGTTCTAGTGACCACACTTCTGTTGGTGCAATTGCATGGAAGATGACCTTTGTAGCTTTGCAATCACCAACATGTTCCATGGTTCTATTTGATATGAGAAGCTTCACCTGCAATATTAGGTGAAGACTTTGGTATCCAATACTTGGATCCACATTTGTTAGCTTTGGAAACCCATTTGCACAAGTTCATATCAACTAGTTTTCTAATCTGACAATGATTAGAAACATGTCCATTCAAACCACAATAATGACAGAAAGTATTAACATTAGTACTATGTACAGCAGTATGAGAATGTGCAGTAGTATGATATGATGTACGTGGACACTTGTAATAGAAAGCATAGTTATGTGAAGGTTTAGCTTTGCTTGCTTCCTTTCTAAAAGATCTGAAGTGTGTGACTTTGTGATGTGCTAAAGTGTCTTGTGTTAGACTGAGTCATAGGTTGTACTACCTGCTTTCCCAGTCTAATCTCTAACTTTTTAGAGTTAGCACATATCTCATCATACTTAGCAGAAAGAGCATCAATTCTACATGAAGCAATAGAATACTTCTTCTTTTCTGATTCTAGTTCCTCCTTAAGTTTAGCATTTTCTTGAGTGCTTCTCTCAATGCAATCAAGTGCCTCATGCAATCTAAACTTCAGTGTAGAAATTTCAATAAAATTATCAGAAGGAGAACTATTTCTTGCATCATTCAATAAACAAGTAAGCTTTTCATTCTCACGCTTATAGGATAGAATATCCTTTCTAGCTTGCTTATATTTGTCTAATACTTTCTTGTGTTCTTCTAACAGATCACTGAAAGCATCAGATAAATTATCATAATAAAATTCACTCTCTCCAGAAAAAGAATTATTTTGTACCTCGTTAGTAATGCCATTGAGCATAAATTTGCAGCTTGATGAGGTCTCTCTTCTTCTTCTTCTTCTTCTTCTTCTTCTTCAGAATCACTTGCTTCACTTTCATACCATATGCTCGTGCTAGTGTGCTTGTGAGACAATGATCTTCCTTCATTTGATTGTTCGTAGTGACTCTCCTTTCTAGTAGTAGTACAATTTTCTTGGATGTGGTCTATCTTCTTGTAATTGTCACATACAAGCTCTTCTTCGTATAAGGGATTGTGTCATACCTTAAATCCCAATTCCATCATGTACATATTTGCATCATTAAGAAAACTATCCTTCTCTCTGGAGTTACTAGCTTTGCTTTCATACCTGCACTCATAAGTAGCTTCAATTTATGAGATGTTGTGCAAGTATTAATAAGATTAAAAACATTTGTGTCTACAGCACAATAAAATATATGCATACCTTTTGCATCAAGGCTAGCTAACATCTTCTCTTCCTCCGTGTAACAATAATAAGGCTTGTTAATTATAGAGGATGTGAGAATAGAAGTGATAGTAGGCTTCTTATAGCCGGTGACAACAATTGACCATAAGTCAAAATCTAGAGACTTCAAGTAGAAGCTCATCCGTGTCTTCCAATAAGTGTAATTTGTACCATCAAATAGTGGGAGACTATTTGAGGATTGCTCTTTAGTTGTGAAGTACATACTTGACATATGTGATACTGTGATCTATATAACAACTATAATAAATAAGAATATAATAGCAGTGTTACCTCGTTTTACCTGTATAACCCACTCTGGTAATGAGGATATGCTCCAAGGATGTTAAGCCAAATAATAGAGTCCTTGCTCTCTAGTTGCAGTACCCGCTCTGATACCAATTGTAGAAACAATTGGGATCAGAATATATTACCTCTAGATGGAGCACTGGCTCTCTAATTGCAGCACTGGCTCTGATACCAATTATAGGAACAATTGGGATCAGAATATAATACCTCTAGATGCAGCACTGGCTCTGATACCAATTATAGGACCGATTGTAGGAACGAGTTGTAAAGCGTAATACTCTAGAGGGGGGGTGAATAGAGTAGGCAGCGAAAATTAACTATTTAAAAATATTAGTAACAAGATCACAGATAATATATCACAGATATGTAAATAAAAAGTAGAGAGTAGAGAGCAAACGCAAACACAAGAATGTATACTGGTTTCCCTCTTGTGAGGACTAGTCCAGTCGGAAGAACTCTCGCTTCTAGTTGAATCCACTATGAAAAATCACCACAAGTTTTCATCCGAAGTTCTTACAACTTCTACAACGCGAGCTTTGATCCGAAGTACTCGACCAACTTCAATTGTGAAGTATGTAACTTCAATCAAGCCTCCGATTACAACCACTCTGAAACTTCTAGACCGTACCACACTGACAAATCGACTAGAGGATTGTAACTGGCTTGGGATTTAAAAATGAATAGCTCAGAATATTTTGGAAGAAGTAGTAGGCTAATAGAGAAGAGATACGAAAGTGAATGAGTGAGTTGAAATGATCGAAATCCTTCTCTATTTATAGTTTTTCCAAAGGCAGAATTCTGACAGAATTCTGGCAGAATTCGGGCAGAACTCGATGAGAAAATCTTGTTGGGATCCGTAACTGCAGGAAGACCAAGTTCAAAAAGCAACGTTCACTAATCGAACTCTGGCCGAATTTGGGCCGAACTCTGGCCGAATTCTCCTTGAGTTCTGTTGGAGTTCTGTCAGGATTTTTGCAAATTAGTTTTAGGCTTTTTGAAAAGTCAAACAGTTAGGAAATAGTTTGGACTTTTGTAAGTGGGCTTGTTTTAAAAAATGAAAGGGTATTTTGAAAACGTTTCTTGGGTAGCCTATTTGTCAGTACGATGCAGTTTACATCGTATTCCTAGACTCAATAAATATGCAAAATATATTAACGAAATAGGAAAACCAAGAGCCCTTTGATGACGCCTTTCTTCAAATATTTGAGCAGACTTGAAGACGCCTTTTTCACTTGACGGCGGTCGTCCAAAGATAAACAGACTTGAAGATGCCTTTTTCACTTCGCCCCCGAACCCCTGACGGAGGACGCTGCCCCTCGACCCCTGTCCACTGATCGGGCAGCGGAACCCCCGATACGAGGCCCCGGATAGGTCGTTAGGCGGTTCAGAGAAATCTTCTTGTATAACGCCGTCTTTGGCCCATTACATATGTCCTGGTTTGATCATGTTTGATCATGCTTACAACATGTCTACAAATACATATTAGACAAACAAAACCAATATGATACAAGCATAGCAATATGATATAGAATATTTAGAATAATACTAACATTAGGACAATGCTAAGTTTAAGTAGCAACATGATAGTAATTATATGAATATTAGTGATGTCATTATGTTAAACTTAATTGATTAGCCATATTCAAAAACATGATATAATCATTGGGCTAACATCCTTGCGTAACTCCCCGACTGGATTTGAAGAAGCCGTCCACTTGCCTGTTGATCACCATGGAGAACCACGAGTTTTGATCGAGCGCCAGACTACACTGATCCACGATTTCGAGAAGCCGAATGCTCTGAAGACCCAAATCATGAACTGCCAATCGAGCTTGTCGTAAGCCTTCTCCTTGTTATATATATATATATATATATATATATATATATATATATATATATATATATATATATATATATATGGGTTTAAGATTGTATCTTTAGTTTTTAGGAATTTTAAAATATTTTTGTTAAATTTACTTGAGGTGGTATATGGATATATATATATATATATATATTTTTTAAATATATATATATATATATATATATATATATATATATATATATATATATATATATATATATATATAAAATATATATATATATATATATATATATATATATTGGGTGTCCACTTCTTAACGGAGCTTGGGAGCATGCTCCCATGGAGGCTCGAACTGTGTCCTCCACGCCGGGGTGTCTCGCCATTCCCAACGGACTAATATATATATATATATATATATATATATATATATATATATATATATATATATATATATATATATATATAACATTTGAATTACTCGCGACAACAGAGAGGAGATATTTCTCTGGATTTGATCTGATTGAATCAAATCCAAATTTGCATCTCTGCAAATCTCATCCAATCTAATACCTAACCAATCCAAATCTTCCTTCATCCTGATCTCTCTAGGACTAGATAAGCCTAGTTCGAATCAAAATTTAATTTCGAAATCAAGGATCGAATTTAACTGTCGATATGTATAACATCGATAAAGAATTTGACGAAGATTCAATAACAAACAAACCTCTTCCAGAGCAACACGACACCTTCATGTCCCCGTGCGTCTTCCCTGCTGCCCGACGACCGCCTGTACGGCCGCCTCGCTGCCGATGATCCGCCGGAATACGGGGACAGCAGCACCACGACAGTGGCTGCAACCCTGACTTCGTGTCCAAATTTCTCTACCTATACTCGACCATTTTCAGATCCATCTTCATAGGTTCATACTCTATACAACCCTATTCCAATCTCATAAATTATTTTATGTTCATTCGTACTATGTCTTTCGAGAATTCAAACCAAAAATCGTCCATAAACTGTTTCCTAGAACAACGTACAACTAGCAACCACCCCTGATTCACAGAGCAATTCTGCTCCATCTAGGAAAAGTTTTCGAAAAACTAATTTAAGAAAGTCTTAGAAAACCTATAGGGCATTGAAACCCAGAAGTCGATTTCATCGACTGTGCACCGAGAAATGTTTTCAAAACAATAGAAATTTATAGAATTTTTCCCGATACGGTATGCATCCCAACAAACTGGCCGACGTGGTTGTAACCCATACGCATCTAAAGACGTGAATGGATGTTGTCAATGTGTGGGATTCGACGGAACTCAATTTTGTTATATGTGCATGACAAAATTGAGGAGTATCGGTCGAGATACCCTGTATCGGCCCTTTTACAAACTAGCCCATAATTTTCTGCACATTTGTCATCTCAAGAGGTAACATGCTCCAATATGACCGTATTATTTTTCTGGTCCTGTATGCCAAGTTTGGTTCGATTCTGAGAAGGTCGACCAAAATGCTATTTTGGCGGGCCCGTTACCCAATACAAATGGAGAATTTGTGCACGGCCCACCGTAATCGAACTTTGGACGTACGATTGGGTTTGTATCATCAAAACTGACTCTTAGACATATAGTTTGATAACTTTAGAGACCGTAGGTACTAGCACACTTTTTGGTGCAAAGTAGGCCCAATAACGGATATCATTTTGACCGAAAATTATGATTTTGCCCCTTTGTCCAGAATTGGACTTTTGGGTAGACGTTTTTGGACATTTCTTTCATACGTTCGTAATATATATTTCAACATTCGAGGACGTTTGTGGCAGTTGGCTTTCTTTGCTTCACCAGACCTTTATCATCAGCTCAGGACACTAGGCGAGTACAGTTCATGTCTTGTTTCTAGTATTATTAGTTACTATAATCGCATGATTAGTGATACGTATTTGATTCTTGACACGTTCGGTACACGGGTTAGTGTCATATGGATTTTAGTCATGATACCATGTTTATTCTACCGTTTTTCGTGATTTATTGTTGTGACTAATCCATGTGTAGTAATCGGGTGGGGTAGTACGTACAAAGTAGATATGTGATCAGTCTCGTAGACAGTACTTTATTTTATGTAATGTAGATAGTGCTTTATTTCATGTAATGTAGATCGTATTTTATTTCATGTAATGTAGACAGTGAGGATGCAAATCCTATTTAGACCATGCGATGTAGTGGTCCAACCTGATCACTTATTGAAAGGTGTACTTCAAATCACGTAGTTGGTTAAGTTTTCTTGTTCCATGATTCACTTGTCTTAATAGTTCATGAATAATTGTTCTACCAAAATTTTTTGTTTCATGTTTTATTGTTTATTTTTTTCATCATGTATGTCATGACTTTTTACTATTTTCATAGTCGTTATCATATATTTGGAACTGTATGCTTGGATTGTACTCATTCCATTCCTGACTGAAAACCAACATTTTAGCGATTAGTCGCGGCTGCCATTAGCATTGGATTCTTAGGGAGATATGGGTATATACGGAGGCCAAACCTAGAGACTAGTTAGATAGTTGAGTATTTATTTAGTTGTTTTTATAATTTGTGAGGCATTGTACTTTATATCAAATGTAAACCTTAGAATTTTGTAACTTAATTTAGTTTTGTGAATGAGCAAACAAAGTTTTTATCTTGTGTGATTTTGAGCATTGTGGCTAAACAACGTTCTACCGCCGACACTGAGGCGTAGGCTGGCTTGGACAAGCACTCGCATCCGAATAGCGGGTGTAGGTCGTGATAAGTTTTTGCGGTGGCCCATGTAGGTAAGTTTTCGTAAATTGTGTGAACTCTTGATAGTACTTAAGTTAGTTATACTATTACGAGCATGCGACTAGGAAGTGCTCATTCACAATCAGGATTGATTTAATTTTTAGGAGAATGACTAAGACTAGGTATACCATGGGAGAGCCTTATTCCAGTTGGTAGTTGGGTAGTTAAGCTTGATAAATATGTCATGTGATTTAGCCAACGATTTATTGAATTCTAACCCCATTAGATATTTGAGGAATTCTCCTAAGAGGATACCTTACTTTGACATGATGGTAGGATCCAAGGTGGGTAGACTATTCGTCGGGTAAATTAGGACTTCCTATGATTCAACTTTAATCTTGATCATTTGTGTAAATTTTGTTGCATGTCCTCTCTAAATATCATCGTCATATCATAGGATCCGTAGCACCTTATCACTGACCATAAATAATTGTTTTCCTAAGAGTCTATACTTCATTTCCTTTTGAGCCTAAGATGTTTTGATTATCCATATAATTTTGAGTCCGTTTCAGGAATTCAAGATATACATGAATTACATTTCTCTTGCCTTTGATCGTTTATTTCCTAATCAATCGTATAATTTTCAAAATTGATATTTCTTTTAAGGACAGATACTTACATCTTTCTATTATGATCAACTTGTTAAAATTCTAGAAACTCCTTTGAAATTTTATGGATATAGTTGGAATAATTTTCGATGACCCATAATGGCAAGGCAGCAGCGCACTGGCGAGGCACGAACTCTAAAGTTGATATTATTTCAAGTAAACGTAGGTTATAAATATTGTTAAAACTATGTCTTAGTTGTCCTCTTTTGATCTTAGTTATCTTTATGTCAATATTGGATAGAGTTAATAAAATATTCGATGTCATATCATATTTGAGTCACGAAACCAAGGATTTACTACAGCTTTTACTATAGCTAGGTGTACAGTGGCGAGGCATAAATTCTCGGTAAAATGACTTCAGACATGATTTCAGTTTTCAGATACTATAGAGGCTAGGAGAATGACATGTATGTCTCATTGATTCAAAGCCAATACTAGTAGAAATTTTATAAGTTGGATAGCATACCTCCCAACCTAGCATCCCGTTGTCCTTATGACCTATTAACGAGGTAATTGACTCACACTAGTAAGTTTACCTAGAATATAGAGTTTAAAGGTCCCTAACCCATTGGTCGATCAAGGCCTTAGACAAAAATACAAGTGGGACAACTATAAAGACTCCAACATCAGATGAGTCTTAATTTTGATGAACTTGAACTACTTGTGCCTTCTTTCAATCATAAATCTTGCGTACTTATATTTTTGGAATACCTTGACTAATGCTACTATTATTGCCTAATTTTGCAAGCTTATTCTTTATCGAGCTTGTTCAAGACATGTTTATTGGGGACGCCCACTAACATATTGTCTAATTAGAATCGATGTATTATGGTCTGATCAACCTTAGTGTACTTGGTTCACTCTTCATATGATTAGTACATATGGATTGAGATATAGTTGCCATCTAGGATCTCATCCGCAACTGCCTTGACAACTCTTCTTGAATTATTCAATCGCCTTTGAAAACCATATTCATATTCGATCCCCTATCCTTTGAACTCCTTATTGTTTTTGCCTTTACCGATTTCAGAAAAACAAATGCCCGTATTTGAGGGAAGAAAGACACAGAATTACCTCTATAGTTCGCTATACCACCTATGGCCATGAAAGATAAATATACAAAATCTTCTTCCATTTATTCGAAAATCGGAGAACGATCTTCCAACTTAATCCATATTTGCCCTGTCACATTATCTATTACATCGTGTGGCATCCTTTTATAATCAAGAGTCAAGGGACAATATCACGACTTTGAATTTTTCTAACCCCATAAATCCTAGAATTGTGTCTTAGTTTAAATTTCAAGAAATAAATTTTCTGAAGTATGTAGATTGTAAGCCTCTCTAGATTTTACGATTTTCTAGGACTATCGATTGACTAGGATAAGTTGGTTCCCACTAGGATGATAAATCAGTGCCTCATAAACACCCACTTTCTATTTAGATCATTTGGTTCCCCTGTCGTGACGTTAATATTCGGAGCGTAATACTATTCGTTACCTTCCAACAAATTTTATATGCAAGACCTAGATGAGTCCATCTTAATTTAGGCATATCATGTCCCACTCAAACACATATCCTTGTACTCTATTTTTATGATACGACTTTCGAGTCAAAAAGGTCAACTATAACTTTTACCATGATACCGATATACTTCCCAACTATAATTTGAGACTCAACCTCGGCTCAAACCTTTTGACCCAAAATATGGTTGTGATCTACTCGAAGCCCACTATGCACATGCCACTAGTGTGTCACTCAATTGAGGTCTCTTGTGCTACTTCAACACAAAAGTCACTGAAGGCACATTTTTGGGCTTTAGGAACCTAGTTAACCAACCCGATTGACAATTAGCCCAACCACTTGAGTTGGAACCTATTCTAGGTTACCCTAACCTAATAGGAATGGTTCAGATTGATTTTATGGGATCTTGTCTAGTCAATATAGATTAAAGGTTCATTCAATCAAAGATTGATGTCCAATTAGGGAACACATTGAGACCCAGTTAAACCCACCCATGCATATCGCCATATTTGCACTATAAAACAAAGTTTATGAAATAGGACCCTACACCTATAGGTAGTCCCCATCTCTTGGTCTAATAATCCTCATTCAATAAACCCCTTAACCATATCCCTTCGTAGCCTATGATATGCGAGGAATGGAATCCTTTTGTGCAAACTTATTTTCGGTTATGCTTGACCAAGACCTCTCCTACTGTCTTGATTAAACATGGTCAATTTATGGGCAATGTTAAATAAGTAACACCTAGGCTCCCTATAGAGTCTATGACTACGATTAGAAGTACCTCATATCCTCATACGTCTCTTTAAAATTTGACCTTTTAGAAGCATATTACGGTGCTTTCCATGATTAACCAATTTCTGTAAGTGGGATAGGACCTTGAACTTAGCATACTTTCTCTCTTGGAATGCAATATCAAGTTGGATTCCATCTTAACCGTTCTTCCATCTATTTAGAAGTTGTAGTACGATCTTCGTATTGAATTCCATATCCCTTTGCTCATGCGTTTAGATAACCGGGGTAAAAGATCACAACCTTGATTCTTCAAATTTCGACCTATCATAAAATCGTGTTTTAGTTTCAATTTTGAGAATGAAATTCCTGAAGGGAATAGGCAAACCTCTCAAAGAATTAGCAAATGATGGGGATAGATTGGTTCCAATTGAACTAATAAAATAGTGGATTCATGACAACCAATTCTATCTGTATCATTTGATTACTGCGACTGTGACTTTGATATTTGGAGCACAACACAAATCCTTCCAACAAATTTCACCCTCATGAACTAGACCAGTCAAGCTACACACATGACACACGTCCCACACAAACACACATTCATGTGCTCCATTTCAATTACACCATAGGTATGACATATTTTCCATAGAACAAACCATAGATGCCTATTTTTTGTTCCATCTGATTTTAACCATGCAAATATCGACTCCTTCCTTTAATAAAACTGGATAGCCATGATCCATGCAAGACGCATTACACCTATGACATATGTATCCCACGCAAGAAAGCAAATGCTGCCTACACAACACCAAATACCAACTCGCATACACGGATATTATGAATTCAAGAATTCAAAAACTTACCTAATCAAGTCCTATAGAAAGGTTTTCTGCACAATAAGGGCTCATCTCTTGGCACATGAACTCTTTTTTCCCTAAATTTCTTCAACCTCATCTCTTAGTTACCCATGTTAAGCGAAGACTAGAATTTCTTTTGAACCGATACGTTCTAGTTATATTCGAACAAGAGATTCCACCATCTTGTTGAAAGCATGGCCGATAGGAATGATGTTAGACTATAATAATCCTCCTATAGAAGTTATTGACCAAGAACTCCATGATAATATCTAGGCTCACTTAGAATTCTGACTGCGGTCGAAAGTATCCAATATTCTCATGCCTCTCCGTAGGAATTTTCTATTAAGAAGTCTTGTAACGATAATTTTCATGGTTAGCCAACATCTATAAGTTGGATAGGGCCTTGAACCAAGGATATCCTATCGTATAGAATATGGCATCAATTCGGATTCTTTTCATAAATGTCTGCTCCATCGTTTCAGAAACCGAATTACGATTTGACGTATTACTCTCCCTATGTATTCATTCTCGTTAAATCTTTGATATTAGGCTTTATTTTAATTTTGAGAAAAAAAATTTTATAAGTTGGGTAGGATATAAACCCCCTCAAATTTTTAAATTAATTATTTATTATTATTAGGAATTTTATGTTTTATTAGAGATTTGAGAGATAGTTACCAAGGTTATGATTTATATAAAAATATTTTATTATAATAAATATCCTGTATATGACAGGTAAGATGGAAAATTTTCACAGAAATAATTACTAGTTTATTTAGATTTTTATTATTTTTCTTTTATTATTTTATTTGGAAATTTTATTTCTTAAATTATCTACAATTAGCAAATATTTCTACGTGATACATATAATGTAGTATATCGTACAAAATGTGTATATATACGGGTTTAAGATTGTATCTTTAGATTTTTAGGAATTTTAAAACATTTTTGTTAAATTTACTTGAGGAGGTATATGGGTACGTATACGTATAAATGCATATAAGATATAAACTTATAAAGAAAAGAAAAGAAAAGAAAAGAAAAAGAAAATATATATTTAACATTTGAATAACTTGCGAGAATACGAAATTCTCGCGAGTCGTAATATACTCTTTCCCCCGACCCCTGTATTAGAAAAGAGAGGAGATATTTCTCTGGATTTGATCCGATCGAATCAAATCCAAATTCGCATCTCTACAAATCTCATCCAATCTAATGCCAAACCAATCAAAATCCTCATTTATCCTGATCTCTCCAGGACTAGATAAGCCCAGTTCGAATCAAAATTTAATTTCAAAATCAAAGGTCGAATTTAATTGTCGATATGTATAACATTGATAAAGAATTCGACGAGGATTAGACCACAAACAAACCTCTTCCAGAGCAAAGCGACACCTTCACGGCCCCATGCATCTTCTTCGTAGCCCAGCGACCGCCTACACGTCCGCCTCGCCATCGACGATCCACGATAGAGCCGTCGGAATACAGGGACAGCAACACCATGACAGTGGTTGTAACTCTCACTTCGTGTCCAAATTTCTCTACCTATACTCGACCTTTTCCAGATCCATCTTCACAGGGTCATACTCTATACAACCCTCTTCCAATCTCATAAATTATTTTATGTTGATTCGTACTATATCTTTCGAGAATTCAAACCAAAAATTGTTTCCTAGAACAGCGTACAACTAGCAACCACGCCTGATTCGCAGAGCAATTCTGATCCATCTAGGAAAAGTTTTTGAAAAACTAATTTATGTAAGTCCTAGGCAACCTATAGGACATTGAAACCCATTTTACGGAAGTCGATTTCATCGACTGTGTGCCGAGAAATTGTTTTACCAAAAATTATGAAAATTGTTTTCAAAATAATAGAAATTTATGGAAATTTCCCTGATACGGCATACGTCCCAACAAAAGGGTGACGTAGTCACAATCCATTAGCATTGAAAGATGCATATGGATGTTGTCGATGTGTGTGATTCAACGAAACTCAATTTTGTTGTGTTTACACGACAAAATAGAGGCGTATCGATCGAGATACCCCGTATCGGCCCTTCTGCAAACTAACCTATAACTTCGTGCACGTTCGTCATCTCGAAATGAAACTTGCGCCAACAGGACCGTATTATTTTTTAGGTCATGTATGCCAAGTTTGGTCCGATTCTGAGAAGGTCGACTGGAACGCTATTTTGGCGGGCGTGTAACCCGATCTAAATGACGAATTTATGTACGGCCTACCGGAATCCAACTTTGGACATACGGTTAGGTTTGTATTGTCAAAATAAACTCGTAGACGTATAGTTTGATGACTTTAGAGACCATAGGTACTGGCACACTTTTTGGTGCAAAGCGTATCCAATGGCGGACATTATTTTGAATCGAAATTACAATTTTGCCCTTTGTCCATAATTTGAATTTTGGTTAGGTGTTTTTAGATATTTCATTTATACCAAATACGTTCTTGATGTTTATTTCAGCATCCGAGGTCGTTTGTAGCAGTTGGCTTTCTTTGCTTCACCAGACCTTTAGCAACAGCTCAGGACACCAGGCGAGTACAGTTCATGTCTTGCTTCCAGTATTGTTAATTACTATAATCGCATGATTAGTGATACATATTTGATTCTTGATATATTTGATACATGGGTTAGTATCATATGGATTTTAGTCATGATACCATATTTATTCTACCGTGTTTCGTGATTTATTGTCATAATTAATCCATGAGTAGTAGTCAGGTGGAGAAGTACGTACTAAGTAGATATGTGATCAACCCCATAGACAGTGCTTTGTTTCATTAATATAGACAGTGCTTTATTTTATGCAATATAGACCGTGTTTTATTTCATACAATGTAGACAGTGAGGATGCAAATCCTATGTAGACCATGCGGTGTAGTAGACCAGCCTAATCAGATATTGAAAGGTGTACTTCAAATCATTTAGTTGGTTAAGTTTTCTTGTTCCATGATGTACTTGTCTTTATATTTCATGATTAACTATTCTACCATATTTTTTGTGTCATGTTTTATAGTTTATTTCTTTCATCATGTATGTCATGACTTTTCACTATTTTTATAGTCGTTATCATATATTTGGAACAGCATGCTTGGATTGTAATCGTTCCATTTCTGACTGGAAATCAATATTTTACAGATTAGTCACGGCTGCTATTAACATCAAATTCTTGGGGAGACATGGGTATATATGGAGGCCAAGCCTAGAGACTAGTAAGATAGTTGAGTATTTATTTAGTTGTTTTTATAATTTGTGACACATTGTACTTTGTATCAAATGTAAACCTTGGAAAGTTGTAACTTAATTTAGTTTTGTGAATGAACAGACATAGTTTTTATCTTGTGTGATTTTGAGCATTGTGGCTAAATAGCGTTCTACTGCCGACACTACGAAGTAGGCTGACTTGGACACGCACTCGCATCCGAAAATCGGGTGCGGGTCGTGACAGACAGGCAGTTGGGAGCAAGGGCATTGTTGGCGCATTGTCTGCCTGATTGGAAGGTTTGAGCGGTTATGGCAAGATTGAGTCAATTATTCAGATCCATTTTTTGTGGGATTTGAATTTAATTCACTTATATCTTTTCATTATTCGCTCATATCGTTTAGAAATCAGTTGGCAGCTAGGATTAGGGTTAGGGCTTCCATCCAACTCTATAAATACTTTCTTTGTGGCTTATTTGAGAACTTACTTCGAAATTGATTTAGACGAAGAAAGCTGTATGGCCGCTGCATTCAGAGTCCAGAGGAGTTCGGCGAGTTCATATAGGAGGTGACGATGAGCGCTCCAGAAGTTCCCTCAGAACTTGCTAGTTTATGGAAGCAGATCGTGGTAGGACGAATCTTGCTTTAAGTAACGGTGATTTCAATCACCCCAATAGATTTTTCTTTCTCTCTTTCTTCTTCTTCTTCTCTGAGTGGCTTAAGAAAATTAGAAAAGCAAACTTGTTTGCCAGAGGTTTCAGAAATCCTACAAAATCAGAACATAGAGTAAATTTATTTGCAAGAGGTCTTTGCATCTGACTATTGCCATATCAGAATAGAGAGCAAATTTATTTGCAAAGAGGTCTCTCATTTCTAATCGTTCTTAATCTAAATCTGTTTCGGGAATAACATCCTCCACGCCAATCTCCCCTATCCACAGTTTCCTTTGACGCACATGTTTATAATTTTTCATTGTCTTGTTCATAAATAAGTTAATTCTTCAATTTGTAGGTATTGAATTTATTGTTGATGGTTGAACACAACAAATAGTATGTAGGAAGTTCAACTTAAAATTAACAATAAAAATTAAATCAAATCAAATAATTATACTTCAAGATTAAATAAACAACAAAAATGAAAAGAAAATTTATAAGAGAAGTTTAAGTGACTCAACACGGAAATATCGAACGCTGAAGCAAATAATCTATGGTGACAAGGACTAAAATTTCAATACTGAAACCGTCTTGAATCCGCATGTCGATTATATTTTTCGGTATGTAGACTATGTGATCAGTATTTTAAAATTTTCTACAACATAAGTGTTCAAAAAAATCTTTGCATTAAGCATGCCAGTATACCTGTCATAGACCCAAATTAGGATCCTAGTCCTAACTTGTTCAGATGTGATTATTTGATTTATTATGATAGCGTTGATCCTGACATGAGTTATGAAATGACATGATACCAAGAACATTCATGCACATGATAAATGAGATACGTGATCCATATATGTTATACTATACAAGTTACATGATTAGTTGTGATATGAGCCTGAAGCCAACTTGTTTGTATGTATTCCATGGTTGAGTCATGCTTGTGTGTATATGGTGAAGGTGTGGTGTGGAGGTGTGGTGTTTCTAGGTGTGGGTGTGGATGTGTGTTGGGTGGGTGGTGGAGAGGGGTTGGGTGGGTGGATGGGTTTATATTGGGGGGTGGAGTGGAAAGTGCATATGGCAGAAGTCTCGAATCGAGTGTCGATTGATTTGTATTGCGAGACTCAGTTAGGGGTGAGCATATAACAGTTGAACATCGAAAAATGAACCGAACCGAAATATGACAAACGGTTCGGTTTTTCGGTTATCGATTCTGTTTTCGGTTAGAAATTTAAAATTTTGAAATAACGATTTAGTTTTTGGTTCTTTATCCGAGTAATCAAACCGAACCGAAAACCAATTTAGCTTTAGTAATTTATCAAACTACCCTCAATCTATATATACTAATATTTTTAACCCCTAACCGAGCGCACTCATTTCTCCTATTCTCTGTCGGTGCTTCTTTGAGCACTCTCTATCTCTCTACCCTCAATCTATATATACTAATATTTTTCACTCCATATAATATAATAATTCGTAAATAAAATAATACCATTTAAAAAAAAATTGTTATTTAAATAGGTTCATTTTGCTAAAAAATTGAAGGCACATTGGCCCTTGAAACTGAACCAATCGAAAATCGAACCAAATTAATTCGGTTCGATTTTGTTCGGTTTTATAAAAATGGTTTGGTTTTCGGTTTTCAGAAATATGGTTTGTGGTTATTTCGGTTTTAAGATATTCGGTTCAGTTTGAACCGAATCAGACCGATTCGGTTAGTATTTTTTTAAACTCCCAAAACTTTATTCATATCAAAGGCGCAAAATGCCGAAGCCTTTACAAGTAAGCACAAAAAGTAAGACAAAAAGAAAAGGAGCAGGGTGGCAAACTTTCGCTCACCGACCTCAAGCAAGTCAGCTGAGCAAGGAATGCCAGAATCCCTCCTGGCCATGTTTGTAGTGTCTACTGATTTTGAAAGTCTGTCTGAGAACCTCCCGAATCAGTTGATTGGAGAAATATTAGTGACCCTCATATCTGAATTTGTTGCGGTTCTTCCAAATGACCAACGTAGTGGCGGCTGTAACGATCTGGTGGCCGTACGAGGCGCTACCCCATATGGCTAGAATATCCTTGTAGCTCCTACCAGCCCGGTCCTGTCTACACCGATAGAAGAGCGCAATCCAAACCAGTTTAGCCAGGTCTCCTGAGTAAAGAATGTGGTCGACAGTTTCTGACTGTCGTGCCGAACAGCAATGACACTCAGATGCTAAACTGAAGCCAGTGGTATTAAGAGCGTCATTAGTGGGGAGCTTCTTGCAGAACGCTCTCCAGAGCAAAAATGAACATTTCTTAGGGTTACAAGACTGCCAAAAAGATCCAATGATGGGAGAAGGCGCTCCAATGCCGTGAATGACTCTCCTTGCCGATGCTAAGGTGAAAGCTCCGTTAGCCGAGAGGGACCACCGTAGAGAGTCAAGGTCCGTCCTAACCTTCAAACCAGAGACGAATAACGCGTCTGAGGCCTCCTTTCCAATCCATTCTCGGGCTCTTCCCCAATTCCAATCCCCCGAGCTATCGTACAGATCTCTAATAACGCTGTTAGAAGGAGCAGGCGGGTAGCGGGGGAGGAGGTCATCCACGGACCAACGTTCGTGGAATAGTGACAATTCGCCCGAACCCAGTTGTAGACGGATCAGAGGCTCGACGAGATGTCGACCGTGCAGGATACGATGCCAAGACGCAGAGGATCTACAATTGAAATCGGCGGCTGATGGATGATTGTGCTTATAATATCTGGCCTTCATGAACCATGCCCAGATAGTACGGCTCTCGTGAAGCTTCTACCACATCTTTATCGAGCAAGCATCAATGTTATACGACAGCCTGTGAAATCCTAGACCTCCCTCATCAGTCGTTCTGGCCATGGTGTTCAATCTGGCCCAGTGGTGCTTATCCTTGCCGTCGCAATACCTCCAGAAGAAGTTGACAAAGAGGTTTTCAATGGTTGTGAGCACCTTCTTAGGGGGGTACAAGCGGCTAGAGTAGAAATATGGATGGATGAGAGCACGTGCTGAATCAGAATCATCTTCCCTTCCGACGACAATATCGCGTTGTGCCATCCCTCAATTGTTTCCTAATTTTGCCCACTTGCCCTTCAAAAATGCCTGCGTTGGATCTTCCATACACCAACTGGCACCTTAAGTAAGAAAAAGATGGATACGCAACAGAGAAGGAAGTAATGTTAGTAAGAGTAGTAGAGTGGTCTGTTGGCCGAGTGGTGGACATAGATAACATTCTTGTTAGGGTTGACGTGCTGCCCAGAGCATCTAGCATATCTCGACAGCGTGTTGTGAACTACTTCCACGGACCCGACATCGCCGGAGGAGAAGATGAGGATGTCGTCGGCATACTCCAAGTCAGTGATGATCGGGCAACCGCTAGTGATTTAAAAATACTAGAAGCAGGGGGTGCCAACCATGTTGTTCAAGTTTCTGCTCAAGGCTTCTACGACAATGATAAAGATGGTAGAAGATAAAGGGTCTCCTTGTCTGATGCCACGAATAGATTTGAAGAATCCCTCAGTTTGGCCATTAACAACCATGAAGGACTACGAATTATTAATCGATCTCCACACTATGTCTATCCAGGTCTTCGAAAACCCGAAGGCCCTGAACACCCGTTTCTTGAATTGCCAGTCTAGCCTGTCGTATGCCTTCTTCATATCAAGCTTGATAGCAATGTTCCCGCCCCTAGTTGGGAATTTCATGCAGGTGATTATTTCCTGAGCCAATAGGATGTTGTCTAAAATGTTCCAACCACGAACAAAACCGCTCTGTTCTTTCGTGATAATCTTAGGGAGAAGCCTGGACATGCAGTTGGTTATAAACTTCGAGATGATTTTGTTAGTGATGGTGCACAAGCTCAGAGGGCAAAAATCTCTAAAGGTCTCTGGATTTTCCAGCTTGGGGATAAGAATCAGGTTAGCGCAGGATATCGATCTTGGGTACCTGGCTCCTTGGAAGAAGTTAATAACCGCCTTGTAGATATCCGACTTAATGATGTCCCAGCAAGATCTAAAGAAGACACCAGTGAATCCGTCTGGACCAGGGGCACTATGCTCATTCAGAGCCAATACGACGTCTTTTACTTCTAGCTCAAAAGGAGGGAGCTGCAGCTAGATATTGTCTCTATCTTCAATCAGGCGAGGGATCACCGCTAGGAATTCCTCATCCATAATGATGGCTTCTTTGGTGAACAACTGGGAAAAGAAATTAGCAGCGGCTGATTGGATACCCCGTTGATCTTTAATAATGTGTCCGCTCATATCTGCAATCTAGTGGAGGTTGAGCTGTTGTCTACGCCCCTTGACACAGGAGTGGAAGTAGCTAAAGTTTTTGTCGTCCTCGCTGTCCCAGGTCATCCTAGCTTTCTGTTTCCAGAATTCTATCTCGACTTTCAGTTTGAACTTCAGCAGCGCTCTGGTGAGGTTGAGGGAGACACGGGCCACGGGAGATCTAATCAAAAGCGAACAGAGTCTCCGCACGAGTAATATCGTCCTCAGCAATACGGACAGCCTAGAAGATGTCTCCTAAACCTTCGTTACTCCAAACCGTGAGAGCTTTTCTGATGGCTTTGAGTTTGGTCTCCACACAGACGAGGGGGTCAAGGGCGTCACTGGCGCTCCAGGCTGTAGCTACGATATTCCTGAACTAGGGATGATGGCTCCAGAGGTCAAGGAAACGAAAACTTTTCTTGATCTGGTTCGATTTGCTACTGATTTGAATAAGGAGATGGGAGTGATCTGATTCGGTCGCGTTGAGGTGCAAGAGATTGGAGTTGATTTCTATATCTGACCACTTCGTATTAATGAGGGTACGGTCAAGGCAAGAATATTGCCGCCGGGCTCCCTCCTGCATGCTACACCAGGTGAAGGCGTTGTCGAAGAACTAAAGGGGTGACAGTTGGGCGCTAAATATAATGTTAGTAAAATCATGCATGGCCGACGATGGAGGGGGACGACCACCCGACTTCTCTTTTCTGCATGTAACAACGTTGAAGTCACCAACACAGAGCCAAGAAAGGTTGATATGGTTTTGATGGGTGTTACTCAGAACTTCCTAAAGCTGTTTGCATTTGAAGATATCACAGATGCCATATACGACGGATAAGATAGAGCAGAAAGGGAGCATGGGGTGTTCCACCCAACAACAGAGCGACTGCCTCGAGTCGTAAGTGATGCCAATCTTCATGTCGGTCGCATAGAGGATCCATTGATCGTGGCAGCCAGCTATAGTAGAGGAGAAACCTAACTGCAACTGGTTGGACTTGAGTTTCTTAGGAGGGATTTTAGTTCAATGATTACTAAGATGTCAATTATATGGATTCTCTTGAGATTATTTAATCTTCTCAAGGTAGGTTTGTTCGCGAGGCCCCTAACATTCCATGAAAGGATGTTAAGCTTTGAGGTTGCTGGGGAGAAAGGATTTGGTGAGTTTTGCGGCTGACCTAGTGGTCATGGTCATTGCCTTTTTAGCACTTTTTTTTTATTTTTTGGTGGTGGGAGCGACCTTTCCATCCACCTTAATAGTTCTGTCTGTTTCCTCGGATGGGTGCATGTAGATCTCTCCAACTATTTCGGCCAAGGCTCCAAAGTTGCTGTTTATGCTGATGAAGCCAGCGTCAATGGCCTATTGCATCCTGGCCACTGGTGTTTGCCCAATGTTGACTAGAGCGACCTCTCGGATAGCGGCCATGTTGTGGGGTGTAAAGGGTGCTTCTGTGTCGGGGGGTTGGGGATCCTCTTTGTGCATCGATTTTGCAGGGTTCTCCGATGTTATAGGCTCCGCTGTAATATCTACCTCCCTTTCGGGGGCAGCACTGTTCCATGTTTCCTATTCCAGTGTGTGAGCTTCTGTGCATTCTTCGGTGTTCTGGGGGGCGTCTGTGAGTGCTGAAGCGAGAATTTCAAATTTGTTACGAGACTAAGGGCTGAGGATTTGTAGGGCATAATGGCTCTTCCCGAGGAAGCTTGTTCTTGTGTATGGGAGTTTACGGCACTGGCGTCAAATTGGATGTGGGATTTAGGTAAAGGTAGTAGTAGGGATTAGTGAGATTTCCTGGACGTTTGAGTAGGGGCCACCTTTCGAATCACCTTCTTCTTCAGTTCTGGATGTGCTCGAAACCAATACTCGGTGGAGTGGCCATACATATAACAGTGTTTGCAAAATATGATATTATTATCGTACATGATTTTTTGGGTGTGAGTCTTATTGCCGAGCAAGAGTTGGGTGTAATTGGGGAGGTCCTTCGATAAGTCAAGTTCTATGCAGATTTTGGCATAATTTCCTTTAGAGAGGTTGTGGGTGTCATCCGCCATGGCCACAAACATCCCGAAGGAGTTGGAGATCCTCTTTATTGTTGTGGGGGCAAAACATATGAGGGGACAGTTCGGAAGGGTAACCCATGCTGAGATGATCGCTGAATCTTCTTTGGTGTTGAAGTCCGGAGACCATTTAACTATTTTAATGATGTGCGCGTCTATCTTGCCAGTGTCTTTGGTCCAGACGTTCTTGTGATCACTCTTTGAGGAGAGGTGGAGAAACATGTGTTTAGGATCCAAGGGTGCCACCCTATGCCCCGTAGTGAGGCCTCAGCTGGCGACCACTTCTTGGACCAGTGACAGCTTCGGACATCCACTAGAGAATTTAAGAATAAAAGTATACGGGAACGTAGCAGACAAGGAAGATATTTCAGCGGGAGAGAAAGGCACCAGTATCTCGTGAGTATCAGACGAATTAGCATATTCGATCTCTGGCAGTGCTACCTCGACGATAGGCAGAAAGTACTTCGTAGCGCGGTCCGGCCTGAGCTTGTCAGCATATGTCGGCGCGGGGGGATTATGAGGCATGTGCTCCCTGGAGGTCAGTTCTGATGCAAGGGGTCTATTACAGGTCACCACGTTAGGGACCAAGCGAGGCTCAACCCAATCACAGAAGAGGCCGACGGCAAGGAGGCATACGAGATGTGAGCCGAAGGAGGGGAAGGGCAAGAGCTTTGGGTGTGCGTGCGCCAGAGCAAGAGTGCTCGTAGCGCCAGAGAAAGACTGCGCATGACCCGAGCCAGCGTGAGCTGAGGTGCGCTGACTGAAAGACGCACAGAGGTCACTACTCCAGCGCAGGAAGGAGTGAGGGCAGCACATCTATATATAGAAACTCTATAATTTTGAATTGGATAGTGCATATGGGGGTGGAGTGGATAGTGCATATGATAGAAATCTCCAATCGAAGTGTTGATCGATTTGCATTATGATGACTTGGTTATGAATTACAATATATATATAAAATAGTAGGGGGGTGATGATAAGCCTAAATTGTGCGATGCGGGACATCCACAACGTCGGAGGACTGACAAAAAGTGGCCACGATTTAAGCTGGCGTAGGACAGAATGGGGCGCCCCGTGCATAAAAACTCA
Organism: Iris pallida; assembly: GCA_029216955.1. Classification (NCBI taxonomy): domain Eukaryota; kingdom Viridiplantae; phylum Streptophyta; class Magnoliopsida; order Asparagales; family Iridaceae; genus Iris; species Iris pallida. The sequence continues at coordinate 9,324,483 of JANAVB010025598.1, read as the reverse complement.
TCGGTTAGGGCGCCGTACGGGCGGTCGAGGATCGGTACCATTCTACCATAGGTATAAACGACGGCTGACCACACGGTGCCCTATGGGCGTCGGGAAGACGTCGTATGGGCGTTATGCGCATAGAACAGGTGGCTGGACGGCATCGACTGTCGTAGGCGTCGTGAAAACGTCGGGGGCGCCTTCGACGTCGTGGGTAAAGCGAGGTGTTGAGTTGCCGGCATCGAAAGATGTCGGCCGTCCCATGAGGCTCTGGAGCGTGCGGAGTGCGCGAGGCGTACGTATTGGGCGATGATGAAAAAGTCAGTGCGAACATGATCCGCACAAAGAGTCCGCAGCGACATGACGACCGGCTAAAAATCGTGTGCGGAGAGACACACGATTTAACTGAGCTCGCACGTACTGGAAAAAATAGAAAAAAAAATATAATAGTGGGAGTAGATAGTGCATATGGCAGAAGTCTCCAATCGAGTGTTAATTGATTTGTATTATGATGACTTAGTTAAGTATTACTATTGATTTTGGTCTCTCTCTCTCTTTCTCTCTCTCTCTTTCTTTCGCCCTGTCCGCCCCACGTCCATTGGGTGAGCGCCCCCTCCCCCTCGATCAGATGGTGCGGGGGGAGGATGCTCCACGAGACTTTTTATTCGAATTATATATATATATATATATATATATATATATACATATATTTTTTAAGAAGTAGCTTTATTGATTTATCAGACGTAAAATATCGAAGCCTATACAAGAAAAAATGACCAGCATAAAAAGAAAACAAAAGCCAAAAGGAGGCCAGACACAACCAACAAGACTATCTGGCACGGACCGGAGGTTAGGAGAGCGCTATCCAGAAACTGTCCGAAGAGTGTGTGTAGCATCTGCTGCTCTTGAGACTCTGGCGGCGATTTCTGAGTTGTGCGAATTACAGCAATGACACTTAGAGGCAAAGTTGTAGCCGATGGAGGTGAGGGATTCGTCGGTGGGAAGCTTCCTGTGGTGAGCTCTCCCGATTAGGATTGACCATTTGTTGGGAATGCAAGAATGACAAAAATGGGCGGTCAGCAGTGAAGTCGCGTCAAGTGCTCTCACCATGCGCCTGGCGGAGGCCAAGGTGAAGGTGCCCCCGGGCATGGCGGCCCATGTCAGAGCGTTGGGGATATCATTGAGCTGAACGTCTGTAGAGGCGAGGGCAGCCGACGCCGCCGGACCCAGCCACTCTCTGACCCGATCCCATTTCCATCCGTAGTCGCTGTCCCATAAATCTTGGATGGTACAATTTGGGGGGCGGTTGCGGAAGGTTGAAGGGTAACATTATCGAGCCAGCATTCGTGGCGCAGTTATGAGCTACCATTGCCAATCTGGAGGCGGATGATGGGTTCTGCGAGGTGTTGGCCATGGAGGATACGTCGCCAAGTTGCAGATGAACGTTTGTTGGCGACGGCCGTCGCGGGGTAAGAGTGATGGAAGTATCTAGCCTTCACGAATCTAGTCCAAATAGAGTTTTTCGATCGGACTTTCCACCACAGCTTTATTGAGGAGGCGTCAATGATGTGAGCTAGTTTGCAGAAGCCTGGGACTCCCGCTTCGGTTGGTTTGGCCATGGTGTCCCAGCTGGCCAAATGGTGCTTGTCTTTGCCGTCGCGATGCCCCCAAAATAAGCTGGCGAAGATGGACACTAACGAGGATAGAACCTTCTTGGGGGGGCGCACACGGCCAAGGTGTAGATGGGGATGGAGGATAGGACATGCTTGATCAGTATGGTCTTACTGCTCGGAGAGAGGGTCGTGTTGTGCCATCCCATGATTTTTGTTTTGATTTTGTTCACCATGCCGTCGAAGATGCCAGAATAAGATTTATCGTACACTAGCGGGCACCCCAGGTAGGAGAACGGCGGATAACCGATAGAGAATGAGGTTAGGTTGGCGAGAGAAGTCGAATGGCTCCTGTCAGCTATATGATGGGTGTAGATGACAATTTTATCTGTGTTGATTCGTTGGCCTGAACATTTGGTGTATCTTTTAAGTGTACTGCAGACTACCTCTACCGATCCGACGTTACCGGATGAGAAGATAAGGATGTCATCGGCGTAGGCCAGATGAGTAATTAGAGGGCAGCCAGTGGTGGAACCTGGGGGTGTTAGCCATGCTATTAAGGTTTTTGCTGAGCGCTTCGGCTGTGATGATGAAGATGGTAGAGGAAAGAGGGTCCCCTGAGGGACCGCTCGGCTGGATTTGAAGAAACCTTTGACTTGTCCATTGATGACCGTGGAGAACCAAGAGTTGCTAATGGATCTGAAGATGATGTCTATCCACTTCTTCGAGAACCCGAACCCTCGGGAAACCCAAATCATAAATTGCTAGTCTAGACGATCATAAGCTTTTTCCATGTCTAGCTTAATGGCGACGTTTCTTCCTCTAGACGGGAACTTCATGCAAGTAATTATTTTCTGAGCGAGCAAGATATTATCAGTGATGTTTCGCCCAAGGACGAAGCCGCTTTGTTCTTCGAATATAATCTTGGGAAGAAGAATGGCCATGCGGTTCACGATGATCTTGGAGATGATATTGTTGGTGAAGGTGCAAAGGCTGATAGGTCTGAAGTCTTTGAAGGTCTCCAAGTTTTCTTTTTTTGGGATTAAGATGAGGTTGGCATGAGTGATGGCTTTCGGTTAGCATGCGCCTTGAAAGAAAGCCACAACAGCCTCGTGAAAGTCAGATTCGATGATATCCCAGCAAGAGCGGAAGAAAACTCCAGAGAAACCATCCGGTCCGGGGGCGCTGTGTTCATTGAGGGCCCAGACTGCGGAATTGACTTCCTTCTTGGAGGGAGGGGTCAGGATCTGCATGTTTTCTTGCTCGGAGATCAAGCTGGGGACCTTCGCCAAGAACAACTTATCCTTAATCACGGCCTCCTTGGAGAATAGTTTGGTGTAGAAGTTTACGACAACCATGTTGATGCTACGCTGGTCTTCGACGATTCTGCCGTTCTCGTCGGCGATCTTGTGCAGTTTGAGCTAATTTCTGCGTCCTTTGATGCAAGCGTGAAAGAAGTCAGAATTCCTGTCGCCCTCGGCGTCCCAAGTCAATTTGGCCTTCTGCTTCCAGAATTTCATTTCGATCTTTAGTCAAGACTTCAGAAGAGCTTTTGTTAGGTTGAGTGCGGCACGGGCCTCCGGTGATCTATCCGAGGCGAAGATGATCTCGGCACGAGTGGCGTCATCCTCCACCATCTTAATCGCTTAAAATTTTTTGCAAAAGTGAGTTTACTCTAAGTCTACAGAGCACCCCTGGTAGCTTTGAGCTTGGCTGCCACGCGGACAAGGGGGTCGAGGTTGCTAGCCGACCTCCAGGCGGAGTCGTCGATGTTCTTGAATTGAGGGTGATAGCACGAAAAATCTAGGAAGCAGAAAGGTTTCTTGACCAGACCGGAGTTGCTGCTGATCTCGATTAGGAGATGGGAGTGATTCGACTTGGTGGTGTTGAGGAGGAAGAGGTTAGAGATGAGGTCCATGTCGGCCCAGCAGTTATTGACCAGGGCACGATCCAGGCTAAAATATTGCCTACAGGCGCCTTCCTACATGTTATACTAGGTGAATGCATTACCGGAGAACGGGTGGGAAGACAAGTGGGCGTTGAAGAGGAAGGTGTTGAAGTCATTCATGGCCGGCTGAGGTGGTGGACGACCTCCTGACTTTTCATCTCTGTGCGAAATGGTGTTGAAGTCTCGGAGACATAGCCACGGAAGGTTGTTGAGGAGGATGCGGGTGTCTATTAGGGTGTCCCACAGCATCTTGCATTCGGCGAGGTCACAGCTGCCATGGACTGCTGAGATGAGGGATCGAGATGTAAGAGAGGGGTGCTCTACCCAGTAGGAAAGCGCCTGTTTTGAGTCGTCGACGATACCAAATTTACATTCGGCGGTGAAGAGGATCCATATATCGTGGCATCCGACGACCGCGGACGGGAAGCCAAGTTGTAGCTGGATGGATTTGAGTTTTCTTTAAGGGATTTTAGGCTCGATGACAACTAAAATATCGACACAGTGGGTTTTCTTGAGGTTGATTATTCTTCTCAAGGTGTCACGCCCCAGTCCCAAAATACGTAGGACTAGGAACGTAGACATGTCAGCTATATTCATACGAAGTGTACTCCAATATATGGAAAACTCGTATGCATACATAAGCTGTAATATGCAGTAGAAACCATAACGACTAATCTCATCCATAAAAAAAAGAAAAATAAAGAATTTATATAATCATCTATGGAAATGTATTTGTGCAATATGTTGGGCGGAGACAATTCCACTACCAACAAGTAAGGAAAGAATACAAGGGAAATAAAATAATTTTTGGCGAGCGAAGCAAAAATGATCCAATTGCAATCATCCTCGAAGAAATAGAGATATCCATGGCTAGAATGCCTGCGAAAGACAAGTGCACACACCTGGCGAGATAACCAGGTCCTCAGAGGGACGTAACAAGACACATAATATCATGCCATAAACTGAATATAGTTAGCTCAACAGAAAATTGCATATGTCTAAACAAATAAAGGTCCTTAACCATTCTATGTGTAAATGCATTTTGAAGACAACGTTCCACACAAGGGCTCTCGAGACTAGAAATACGATGCGTTAGCGTTTCAACCAAGGCACTAGTGGTATCTCAAGGAAAGTAAATATACGGCCCATTAGCACTCGAGTGAGAGCTAAGGGGCATCTAGAGGAAAATAAATGCACGGCCACTAGCTCTTGGGTGAGTCACTAACGACAGCTAGAGGAAAGTAAATGCACGGCACATTTGTATTTCTACCGAGGCACTAGTGGCATCTAGAGAAAAGTAAATAAGTGCACGGCGCACTAGCTCTCTGCTGAGTCACAAATGGCAGCTAGAGAAAAGTAAATGTGTAAAAGCCCATGTGCCTAATAACAGTCTTTCCCTCCCCATGCACTACTCGTGCTGAATCCATACCACGATATTTCTAATAACCGCTAAGTCTTCTAGACAAATCTATTATCAGTTATATCCTAACGCTCGTCCTGTACGCACCGATGTACGGTCGGTACGTAAGTCCGAAACTATATGTGACTCGCGACTTCGTGGCATACATCTGTCGAGGCCAATAAATGCGGCACAAACCAAGGGCGGCCCCTTAACACTAAGCCAAATGTAACTAAAATATAATAATTTGCAAGAATAATTATATTTTCTAGAAATAAGTAAAAATATGCATAATATTGAGCAAATTAAATAAACAGTAAGGCAAGGTGTCTTGCCTAGTAGTACACCTGATGTGCTGCAATGACCAATGTGGCTCAAACTGTGACTTCGATGTAACAACTAAGTAAGGTGACCTCTGATGGCGGCACAGACAGTTCCATTGGGTCCAGAAGGGTCAAATTTGTTAGGGATGACATAATGTAGTCTAAATTTGGAGAGAGCAGGAATATAATGGTCGAGAATCAGAAATGATAGAATTGGAGGAAATAATATATATATACATTTTAGGAAAGTATTTCTAATATGAGAAGTTATATTTACTAGCAAAATAATATTTGAAAAAAATAGAGAAATAACTTGATTTAGACTAGAAGTCAAAGTCTGTATAAATACGCTTATAAATAATAACTATACTTCATAAAATATTTTAAATAAATCTTTGAAAACATTAATACTCATTTAGGTCAAAATTATATTTTAAAATTGGTAGGGAAAATAATAATATAAAAATAATTTTATAAATTTATTTTGAAAATAGGCGTGGACTACAAACATTATTATAAATCAAAATATTTTAAATAATCTTTTGGAAGTCTACAAATTTATTTGACTAAAAATCTTACCTTTACCAAATAAAATAGTTTGGACAGAAACTCATTTAAAATAGCTAGAACTATTATTAAATATATTTTTATTTGATTATAAAATAATTATATAATATAACTATTGTCAATAAGTAATTTATCTAGCATCACAACAATATCAAGAAAAATCAACAAAGATAATACTATTACTAATAATAATAATAATAATAATAATAATAATAATAATAATAGTAATAATAATAACAATAATAATAATAATAATAATAATACAAAGTATCAAAGTCTTGCTGCTGTCTATTCTTCTATACTAAATAAACAAATAATAATAATAATAGAATAAAAAATCTATAGTAGTAATAATAATAGATATTAAAAAAGAAGAAGAAAACAAAACTAAAAAAAAACACAGTAAAACTAATAAAGGGGCAGCCCTCTTTTCGAGAGGGAGAGAGAGAGTGGATAACGGGAGAGAATGGGAGAGAAGAGGGAAGCGGAGTAGGCGGAGGGAGCGGGGAGCTCTGGTCGCGGCGGCCGTCGGCGTCGCCGGAGTTGGTGAGGCGATGCACGCGGGGCAGGCGGAGCACGGGTCGGGCGACGAGTATCAAGTGGTCGACCACGAGAGGCGGTGAGGAGGTTTGGCTCTGGGCGGAGCTCGCAGCCAGGCGAGAGCTGCTAGGCGGACTCGGCCGACGACGCGAGGAGGGTTTGGAGGAGGCGGCTCAGGGGAGCGACGGCGGCGTTCCGTGCTCGAGCGCGCGGGCGAAAGTGGCTCGGTGCCGGAGCTCTCGAGCGCGGGCGGTTGATCGGGACTGGAACGGTCGGGCGGAGTAGGGGTTTGAGCGGGATTGACTAGGAGGAGCGAGGAAGGGGGTTTCGACAACGGCTCCGTCGGCCGACTGTGGCGCAGACAGGTGTGCACGGCGCGGCTCTAGTTTGGGTTCGGGCGAAAGAGGTCCGTGCGGCAGCCGGCAGTCGCGGTCGGCGCGATAGCGACAGACCGGGGCCGCACGAAGCGACGTCGGGGTTACCAGGTGATGGGTCGCGTTTGTGGCGGCGGGAGGTCGAGAAAGGGCTGCGGACATGGAGGTGCGATCGACGGCGCTGCGCTAGCGGCACACGGTGGTGGTGGATGGGTCAACCGGAGATGGAGGTTAGGATTTTTTTTAGCTGTTTTCTTTTTGGGGATTTTTGGTGGCGAACTATTCTGCTCGGCTAGGTTGGTCGGGTTGTGGAGGCGGGAATGGTGGCGGTCGTGTCGGATTGATGATAGGGGTAGTAGCACGATTTGAAGGCGGCACCATGGTGTTTACGGGGTGGCAGGCCGGTGGCGTGCTGCCACGATGGTGGTCGCAATGGTATGGGTTAGTGGTGAGTTGGCGATAAGATGGCAGGGAGGAGGTTGCGGTTGCCGGAGCGGAGTCGGGACACGGCTGTAGTGGAGGGGATGACGTCGGTGGTGATGGTAATAGTGGCGGGGTAGTTTTTGTGGACGGGCCAGACTTTCGGCAGGACGTGGTGGTGAACGAGGGATGTAGACGGCCGGGGATGGCTGGGCTTCTCTAGGATTAGGAATTTACCATTGTGTCGGGGAAGTGTCCGACACGGAAGAGTTAATAATGTATTTGTAAAAGATGCAATAAGAATTTGGACGGGGAACACGGACACGATGCACGCACGTTTGGTTGTGGAAATTGGAGTTGAAATTTATGGATGTGTACCTCTCCTTTTATAGGAGGTGGGAATTCCCAGTTGGATAGGGATTAGGATTTATTTAAACCTAATTAAATAATTCAATTTAAATCAACTCTAAATTCAATTTAAATTCAAATTTTAAATATAGATAATCTAGACTCAAATTAAATATAAATTCTACCTCTAAACTATTTAAATTAAATCCACAAAATCAAATCAAAATTTAAAATAGCCACAATAACTTCCAAATATATTTTTCAAAATACCAATAATAATAATTTTGAAAATAATAAATATTTTTAAATATCTTTTTGAATAATAAAACAGTAATATTAATAAATCTCAAAAATTACATTTTTATTTAAAAATAAACTAATAAAATATTTAGGAAATATATATACGTATGAACAAAGAATATTATTTATTTTTAATAACTATTATAAACGAAAGACTTTTTATAAATAAATAAAATAATGGACTTGGAAATGTTGGTATGATAGCTAAAATAATTATTACATATATTATTTTGAAACTATAAAATAATAAATAAAAATATTTTTTCTAAAAGTATGTACGCTCGCACATATTCGCACTCGTCGAGCAAATTCGATAATAAAGAAACTTCGTGCGCGACGTACACTGCCACTACGCAACGTACAAATACAAAAAAATAATCCGTACCAAATTTATATAAAAAAATTATAGTAGAAATTTAGGGATTTTACATCCTACCCAACTTAAAAGAATTTCGTCCTCGAAATTAAGAATTAGTGGAGGGGGGGGGGGGGTGAGAAGGCACAAAGGGGTAGCGATAAGGAAAAATTAATTCACAATGTTCAACACAAGATGCATTAGGAAAACGTGATTTGGATAAATACGAAAATAATCGTGGATATGACTAATTAATGTAAGAGCGAAAATGATCATGGATTAAAGTTTTATCAAGATAACCTGCAATAAGGAATTGTATGGTGTCATGAGAAGATAAATTAGAGACCTAGAAGATATAATTTCTTGAGAGTAGGTTGAGGGCACGATTGAGAGAGCGAATTAAGCTTACTCCTGAAATAAGCGAATTGAGGGTCATGGTAGAAAATATAGGGACGAGAAGGAGGACGAGGAGTTTATGATGAAGACATAGCAACATTTGAGTGGTGATGATCATAATTGATAGGCAAACTAGAGGAAGTTCTAGCACACGCCTTTGTCCTTCTAATATGGTTGAAGGCGAAAGCAATAGGGAGTTCAAGGACGATATTATCGATTACGAGTACGTGGTTCAAAGGCGGCCGTATAAATTTCAAAAGAATCGTCAAGGCAGTCGTGGATGGAATTCTAAGGGAAAAGTTCAACTACATCCCATCCACGTAGATTGATATATGAAAAAGGCGAACCAAAGTGCACTCGGTTGATCAGACCATCATGCACCGGTTCTGATTAGACAATATGTTAGTGAGCGGCCGCTTAATAGCATATGCCTTGGTCAAGCTCGGTAAAGAATTAGCTTGCAAATACTAGGCTATATTAGGATCATTAGTCTAGATAGTAGTACATAGGCACGATGGTAGATAAGAACAAATATGAATAGTCTAAGAGTCATGAGAATCTAAGTCTTGTTTATTCCTATACTATCATTCTACGATTTTATTGACCAAGGCTTGGTTGACCAAATGGTTTAAATTCTTCTAGTCTCTATAGTCTAGATAGTACTATTTGTATTCTCTTTAGCGGTCAAGGGTGCGTCAGGCCGTAGGGTATTCTACCCAACTTAAAAGAATTAAGCTAAGGGTGTTTGGGCATCTAAATAGTAGGGTCAATCTCTAGCAAGCATGAAGAAAAGATAAGGATAATGATAAAAAGAATCAAGCAAGATACATGAGTCGGTCGAAAATGGAATCTTGGAAAGAGGTCAAGTATGTGGATGAGATCCTATACTTCTAATCCTATACACAGGCTTGCTTGGTACGGTAAAGTAACCAAACAATTTATCTTGACCTGCATGAGCCACCACAAAAATATGTCACGTCCCAGTCCCAAAATACGTAGGACTAGGAACGTAGACATGTCAGCTGTATTCACACAAAGTATACTCCAATATATGGAAACCTCGTATGCATACATAAGCTGTAATATGCAGTAGAAACCATAACGACTAATCTCATCCACAAAATAAAGGAAAATAAAGAATTCATATAATTATCGATGGAAATAAATTTGTACAATATGTTGGGCGGAGACAATTCCACTACCAACAAGTAAGGAAAGAATACATGGGAAATGAAATAATTTTTGGCGAGCGAAGCGAAGACGATCCAATTGCAATCATCCTCGAAGAAATAGAGATGTCCATGGTTAGAATGCCTGTGAAAGACAAGAGCACACACCTGGCGAGATAACCAGGTCCTCAGAGGGACGTAACAAGACACAAAATATCATGCCATAAACTGAATATAGTTAGCTCAACAGAAAATTGCATATGTCTAAACAAATAAAGGTCCTTAACCATTCTATGTGTAAATGCATTTTGAAGACAACGTTCCACACAAGGGCTCTCGAGACTAGAAACACGGCGCGTTAGCGTTTCAACCAAGGCACTAGTGGCATCTCGAGGAAAGTAAATACACGGCCCATTAGCACTCGAGTGAGAGCTAAGGGGCATCTAGAGGAAAATAAATGCACGGCCACTAGCTCTTGGGTGAGTCACTAACGGCAGCTAGAGGAAAGTAAATGCACGGCACATTTGTGTTTCAACCGAGGCACTAGTGGCATCTAGAGAAAAGTAAATAAGTGCACGGCGCACTAGCTCTCGGCTGAGTCACAAATGGCAGCTAGAGAAAAGTAAACGTGTGAAAGCCCATGCGCCTAATAACTGTCTTCCCCTCCCCATGCACTACTCGTGCTGAATCCACACCACGATATTTCTAATAACCGCTAAGTCTTCTAGACAAATCTATTAGACGCACCGATGTACGATCAGTACGCAAGTTCGAATCTATATACGACTCGCGACTTCGTGGCATACATGTGTCGAGGCCAATGAATGCGGCACAAACCAAGGGCGGTCCCTTAACTCTAAGCCAAATGTAACTAAAATATAATAATTTTCAAGAATGATTATATATACTAGAAATAAGTAAAACATGCATGATATTGAACAATTTAAATAAACAGTTAGGCAAGCTGTCTTGCCTGGTAGTACGTCTGATGTGCTGCAATGACCAATGTGGCACAAACTACAACTTCGATGTAACAACTAAGCAAGGTGACCTCTGATGGCGGCACAGACAGTTCTATTGGGTCCAGAAGGGTCAAATTAGTTAGGGATGACATAAAGTAGTCTAAATTCGGAGAGAGCAGGAATATAATGGTCGAGAATCAGAAATGATGGAATTGGAGGAAATAATATACATATACATTTTAGGAAAGTATTTCTAATATAAGAAGTTATATTTACTAGAAAAATAATATTTGAAAAAAATAGAGAAATAACTCGATTTAGACTAGAAGTCAAAGTCTGTATAAATACGCTTATAAATAATAACTATACTTCAAAAAATATTTCAAATAAATCTTTGAAAACATTAATACTCATTTAGGTCAAAATTATATTTTAAAATTGGTAGGGAAAATAATAATATAAGAATAATTTTATAAATTTATTTTGAAAATAGGCGTGGACTACAAACATTATTATAAATCAAAATATTTTAAATAATCTTTTGGAAGTCTACAAATTTATTTGACTAAAAATCTTACCTTTACCAAATAAAATAGTTTGGACAGAAACTCATTGAAAATAGTTAGAACTATTATTAAATATATTTTTATTTGATTATAAAATAATTATATAATATAACTATTGTCAACAACTAATTTATCTAGCATAACAACAATATCAAGAAAAATCAACAAAGATAATACTATTACTACTACTACTATTAATAATAATAATAATAATAATAATAATAATAATAATACAAAGTATCAAAGTCTTGCTGCTGTCTTTTCTTCTATACTAAATAAACAAGTAATAATAATAATAGAATAAAAAATCAATAGTAGTAATAATAATATATATTAAAAAAGAAGAAGAAAACAAAACTAAAGAAAATAAAAATAAAAATAAAAAAAACAACACAGTAAAACTAATAAAGGGGCAGCCCTCTTTTCGAGAGGGAGAGAGAGAGTGGATAACGGGAGAGAATGGGAGAGAAGAGGGAAGCAGAGTAGGCGGAGGGAGCGGGGAGCTCTGGTCGCGGCGGCCGTCGGCGTCGCCGGAGTCGGTGCGACGATGCACGCGGGGCAGGCGGAGCACGGGTCGGGCGGCGAGTATCAAGTGGTCGACCACGAGAGGCGGTGAGGAGGTTTGGCTCTGGGCGGAGCTCGCGGCCAGACGACAGCGGCTAGGCGGACTCGGCCGGCAGTGCGAGGAGGGTTTGGAGGAGGCGGCTCAGGGGAGCGGCGGCGGCGTTCCGTGCTCGAGCGTGCGGGCGGAAGTGGCTCGGCGCCGGAGCTCTCGAGCGCGGGCGGTTGATCGGGACAGGGACGGTCGGACGGAGTAGGGGTTTGAGCGGGAGTGACTGGGAGGAACGAGGAAGGGGGTTTCGACAATGGCTCCGTCGGTCGACTGTGGCGAAGACAGGGGTGCATGGTGCGGCTCTGGTTTGGGGTCGAGCGAAAGAGGTCGGTGCGGCAGCCGGCAGTCGCGGTCGGCGCGATGGCGGCGGACCGGGACAGCACGATGCGGCGTCGGGGTTACCAGGTGATGGGGTCGCGGTTGTGGCGGCGAGAGGTCGGGAAAGGGCTGCAGACATGAGGGGTGCGATCGACGGTGCTGCACTAGCGGCACACGGTGGTGGCGGATGGGTCAACCGGAGATGGAGGTTAGGATTTTTTTTAACTATTTTCTTTTTGGGGATATTTGGTGGCGAACTGTTCTGCTCGGCTAGGTTGGTCGGGTTGTGGCGGCGGGCATGGTGGCGGTCGTGTCGGATTGATGATGGGCGTAGCAGCACGATTTAAAGGTGGCACCATGGTGTTTACGGGGTGGCAGGCCGGTGGCGTACTGCCACGACGGTGGCCGCAATGGTGTGGGTTGGTGGTGAGTTGGCGATAAGATGGCATGGAGGAGGTTGCGGTTGCCGGAGCGGAGTCGGGACACGGCTGTAGTGGAGGGGATGACGTCGGTGGTGATGGTAATGGTGGCGGGGTAGTTTTTGTGGACGGGCCGGACGGTCGGCAGGATGTGGTGGTGAACGAGGGATGGAGACGGCCGAGGATGGCTAGGCTTGGCTAGGATTAGGAAATTACCATTGTGTCGGGGAAGTGTCCGACACGGAAGAGTTAATAGTGTATTTGTAAAAGATGGAATAAGAATTTGTACGGGAAACACGGACACGATGCACGCACGTTTGGTTGTGGAAATTGGAGTTGGAATTTATGGATGAGTACCTCTCCTTTTATAGGAGGTGGGAATTTCAGTTGGATAGGGATTAGGATTTATTTAAACCCAATTAAATAATTCAATTTAAATCAACTCTAAATTCAATTTAAATTCAAATTTTAAATCTAGATAATCTAGACTCAAATTAAATATAAATTCTACCTCTAAACTATTTAAATTAAATCCAAAAAATCAAATCAAAATTTAAAATTGCCACAATAGCTTCCAAATATATTTTTCAAAATACCAATAATAATAATTTTGAAAATAATAAATATTTTTAAATATCTTTTTGAATAATAAAACATTAATATTAATAAATCTCGAAAATTACATTTTTATTTAAAAATAAACTAATAAAATATTTAGAAAATATATATACGTATGCACAAAGAATATTATTTATTATTAATAACTATTATAAACGAAAGACTTTTTATAAATAAATAAAATAATGGACTTGGAAATGTTGGTCTGATAGCTAAAATAATTATTACATATATTATTTTGAAACAATAAAATAATAAATAAAAATATTTTTTTCTAAAAGTATGTACGCTCGCACATATTCGCACTCGTCGAGCAAATTCGATAATAACGAAACTTCGTGCGCGACGTATACTGCAACTACGCAACGTACAAATACAAAAAAAATAATCAGTACCAAATTGATATATAAAAAAATTATAGTAGAAATTTAGGGGTTTTACACAAGGTAGGTTTATTGGCCAGCCCTCTCACATTCTATCAGAGAGTGTTAAGCAATGGGTTGGTTACGGAGGGGGTGGGTGTTGAGCTTAGTGGCTGACCGAGTGGTCATGGCCGTGGGCTAAAAGGCTTGTTTGTTCTTCTTGTTGTGGGAGGTTTTGGTGGCTCTCGATGACTTTTCTATGTCATTATAGGCCGACTCGGATGAGTTGCGGACTATGCTACCTGTAGCCCTCATCGGGGGGGGGGGGAGCCGACGTCCTTCTCGATATCTGCCAGAGCGCAGAGGGGGTTGCTGAGGTCCAAGAAGCCGGCTTCTATGTCCTGCAGAAGCCTGTCCATAGGGATGACACCTAACGTCATCGGGTCGATCTCAGGGTCGCATCCAGGGGTGGTAGAAGGATCATGGATGCGGGATGGATGATCAAGGCCAACTGATTCTCTCTTGCGTATGCCGGTGAGACAGCTATGTGTGGATGCACATCTGTGGACTTCTCTCGCTCAACTGGAGGGGTCCCGCCGGGTAAGGGGCTGTCCCGAAAGATGTTTAGCAATATGGATGTGAGGATGTCGAACTTGTTGCTGAGGAGGATGGTCGGTGAGGTGGCTTTAGCCGGTTGGGGGGATCGGGGATGAGGGAGCCATCGCTGTCAGCAAAGTGGCGGTAGAAGTTAGGGAGGGGGAGGATGGGAGAAGAGGCGATGACTTGGGTCGCCTTCTGGGGTTGTGACTTGTAGGATTGCAGCATGCGGGGGACATTCTTCTTGAGCTCCGGGTTAGCCTTGAAACTGTATTTTGTGAGATGTCCTCTGGTCTGACAGTGCTTGCAGAAGATGATGCTGTTGTCATACTCCAGAGTCTGAAGGTGTGTCTGTCCTCCGAGGTCAAACTGTATAAGAGTGGGTGGGTCCGATGACAGGTCAAGCTCCACACAAATCTTCATGTAGTTGCCTTTGGAGAGGGTGCGAGTTTCTTCTACGATGGCCATGAGGGTTCCGAAAGAGGTGGCGATTCTCTTAAGTGTTGTGGGGGCGAAGCAGACGAACGGAAGGTTAGAAAGGGTGATCCACGCCAAGAATATCGACGAGTCTACTTTAGGTTTGAATCCAGGGGACCATTTGGCAATCTTGACGCTGTGTGTGCCAATGCTGGTGGTACCTTTGGCCCATACTAAAAAGTAGTCAGGGTCGGAGGATAGGTGGAGAAGCATGTGTTTAGGATCCAGTTGGGCAACTTTGTAGGCTGATGACAGACCCTATCCTGCGATAGCTTCTTGGGCAATGGTAATCTTGGAACATCCAGCAGAGAATTTTAACACGAAAGTTCTCGCGAAGCAGGTTGATAAGGAGGATATCTCTACGGAGGAGAACGACACGCAGATGTTCTGACCGTCAGTCAGGCTCGGAAGCTCAATGTCTGGCAGGACAGTGTCCTCTGTTTGGGACGAAAGTTGTGACCCGCAGTCCGATCGCAGAATCGTCGCATAGGAAAGGGTTTTTATGGCCCTGGCGGGATGAGGAGGTGACAGCTGCCCAAGCAGTAAGGGAGGAACGGAGGATGTCTGCGCATAGCCTCCTTTCTCAGGTACCATGGTTATGCGCCCCTCCTTAGGGTGGGTACATGTGCCGGAGAGGGAGCTAGGGGCCGCATGGTCGCCAGCTGGTTGTGGCGGCTGGCGCATAGACGATAGCGCTCGACCGTCTGCGTTCAGGGGGTGGGCACATGGTGAATAGGCAATGGCAGAGAGGGAGGCGCATGCTCGTCCTCAGGCCGGGGGGCCAATCTGCCGCGCAGGGATGGCGAAGAGGGCGCATAGGCCTGCGATAGGGGACACAAGGTCTTCCCCTGAGGGAGTGGCACATATCCGCCCGCATGGGTAGGCAGGGGCACAAAACGGAGAGGGGGACGCATAGCCAACCTTGGGCGCATGGCCGCCCCCCTGATGTGTGGGCGCAAGTCCGCCATGTTGAGCAGCCGACGCATGGCTACTCTCGGGCGGATGGGTAGAAATTTGGATTTCAAATTTCGAAATTTGAATTTCGGGCACTATCGACAGGAATTGACCGGACCCACGTCCGTCTAGACTTCGGTAGCCCGGCCTTGCGAGCTGGACGGGATAGGGGCTCCGCGGGGGATCGGCGGAGGGTAGGGCCACCTGAGAGGGGTGGCGACTCCAAGGCTGAGCGGTTCCCGCCTGTGACCTCCACTCGACGCCGACTGAAGGGCGAGAGGTAGAGCCACGACCGGACCGTGGACGGGAAGTTGGGACGGCCACCCGAGTTTCGGCGCTATTCCGGCGAGGGCGCGGCCGACCATGGCTAGTTGGTCGCTCGTCCAAGCGGGAGGCTCTCGCGTGGCTACCGTCGTGCGATTGCCATGACCCGCCGGATTGGGGCGAGCTGAGGGGCCTACGGCGGGAGTCTAGCTCAACTGCCGACGGGGGGAGAGGGGGTGCGGCGTCCGACGAGCTCTCGGGACAGCTCTGCCCCGGCGTCGCCTGCGGGAGGGGGATTGAGTCATCGGGCCATGGGAGAGCAGGAGGGGGAAGCAAGAGTTTGATATATATATATATATATATATATATATATATAATACGAGGACGGAGCCCCCAGCACAGTGGGGCCATAGCACGTTGGGAACAGTGGAGCACCCCAGCGCAGTTGCGCAGGTTCGAGCCCCCTTGGAGGCTTGCCTTCAAGCACCAGTAAGAAGTGGACATCCTCAAATATATATATATATATATATATATATATATATATATGTGTGTGTGTGTGTGTGTGTGTGTGTGTGTGTGTGTGTGTGTGTGTGTAAATATATATATATATATATGTGTGTGTGTATAATACGGGGACGGACATGGCCAGCTATTCTGTATGAGGTACGAAGACGTCATACGACGATAATGGCTGTCAAGAGACAAGGGGGTGCATGCTACAATCAAGTGTCCTATGGTCTCACTGAGCATCTATGTTTTAATCAATCAAAGCAAGAAGCGGTAATTAATAATCGTATAAGACGTAGCAGTAAGGCGTCCCCGATGCTTCATCAAAATGATTCATGAGTCTAGCATTAAGAATATCAGTTTGCACAGATAGTTAATAGTACATAACCTAGTCAACTATAGTCTGATTTAATTATAATTATGTAAAGGCACTAAATATCTAGAACAACTGGCTAAACAGGTGCGGTGGCTGAACGCCAATTACAAAAAATTGAATATATCAGAGTAGTGGAGAAAAAATCACTCATGGTCCACGACGCCCATGCTCCTAGTGTACACCATGGTTCTAGTAGAAGGCTGGATCCTTAGGCTCTGCTACAAAATCTGGCCAAACAGAACCAGTTGGGTCAGGTCCCGAATACCAAGTACCACAAGGGATCACATAATAAATGAGACAAAACCCGAGCAATAAAAAAAGACCTAGACCCAGGATTATATGCTTATACCATATCATCGAGACAATGCTACAGCCTTACAACCAAATTAGGACAAAGGGTGTCATAATCGCGTCGAGATATAAGAGTACATCCTATAATCATGGTCAGGTTATTGGCTTTTGCATTACAATTTCAATTCGTAGCTTGTCATAACACAAAAGCCCAACCCAACAACCAAACAAGAAAATGGGTTGTGTAGGACCATTAGGCAACTCTAGAGGGGGTGAATAGAGTACAACAAAAATATCTATCCAATAAAAATTATTCTAAGTAAAGCAGAGTGCAACCAACAGAATCTTGATTTAAATTCGTTTCTCCAAAAATAGTTAGTTTTATTAAGTTTATTAACAGTATAATTTTCAAATAAGCTTTTATTTAGGAGAATAGATTTAGTTACTATTAGCAGCTATAGGAATTCTAATGTTCTTATTTGGCTGACCAAGCTCAGCTAGTTGTCACCTCTTTGTCTCAGCCTTATATAAAGTATTATGTCACCATCAGCTGCGAGCTTTAGGTATAGAAAGGTGGATTGGTTAAATTACCATATGATTATTGAGATGGTTAACCAATTTACTTCTAAAAATTTCCAAAGTTAGCTAAAGGTTGAACCTAGTTAGTAAAATAGCCTGATTAATTATCCACATGTTCTTGGGCCTACGGCTTGGGACAAAGCCTATAAATACCCTATTTTCTCCATTTATTTTATCCAAGCCCAAACACATTTTTCTCTTCACATCCAAACTCAAGCCCATAAACCCATTCCTATTAATTAACTCCCAACCTCTTATATTCCTAACTCGCAACCTCTTACATTTCGTAACTCCCAACCTCTTACATTCCATAACTTCCAACCTCTCACCTTCGTAACTTCCAACCTCTTACATTCCATAACTCCTAACCTCTTACATTTCGTAACTCCCAACCTCTTACATTTCATAACTTTCAACCTCTTACATTCCGTAACTCCTAACATTTTCCATTCCGTAACTCCCGACCCTTCACATTCGTAACTTTCCTTCATTTCTCTATAAAAAAAGAAATGTTGAGACAAAACTTAAGCATTACCATCTTCTTCCTTTGGAGCAACCTAGCGACCTGTGCCGTACTCGCCATCCCTGAGCCACCGGAGCCGTACCAACGAGCCGAGCTTCATCGACAACCTATGAACCACCTTCCCAATCCCGACGAGGACGATTCGGACGGAGCCGACACCGTGTCGACGTGATCGAGTTGACATAGGACGATAAGCCGACGATGATCTCGACGTAATCGTAACCACATTCTTCTTCTTCCTCGGTAAGAAACTAAACTCTAGCCTTGGTATAGTTTAAATCCAAGTGGATCCCTTATGCTAACACCAAATCAATCTTGGCCCAGTGGTCACCTGATTGACCCTAGGATCTAGTCCTGACAGACCCCTGTTCGAATCCCATATTAAGCTTTTTTTTGGGTAATATATTACATTATTTATGGTATTATTGTATGTAGTATTTTTGCATTTATGTATTTATGTATTTTGATAATTATATAGCGTATTTGCCTGATGTAAA
The DNA here is from genome assembly GCA_029216955.1 of Iris pallida. Lineage (NCBI taxonomy): Eukaryota > Viridiplantae > Streptophyta > Magnoliopsida > Asparagales > Iridaceae > Iris > Iris pallida. Next base: position 9,305,832 of record JANAVB010025598.1, on the reverse strand, counting down.
ATACTAATAAATTGTACTTTTATTTATAGTATTTACTTATATATTTTCCAGAATTATTTATTTAATTATATTTTTTAATAAATAAAAAAAGTAAATATATTTATATGTGTTCATAGTATTTTCAATTTTAATAAATAATAAATAATTTTTGAAAATTAATTAAAACATATATTTAAATACTATATTTTATTTAGGCCAAGGTATATTTACATGTAGATTTTGGACTTATTTTGACATATTAAAAATTAGTTTCTGTTAAAAATTAATTATAAATAATTATTATTAAATTAGTTTGATACAAATAGTTCTATAAATACTTGTAGTAGCCCAAAATTTTTGAAAACTTAATACCTTCCTTATTTTGCCTAATTTTGACCAATGAAAAATAGTAGCGTGTTAGTTTGAGATCTCTAACTATTTAAACGAACGTTGCCAGACTCCTTTTCATAAATACTTTATTTATTTAATAATTAAAATAAAATATTTTTAAATTATTATTAAATTTCTATAAAATATAAGTAATCCATGACTTGTGATTTTAACCTGTTAAAACCTAATTTTGATGTGTATTAAATATTGTGGTAGTCTTAATGTTCAATGTTAGGACTAGTGTGCCATGACGGCAAGACCCATGTCTAGCACAACTTGACCCCGTAAGTAAGCACAACACATAGATAGCACTTTACCATTAAATTAAGCAACGTTATGCTTTGTTACAGCTTAAGGACTTTGGACATCAACATTTAACTCAATCCTTCGGTAAATCAAGGCAAGTACACTATAACGTACAAAACTGTACATGATATGATTTGCATGCTTCTATTGCCAATTGTATCTTCTTTTTATTGCATGTTGACTTTAAATTCCAAGATTGCAAGTATAACCTATTTCTCATGCAACAAGCCTCTTTAACAAGAATTGTATCACATGTTGCAAGTTGTACACATTACCGACACTGGAAAGGGGAAAATGTCAAGTTAATATGTGATCAAAGCCCATAGTGTAGTACATATATCCGAGCTTGACTGCACGTCATACACGTGTAGTCAATGTCGTACCCCCAAGTTATCTTTATTTATATGTTATATGTTCTCGTATTATAGCCGATCACATGTCTACCAGCTTTTTTAAAGCCGCACTTTACCTATCTTGTCTAAACATGTTTCACAAGTATCTTCTAAACATGTTATCTTTGTTTTACAACTATCTCCTGAACATGTTGTCTTTACTTTATAGAATCTCCTGAGTATGTTATTTTTATTTTTCAACCATGCATGTTGTCTTTTCTTTTAAACCAACAATGTCTTCTTTATCAGTTCATTCTTATCATGCCATGTATCAGTAGCATAAATTGTAGGGTTGTACTTTGCTCCATTCCTGATTGGATCATTGCAGGTGAATTTACCGAGGAGGAGTTGCTTTGTAATTTATACTATGCACCTGTCACTGATACGCTAGCCTACATCCCAAAGGATGACCCTACTAGGTAATACCCAATAGCTTACCTTACATTTTGCTTTTGAATTTGGTTTGTAATAATTAGTCAACATTCATTTGGTTGGATTTGTCTCAAGTTACTTTTGCTTTGGGAATGTAACTAAGTGACATTTTGGATCTATTCTAGTTTCTTTCGATATAGATGATGTGATTAATCTGATTCAATCTAATATAAGTTTGAAGATAATTAAATGTTTAGAACAGCCTACTATGTTGTGTCTCATAGCGTAGGCTGGATGTGTCCGACACGTATCCGAATATTCGGGAGCAGGTCGTGACATGTTTTTAGTGGTGGCCCATGCAGGTCTGTTTTCTCAAAATTGTGCTCGTGATAGTACTTAAGTTAGTTGTACTATTGCGAGTCTGGGATTAGGAAAGTGCTCATTCACAATTAGGATTGATTTGATTTTAGGAGAACGACTAGTACTAGGAGACACTTATTCAATTTGACTGTTGGGTAGTTAATGTTATAACATAGCTCATGTGATTTAGCCAAGAATTTATTGAATTCCAGACCATATTAGATATTTAAGGAATTAATTTTCATAGAAGGATATACTATTGTATTTTAATACGATGGTATGACTAAAGGTGGGTAGACTATTCACTTGGTAAAGTAGGATTTCCTATGATTCAATTCCTAATCTTGATCATCTTTGCCCTCTCTAACTATCATCATATCGTAAATCCGAATTGCTTATTTATTTCCCATTTTGCCATAATGGATTATTTTTATAATTTTTGATTCTATTATCCATATATGAATCTCGAGTTAGTTTTTGATTGAAAGTTTTTCCCTCAATCATTTGAATATCCACGAAATAAAGATTATAATGTTTTTACTCTCTTGTCTTTAGTTATTTCCTCCCTAATCGATCATTTTATTACCAAGAATTGAGACTTATAGAATAGATACTTACACTTTTCCTATCTTGATCGTCTTAAAACTTGTTTGAATTTCTAGAAGCTCATTAAAAAATTTTATGGATATAGTTGGAATGATTTTTCAATGACTTACAATGGCAGGCAGATGTGCATTGCCACCATTTATTTGAATTATGGAGACTGCGGATTTACTGCAGCTAGCAGTGCACTAGCAAGGTATGACCCCTAAGTTGAAGTAATTTCAGGTAAGCGTAGGTTATCGAATTTTATTAAAACTATGTCTAGTTGCTTTATTTTGATCTTTGAGTTGTTATGTCAATAATGGACAGAGTTAATAGAATATTCGATACCATATCATATTTAAGTCATAAAACCAAGGATTTACTAAAGCCAAATGTACACTGGCGAGGCAAAAATTCTCGATAAAATAACTTCGGATATGCTTACGATTTTTAAAATTTATTGAGACTACATTCTTTTTGGCATATGACTATTGGATTTCATTGTTCACAATTTCATGCATCAACTAAATTATAGTGCTAAGCATAAAACGCAGAAGTGTATACCAAAAAGAAAAAATTATACGCTGAATATAGAAAATGCATAATAGAAAGAGTTTGAATACATCAACATAGCATCTAAAAAAAGTAGAATAAGTACTAAAAATAAAAGTACTACTATCTTGGAATGTCGGAGCATTTCCAAGAACACATAGATATAAAGTAGAGTCTAATCAAATACCATCTAGACAAAATACAGTAACGCCTAGATCAAATCCTCAGCTACTAAATAGAATCATCATCATCGCGATAAGCATCGCCACCATGTCCAAAAGGACCAGCCCAAGAAGTGCCAGCTCCATGAGATGGGTGTAGAGTAGCACCAAAATCATGGTACCAGTCATAAGCATTATCGGGCTCAAAGAAGTGATGAACCGCCTCATCATCATAGTGGTAGCCGGATACAGCAGGATATAGTGGAAGAGAACTGGCATGCTGACCAGTCTAGGCAAAACGCATCCGCAAAGGAGTTTACAAGTGCCTGAAATAGACTAACATCTCGGAACTCATATTCTCTCAATGTGTCAGCAACAAATGCTTGCAAAGAGTTGTGCTCATCCCGCTGAGTACGTCATATATCAAGCAAGTACTGGTAGAGATCCTCAAATTTCATAGGGTAATCCTGAGGCAGAGGAGGTCGGGCAGTAGGAGGAGCAGGATGGACAGCTGCACTACTACGAGAAAGCTGAAGGTACTTGGGCTCTGAGTCGCGAGCACAAGAAGATAAATTGATCTCGAAGTGCTGGAAGATGATAGAAAGGATAATCACATAGACAAGGTTTATGTTCCTCTCGTAACATCTACCCATCATCTGGATAATCGTCTTAGGGATCAAAAATAGAATCCCATTACGAATATAATAAAGTACATACATTTCAAGAGTGGTCACATCGTCTTTAGAAGTAGATTTTGGCAGAATAGAGGAATAGACAATGCGATGTAACTCATAAAAGAGTAAGTTCAAATGAGCAGCTTTGAACTTTTCGGGACGGACATGATCAGGAGCACAAAGTTGGGTCTTAAAACTTTTTAAAGTCGTATCCCTTGGAAATTCAAACTCAGTGATATCGTCTAGTAGAGCACCTTCATTTGGAATGTTTAGGATTTTCTCTTAGTCGATATCATTGAATTGAATTTCTATGCCAGCAACACGACTTCTAACAGAGTAAGTATTATCGGCTAAGGTGAATTTACATTAAAATAGACGAATAGCATTAGTGGCAATACGAAAAGAGTGAGTGACAATGTTGGGCAATCCCAAAGTCTTAAAATTGGGTTTGTGTGACGAAAAGATCGTCCACTTAATCGGTACGCCGGGGCATATGTTACTTATTAAAAAATCTACATACCACAATAATGATTGTTCAAGAGTTTCAAAAAAAAACCTCGTTGAATGTCCCGTCGTCCGTTGGACGGGCAAAAAGAGATATCCTTGAAGAGGATCTGAACAGGAGGCTTCTTCACTAGTCGTCGTCTTCTTTCTCTTGAAGGGATTATGCATCCTAGGCACGGTTTCCAAAAAATAGAATTTTTAAGAAATTGAAATAAAAATATGGAAGAGATTACACCTTCTAAAAATCAAGTATGTAGAAGAGAATGAGATTCCACGCACGAATCCAAAGTTTAGAAGGGAAACTACAAAGGAATATAGAGGAATCAATAGTAGAAGAACCAGGGTCCGATGGCTCTTTCACGCGCCTGTTGCTCTGTTTGAACAAGGAAGGAGATGAATAGAAAGGGGGCTACTTCGGTTCTGACTTAAAATATCCGAAACCAACAAAACTCGAGCCGAATTCGATGCGAGTTCGCCTGCAGTTCTATTGAGTTATTTTGCACAGAAATAGATGTCACTTTTATATTCATCATTTCTTTTCAATTATTTAATTCCAAATTTAGTAATTTTATATTTTAATGAATGTAATTGACAATATTTTATGAATTAAATTTTGTTACGTATCGACTGTCTCAGATTAGCTGTAGGGATACTGTGCCAGTAAATGGAGGTTCATAGGGGAACGCTTAAGTACTGTTTCGCTTTAGCGTTAGCCATGGTGTCAGACAGACCCTTTGTAGGCTTATCAAAAAGCAGTTTTTGCATAATAAAGTTTAATTAATAAAATTAATTAATATTATTGACATCTAAAATTCCTAATTCTCGACGTAAATAATTGAAATGATCTTCCGCTAAAGGTTTTGTAAAGATGTCAGTCAATTGTTTCTATGTGTCTACATATTCTAGATTTTTATCTCCATTTTTGATGGTCTCTAAGAAAATGATGTCGAATTTCAATATACTTAGTACGAGAATGACATACAAGATTCTTAGTCAAATTGATAGTGCTAGTGTTGTCACAGAAAATAGGTATGTGTGTGTAATGTAAACCAAAGTCTTCTAAGGTTTGCTTCATCCATAAAATTGTGCACAACAATATCCTGCGACGATATACTCAGCCTCAGTAGTTGATAATATGACAGAATTTTGTTTTCTACTAAACCAAGAGACTAGTACCTTACCTAGGAAATGACACGTGCCGCTAGTACTTTTTCTATCTATTTTATATCCAGCAAAATCATTATCCGAATAACCGATTATGTCAAAGGACATGGTGTTGGGATACCATAAGCCGACAGAAAAAGTACCTTTAAGGTATCAAAAGATACACTTAACTAGCAGTCAAGTAAAGTAAACTACCAATCATACCTCGATACTTATGTATGTCGACATGTTTGTCTTGTTCATCTACATCAAGCTTGGTTAAAGTTGCCATTGGAGTGCCAAGAAGTTTGACAGCTTCCAGATCTAACTTCTTTAGCATATCTTTTGTGTACGTGGCTTGATTGATGAATGTCCCACTATTTTTTTGTTTGATTTGCAGTCCAAGGAAGAATTTGAGTTATTCCATCATGCTCATCTCAAACTCATTCTGCATACACTTGAAATTTTTTTGACAAAGTGACTCATCAGTAGATCCAAAAAGAATATCGTCAACATAAATTTGAATTAAAAGAAGATTTCCTTTTAAAGACTTGATAAAAAAGTGTAGTATCAATCTTGCCTTTTGAAAAACCGTTATTAAGAAAAGAGCTTAAACGATCGTACCAAGCACGGGGCTTGTTTGAGACCGTATAAGGCTTTCTTCAACTTGAATACATATTCTAGGTTTTTGAAATTAACAAATCCTGGAGGTTGAGCAACATAAACTTCTTCTTTTATAAAACCGTTAAGAAATACACTTTTTATGTCCATTTAAAAAAGTTTAAAATTATGAAAATATGCAAATGTACATAACAAGCGAATGGATTCTAATCTTACAACTGGGGCATAGGTCTTATCATAATCAATACATTCCTCTTGGTTGTATCCTTGAACTAGGAGTCGGGCCTTGTTACGAGTGAAACCATTCTCATTCAATTTATTTCAGAATATATCCAACGGGTGCCAATGATCGGATGATCAATAGGCTTGGAAACAAGTTCCTAAACTTGATTCCGTTCAAATTGGTTTAATTTCTCTTGCATATCATCTAAACAATAATTATTGCCACATGCTTCTTCAATAGGTTTAGGTTCTAGCTGTGAAATAAATGCAACACAAGAAGCTATATCTCTGGCAGAGGAACGAGAACTTACACCTTGGTAATCTTGCCTATTACCAAGTCCTTGGGATGGTCCAGCCATAAACTTCATTCTTTTTGGCAAACTCCTAAGATAGCTGGTTCCGGTTTCTGGTTCTTCAGGTGCTTTGCTTGGTGCACTGAGATCTTCATCATCATCGTTAATCATCAGTTGATTTAGTTCGTCGAAGGTGATATTCATTGATTCCTCGATGATCATAGTCCATTAGTTGAAGACTCGATACCCATTGATTTTGGCTACATAACCTAAAAAGATACCTTCGTCGGCCTTTTCGTCAAACTTTCTCAAATTATCTTTAGTATTTATAGTAAAACATTTACAACCAAAAATTTTAAAGTAAAAAACTGCGGGTGTTCTATCAAACAATAACTCATAGGGAGTCTTCTTCGATTTAGGTCAAATTAGAACCCTATTGAGAACATAACAAGCTGTATTGACAGCTCCAACCAGAAATATTTAGGTAGACAAAATTGGTTCAACATTACTCTAGCCATTTCAGATAGAGTTCTGTTCTTACATTCCACAACTCCATTTTGTTGTGGAGTCTTAGGGCATAAGAACTAATGCAAATAATCGTGTGTGTCATAAAATTGCTCAAACTCTGCATTCTCGAATTTGCCACCATGATCACTTCGAATACGAGTGATCATGAATCCTTTTTTAATTGTGACTTTCTTGCAAAAAGAGACGAATTCAGATAATACATCGTTGTTGCGTACAAGAAAATATATCCACGTGTATCTAGAGAAATTATCTACTATTACAAACGTATATAAGTTACCACCTAGGCTTGCAATTCTACTAGGCCCAAATAAATCTATATATAGTAATTATAGAGGTCTAGTAGTACTTACAGCATTTTTGGACATAAATGTGGATCGGGTAGCTTTTTTCTTTTCACATTCACTACATACCGTATCATTTTTGAAGGTGATGTCTGGTAAGCCTCGTACCAGTTGCTTCGTGGATAGTCTTGAAATTGTGTCCATATTTGCATGACCGGGTTTCATATGCGCCATAGTTGACTCTCATCATTCTTGGCGAGTAAGTATTTACCTGCTTTGTTAGCACCTTCCAACAAATAGAAAATATATATATTGTCTTCTCTAATACCTTCAAAGATAGTACTACCAGTTGAGCTATCAACTATAGTACATTTGTTTTTGACAAAGTTAATACCATAACCACGATCAGCTAAATGGCTTACGCTGAGTAGGTCATATTTTAACTCGGTTACTAGACATACATCTTTAATCACAGGATAGGGAGCCTTGCCAATTTTGTCGATACCTACTATATACCCTTTAAAGTTATTACCGAAGGAGACGTATGCTTCTTTCTTCTTCGACAGTGTTGCGAATAGAGAAGCGTCACCGGTCATGTGTCGTAAGCAACCGCTGTCAAGGATCCACTTGCTTCTAGCTTGAGTAGGGTGTTCCACCTACAAGAGAATTTACAGATGAAACTTTTGGTATCCATTTCTTGTAGGATCCTGATATGTTAGTCTTTGGTATCCATGCACATATCTTTAAATCAACTAACTTTCTTACACTATATATAGAAGAAATATGTCCAATAGTGCCACAATAATGACATCTAGCATGCTGAGTGTTAGGTGCAGTGTGTTGTGCATAATTGGTAGGTCTTGGTTTTCTAGTTAGATATTTGTAATAAAATGCATGTCGGTTAGTCTTTGCGGGCAAAGGTTTGGCTGGGTTTGGTCTAACAGCGTTAGGTTTGACTATTTTCCGATATTTCGATAAGTGACACGTGTTAGGGTAGGAAGCAGCAACCTCAGGCTGTTTTACTAACCTAATTTCTAACGTTTTGGAAGTGTCATAAAGCTTGGAATAGTCAGCTGTGAGAGTGTCATTTCTGACTAGTGCACATTGATGGCTCTTCTTCTCTTTGGATAAGTCTTCCTCTAGTTTGGCAATGTTCTTATCTTTTTCTTCGAACATTTGTATGATCTCGTGTAGTTGCAACTTGACAGAGGAAAGCTCACCTGACTCACTAGTGTTATCATTACTTCTAACCTCAGCTAATAGGTCGGTAAGTCTTCCTATTTCACCTTTGTACTCTTTGAGTACCTTCTTAGAGTTTTGGTATTTGCTATGCAGTTTTCTATAATCTCCTAAGAGGTCACCAAAGGCTTCACCTAGTTGTTCAAAAGTAAAACCATCATAAGTATCAAACATGGGATTAGTGTTTACCTCATCATATGCTATTAAGCATACATTTGCAGCATCGTCTGATTGTTCATCTTCTAAGTCGCTGGCTTCACTTTCATGCCATATGCTTGTATTGGCATATCTCCTGGAAGTAGATTTCTTCAAGTAACTATTTTCATATTTGTTTTCCTTCTTAGTTGATGATGATGCTGTCGGACATTCCTTTTGGATGTGCTCTTTCTTCTTGCAACCGTAGCAGATAGGATCGTCTTTATTGTTGCGGCTGTTGCTATTGTGTTTTTTTGTCCTTCGGTTGAATCTCATGAACTTCTTTACTATGAGAGCTTGATCCTCAGTGTCGGAATCACTGTCATCAGAATCTTCTTCGTTAGTTCTTATATGTTGCGCTTTGAGGGCAATTGACTTCTCCTTTGGTGCGACGTCTTCAAAGTCTTGAAGTTCCAGCTCGTAAGTGAGTACCTTTTCTATGAGCGTTTCAAGTGTGGTAAGGTTGTTTCCTTCAATAATTACAGTAGCCTTCAAAATCTAATTCTTCGTGAGAGCTTGCAGCAATGTACGAATCTTTTCATGGTTATTATATTCCTTACCTAGAGAAGGTAAAAGATTTATAATATCTAGAAATCTCGTAAACATCTGTGTAACTTATTTATTTGGCTTTATTTTGAACGCCTCATATTCTTGAGTAAGTCTACTGATCTTTGACTCCTAGACTTGTGTCGTGCCTTCGTGATTAACTTCGAGAAGTTTCTGTTGACCCAAAATGGATCGCAATCAACCTAATCTTGATAATTAACAAGATGATATCTGCTATGATCCAACTTGACACATCAAGCTCCAAAACAGACAAGCAACACACATTTTCTCAAGACGAACTTCATCAACGATTGCTATGACATGCTGCTGTTTACTTGTTCTCTGAGTTTGTACTTTTTTTTGTGACTAGACTATTGTAAGTTGAGTCGTACTGAGTATCTCAACCCTAGACTTTACACCGAAAGCTCCACAAACAAAAGTCCAAAAACTTACGAAATCCAAAACAGCCCATTGAATATTTTGTCCCCAAGGAGACAGAGTTCGGGCCGAACTCTGCCCCACGCAGAGTTTGGACCGAACTCTGCCTCCTTAATTTTAGGACCTGATTTTTAGGATTTGCTGGTTGCTAGTTGTCCAAAGGCTAAATTTTTGAATATTTAGGACAGAGTTCGGGCCGAAGTCTGCCCCTCTGGACTAGTATATATAGGCCTTTATTTCTTTCATTTTCAATCATCCAATCTTTTCATCTTCTCTTCTTCTATAGCCTGTGCATTCAAGAGCCTACTCTTCTCATCTAAATAGCCACAAAACTTTCCAAGCCCCTAAGGTGCTCAGTGCGAGTCAACTAGAAGTTTGTGTGCAAGAGTTTTCAAAGAAGTCATTTGAACAATTCCAAGTCTCGCCTTCCGCGAATCTGTAAGAAGTTGGCGTGCTCTTCTGAGTAAAGGCACGTGGTTGTACGCTATTTGACAAATAGTGGATTTCAATCCTGAGCTAGAGTTCTCAGGCCTGGACTAGTCCTCCACGAGGGAAACCAGGTTAAAAACTGTTGTGTCTGCATATGCTTCTCTCATCTCTATCTATATTTTGCACTTAAACTCTGATTATTATTTCTATTGGGTGAACTTGAATAGAGTTATTTTTAATTGGGTATTTCCGACACATACTCTATTCACCCTCCTCTAGAGTTATCCGTACTTCAATTGGTATCAGAGCTCTGTTCTCTTATATCAGACTAACATCCTAAGAGCTGATCCATGGCAACCACACAATCTACATTTTCCAACTATGGTGAGGGACAGTCCACAAATAGGCCACCCCTATTTGACGGAACCAGCTACACCTACTAGAAAACTAGGATGAGTTTTTATCTTAAGTCTTTAGACTTTGATCTGTGGACCATCGTCACGGATGGTTACAAAATGCCTGCCAGAATAGCTGTCGAGGGGACTTTTATTGGAAAACCACACGACAAATATTTTGACCAGGAAAAGAAACAGGCAGTCTAGATGCTAGGGCTATTAATGCTCTCTTTTATACAATAGACAAGACTGAATTCAACAGGGTCTCTACATGCTCCACCTCACACAAAGTTTGGAAGCTTCTAGAGGTAATTCATAAAGGAACCACATAGGTTAAAGAATAAAAAAATTAGCCGTTTGACACAAGAATACGAGGCATTCAAAATGAAGCCAAACGAGACAATTACTCAAATGTTCACCAGATTCCTCGATATCATCAACCCTCTACCTTCCCTTGGCAAAGCATATTCCAACCATGATAAGATATGCAAAGTGCTAAGAGGATTGTCGAAGATCTGGAACCCCACGGTCACAGTGATTATCGAAGGGAATGATCTTACGGCTATGTTACTAGAAATTCTGATGGGTAAGCTAATGATGCATGAGCTCGACCTCAAAGATTTTGAAGAAACGACTCAAAAAGAAAAAAATTGCCTTAAGAGCTCATCGCCGAAGAACCATCACTGAGGAAACAGATGACGACGATTCCGAAGGTGACGATCAATCACTCACGGTTCGAAATTTCAAAAAGTTCCTACGCTTCGACCGAAGGAAGAAGGAACAAAAAGACGATGAGGAAGAACCCACCTGCTTCGGATGCAAGAAGACGGAACACGTCAGAAAAGATTGTCCTATAGCAAAGAAAGGAAGTAGTTACGAAAAACCATATAAGAGGCCAACCTCAAAGAAGTATGTCGACACTAGCATCTGGCACGAAAGCGAGGCCAACAATTCAGACGAAGAAGAGGACTCACAGTAGGACATTACAAACGTCTGCCTAATGGCAACTTCGGAAAAGGTAAACGACTCTTTTGAAGATTCCTCCTTTGATGAACCGGGTGACCCTTTAGTTCTCTTCTTGAAGACCACAAAAAGGTTATTAATAAATATAAGCATGCTAAGGAAAAGATCAAGACCCATGAAGTCGAGATCCATAGACTTTCTTGCTTACTTGAGAATATTAGAAACACAACACCCACAAAAAATACTAAGGAGGTATCTAAGCTTAATTAAGCTGACACGATGCCGAATCTTTTATTGAAAAGCAAACACATGATATCATTGCTTTAAATAAAGAACTTGCTGAAGAGAAAAACAAGTACAAGATTGTTACTGCTAGAATACATGGCCTTACTACTAAATATAATGAGTTGCATGTTGCCTCTAAGAAATTAGAGATTAGACTGGACAAGCAAGTTATTCTACCTCAAACTCAGTTTCGCAGTCGCAATACTTACAAACACGAGACGACTCAACACAAGAGAGCACGTCACCACAAGAACACTCATCCACATACTACTCAAAATTATGCCTTTATGTACACCTATTCACATGCGGCACGAAAACACACACACGTAATTCTGTCATCATCCTGCTACACACAATCACCATCATGCTGCTGCACACACTTACTACATTCATTCTACTGCTACACATAGCTATCATCATCCTGCACCCACATATAGACACAACTATCATCCTGCACCCAATACCAATATGCATGCTACCTGTACTTATTATGGTTTACACAGACACATATCACTGCAATGTAGATTTAGAAAACTAGTTGATATCAATCTATATGCATGGGTATCGAAGACTAACTTTTTAGGACCCAAAAGAATATGGGTACCAAAGGTCACATCTACTCATGGTGTAGGTGGACCTTCTTTCTCAAACTAGAAGCAATTGGATTCTCGATAGTGGGTACCCGCGATATATGACTGGAGATGCTAATCTATTTGCAACACTATCGATAAAAAGGGAAGGATATATTTCCTTCGACAACAATCCGAAAGGCTATATTATAGGTAACGGTATAATTGGTTATCCTCATTCTCCCATCATTAAGGATGTCTGTTTAGTAACCGAGTTAAAGCATAACTTGCTCAGCATTAGTCATCTTGCTGATCATGGATATGATATTAACTTTGGTAAAACTAAATGTTGTATCTATGATAGATCAACTGGAGACATTGTAGAACCCTAGAGGGGGGGTGAATAGGGAAATTAAAAATAAACTATAACAAATGATGCAATAAAGAGTAAATAGTAGAAAGATCAAACGCAAACGCAAGGATGTATCCTGGTATCCTCTTTTGAGGCAATCCAGTCCCGGAACTCTCTCCGGCTTTAATCCACTATTATGCAAATAGTACACACGAGTTTGGATCCGAAGAACTCGCCAACTTCAACACGAGTTTGGATCCGAAGACTCGCCAACTTCTACACACGAGTTTTCTTACGAAGGCTCGCCAACTTCAAACAAAAGAGAATGAGAACTTGCTGATCTTCTAACACGTGAAGATCGAAATGTACAACTCTTTAATACTCTAGCACTTTGGGAGAGGATGACAATGAAAAGCTTTGAGAGAGTATTAATGGTGGAGCTCTTGGTTGTTGGAAAATTTATGGAAGAGTTGGTGAGAAAGCTCAAGAGAGAGAGAGCTTCCTTTTATAAGAAAACCAAGAGTGGGTGGCATTTAATGCTTCTGAGTGTACGCAGACCGGCATGCCGTCGGTATGCCGCGGCATACCGCCGGTATGCCGGCCAAATAGTAACGGTCATATTTATGACCGTTCAAGAGCATTAAATGCGGCCATTAATGCATGTCAGACCAAATCGAAAAGCAGATTATTCGAAATTCGGTATACCGCCGGTATGTCGGAGCATACCGTCGGTATGCCGACTAAAGTCACAGAAAGTTTTAGAGCTATAAGAAACGGCATGCCGCCGGTATGCCGTAGCGTACCGTCGGTATGCCGACAATAAATCACAGCATCTATTGTGTTGCTAGGAAACGGCATGCCGCCGGTATGCCGCAGCATGCCGTCGGTATGCCGACATTTCGAGACAGCAACTTTCTGGACACAGAAAGCGGTATGCCGTCGGTATGCCGAAGCATGCCGTCGGTATGCCGCTTATTGTCATAGAAACTTTTCTGGACACGAAAACGGTATACCGTCGGTATGCCGTAGCATGCCGTCGGTATGCCGCTTTTTGTCACAGAAACTTTTCTGGACACAAGAACGGTATACCGTCGGTATGCCGGAGCATACCGCCGGTATGCCGCTCTGAATTACTTGATTTTCGATTTGTGCTTTAAGTTATCATCCATCCTTTAGTGTTTTACAGAAATACCTAGACCAGTACAGACACGAAGACTCTAAGCAGGAAGACGCCGACTATATGTAGGGAACGCCGGTAACTGCTACGGTCTTCAAGGACGAAGGAGGAAGCTCTTGAAGTGAATAACTCCATGTAGTGCATCTTCTGAGAATCTGAAGAACAGAAGACTAAACTACGAAGATGCTGTTAATTACTCAAAATAAAATGTGCCAACAAACTTCCCCATTTTGATAATTGACAAAATAGAGAGATAGCATCTTCAGGGAGTAGCTCCCCCGTAGGTAGACAGCTCCCCCTCAATATGATTTCTTCCCCTTTGTCACTTAGTCAAAGATGGGGATAACTAAAGGAGACAGTGCATTAAAAGAAAAAAACGAGAGTATAGATAAAAGCATGCAGGAATATATTGAAGTAAGAACGATAATACATGCTTGACCCATACATAGCAATAAGATAAAAGACTCTCCATCATGAGAGTCGGACAACAAAGACAACCATAGATAATGTCCCCGAAGGACAGCAAACACTGAAAACAACCATAAACCGGTCCCCGAAGGACCACTAAAGACAACAAACAGAAAACACAAAAAAAAGAACCATTAAAACACCATAACCATCACCAAAGGAAACCCATCCCTAATCCTCTGCCGGATCATCATCACTATCATCATCCTGAGCCTGCTGGAGGGCGCCAAAGGGATCAATGTCGTCCGGGTACATAAACCCATAGGCATTGGGGTCAGAGAAACGCGGGGCCGTGTACATGGGATCCTGAAGATTAAGATCCAGAAAGGCATCCCGGTCTTGCAGAGTGCGCTGGATGAAGTAGCCCTGATCGTGGAAGCGAGACTGGATGAGGGCGCCAAGTCTACGAGTGTGGGTCCGCATCTGCTCCTCCGCCTGGGCCATCTTCAGATCAAAGTGGTGCTGAGTAAGAGGCATATAGCGGTCCGTAGATGGAGGGGTAGATGCAGGGGCAGCAGGAGTGGAACCCGGTTGCTCGTGGGAAGAGGAAGCACGGGAAGAAGAGACGCCAGCTAGGGTACGGGAAACAGCAAGAAATGAGGGGACCCCATCCGAGGAGCAGAGAGACAAGTCAACTTGTTTGGCCTCCATAAGCAAGGTGATGAAAGAGCCATAGTAGAGGTTCTGCTTCCCGGAAGGCAAGGTACGCCGGAATTGCAAAAGCAGAGTCTTTGGGAAGGAAAAATGCTTCCGGGCATAGAGATGATACATGAGGACAAGAGCATCACCGGTGATAGCGTCATAGTTCCCGCCCTTTGGGAACAGAGTGTGGCACACGATACGATGGAGCTCGTAGTAGAATGGCTCCAGCTGGGCTGAGAGGGCCGGAATGGCAGGAGGGTTGGGACCCTTACAGATGATACGGCAGAAGTCATCGAAAGGGGACGCCGCCGATGAGGTGAGAGCACCCAAAAGAGGTAACGCATCCCCTCTGTCCGGGACGCCCAAGATGGCCCCCACTTCCTTGGATGTGAGACGGAAGTGGCGGTCATTGACCATGGATTGGATGGCGGTAGGGTCGTCGTCATCCCCTCGCATGTTGCAGTAGAAAAGGCGGACAGCAGCAGAGTAGACAGGAATTTGCCGCCGAAGAAGGGAGGAGAGACCGGCATCGTCAAACAACGGGACGTGACCGGAGAAGAGATTCCAGTTGATAGCTCGTCCTTTGAACACGTTCTGGTTGACGAAGTGCTGGAACCAAAGCTCAGCCGCCAAAGCGTTGGAGAAAACGCGTTGGTCAAAGCCGGAGGGTAGCGCCACCGGGACGAAAGGGTTGAAAGAGGAGGAAGAGGATCGGGGGCGCTTAGGGTTGGCCATGAAGAAGGATTTTGGGCTTTGGTGTGAGAGGAAGAAGTAGTAGAGAGGAGAAGGAAGAAGGAGGGTTTTTAAAGAAGAGGGGGAATATGAAGAGTTGAGTTTGAAAAGGTTGGGGAGGAGGGAACGGTTAAAGAGGAAGGGTGATGGGGTAGTTGAAAGGGTGATGGGGTGAATTGATGTATGGAGTAAAAAGAGGAGAGAAAAGAGGAAAGGTGATAAGAAGGGTAATTAATAGGAGGGGAGTTGAGGAGATGGGTAATTAATGAGGGATTTGATAGATTAAAGAAAGGATGGAAGGAATAAAGGAGGAGAGATAAAATAGTGGGCCCGCAACTTAGTTCAGGAATTATTTCCGCAGTCATCCGGCATGCCGACGGAATGCCGACGTATACCGACGGTATGCCGAAAAACGAAACAGAACATAATTCTGTTTCAAAAAATGGCATGCCGGCGGTATGCCGACGTATACCGACGGTATGCCGAAAAACGAGACAGAACCTAATTCTGCTTCGAAAAATGGCATGCCGCCGGTATACCGTAGTATACCGTCGGTGTGCCGGACAAAAGAGACTATGAATCAAAGGATAAAATGCCCAATTCACGGCAAAGGAAAGAGAAGCGATCTTCCGGGAGGGGCTTAGTGAAGATGTCGGCTAATTGATAGGTAGTATCAATAAATTCAAGATGGATATCTCCTTTTTGTTGATGGTCACGAAGAAAATGGTGTCTAATTTCAATGTGCTTCGTGCGTGAGTGACAAATCGGGTTTTTCGTGAGATTGATAGAGCTAGTGTTATCACATTTAATAGGGGTGCAAGAATGAGAAATACCATAATCTAAAAGTGTTTGTGACATCCAAAGAATTTGTGCACAACAACAACCAGCCACAATATACTCTGCCTCAGTGGTTGAGAGAGCGACAGAGTTTTGCTTCTTACTAAACCACGATACCAAGGACTTCCCGAGGAATTGACATGTGCCACTAGTGCTTTTTCGGTCAATCTTGCATCCGGCAAAATCCGCATCCGAAAAGCCGTGAAGCTCAAAGGATGAGGATTTCGGATACCAAAGACCCATATTAATGGTGCCTTTGAGATAACAAAAAATGCGCTTGACGGCACTCAAATGTGATTCCTTTGGATTGGCTTGATATCGTGCACACAAACAAACACTAAACATGATATCCGGACGGCTAGCAGTTAAATAAAGTAAGCTACCGATCATACCTCCATACTTACGAATGTCGACCGATGTGCCATCTTCATCATTGTCAAGCTTGGTCGTTGTAGCCATAGGGGTCCTCATTGATTTGGATGATTCAAGGTCGAAACGCTTGAGGAGATCCCTTGTATATTTTGCTTGATTGATGAAGGTTCCTTTAGGTCCTTGTTTGATTTGGAGCCCCAAAAAGAAGGAGAGTTCACCCATCATACTCATTTCAAACTCTTCCTGCATAACTTTGGCAAATTCTACACAAAGTGTGTTGTTAGTAGAACCAAAAATGATATCATCAACATAAATTTGAACCAATAAGAGAGTCCCATCATGGGATTTAATAAAAAGTATGGTGTCAACTTTTCCCTTTGAAAAATTGTGAGAAACAAGAAAAGAGCTAAGACGCTCATACCAAGCACGTGGAGCTTGTTTGAGGCCATAAAGGGCTTTATAGAGTTTGAAAACGTGGTTAGGAAATTGAAAATCTTCAAAACCGGGAGGTTGTTTAACATAAACTTCCTCCTTAATAATACCATTAAGAAAAGCACTCTTAACATCCATTTAAATAGCTTAAAGTCATTAAAACAAGCAAAGGCACAAAGCATACGAATGGATTCAAGACGTGCAACCGGAGCATAGGTTTCGTCGTAGTCAATGCCTTCCTCTTGGTTATAGCCTTGAGCAACCAATCGGGCTTTGTTACAAGTCACTAACCCATCTTCATTTAGCTTGTTGCGAAACACCCATTTAGTTCCAATAATGGGATGATTGCTGGGTTTTGGAACAAGTTCCCAAACCTTGCTTCGCTCAAATTGATTAAGCTCCTCTTGCATAGCTATCATCCAAAATTCGTCAAGAAAAGCATCATTAACATTTTTAGGCTCTATTTGAGAGATGAAAGCCACATTGGCACAAAGATCACGAGTGGCGGATCTTGTGCTAACACTTGAGGAAGGATCCCCAATGATGAGCTCCTTAGGGTGATTGGTGACAAATCTCCATTCTCTTGGGAGATCCTTTGGAGGAGGCTCGAGAGGAGGAGACTCTTTTGATGGGGTCACAACTTCATTGTGAGATGAAGAAGGACGATCCTCAATAGAGGAGTTCTCCAATCCAAACGAGATGTCATCAATATCCTCGGAGGAGGAGAATGTAGAAGAGTTGAGTTCATTAAAAGAGACATTGATTGACTCTTCGACAACAAGACTTCTTTTATTAAAAACACGAAAACCTTTGCTATGAGTAGAGTATCCAAGGAATATTCCTTCATAGGCTTTTTCTTCAAACTTGCCTAGGTTATCCTTGGTATTCAAAATAAAACAATTACAACCAAAAACCTTGAAATATTCAATAGAAGGAATTTTGTTAAACCAAAGCTCATAAGGGGTCTTCTTAGTAATAGGTCTAATTAAGACCCTATTAATAACATGACATGCCGTATTAACGGCTTCCGCCCAAAAATATTGAGGGAGCTTATATTGGTTTAACATGACCCGGGCCATATCGCCAAGGGTTCTATTCTTTCTCTCCACAACACCATTTTGTTGAGGAGTACGGGGACAAGCAAAGTCATGTCCAAAACCATTCTTTTCACAAAATCTTTTGAAATCAACATTATCAAATTCACCTCCATGATCACTCCTAATTTTGTTAATAGAAAAACCTTTCTCATTTTGAACACATTTACAAAAAGCAACAAATTCACGAAAAGTATCACTTTTGCAAGCAAGAAAAATAACCCAAGTAAATCTCGAAAAATCATCAACTAAAACAAAGGCATAAAGTTTGCCTCCAAGGCTAGCTACTCTACTAGGCCCGAAAAGATCCATATGAATAAGTTGAAGGGGTCTAGTGGTACTCACAGAGTTGATGGATTTGAAAGATGACTTGGTCAACTTACTTTTCTCGCATTCTTCACATACCATATCCCTCTTGAAAGGGATACTAGGAAGTCCTCGTACAAGCTTTTTGGAGGCGAGGCGAGAGATGGTATCCATGTTAGCGTGTCCAAGCCTCATATGCCAAAGCCAACTCTCATCGTTCTTTACAACTAGGCACCTGTCATTGTTAGTACCTTCAACAAGATAAAGAACATAAATATTGTTTTCTCTAATGCCTTCATACACAATAGTTCCATTGGAGCTATCGGTAATGTAGCATTTGAGTTTAACAAACTTGATATCATAGCCATTATCGGTGAGATGGCTAATACTAAGGAGGTTATGCTTAAGATTAGTAACAAGACATACATTATTAATACAAGGATAAGGAGGAGAACCGATATTACCATTTCCAATAATATAACCTTTTAGATTGTTACCGAAGGAGACATGTCCTTCCTTCTTCATCGATAGCGTTGTAAAAAGTGAAGCATCACCGGTCATGTGCCGTGAACAACCGCTATCGAGAATCCACTTGCTTCTAGCATGAGAAGGATTCGTCACCTACAACATAAGTTGAAGATAAACATTTTGGTACCCATGATCTTATGGGTCCTTGAGTGTTAGTCTTAGGAACCCATTTAAGAACTCTCATGTCAACTTGTTTTCTTGTATAACAAAAATTAGAAGTATGACCAAGCAAACCACAATAATTGCACATTAAAGAAGATCTAAAAGAAGAAGTGTGAGTGTTGTACATATGTGAGTCTCTAGTGTGAGATGTTCTACCATGAGTGTTATGATGATAGAAAAATGCATGATGAGGAGTTTTCTTTTTAACAAAAGGTCCTTTTCTAGTGTTAGAAGAGGAGTTGTGTGTAGTGTTCATGTAATGGTTATGCCTAGCATTGTGATGAGTGTGGGGGTGTCTAGGAGCATGCATGTGAGTGGAATTCTTATTACTAAAATTTTTACTCCGTGTAAGAAGATCATTAAACTTAATAGAAGTAGAATATTCTCTTCTATTAGCATCTTGACATTTGCGCATGGCAAATTCATAAGAGCTTCTCATGGATTGAATCTCATCATCCTTTTTCTTGATGGTGTCAAGAGATTCTTGAAGTTTTAGTCTCAAAGACTCCACTTCATCCGTGTCGGAAATAGGAGATTTTCCCTTCACATCACTAATGATGCTTGAGAGCCTCTCTACTTCAAGTTGAAGAGCCTCGACCTCCTTAAGAGATTTCTTGTATTTATTCCGAACACCTTTGTGTTCTTCATGTAACTCAAGAATGGCTTTCTCCAAATCATCATAGGTAAGAGTGTTTAAGGAAAAATCATCAAGTACCTCATCGGTTGCCATGAGACAAACGTTGGCATTGTGTTTGCACTCCTTGTCATTGTCGGAGTCGCTTGCGTCGCTTTCACACCAAATGCTAGTGTTGGCAAACTTTCTGGAGGACGAGCTTCCCTTGCTTGGCTTCTCGTACTTGCTTGAGTCTTTTCGTACCATCGGACAATCCCTCTTGATGTGTCCGGGTCTTCTGCATTGATAGCATGCCGGGTCTTCTTCATTGTCCCGTCTAGAGCGGTTGGCCTTGTTGAACTTTAAGAACTTCCTGAAGTGCTTAGCTGTGAGAGCTATTTCTTCATCGTCGTCCGACTCATTGTCGTCGGAGCTATCCTTGGAGTAGGACCTTGAAGCTTTGAGTGCAAGAGTCTTCTCCTTTTCTTTGGTCTTCTCCTTCTCCTTCTCTTGAATGGAGGATTCCTCTTGATCCTTCATGTCAAGCTCGTGAGTCATCAGCTTACCCATGAGGGTCTCTAGGTTCATGACGGTAAGATCGTTCCCCTCAATGATTGCGGTAGCTTTAGGACTCCAAGCTTTCGTCAAACCTCTAAGAATCTTCCTTATCTTTTCATGAGCGGGATATTCCTTTCCAAGAGAAGAGAGAGGGTTAATAATATCACCAAAGCGAGTAAACATGCTAGCAATAGATTCATCATGCTTCATTTTAAAAGACTCATATTCTTGCGTGAGTCTACTGATCTTAGATTCCTTCACTTGTGAAGTCCCCTCGTGTGTGACTTCAAGCAACTTCCAAATTTCATTGGAAGTCTTGCAAGTAGAGATTCGATTGAATTCACTACTGTCGAGAGCACAGTAAAGAGCGTTCATTGCCTTGGCATCTCGACAAGCAAGCTTCTTGATGTTTTCAGTGAGTGTTTCCTGAAGGGTGTCAGAGGCAATATCCTCTATAGCTCTGGAAGGAGTAGGGATGCCATTTATCACGCAATCCCATAAATCGAAATCTATGGACTTGAGATAAATGCCCATCCTAATCTTCCAATAGTTATAGTTGGTACCATCAAATAGGGGAGGCCTATTTGTGGAGTGTCCCTCATTGTGAAACGTGTTGATGCTAGGGTTAGAGGCCATGGATCACTCAAGGGTGTAAATCCAAATCAAGAGAACAAAGCTCTGATACCAATTGTAGAACCCTAGAGGGGGGGGGGGGGTGAATAGGGAAATTAAAAATAAACTATAACAAATGATGCAATAAAGAGTAAATAGTAGAAAGATCAAACGCAAACGCAAGAATGTATCCTGGTATCCTCTTTTGAGGCAATCCAGTCCCGGAACTCTCTCCGGCTTTAATCCACTATTATGCAAATAGTACACACGAGTTTGGATCCGAAGAACTCGCCAACTTCAACACGAGTTTGGATCCGAAGACTCGCCAACTTCTACACACGAGTTTTCTTACGAAGGCTCGCCAACTTCAAACAAAAGAGAATGAGAACTTGCTGATCTTCTAACACGTGAAGATCGAAATGTACAACTCTTTAATACTCTAGCACTTTGGGAGAGGATGACAATGAAAAGCTTTGAGAGAGTATTAATGGTGGAGCTCTTGGTTGTTGGAAAATTTATGGAAGAGTTGGTGAGAAAGCTCAAGAGAGAGGAGCTTCCTTTTATAAGAAAACCAAGAGTGGGTGGCATTTAATGCTTCTGAGTGTACGCAGACCGGCATGCCGTCGGTATGCCGCGACATACCGCCGGTATGCCGGCCAAATAGTAACGGTCATATTTATGACCGTTCAAGAGCATTAAATGCGGCCATTAATGCATGTCAGACCAAATCGAAAAGCAGATTATTCGAAATTCGGTATACCGCCGGTATGTCGGAGCATACCGTCGGTATCCCAACTAAAGTCACAGAAAGTTTTAGAGCTATAAGAAACGGCATGCCGCCGGTATGCCGTAGCGTACCGTCGGTATGCCGACAATAAATCACAGCATCTATTGTGTTGCTAGGAAACGGCATGCCGCCGGTATGCCGCAGCATGCCGTCGGTATGCCGACATTTTGAGACAGCAACTTTCTGGACACAGAAAGCGGTATGCCGCCGGTATGCCGAAGCATGCCGTCGGTATGCCGCTTATTGTCATAGAAACTTTTCTGGACACGAAAACGGTATACCGCCGGTATGCCGTAGCATGCCGTCGGTATGCCGCTTTTTGTCACAGAAACTTTTCTGGACACAAGAACGGTATACCGCCGGTATGCCGGAGCATACCGCCGGTATGCCGCTCTGAATTACTTGATTTTTGATTTGTGCTTTAAGTTATCATCCATCCTTTAGTATTTTACAAAAATACCTAGACCAGTACAAACACGAAGACTCTAAGCAGGAAGACGCCGACTATATGTAGGGAACGCCGGTAACTGCTACGGTCTTCAAGGACGAAGGAGGAAGCTCTTGAAGTGAATAACTCCATGTAGTGCATCTTCTGAGAATCTGAAGAACATAAGACTAAACTACGAAGATGCTGTTAATTACTCAAAATAAAATGTGCCAACAGACATCACTTTTGAAGTGATAAGAGAAGATAACATATATATTTTCTATCTATCTAGAGATACTAACAATGCAGGAAGATGCCTCTACGCCCACAAAGATGAAAGGCTATTATGGCACCAGTGTCTTGGTCATGCCAATATGGATACCATATCTAGATTATCAACCAAGAAGCTACTAAGAGGCCTACCAGATATCACATTCAAGAAAGATACGGTATGTGCCGAATGTGAAAAGAATAAGGCTAGCAAATCTTCCTTTAAATCCATAAACACTGTAAGTACTACCCGACCATTGTAATTACTTCATATGGATCTATTTTGTCCTAGTAGAGTAGCCAGTCTTGGCGGTAAACTCTATGGTTTTGTTACCGTTGATGATTTTTTAAGATTTACTTAGATTTTCTTTCTTGCAAATAAAAATAATAACATTTCAGTTTTTAAAGTTTTTGCTAAAAAGGTCCAAAACGAAACAGGCTACATGATTACTCGTATCCGAAGTGATCATGGTAGCGAATTCAAAAATTTTGATTTTGAAAAGTTTTGTGATTTAAATGGCTTTAATTATGAGTTTTTTTGTCCTACAACTCCTCAACAAAATGGTATTGTGGAGCGGAAGAATATGACTCTTGGCGATTTGGCTAGAGTCATATTGAATCAATTTTCTCTTCCAAAATATTTTTGGACAGAAGCTGTCAGCACAGCATACCACGTTTTGAATAGGGTTTTCATTTGACCTATTTCAAAGAAAATACCCTATGAGCTTTAGTTTGGTAGAACTCTAAATGTTTCTTACTTTCGAGTGTTTGGTTATCGCTGCTTTATCCTGAATACCTAAGATAACTTGGGCAAGTTTGATGCCAAAGCTGATGAAGGTATTCTTCTTGGCTATGCTGCTAGGAGTAAGGGATATAGAGTGTTCAATAAATGCTTTATGATTGTTTAAGAGTCTACTAACGTAACTTTTAATGAGGACAATAGTACAGCTATCATTCCCGATGATGATGAACCAGCAGCCTTCACTCATGTGGATACACCACCCGAAACCTACTCTCTGGAGGGCTTATCTAAGAAGTTCCAATTCAAACATTCGTATCCAAAAAACTTGGTAATAGGTGAGGTATCGAAAGGGGTAGCCACTCGATCTTCTTTGAGAGACTCTATTGCTAGCACTGCTTTTATTTCTCAAATTGAACCAAAAAATATTTTAGAAGCTTTTAACGATAAATTTTGGATATCTGCAATACAAGAAGAACTCAACCAATTTGAACAAAATCAGGTTTGGGAAACTGTTCCTAGACCTGCTAATCATTCAATCATTGGTACTAAATGGGTTTTTTGTAACAAAGTTAATGAGGACGGTTCGGTCACTCGCAACAAGGCTCGTCTCGTAGCTCAAGGATACAACCAAGAGGAGGATATCGACTACGATGGATGTATGCTCCTGTTGCATGACTTGAATCTATTTGAATGCTTTGCGCTTTTGCAAATTTCTAAAACTTTAAACTTTTCAAATGGATGTAAAAAGTGCATTTTTAAATAGTTTTATTAAAGAAGAGGTTTTTGTCAAGCAACCCCCTGGTTTTGAAAATCACAAATTTCTTGACCATATTTTTAAACTTAAGAAAGCTCTTTATGGCCTCAAACAAGCTCCTCGAGCTTGGTATGAACACCTTATTACTTTCTAACTTGATAAAGGTTTTTCAAAAGGAAAAATTGACACTACACTTTTCATAAAATCCCTTGATGATACTGTTTTGTTAGTACAAATCTATGTAGATGATATCATATTTGGGTCTACTAATGAGGGTCTATGCAAAGATTTTTCCAAGTGTATGCAGAACGAGTTTGAGATGAGCATGATGGGGGAGCTCAACTACATCCTTGGACTGCAAATCAAACAATACTCGCAAGATGTCTTCATCAGCCAGTCGAAGTGTACAAAGGACATGCTGATAAAGTTTGAACTTGAAAACATCAAACATATCAGCACTCCTATGGCTACTACAATAAAGCTGAAACCTGATGAAAGCGGTAAACCGGTAGATCAACATAAGTATCGAGGTATGATTGGTAGTCTATTGTATTTAACTGCTAGTCGTCCCGATCCGCAACAGAAGCAAAAAAGCAAAATTATGTCCTACTATCCACAACAGAAGCTGAGTACAATGCAGCTGGTCGTTGTTGTGCACAGATTCTGTAGATGAAGCAAACTCTTAAAGACTATAACTTATCTTTCATGCACATACCTATTTTTTATGATAACACTAGTGCTATAAATTTGACCAAGAACCCAGTTTGTCACTCACGTACAAAGCATATAAAGATTAGACATTATTTCTTGTGTGATCATCAACAGTACGGCACTATTAACTTAGAGTTTATTGACACCGAATATCAGCTAGCAGATTTCTTACTAAACTACTAGACGAAGAGTGCTTCAATTTTCTTTGTCGAGAGTTAGGAATCTTGGATGAAGGTGTCATACAATAACATGTACCTACGTAAATAACGGTTAAGACAAGCATCATTTATAATGACTCAGCTTTAGGTAAAAGCCGAAAGGGCCCGTCTGACAACAAGGCGTAAAAGCCTAAGCGATACGGTGTACTAGTCTTTGGACTATCGCTAGCTGGGATCCGGCCCCTACAGCTACCCCAAGGCAGTTTAACTGTAATGATCGCTGTCTTAACAGTCATTTATTATATGGATACACTATTTTTATGACTTATATCACTCAAAATTTCAAATTCTAGATCATTCCTATTCAAACATTGCCTTTTCTGTATTCTGGAACAGACAGGCAGAGTTTGGGCCGAACTCTGCCACATACAGAGTTCGTGCCGAACTCTGTGTGCCTACTTATAGAACCTCCAACTGCTCTCAGCCATTCATTTTTTTATCTAACGGTCAGGATTTCACCCGACCTGCTGGCCCCAACCTTCTTAAACCCGAAAAAAACCCTTCTCACTCTTCACTTTCATCTTCTTCTACCTCCCTCCAAAATATTTTTTCTCAAACCCTAACCCTAGAAACCCCATTTTTAGGGCTTTTTCCTTCCAAACTCATGATCAAAGGAGTTTTGAAGTATCGCTTCCATCTCCAACCATTTGTGTGAGGTATAACTCCTTTTTCTCCTATCTTTCAAATTCTCTCTTTTCATTATCTATTAATGGCACCAAAACTTTTTGGTAGAGGAAAGAGAAGAAGAAGTGAAGGAGCATCATCCTCTAATCCTCCTCCTCCTCTTCCTCATCCTCCTCATATCCATCCATTATTCAATCCACCACCTCCACAAAACCCTAACACCTACAATGAGCAACTTTTGTCTCATTATATGCTTCCAACGAGTGGTTTTCAGACTTTCGCTCACGTAGCCTATTTTCGGGGCATCCGATCCACTTTACAATCTTTTTGGATTATGATTCACTATTCCATGATTTAAATCTAGATGAACTTGTTTCAACTTCATCTATTGTCTA
The DNA here is from genome assembly GCA_029216955.1 of Iris pallida. Lineage (NCBI taxonomy): Eukaryota > Viridiplantae > Streptophyta > Magnoliopsida > Asparagales > Iridaceae > Iris > Iris pallida. The sequence continues at coordinate 9,279,597 of JANAVB010025598.1, read as the reverse complement.
TTTAAATGCCATACAAATGTTCTACAGCAATTTGACTCATGACGACTTGCGGATCTATTCCCGTGTCTCCGGTATCGATATATCATTTGATGACTTTGAGCTTGCCGACTATCTAGAAATCCCGGAACCCAACTCTTGGAAGAAACTCGTCGATGCCCGATGGTTTCAATTTCCTGATGGATCTTCTCTTGGAAGCTTCAAGGACGATTTGTGTACCCCTAAATCATGTCCTCGCAAGCTTAGAGCAAATTTTTTTAACCCCTACTTCTATGAACTCCATTGGATTATATTTTCTTCAATCTTATTCAAAGTGGGATCGACCGATGAAGTCTCATATCTTGAGATATCTACACTCTATCACTTGCACTCCCATGTTCCATTCAACTTCCCTCGCACTATATTGGACTGGATGATTAGTGCAAAAACCAAGCCCGATCATTGTTCTATGCTATGTATCTGCCGATGATCTTTCGTGCTATCCATATCCCTCTTGATGAGTGTCAGTTTCTTCCTACTCTTGTCTATCTGTCCAAGGCACAGAGGACTAATGCTGCTATTTTCCCTCTTGCTGAGTCTGAGTCTTCTGACTATGATGCTCCTGCTGCTCCTGATGCTCCTGAGTCCTAGCCGCCTGCTACTCTGGAATCCATCCAGGTGATGCTTCACAATCGCTTCCGTTTGGAAGACGACCACTGGATGCAGTTGGATTACCCCACCATCCTTCAGATGAGTGCTATTAGCAACTCGCTGCACAACCTCCAGCACACCCTGGCCACCCATCCTACTATGTCGTTTCCTATCGTACGGGACCCTTCTTGCGAAAGTTACCGTATTGACGACACTTGGGTCAGGCGGCATCTGGACCCGGATGCGGCTTTCGTCGACCCTCGTCGTTCTGCCAGCGACCTTTCCGACTCTGCTGGTCCATCCTATGCTCCATGATGGTCATGGTTTCGTACCTGTCGATGATGCTGTTGATGTTAGGCTATCGTTTCCTTATGATTTATGTAGTAGTTTTAAAACCTTGAGTTTTAATACTTCTATTTTTATGCATTTTATTTCCTTCAGACTTAATGCACTTTGGTTTTTATGAGATATATAACTGCTAGTAGTTTCTCTCTATGATTGTGGTTTCATGTTGTGTGATTGCATGTATTCACTTTGTCTAATTTTTACGGAGGAGCCATTTTATTCCTTTATCATTTTGCTAAATGGCAAAGGGGGAGAATATTTGTGATATTTGATTGTGCTTTGGGAACTCTTGATAATAAATGTGATATTTGTATGGACGAATTTTTTTTGAGCTTCAATATATATTATTGTGCTGGCAAAGGGGGAGCCGACATGTTCATCTACGGGGGAGCTATTATCATTTTTCCATGTTATGAATGTTGCGACATGCAAATATCGTATTTTTGTCAATTATCAAAATGGAGGAGATTATTGACCCAAACTGGATCGCAGTTAACCTAATATTGATAATTAACAAGACGATATCTGCTATGATCCAACTTGACACATCAAGCTCCATCAAGTTCCAAAATAGACAATCAACACACATCATCTCAAGACGAACATTATCAATGATTGCTATGACATGCTGCTATTTATTTGTTCTCTGAGTCTGTATTTTTTTTATATTGAGTCTAGGCTATTGTAAGTTGAGTCGCACCGAGTACCTCAACCCTAGACTTTACACCCAAAGCTCCACAAACAAAAGTCCAAAAACCTACCAAACCCAAAATAGCCCATTGAACATTCTGTCCCCAAGGAGACAGAGTTCGGGCCGAACTCTGCCACACACAGAGTTTGGACCGAACTCTGTCCCCTTAATTTTAGGACGTGATTTTTAGGGTTTGTTGGTTACTAGTTGTCCAAAGCTAAATTTTTGAATATTTGGGACATAGTTCTGGCCGAACTCTGCCCCTCTAGACTAGTATATATAGGCCTTGATTTCACTCATTTTCAAACATCCAAACTTTTCATCTTCTCTTCTTCTATAGCCTATACATTCAAGAGCCTACTCTTATCATCCAACTAGCCACAAAACTTTCCAAGCCCCCAAGGTGCTCAGTGCGAGTCAACTAGAAGTTTGTATGCAAGAGTTTTCAAAAGAAGTCACTTGGACAATTCCAAGTCTCGCCTTCCGCGAATCTGTAAGAAGTTGGCGTGCTCTTTTGAGTAAAGGCACGTGGTTGTACGCTATTTCATAAATAGTGGATTTCAATCCTAAGCTAGAGTTCTCAGGCCTAGACTAGTCCTCCATAAGGAAAACTAGGTTAAAAACTGCTGTGTCTGCGTATGCTTCTTTGATATCTATCTATATTCCGCACTTATACTCTGATTTTTATTTCTGTTAGGTAAACTTGAATAAAGTTATTTTTTAATTGGGTATTATCGACACATACTCTATTCACCCCTCTCTAGAGTTGCCTACACGTACTTCAATTTCCATAATTTATTGGATGTTGTGCATATAGACACCCTGTTAAATTCAGTCCTATCTAAAGCACAGAACAAAGCTTTAATAGCATGTGCGTCAAGACTGACCTCTTTTTTTTCAGAGTCAGTATACTTGTCATGTTCTTTTTCAATCAATTCTTCATCAACAAGAACACGGAGAGGCTTTTTTGCAGCCATTAACAATAGTGGACCATAGATCAAAATCTAGAGATTTCAAGATGAAACTCATACGTGTTTTCCAGTATGTGTAGTTGGCACAATCAAACAATGGGGGTTTGTTTGTGGCTTGGCCTTCACTTGTGAATTTCACAGTTGCAATGTGTGATATAGTGATCTAAAATAATAATAGCAATATTACCTTGCTTTACCTGTATAACCTATTCTGAAACCAATTGTAGGAACGAGATGTGAAGTGCTATGCGCTAGAGGGGGATGAATAGAGTAGGCAGCGGAAAATTAGCTATTAAAACTTATTAGTCGCAAGATCATAAAAATATATCACAGATATGGAAATATAAAAGTAGAGAGCATAGAGCATACGCAAACACAATGATGTATACTGGTTTCCCTGTAACCTCCGTTAACCAATTTTATGGATTTTTCAAAAATTTGATTTTTCAAAACGCTGAATTTTTTGAATCTTAAAAAAAAATGTAAAATTCTAATTTTGAAAATATTTCGACCATAATTGCTATCGGTCCTTGTTTGTCTTTGGTTTTGTAAAAAACTTTTTCTGTGAGAAGTTACGCTAATGGAATTTCTATCTACTTCAAGAAAAACCTATAAGTTATAAATATATAAATTTTATATAGGAAAAAAATAATTATTAAATTTTGATAGTAAATATAAATATTTATTTACTAAATTCTTTTAGTTAAAGGTTTTCGAAATTGGTGGGTTATCCATTTCCAAGCGGGCTACGATTTTGTATGAATATTAGCTAAATTACAATTAGCTATGAAATAATTTTTTTGATTATTAAACATCTAAAAATAGCAGTGATTAAATTAACTAGTAAATACTTACTAAATAAATTATTAGATAATATTACCTATACTAGTAGATAAAGTATATGTTAGTGGTTAGCACTAGAATTAGTGTGTTAGCATTTTCATTAATTCCTAATTTCTATTACAATTACAATGAGCTTTTAGGGTTTTTCCCAACTACCCTATAAATATCACAGTTCCCAAAGAGATGCTAACCTAAAATTCTTAAACCTAAATCCTTTCTTTGGTAGCCCCCAAACCTTCTGCCAATGCCTACAACCGCCAACTTTCCACAACTAACCCGACATCTTCACTAAGCCTTCCCCGACCATCAACACCACGATGACAACCACCTCCAGAACCTTAACCGCCCATCCTTCCAGCTAGAACACCACCACCTTTCATCATCACCAACAACATCGTAGAGCACACCACCACAATGACGGCAATACACCGCTACCACCGGCCTCACTCACCCCAACACCCATTTTGGCCATTCACCACCAAGCGCCACCCCGGCACTGCATTGCCACCGAAATCACCACTTTCACCCTCGACTTTCCTATAGACCGGACACCGCCACCATCAAATAGAGAGTAATAGAGAACCATCACCTCGAACCGATCCACCACCTGACCCCGTTCTCACGGCCAGTCGCTCCTCCCCGATCGCCGTCTCCTCCGTCGCCCGCTGTGAGTCTTTCGACCCCGTCGGCGAGCCCCGGCGCTCCACCGCCCACATCCCTAAATCGCTCCTCCCCGGCGCTGTGCCTCCGGTCGAGCCCCCGAGTCGAGCCTTCGCCGCCCCTGTTGTGAGCGAACTCCTTCGCCCCTGTGAGCATCTCTCTCTCCCTTCGCCCAATTTTTTCCATTTCCTCTCTCTCATTGTTTGGAAATTTAAGAAGTGTTCAAATGATTATTTTAGAAAGAGTGACTTCTCTCTCTCTCCACAATTCATTTTTAAGTGATCTTTTCATTTTCCCATCTTTTTGGTTTCTCGAAAAGACAACCCTCCCCCCTCCTTTCCTTTGTACACTATGTAATATTGTTATTAATATTTATGATTATTATGATTCATTATATAGGGTTGTTATTAGTTGAGGCTGTGAGCAGAACTTTGGGATTAAGCCCATTGTTTGGCTAGGCCATGACATTTATTATTAAATTAAGTTTTAAATTATTTTGGGTTGATATGTGGATTTAAATGTTTTGACTAACATGCTTATATATATATATATATATATATATATATATATATATATATATATATATATATATATATATATATTGGTTATCACTTTATGATAAGGATTTTTATTACTTTGGGCCGAGCCTATTCATTCAAGTAGGAGTTATTATTTGTCTAAGAAATCAATGGGCTTGACCTGATATTGAAATAATTAGAAATTAGTATTGTAGCTAATATTTAATAAGATTTTTATTAATGTTTAGTAATTAAATATTGATACCTAGATTCTAGTATAATTTTAATAGATATTTTTCCAATATTTTCAGGAAGTAAATATCTACGTCTAAACGATGTATTTTAGATAATTTGCTAGTGATTACTATTAAATAAATTTATAGTTTTATATATATTCCAAATAAAAAAGGGGTTATTTTCTGAAACGATTTTCTTATTTCAAATAGTATGGGTTAAAGACTATATCAGTAAGATAAGTATTTCTTCTGTCAGTTTTGGACTTCTGCCAATATTCATGTTTTTTGGTCTTTGATAGAAACTAATAAACTTATCGTTTCAAATATTTTATTAATATTTCTAAAATAAGTTTTATATGTATTTATTTAAGGGTTCACCTTAGGTTTTAATTTTAATCGCGACTATTATAGTCATTTCATTTCTTAATTTGATTATCGTGTCGAACTCTAATTTTGGACTTCTATATAACAAACTAGGCTATTTGGACTATTCTGGACTCAATGGAACTGGCCGTGTCATTATCTGGGACCACCTTATGGAGTATAGCATCGGTACCTATTCCGTGTCAACACATTCGTGTCGTGCACGTCGACTTCCAACTAAATTGAGGCGAGTACATTCTCTGATAATTTTTCTATTTTATGATATCCTTGTGTTTCTTGTATTTAGTGTAGATATCATTGTTCTCTTGACAGATTGTTCACATGGATTGGTATTCTCTGGATCCCGTCATGAGATGTTATTCCTTGATTACCTTGGGATATCTTGTGTAAACCCCCTTGTTGTTCTTGTACATCGTATGGAAACCGATTCCTGCAAAGGCTAGCTACCTTCTCAGAGAAATTTATATCACAACGTGTCATAGTTGGATCCACTATACTAGTCGGGGGCGGAGAGTATTAGCATAGATATGTGTTCAATACCCTCCTCATATCAAGTCTTAAACCTTGAACAGTGTATGCACGTATGATTAACCAGGCTATAAACTCTTGTATCAAGTTCCTAAGCCGATCACATGTTGAAACTAGTGCTAACTCACATATATAGTAGCTTCTTGATTCCGGTACATGATATACACTGTTCTCTTGCTCTTACACTCATTTACAGTCTTGATATGTCTTACCATGTTCATGTACGTATCACTTTACCTTGTATATTCTCTCTATTTACTGCTACATATTCTTTAGATGTGCTCATTCCAATCCTGATGGGATATGTTGACAAATTTTAGGAATTATTATGCCCCACATTTTTGGACTACAGGATGATGCTAGCTGAGACGGATTTCGATATTCTTTTACCGTGAGTTGTCCCCCGGGAGTTCTAGGCCCTGGTAGTTTGATTTAGTTTTTGTTATTATTTTGTCTCTGATACATTCTTGTCTCATATGATCATTTTGTAGTTTTTAGTTGTTCTAGTGATACTGTTATCTCTTCTTATTCATATCTTCTTAGATGTTTATGATTGGAGTATATATTGTTATTATAGATCATCTAGATGTTGTAGATATTTATTGGGTACTTGACAGCGTTCTACCGTCGATACTGCGACGTAGGCAGGGCGTGGCCCATGTACTCGTGTCCGAATATCCGTGTACGAGTTGTGACACGTTTTTGCGGTGGCCCATGCAAGTCAGTCTTTGCAACTATTGCGAAGTCGTAGTAGTACTTAGGCTTAGTCGTACTACTGCGACTCTGTTCTAGGACTAAGATTTGTGTCATGGAATATTTTAGGAGATTTGGTACTCAATCACGTATTAGAAAGTCTTGATAAATTCCAGGGTTAACCCCTGAGAATCTTACTTTAAAAACTCTTTGAGTCTATTCCCACTTGCTTTTGCTCGTCCTGATTTTGAAACATCTGTCTATTATCGAACCCTATTCTTGTATTATGATGAGTTTTATGGACCCCAGAGAGAACTAGAAAGTAGAAGTTGAAACTTATATACCATTAGGTTGAAGAGAGAATGATTAGTCAATCTTATATATAAAGGTTGAGATTTGTTTTAGAATATACTCAAGGAATTTTGAATTCTGACCTCGATAGTATATTTGGGATAACCCCTGAGAACCACTCTCTAAACCCTACCTCCAAATCTGTTTCCGCATGTTTCCATTTACTTATTCTTGATTCGTTGTTGAATTTTGAATCTTGATGTTTGTTGTTGAATTTGATTTTGTATTTAGAAAAATTTTGTGGATTGAATTAAGATATATTCTGATAACATATTTGATGAGAACAGTAGGAAGGGTAAATGTCTGCCTTATTTAAGGAGTATAGAATTTATCGCAGTCATACTAGCTAGCATGACAAGGACATAGAGCCTAATTTTGGATATAGTACCTTAATTATGGAATTTAGATTTTTTTGCAGCCATACCGGTTGGCATGGTAAAAATTCTAGATAACATGATTATACGGTATATATCTTATTTATGGACTCTATCGTTTATTGCAGCTATGCTTACTGGTGTGACAAAAATTCTGGCAACATGATTTCGGATAAACGTTTATGGTTATTATAGAAGCATGAAAAAGAAGAGAAAAATGATCCATGCGGCCAAGGAGCCGCATGCGGCTCAGGAGTCCCATACGGCTCAAACACATAGGCAGCTCGAGTGGACTCCATGCGGCCAGCAGCGGGAAGCCATGTGTCTTTTTAGAACGGCTGTACCCAGCGTCATTCAAACGCAATTAATGCTCTGACGGCTGACAATTAATGCTCTGACGGCTGACAGCTGACAGCTGACAGCCCTGACGAAAAGTAGTCATGATGACTGACACGAGAGCAACATCTTCCTAGGGAACTGGAAAAAACCTTCACAACTTCGAGGCTAGTTTATGCGGCCAGTCTAGACAAGTTCATGCGGCCAGTGTAGAGAAACCTATGCGGATCAATCATGAAGGTCCCCCCATGCGGCTCGGCCATGAAGAAATCCATGCGGCTCGGCCATGAAGACTCTCATACAGCTCGGCCATGAAGACCCCCATGCGGCTCGGTCATGAACATATTCATGCGGCTCGGTCATGACAACCTTCATGCGGTTCGAGTATAGAGATTATTCATGCGGCTCGGTCATAAAATCTTTCATGCGGCTCGGTCATGACGACCTTCATGCGGCCCAAATATGAACGCTCCTCATGCGGCTCAACAATGATGACAGGACACGTGTCCTAAAGATAATCAAAGTTTGGGTCAGATCCCAATGATTTGGGACATGTGGCAAGAGAATGAATTAAATTGATTCATTTAGATTTGCGGATATCAGCAAATCATCATGATGGGGATTTATTGCAATCAACATTAATGACTGACATGATTTGGCATAATCGTCATTAATGGCCCAGATCCTTCACACTCAAGATTAATGGCCAAGATTGACCAATCCACAGGCCGCCGCCATCTCCAAGAAGCAATCATTGCAAACCCTAATGATTCCCCCCACTATTATAAATAGCAGGGTGCCATTCCCTTGCAAAGGATATACTTACATCAAGATATACGCACATACAGAGAGACGCTCCCTCAATAATCAGAAAAAAAATCTACAGAGATCAATCTAGAGAGAGAGGAGTCAGAAGAGCAATACGAGGAGAGCAAGAAGAGCATTTCTTCGTCAATGCCAAGCATCTTGTCACAGGAGCCAAGGCTACGTCCGATCGTCCAAGGAGTAAGGCAGAGCTGCCGTCGCTTTCCCGAGCCTCTATCGTCACCCCCCAGAATCAAAAATAAACAATTGTACTTAGATTGTTGTACCTAGGTTTTCGTCCCTAGGCTTTCTTTGTACAAGCGAGTTTGTAACGTGAAGTAAAAGTCCAGTCCTCCTATAAAACTGTTCTGCTATTTTATATTTTATGGCAAATACGATGGCGACTCTGCTGGAGACAAACTTCTCCACGGCTGAGGAGTTGGTGACGCAATCGGATGCAGCCAAGCTTGGCTCCATGCAACAGAAGATGGTCGCCCAGTTCGAACAACAGGCGTTCGAAGAAATGCTCTCCGACAAGAGCGCTGGCCCGGTCCAGAAGCGAGCCCGCACAAAGAAGGCCCGCAAGGAGTGGAGACCCCGATCATTCGTTCCTACTGAAGCTCTTGCAGAGATACCCTCTGTCGCTCAAAACGGCGGAGAAGAATCTCCTGTGGCCCCACTTTAGATCATAGACGACTCTTCTGTCCCCAAGTCCGACAGAAGAAAACATTATGATGCTGGACTTACAGGGGCAAAGAGGAACTCTATGCGATCCGAGCTGCATAAGGGTTCTAGCCGCATGGAGAAAGCCTATGCGGTTACATCCGCCAGCCGCAGGAAAAAAACTTATGCGGCCACATCTGTCAGCCTCATAGCTTATGCGGCTACAGTTGCCAACCGCATGGATGAAGCTTATACGACTACTGAAGTCAATCGCTTGCAGAAAACCCATGCGACCACAATTGCCGACCGCATGCGGCCAACCTGCACGGTCGTGACTCCTAGTCGCACAAGAACAACTCATCCGTCAGCTAAAGACAGCCGCATGCAGACAGCCTGCACGGCTTCCAATCCTAGCCGCATAGCGTTTGTTCCACGCTTCTCTCGATCGGTCTTTGACCGTCTCTCATGCGGTCCTGACCCTGATGGTTCTCTGGATGATAAGCCAGACTCTGTGGTATCCAACTTGGACTCTTTCTATTACGCATCCGTAAGTGCTAAAAGGAAGAAGTCTAGGGCCGCGCGGGCTCACCAAGCCCAGTCAGCTGCCCCAACCTCTGACTATCGGAGCGTCCCGCTGATTGTCACGCGGGCCTCTAATGGAAAGTTGTATAAGGCTACTCGTACCATGCCCCCTGCGGCCAATAGGTAGGATAGTCATCAAGCATCTCCCAGTAACGAGCGCAGGCAAGTATACGAGCTACCTTCGAATCAGGGAGCAGGCGGGAGGCCTATACACTCGCGTGCCCGGAATTTCCGAGCCAGCAAAGCAAGTGACTTGCGTGAGGCCATCCTCCACAAACGCAAGGAAAGAGAAGATACATCGGGGTACAAAGAGTCCTCCCACGGACGTCATTGCACCCAAGTCATCGTCAACTGCTGCTGCAATAGCACGACGATGCAAGAAGACCGGCAGTCTGTCTTTCAAAGACTGCGACAACCGTCTTCAGAAGACGAGGCACCACCCGTCGTCTCCTGCAACTCTGCTCGAAAAGTCCCCGCTGATGGAAGGGAAAAGAAGACGAATGTTCCCAGCCCGAAGATCTCAACCACTGCGACTAAAAGACTGTCGTCTAAGCTGGAGCCCACCACCGGAGTTTTCCAAGGTACTCGCCCTAAGACAAAATCTGCTACAGTGGGGGATTCGTCGTCCATAACGCAGGGGGTTGCTAGGGCTGGGGGTAGCACACCTTCGAGCTTCCACAGCAACCCAATATTCCAAGAAGACGAGCCGGAGGAGACAACTCTCCCATCGGATACAGCAAACCTCGACGTCCCCGACGACATCCACAACTCCCAAGACGAGGCAAACTCGGAGGCTGGGGGTACTGTTCCTTCAGAGTCTGAATCAGAAGGGAACATACCCACATACCCCGATGACTTCTCACTATAGGGGTACGATTCGGAGGGCGCTTCCTCTACCGCTCCATCTATCTTTCCTCATGTGAAGACGGTATTCATGACAGACAGCAACCAAGGTGGTTCCAGTGATCGCCAGCGCATCGACAGTCTCGAAGCCATATTGCTTGCTTTGGTCAAGTCTGTAGACGAGATTAAAGCGGCCCTTCCAACTCTGCAAGGAGGGATGCCTGGCCAAACAAGTGCGGGTCCCGCGGTCAATACGGACTCGAATTCGGTGGCACCAAACCCGGGCAACAATCCTCTGGAAACAACGGCCCCCACCGCCGTGGACGAAGCACGCGAAGCGAGAAGAGAGGTCCAGGAGCTCCGAGCCATGTTCCACGCTCGAGAAAACTCTCAAGACCTCAGAATACGGCAACCGTACCCTGCTGCATGGAGGGATGTTCCATTTCCACCAAGATATAAGCCGTTCAATATCAATCCTTATGATGGTAAGACCTCAGCTAGTCGGTACATCACTTACTTCAAGGTTACCACCGACCATCTGCCCCATGACGATGCCATTCTCACGATTATTCATCGGGGCATTGGAAGGAGTCGTCTTCGACTGGTATCGCAGCCTGCCAGACAACTGTATCCACTCCTTCGTCGGCTTCAAGCGTATGTTCTTGGAGAGATTCTACGAAGTAGGGCAGGACATCACCATGTCCACCCTCATGGACGTCGTCCAAGGGGAAAAAGAGCTGACAAGGAACTACATCGAGCGGTTCCGCCAAACCGCCATGAAGTTTCCCTCTGGAAATCCAGATTCCTCCTTGATTGAAATTTGCCAAAAGAGACTCCTCCCAATAATCAGTCTCTGGATGGGCAAAAATCAATTCAAGGACTGGAAGACGTTCATCATCAGCACCACAAGCGCCGAAGAACGATTGAAGAAGGCTCGCCAGCTGGGATTGTACATCTCGGAAGGAGAAAACAAGGGCAAGCGTCCCAACAACGATAGTGGGGGTAGCCCCTCCAACAATCGGGACAGCAAAGGAAAGCAGGCTATGGTGGCCGACACGGCACAGAAACCCGAGCCAAAGCCGGCAGATAAACAATGGCCGCAAATCACTTACTCCTTCGAAGACGGTCACGTCAAGCCCATCTTGGACATGCTCATACAAGGGAACAGAATTCAGATTCCTCCACCAAGACGGGAACCACGGCCGGCAGAGATGGGAACCCAAAGTACTGCCATTATCATCGCTACGTCCACCATGCTAAACACGACTGCTACCAGCTGAAACGGTACATCCAAAACCTCATCGATTCGAACGCTTTGGCCATCAATTTCGAAGAGGTAACGGTGGCAGCCAATATGGTGTCGGTACAATTCGGCAGCTTCCCTCCGACGAAAACTCAAGACGGGGTGGTCCCCATCTCTTTGGCGACAATGGAGATTACTAAACTTCCACCTCCCCGAGATCAGGCTACTGGTTTAGTGCCCCTCACCACATCACGAGGGGAGGTCATGTGGATCCATCCAGACTTCGTATCGGAAGTGACTCGGCCCACACCATCTTCTATCTGCAAGAAAAAAATAAAAAAATCAGATCCTGTCGCACAATCTCGGTAGACATCGAGGAAGCTACAGCCGTCGTCACACGGTCTGGGGCACAATCCCAACCTGTGGTTGACAATCCAGCTGAAAATCATCCACCCACTACAACTGATGCTCCGGGACCGGCTCAGCCTTCGATGACCGACAAGCCTAGGCCGAGGGAGACTCGTTTCGACAAATCCCTCCGAAAAGAGGCAGCCCAAGGGCTGGAGAGGCCCTATAACATTGACATCTTAGCACAATTAGCTAACATACCCGCCAAGTTGTCACTGTACGAACTCCTAAGGCTCTCCAAGGACGTTCGTATTGCATTGACCGAAGCACTCTAAAATGCCAATGCGTATCTGGCTCAATCTAACCTCACCGGGGAGGACTCACCTGTGGATCTCCAGGATAGTGCCTGCACTGGCGCAATGCCAAACATCGTCTTCACTCCGCAGGACATGCTCATCAAAACTAATCTGCACGATCGCCCACTATACTATACTGGATATATAGGTGACGTAAAGGTGGATCGGATGCACATTGATCCTGGCTCTTCCATAAGTATTATCCCGAAGGGTCTGCTACATCATCTCTGCATCCCGATGCATCGCCTGACGCCTACAAGCACCGCCATCAGCGGGTTCAATTCGGGCAGGAGCTACCCTATTGGAAAGATTCGTCTGAAGTGTCAAATTGGCGACCTCCAATCCGAAGTCACCTGCTACGTCATCGATACAGACACTTCTTACAACATCCTCTTGGGGCGCCCATGGATACACGATTATATGATCGTGCCTTCCACGCTGCACCAGTGCTTCAATTATGTCGACAAACACGGCTTCGTAAGGACGAAATTTGCTGATATCGATCCCTTCAAAGGGGTCGAATCTTACTACTCAGACTTCTGCCTGTACAAAAAATCGAAGAAGCATCTTGGTGAAGGAGATGTACAAGCTAGTACCGAGACAGCCACAGGATCAGAAGAGCCTCTGACGATCCACCTCCAAGCTCGCAAATCGGGCAGGTCTGCACCCCTTACCGCCACTCTGCGTAAGGACACAATCAGCCTCTCGGCACAAGAAGAGCAGATGATAATTCGGTTGCCAAGGTCTGGCCAAGTGCTAAGATCCACAACGAAGCCACTAACAATCAGACTGCCGAGAGTCGGCCAACCCCAAACGGAGAAGCTCAATCCCTCCGACAAGCCACTGACGATACGCCTTCCCAAGAAGGGTCGTCACCCCGATGCGAGGTCCGACACTTCTAGCGAACCAGCCACTCCTCGCCCCATATCGAGTACCAAACTGGGGGTCCCTAGTCTGCCAACAACTCCATGTTCAGCTCCATCGACTGAACCGCTGACGATCAAACTCCCCAGGTCGTCCTCTTAGTCTTCATTCACACAGGAGGTAGCTGAAGAGGAACCGGAGCTATCCAAGTATGTGGCTGCCCACACTGATGTCCCCTCCGCAGATGATGTTATCCCCCTAGAAAAGATACCTTACTTCATCAATAAAGGGCTATCTTTGAACTACATCGAGCTTAATAAGCTTTGTACAATGTACGCTGTGGAACACGTTATAGGAACTCACCTACACACATAGGTGACAAATGTCTATACCACAATCCAGCTTACTCCAGCAGAAGACGCTTACCGAATAGTCGAGGGAGGGGACCATCCAATCATCTTCAGCCGGAAGGACGATCCGCATCCCTTCACCATAGAAGAAGTCGACCTTTGATCGGATGCCGGAAGACTACCTCTATATCTTTATAGCCCTCGATCTAAATACCTCATGCAAAAACAGGGGTATGATCTGAAAATAACACCGGGTTTGAACTACGGTACTGGACGACGATTGCCTTTGAAGCCTCCGGTCCCGGCTGGCAAATTACGGGACTACTATAGTAAGACTCGATGTGGATTAGGGTATGTGACACCCACGACGACCCCTGAAAGTTCAGTTGAAGAATGTGACTGGCATTCACATTCGACCGGATCACCAAATTCTGACTCTGATACCAGCATCGGAGATGTATTCAGACAAGTCTTATCAGTCAACATGGCATTTGCCGACGCTTATAAAGAAGACGAAGACATCCCCGAACTTCTTGAGCTAGAACCATGGATACAACAGCTAGATGAACAATAGGAGAAGCGTTTCGAGCAAAGAGAACCTTCCACTGAAGATGAGGTCATACAAGTTAATCTTGTTGATGAAGCCTCCCCAAAACCAATCTTCATCAGCCAGAGCCTGACGGATGAAGAGCGAGAGTCGTTGCTCCAACTCGTCAAGGAGTATATCGATGTGTTCGCCTGGAGCTATGAAGATATGCCAGGATTGGACCCCGAGATAGCACTCCACAAACTCAATATTCGTCCGGATGTAAAACCTGTCAAGCAATAGCAACAACGATTTTGCCCTGATGTCATGAATGCTATTGAAGCCGAGGTCAACAAACTGATAGCCAGCGGCTTCATTCGTGAAGAGCAGCATCCAGACTGGGTAGCCAATATCGTACCAATTCTCAAGAAGAACGGAAAGATCCGAATATGCATTAACTTTCGGAATCTGAACGAGGCATGCCCTAAAGATGAATTCCCTCTCCCTATCACGGATATTATGATCGACAATACCTACGGTTTCGAACGTATGTCCTTCATGGATGGCTTCTCAGGATACAACCAGATCAAGATGTTCCCTGACGACGAGAAGCATACATCATTCCGAACACCGATTGGTACATATTGCTACACCGTTATGCCTTTCGGTTTAAGGAATGCTGGCGCTACTTACCAGAGAGCTATGAGCGTCATCTTTAGAGACCACTTGCGCAAGACAGTAGAATTCTACGTCGACGACATTACTGTCAAAAGCCATTCGAAGGAAGATCAACTGTAAGATCTCAGGACAGTGTTCGACCTAATGCGAGCACACAACTTAAAGATGAACCCTACGAAATCATTCTTGGGTGTCTCCAGCAGGAAATTCTTGGGTTTCGTCATCACTTCTCAGGGCATTCACATCGACCCCGAGAAAACAAAGGCAATCATGGAGATGAGTCCCCCGAGAAATCCCCACGAACTCCGAGGCCTCCAAGGCAGGCTAGCTTACATCAGAAGATTCATCTCTAATCTCTCCGGACGATGTCAACCATTCACCCATCTCATGAAGAAGGAAGTCTCTTTCGTATGGGATGAGGAATACAAGCGCGCTTTCGACAACATCAAAGAATATTTGTCGAATCCCCCAGTCCTGGTAGCTCCTATTGCTGGGAAGCCATTCCTGCTCTATGTGCGAGCTATGGAACATTCTCTTGGTGCCCTATTGGCACAGAACAATGATATGGGCCACGAACAAGCTATATACTATCTCAGTCGGAAGATGATTGGGCCAGAATACCGATACACGGCCGTAGAGAAGGAATGCCTTGCTCTCGTGTTCGCAATCCAGAAGACGCGACACTACGTCACGGAACAAACCATCCACGTGATATCGCGGATCAACCCCCTCAGGGTCCTCATGACCAAACATGGGGCACTCAGCTCTCGCCTTGCTACCTGGGCGATATTACTATCACCATACCACATGATCTTCGTCCCGCAAAAGGCTGTTAAAGGCCAGGCTCTGGCAGACTTTCTAGCAGCCCATCCAGGTTCGGAGACGACTAGGGTATATGAAGAGATACCGGACGAGGTCACCAGTTCAAATGTAGTCTCCCATGATGCCATCTGGCGAATGTTCTTCGATGGCGCTTCGAGAACTGGACCCAAAGGCAACATCGTCTCTGGAGTTGGAGTGGTGCTGATTTCTCCCTCCGGCTTAGTGATCAACCGAGCCTACTCACTCACAGAGCCCTGTTCAAATAATTTGGCCGAGTACAATGCCTTGGTCATCGGCCTCCGACTTGTAAAAGAGCTGGGGGTAGAGTATCTTGAAGCATACGGCGACTCACAGTTAATCGTCAATCAGATTCGGGGGTCGTACGAGGTCCGCCACGAAGACATGATCCCGTATCATCGAATAGCAATCGACATCATCTCGTCCCTGGGAGGATTCTTTATAGAACATGTTCCCAGACTCCAGAACATTGAGGCTGATGCCCTAGCTGGTTTGGTCGCTTCCCTAGCTGTGCCAAATTACGTTCGTCACCAGGTCGACATAATAGGCCGTGAACTGGTCTGTCCTAAGGATAACGTTCGATGCATTGAAAGCTACTCCGCCCTTTCAGTCGACGAAGCACCAGACTGGAGACAGCCGTTCATCGACTTCGTAGTATACGACATCCTGCAAGAGAATTCGAAGGAAGCTACTTCTATCAGAAGACGTTCTTTCAGATTTTTCTACGATACGGAGACGAAAATGCTGTATCGCCGATCCTATGATGGGTTGATGCTTCGGTATCTATCAAATACGGAAGCCAAAGAGGCCATACGCGAGGCCCATGATGGTGTCTGCGGAGCCCATCAACCTGGCCCGAAACTGCAGGACCGCCTTCGCCGAATGGGCTATTACTGGCCTACGATGGTTGCAGACGCAATAGATTATGCACGAAAGTGTAAAGCCTGCCAAATCCATGCCGACTTCATCTACCAGCCATCTGAATTCCTACATCCGACTGTAGCCTCCTGGCCATTCGAAGCATGGGGTATGGATATCGTCGGCCCAATCACCCCATCTTCGTCCAGAGGACACCGATTCATACTCGCAATCACCGATTACTTCTCCAAATGGGCGGAAGCCATCCCATTGGCAGAGATGAAAACTTCAAACGTGATCAGCTTCCTTAAGCATCATGTCATCTACCACTTTAGACTGCCCCGAAGGATCATTCACGACAATGGGCCACAGTTCGCAAGCCACGCATTTTATCGGTTCTGCGACAAGCACCAAATTCAGAACATTGCTTCGACACCCTACAACCCAGCAGCCAATGGGTTAGCAGAAGCATTCAACAAAACCATAATCAAGCTACTCATGAAATTCGTGTCCTCTAATAAGCGCGACTGGAACGAGAAGCTCGGCGAATGCTTATGGGCATATCGCACCACAGTTCGAACAACCACCGGGAATACACCATTTTCCCTGGTGTACGGGAGTGATGCAGTTCTCCTATTAGAGACTCAGATCCCCTCACTCCGCGTCGCCCTCATACATCAGTTGACGACAGACGAAAACCACCATCGCCGACTACAGGAATTGGAGGCCCTAGACGAAAAACGCCTGTTAGCTCAACAGCGAATCGAACTATATCAGGCCAGAATCTCTGGAGCTTTCAACAAGAAGGTCAAGGTCAAAACATTCCAAGTAGGCGATCTCGTTCTGGCGGTTCGGAGGCCGATGGTTATGACGCATAAAATCGCCGGTAAATTCCAACCAAAATGGGAAGGCCCGTTCATCATCGAAGCTGTCTTCTCCAACGGCGCCTACCGCCTCGTAAAACAAAATAGAGACTTGCTCATGTTGTCCATCAACGGCAAGTTCCTGAAGAAGTATTATGTCTGAAACAAAATCCTCGAGACATCTCAGAGTGTCGAGTAATGTGCCTCCCCGTACCACTGAACTTACATTCTGGTTTCATGCATAGAGTCATATACCCGCTGGTACCTCTGAACTCATTCCCACATTCTATAATCATTCGAGTCACGTGCCCGCTGGTACCTCTGAACTCATCCTCACATTTTCCAGATCAACGAGTCACGTACCCGCTCGTACCACTTAACTCACTCTCACCACTCTCTAGATTCCCGAGTCATGTACCCTCTCGTGCTGCTGAACTCACATCCACAACATCCAAGATTATCGAGTCATGTGCCCGCTGGCGCCACTGAACTCACACTTTCACAATATCGAGTCATGTACCCGCTGGTGCCCCTGAACTCTCATCCCGGTCACTCTTTCTGATAGTAAGTCATGTATGATCATACCTCTGAACTTTCTTCCTATAAGAGATCCTCCCTCATGATCCACTACCCGCACTTCCAGTACACAAAAAAGGGTAACGGGTCCACAAACTTCCAAAACGACCATGTCTATGCTACCTCTGAGTCGTCTCACTTCCGCCAAAAACAAATCACCCCCTACATAAAACTTCCACGTCCTTATTACCTCTGAGTCATTTTATGTACCCCCCTCTTCATTGTGCCCACTCCTGCCATGTCCTCATTACCTCTGCGTGGGAAGGCTCCGTAGAAGAAACCTTCATACTTGCCATGTCCTCATTACCTCTGAGTAAGTACATCGGTTCCCTTTCAACCTATTATCTGTACCCGCAACTGGAGTACGACAAGGATAATAGGTCCACAAATGTCCTCTGTTGACCACAAATGTCCTCTGTTGACCACAAATATCCTTCGAGAAGTTACTCCTGCCATGTCCTCATTACCTCTGAGCAGGAAGATTCTATGATAAAACCCTCATGCTTGCCATGTCCTCATAACCTCTGAGCAAATATGTTAGTTTCCTTCATCCTATTATCCGTATCCTAAACCAGGGTATGCCAAGGATAATAGGCCCACGAATATCCTCTGCTAAGTTCCTTAGCATAAACCTACCATCTCATCATGCCCCGGGAGCCCAGCTGCTCTACGGCATTCTTTTTTCCAATACCGAGAGCACCCATGACCACTTTACCATGGCTGTTTCGGATATCCTGACCAAACTTGTTATCCGTACCTAAAACCAAGGTACGCCCAGGGTAACAGGTCCATAAATAATTCTCTAGCAGGTCCAATTCCACAAACACCACAAGTACAAGAAAAAAAAGATGAGTTGAAACATGCTCATTTATTTAAAATTCAAAGTACTACATCATCTGGGATCATATCCCTTGACAAAAAGAAAAAAAGAAAAAAAGAAGAAGAAAAGAAAACAGTGAAAGAAAACAGAAAACTGATCACTGCTCCGGGGCTCATAACGCCGTGAGACGGTCCGTCAGCAAGGCAACCGACCGCTCGAACCTCTGTCTAGCTCGACGCTCCGCCTCTTGGTTCAGCACCGCCGCATCCTCCAGATGAGCATGAGCTTGCCAGTTGTCCTCGAATTTCTTGAAAGCCCGCTCCAGGTTAACAGAAGATCGGGAAACCTTCTCGGCCTCCCGAACAATTGACTCCTGTTCCGCATGAGCAGCCTTCAACTCCGACTCTAGGAAGGCCAATTCCTTCTGAAGTGCAAGAATCCGCTCCTTCGTGTCAGCTATTCTACGAGAATCAGCCTCTTCCCGAGCCCTACAAGCTTGACTTCGACGACCCAGCGTGTCATACGAAGCAGAAAGCTCATCAAGGTCCCCCTTCACAGCTGGCCCGGCTGTGTCTCGAGTGAGCTTTATCCTATTCTGAGCGGCAATAAGGAAGCCCCGCTCCCGTTCAATCGCAACAGGCAAGTCAGCTTGCCGTAACACCAGCAATCGGGTCACGAGCTGATCAGCCTCTGCCAACTTGGGCTCCAGGAGCGCAGCCAACCCTACCCCGCCAGGAAGAGTCTTCAAAGTTTCAATTTGATCCCGAACGCACCACAGGGACAGAGAAAAAGGGGTCTCCCGTTCTACGACAGCATCTACGCCCCTCTTTAAATGGCGATAGAAGCTGTCGACCACATCCTGAGACACCTCGTCCAGAGCCTCCGAAGAAGCCGGCGTCAACGGGAGTGTAGCTGGCAACACTGAAGAAGATGCGACAGAATCTGCCGCTCCTTCCACGAGGGAAACAAACTTCGTACGGAAGGACGCCTGAACAGCGGCCAACTCCTCTTCAGCAGCCCGCAGAACTTGAATGCTCGGCAGGGCCGAAAAGTCAATCTCCGAAGCCGTATAAGCGACAGAGGATGAGGCGGAGACCATCGCTCCCGGAACAAGCTCCACTCCCATCTGCCCGGAGCTGGCGGAAGGCCCCTCGACATGAGTCGGTAAAGGAGAAAAAACGCTCCTTTCCCCCAGATCGCAGCAGGCCGAGCCTTCCCTAAGAATATTCGATGTGGGAAGTAAAGGGTCAGGACCTGTAGGGCCAAGACAACCATGAATCGATTTCACTTGGAGGATATGTTGATAGAGCAAATAAGCCCCCTCACTAGTCAATATTTGGCTTATCTTACCAGCAGAAGAGTGTGGAGGCTGAGGTTCGCCTACGGCCACCACAACCTCTCTACCAGCGGCATCCGAGTCGAATATAATAGACTCCTCTGCCCCGACACCCTCGGGAGGGGATGCGACGAGATTGGCATCGCCTAGCTGAAACTCAGCAATCTCGGAGACAGGCCCGAGGAAACCTTCGTCACCCCGGACCGAGGCCTCAGCAACTTGGAAGTCTTCAACCGCCGCTGAAAGAGCCTCCGCAGAAAGGACCGCGGCACACACGCCGCTAATCAAAGCAGCAAGGGCCGGATCGACCTCAGGAGCAGCAGACGGTTTATGAGAACCTGGTTCGTCAGACGCCTACAAAGAAAAATGATTAGATCATATCTCCAAGAAAAAGAAAACCACAACAAGGAGATAGCTCCAACATAGTCTTACCTCCGGAGCATCGTCAACATCCTCACCCCTCTCCATAATAAGTAGCCTATGAGGTCTGACCGCAGCTCTCTTTACGGAAAATGCTACTCCTCTGTCAGTAGACTCATGCCTGCCTCGCTTACGCGAGGGACCAGGCACGGCAGGCATTGGTTCTACCCTCACCACCTCTGATATAGGTGGCAACTGATCTACCACTTCCTCTAATACGACCGACGGTTGATCCGTCATCATCTCATCTGCCATGATGGGCGGTTGATCCGCCGCTGCCCCGCTATCAGAAGAGAGAGAGTCCTCGTCGTCCCGTTCGTTGCTTCCCTCAACTGTGTCAAAGGACTCGAAATCGGGCACGGGAACCCTATTCGCCCCTTTTTTCTTTGACTTCGACACCGTAGCCCTCTCCGCCAAACGAGTGCCCACAATGAAGATACTCCTCGGATCAAAATCAACAGGAGGCTGGTTTACCGTAACATGGTATAAGGCCGCCATATGCAAGACTTCCCCCAGTATATTTGCTGCAGGAACTGAGAAACTAGTTCGAGGATGACAAGTGTCATAGTAGCTCCATGCCCTAATACCGTCAAGGATGCTACCTTCAAATCCCAGGCAGGAACTGGGACGCCCAAGGAATAGTTGACTGTACCCAAATTGACGGGCAAACCTACTGGGCAAGTAGGGCTCCAGGTACACAGTGTTGCGGTTGCGATAAACTAAATACGCCGGGCGAATGTTACGCAACCAGAAACGCATCTTCTCAGGTAAGAAATGAGAAGATCTAACGCCATCAACATGGACGCTCCTCACTTCCTGGTCGGTAAAACGGGGAACGGATACGAATAAATCATATCCGTCCACCCTTGCCAGCATCCTCCGACACGTCGGCATGGTACTATATTCCCAAGGCTGATGACGGTGTTTGAAAAGAAAAGCGTCGTCGTCCGTAACGTCGTCTCCCATCCCAGGCCTCATCAAAGACCGATAATGCAACAGCAGCCACCCCAGCAGGTAATGATAAGGCAGCTCTATACGTTCAAAGTCTGTCACCACGTCACGAGCGATGACCTTGGACGAGAAGGCGCGGAGACCTTGATGAATGCTGCACACCATTACGGGAAGAAGAGCCAGCCTGACCCCAAAGGCCAGCTTCACGGCGGAAAGAATAAAGTGACGGCCGATCCTCTCAATAGAACCTGTCCCTCCTGAGACCACATAATTGTGCAGCCACACCATTAAAAAGCCTGCCAAGAGTGCCTTCTCTGACAGCCGCCGAGTACCACAATAAAAATAGCTGAAGGAGTCAATCTGGCTCCCAAATTTGTCACTCTTAGACTTCGACCTCCTAGCAGTCGACACCAAGCCTTCTACTTCCCTAGGAGTTTGGCGACCTCGGGAAGTAATACTGCCAGCAGCACTGAATTTAAAAAGATAGAAGACCCAAGAGTTGGTATGGGGAGTGTCCCCTTCCGAGCTATCATTTTTCTTGATAGCCGTTTGGTGACAGGTACTATGGTGACATAACAGTTCCTGGTACACAGCGACGAAACCTGGAAATCATCGATCTAGATCCTGGAACTCCTCGTTTGTTGGAGTGTACGCTTCGAAGGGCTCGTCTCCCCAGGGAAGCTTGGAGACAGCATACATCTCATGGAGAGCGAGCCCCAACTCTCCTACAGGTGTGAAGAAAGTCCCTGTCCGATGATTATACATCTCCAGAAGGGCCATGAACAACGGCTTATTAATGGGCAATCTGCGGCTGGTACCCCGGATAGCATCATAAAGATTGACTTCTCGCAAAAACACCTCGTAGTTCCGCAGAATCCACGAGGTCAAGTTAGCCCACGAGGGAAGGGGGTGTAACCAGCTCGGCAGTACCAATCTGCCAACAGGATAGGACCCTTTTCGAGCAAGCTGGCTCAGGAAGGTATCAGCCTGAGAAAATAAGAAGTTAGGACCGGGTGTGTTGATAAAGGTACCCGGAGCTAACCCCATCACAGATCGACTGGCCGGATCCTTGATCACGCGTACTGACCCAGTAGTTTATTGTAATGGATGTTACCCACAAATATCCCCGGTCTGGTTGGAGTGAGGGAGTCTGTCATCTGCCTGTCCAATAAAATCATGTTGAACCACACAAGAGGGAAATAATGCTTCATAATGGGGATATGAATCGGTATCCCGTCCAGATTAAAATCCCAACTCTCGGAGATATCCAGCACTCGGGAGTTTTTTATGGTCAATGCATCCCCAAAGAGGAAGACCGGCCTCAGATACTTCCTATTTGGCTCCCCAGAGCTCATCATGTCACTAAAGAATTGGAAAGATTGAACCCTGATAACATTCAGTCGCTCCAAAGGCTCATTAACAATGAGCTGCTCTGACACTTGACGAACTAAATCGTCCCGTCGCACATCCGTGGCAAGTTGATTCGAGCCAACCAGAAGTCTCCCTGCAGGATTTACTGGCAGATTCACTGAAGAAGAGACGAAAGAAATAAGATTAGAAGATAGTCAAAAACAAAAGAGCATTTGAAAGATCACTTGAGTCTATGCGGCTCGGGTCGTCACAGCCTTATGCGGCTCAGAACCAGATGAGTCCATGCAGTTCTGTTCATCATAGCCTTATGCGGCTTCGAGTCAGACGAGTCCATACAAATCAAGTTCAGATGAGCTTATGAAGCTTCTGCGGTTTGGGTTCGAAAGGGCCTATGCGGTTCAAGGTTCACATGGACTCAACAGACAAACCTAGGCGCTGATGCGGCTCAGATTCAGGAAAGACTATGCGGTGTAAAGTCCACACAGACTCATGCGGCTCTGAACAGACAGACTCATGCGGCTACAAGCAGATAAGCTTATGCGGTTCAAAAGTGAACTACGCTCATACGGCTCAAACCAAAAATATATATGCAGTTCAGATCGGGTATGACAAGCCCATGCGGCCTCCTAGGCAAAGTGCTTATGCGGTCATATCGACGAACCTTGCACATACGGCTTGTGTATAAATTATGCAGCAGAGCCATGACAGTTAGGGTTCTAGAGCAACACCCTTACCAGCAATAGGTGGATGAACGTCGGGATGAACAGAGTGAACAGCGGTCGGCAGAGGAGTGGCCACGTTCGTCGCCACAGTCGCCGCAGAAGCGACCGCCTTGCCCTTCGTAGCCTTCGACGCAGCAGCCTTCTTGGGAGCCATAGGTGCTTGGGAGAGAAAGTAGTTAGAAAGATCGAAGAGAGCAAAGGAGATTCCCTAGAACGAAAGTGTTCCTATTTATAGACAAAAAAGGAATGCCTCGATCCGCGTGCAAAATGATGACCGACTCTTCGGTCATCGAGGCAAAACGGCTGAATAATAGCCTGACTCTTGGGATCCTGGCCCAAGAAAGCGGCTCTTAAAGATCTGCAGTAAATCAAGAGCATTAAATACAAAAGATTCACAGAAGATTTACACACGTGGCAGGAAGACGTGGCAAGAAGCTTATACGGCCAAAACAGCCCATGCGGCTCAGAGAGTTATGCGGTTGAGGTAATCATGCGGCTGGTCAAATCCATGCGGCTAAGACAACATACATCCATGTGACTCTGGCATAATCATGCTTCTTATTCAAAGTATTTCAATTTTGCAAACTGAAAATTTTGAAGGAGGTCTTGTAGAAGCATGAAAAAGAAGAGAAAAATGATCTATGCGGCCAAGGAGCCGCATGCGGCTCAGGAGTCCCATGCGGCTCAAACACATAGGCAGCTCGAGTGGACTCCATACGGCCAGCAGTGGGAAGCCACGTGTCTTTTTAGAACGGCTGTACCCAACGTCATTCAAACGCAATTAATGCTCTAACGGCTGACAATTAATGCTCTGACGGCTGACAGCTGACAGCCCTGACGAAAAGTAGTCATGATGACTGACACAAGAGCAACATCTTCCTAGGGAACTGGAGAAAACCTTCACAACTTCGAGGCTAGTTTATGCGGCCAGTCTAGACAAGTTCATGCGGCCAGTGTAGAAAAACCTATACGGATCAATCATGAAGGTCCCCCCATGCGGCTCGGCCATAAAAAAATCCATACAGCTCGGCCATGTAGACTCTCATACAGCTCGGCCATGAAGACCCCCATGCGGCTCGGTCATGAACATATTCATGCGGCTCGGTCATGACAACCTTCATGCAGTTCGAGTATAGAGACTATTCATGCGGCTCGGTCATGAAATCTTTCATGCGGCTCGGTCATGAGGACCTTCATGCGGCCTAAATATGAACGCTCCTCATACGACTCAACAGTGATGACAGGACACGTGTCCTAAAGATAATCAAAGTTTGGGTTAGATCCCAATGATTTGGGACACGTGGCAAGAGAATAAATTAAATTGATTCATTTAGATTTGCGGATATCAGCAAATCATCATGATGGAGATTTATTGCAATCAACAATAATGACTGACATGATTTGGCATAATCCTCATTAATGGCCCAGATCCTTCACGCTCAAGATTAATGGCCAAAATTGACCAATCCACAGGCCGCCGCCATCTCCAAGAAGCAATCATTGCAAACCCTAATGATTCCCCCTACTATTATAAATAGCAGGGTGCCATTTCCTTGCAAAGGATATACTTACATCGAGATATACGTACATACAGAGAGACGCTCCCCCAATAATCAGAGAGAAAAATCCACAGAGATCAATCCAGAGAGAGAGGAGTCAGAAGAGCAATACGAGGAGAGCAAGAAGAGCATTTCTTCATCAACGCCAAGCATCTCGTCACAGGAGCCAAGGCTACGTCCGATCGTCCAAGGAGTAAGGTAGAGCTGCCGTCGCTTTCCCGAGCCTTTATCGTCACCCCTAGAATCAAAAATAAACAATTGTACTTAGATTGCTGTACCTAGATTTTCGTCCCTAGGCTTTCTTTGTACAAGCGAGTTTGTAACGTGAAGTAAAAGTCCAGTCCTCCCATAAAACTGTTCTGCTCTTTTATATTTCATGGCAAACAGTTATCAGATCATATCGTAAATTGATTCACTACTTTATGACCGGATATGCAAGAACAGATTTTACCGTTATTTTCTTATCTTACCATTATTCTTTTGTCTTAGTTAACCCTGTCCTACTTACATCGATTAACTATCTCGTATCTTCTTCTGTCGGCTACACTTTGAAATCTTTTGAATTCTCGTATCTCTTTGCTTTGGGATGGCCAAGGAAGTGTTGTAGTCATCTATCATATTTGGACTTGTGAGATAAAGTATGATTGGCAAATGATGAACAGATAAACTTGGTAGTAGCAGAGTGATTATCTTGACTTCCCTATGAAATCTTGCCTTTCGATTTTCCTATCATAGTAAAGGAATTCAATTTTTTTTCCATATCCTTGAATCATCCTTTAAGTTTTCAACATTGCAAAAATCTAACTTCCTTTTATCACGACCAAGCGACTTTGGTCATCTACTTTATTATACCAATATTTTAATCCTTGATCGTACTCAATTGACTTAAATTCAGTCGTGACCTGAATCTCTATTAGTATGTCACTCGTGCGTAAAACTCCGATTTATTCTTGAAAATGACTAAATTATGTTCCAATCACGATTAAGCTTCATACTATCCCTGATTATACCGAAATTCATGTTTGGTCGTGCCTAGGTTACTATCATACCTTTCATCATATCTAATCACTATTTAACTAAGGTTATATTAACCTCATCCTTGATCATATCCACTTCCGAATTTTATCATGTTTGGATTTTTTTCCACTCGGGCCTAAAATCTTCTGACCATGAATTGATTCCCTGATTATATCTAAAATTCTCGTGATTTGTTGTGCCTAGATAACTTAGCATGACTATACGATTTTGATTTTTATGATCATTATTCTAATTATCGTGACTAATTATGATAGCCTTAACCCATAAATCATGTCTAAAACTTTCGATCGCTAATCACGACTGTGTTGGAATAAATTTTCTAGCGTACCTAAATCTTGATCCCCTAGTCACTCATGCTCAGGTTTTATTCCTATTTCATGACTAGGTTTTAAATTTTGTCGCTTTATCTTAAACCGTGCCAAAATGATTCTAGTCATTCCAAGTTCTTAAACCTTGATTTTGACTCATGACCAGATGGTTTGATCCTTGGTCCCTGATCGTGCCAAACGTTTTATTATTCCTAATAACTCCCAATCGCGTTGCCTTCGCATTAAACGTGCCTATATAATCCTGAATCCAATCTTATCGAGCCTAGATCATATTGGTCATTCTAAATCAAAATTCTAACTTGATTGTAGCTGAATGATTTCAATTTTCCTAGTCGCGACTTCGCGCTTAAATAACTTAAAAATCTATTTCTAAATCGTGGCTACGAATTCTGACTTTCGATCACGACTAATTAGTGTGACTACGAAATTAGTCGTGTTAGAATTGAGATTGATCATGTCTGAATGAATTTCTACCGTGCCTAAATGACTTGGGTTTCTTCCAAAATCGTGCTTATAAGAGCTTGATTTCGAAATCATGATTTTAACGTCATTCACGACTAAGCTTGGATCTTGATCGTGCTTTACGACCTACAATCTGATTTTCATCAATCTAACTACCGATCGTTCTATACTCGAATTTTGTTCCTTATTCGCTTCTCTTAGCCGTGATCAAGGTCATGACGAAATAACTTGAAATTAATTCTAAATCGTGTTACATTATGATTTTACCGTGCCAAAATTACTAGTCGTGCCTAAATGATTTTTGAACTGATTATCTTGAATCGTGCCAAACTCGTTGTTCTTCGATCGTGTCGAAGAAATTGCCTAAACTTTCTATCATATTTTAACTCCACTGTCACCCTTTAATTTCGAGGGCGAAATTTCTTTAAGGATGGTAGATTTGTAACCTCCGTTAACCAATTTCTTAGATTTTTTGAAAATTTAATTTTTTTAAACTCTGAATTTTCTAAATCTTGAAAAAAAAATGTGAAACTCTAATTTTGAGAAACATTTCGACCGTAGTTGCTATCGCTCCTTGTTTGTCTTTGGTTTTATAAAAACTTTTTCTTTGAGAAGTTATGCTAATGGAATTTCTGTCCACTTTAAGAAAAACCTATAAGTTATAAATATATAACTTTCATATAGAAAAAAATAATTAGAAAATTTTGATAGTAAATAGAAATATTTATTTACTATATTCTTTTAGTTAAAGGTTTTCGAAATTGGTGGGTTATCCATTTCCAAGCTGGCTACGATTTTGTATGAGTATTAGCTAAATTATAATTAGCTATGAAATGATTTTTTGTTTAGTAAACATCTAAAAATAGCCAGTGATTAAATTAACTAGTAAATATTTACTAAATAAATTATTAGATAATATTACCTATACTAGTAGATAACATATATGTTAGTGGTTAGCACTAGAATTAGTGTGTTAGCATTTTCATTAATTCCTAACTTCTATTACAATTATAATGAGCTTTTAGGGTTTTTTCCAACTACCCTATAAATATCACACTTCCCAAGGAGATGCTAACCTAAAATTCCTAAACCTAAATCTTTTCTATGGCAGCCCCCAAACCTTTTGGTAATGCCTACAACCGCCAACTTTCCACAACCAACCCGACATCTTCACTAATGTAGTGCCCTGTCCCGCTCAGTCAATCGGAGGAATCAAATGCACAAGTAGGCTTGATAATAAAATAGACGAATCCACATAGTTAAGGAATAATCCCAACTTGGGTCGGATTAATTTAAGAGTATGGAAAGGTCCCACGGTCAGCTTAGAAGTGTTGCATGGTGTGCTTTCAAAATGACACCCGATCATTCGTCGCGTGGCTTGGGAGAAGGAATGTTGGCTTAAGTTGCCATAAAGTAATGAACTTAGCCTAAGTCATAGGCGTCACACGTACGAATGCTTGATAAAGCTTGTACGGTCCCATCGTCCAAGACTTGGCATAGCCTTGCCCGTTCCACGGATTAAGTTGTTGTACGATTAAGTTAGGCAAGAGTTATGTTGGACTATCGAAATCATAGTTAGCACAGTTCCACTCTTTCTACGGTTATCAAAGTTACTTGGTCCCATGATCTCAAGGCTCGTCATATAAAGTATGACTTGGACGATAGCGTCGCGTAGAACACAAGTCGGTTTATGGCATGAGCCACGGTCGACACTATGAAAAGTTAGCCATGGTCTATGGCACTTAAGGAATACGTTTTGTTCAAGTTAAATAGGAAGGGTATGCATTAGTCATTCCCTAACTTCCAAAGAAAGGAAAGTTCATGCGACCGTTTTGTCGCCGAGGTGGTCCCACATTTTGGGAGTCTCTAGGGATGCACGTTTTGCATCGTATGGTTTGATGCACGTTTTGCATCGTATGGTTCTGATGTACATTTTGCATCATATGGTTTTGATGCATGTTTTGCATCGTATGGTTCTGATGCACGTTTTGCATCGTATGGTTCTGATGCACATTTTGCATGATATGGTTCAGATGCACATTTTGCTAAGTATGGTCCTAGTCGTACCTCAAAGTAGCCCACACATTTACGTGAGTCTAGGTGTTCTCGTAGGTGCGTGGACATGGATAACTTGTTGACAAAGATTTCTTCCTCGACTGGTATTACGCCGGGGCGCCGAGGCCAATCGACCTAGGAGAAAGACGTTATAGCAGCGCTGGATTGTACTGCATGAAAGACCCTCTGCCTACCCGAGCTATGTCCATGATGGCTTGGATTGCCAGTGACTTTCATATAGATAAGTTGGTGTGCTGGGCGGCAATCCGCATGCACGGTGTCGGTCGATTCAAAGAAAGTGTAAGCACGACAAGTTTGAGTTAAGAAGGTAGGAACGGTTGTAACCCAATAAGGAGCCTAAGATTTGGCTAAGCAAAGACACGTGTTTCGGCACGAGATATGACGTCGAGTAATAAGTCGTCGGTATAGAGTTGTATAAGTTGGAATTGAGTACTTTCGAGTTAAGTCAAGAAGGACCGTAGGGCAAGTTCGTTTAAGTCATGTTGAATTGTGAGGCACGGCCTCGATATGTTATGGCACGACCACATTGTTCGACACAAGTCTAGGCAAGTTACTAAGTAGCGAGGCACTACCTCAATTTTGTTATAAGAAGGGATTTATGGCACGACCAAGTTGTTACGTACCAAATATGGGCCGAAAGGCAAGCACAAGTCGATAAGATAACATTATTGGCACGAGAAGGTCTAGAGGCAAAGTATGAGTAAGTTGTTGGTGCAAGGCACGGTGATGGTCTAGAGACACAAAATAGGCTAGAGTTTATGTCTTAAAATTGATCCTAAGGCAAGAATAGAAAGACAATCGTAAAAGGATATGTTACACAAAGTAAATGAATGTGTTGGTTTTGTATGGGTTGGCGAGGAGCTCACTCCACCAGTACAGTTGAGTACTGACACCCATACAGTATTTATGTGCAAGCACAAGTAGAAGCTCGTTGGCACGGAGCTCGCTTGAATACGTCAAGGCACGGAGTTCCTTGGCATTTCGAACCGTGCGGCCGCAAGGAGTCTGGACTTATACGAGACATAATGTATGGACATCGCATATTTGAAGCATTCGCTGGCTCGTCAATTGTATTGAGAGATGAGAGAGAGCAGAGTGACTTGTATTATAAGAAGAGTGATCTTGAGTGATTGTAATCTTGGCCTTGTGCCCACCTACGTAATCTTCATTTTAATATCAATAAAGAGCATATTTGAATGACTTGTGTTTTGTTTCAAGTTTTTGCCGATGTTTATTCAATGTTTCTGCTTGGAACTTCTGTGCGACGATCCCGTCGCTTAACCTGTAATCTGCCGTTATAGAACCCGCCTTGCACGAGAACAATCTAGGCTCGTATGGTATCACACCTTAGCGAGGACGATCGCTCCTATGGGAGTGGGGTGTGACATAATGGTATCAGAGCACGGCTTTACGTCCTTGAACTTTCGATTGAATTCTTTAACTCTGATGTTGTTTCTGCAAACTCTGATATTATTTTCGCGATTGATATCGTTAGTGCGCTCTCTCTCAATGTTTCGCGGGATGTCCATACAATAAGTCTATGTAATGTGCAAATCGTATGAGAATAGTTTTTTTTATAAAATAAAATATAGTTCACGTAAAGCACGGTTAGCTAAAGTCGGGCTGGGCATATACATCAAGATTGCATTGACCTTAGCAAAGTCGTATGCGGGATTGAAAATGTGTCATACAAGAATGAGTTAGACTCGATTCATAAAAGTATTGGTTAGTTGCGAAAGAGGTGCTATCGTAAGGCGATATCGTCAATGCGATATAGATGGAACGTGCTTGAAATTGACGAATGGTTCGCATGGAGATTCAAGTAAATCGATTGTGGATCGAATAAGTAAGGATTATCGAATAACTTCATCCCTGAATGGTGTATGGAATAGCC
Source organism: Iris pallida (assembly GCA_029216955.1). Lineage (NCBI taxonomy): Eukaryota > Viridiplantae > Streptophyta > Magnoliopsida > Asparagales > Iridaceae > Iris > Iris pallida. Next base: position 9,248,668 of record JANAVB010025598.1, on the reverse strand, counting down.
TTGGGGATGTCGATCGATTGAGGATACGTGGTGCCAATGAGTCTATCAGCAAGCGTCGTATTGTATACAAAGCCTTTGATCGAGTATCATTGAGTAAGTTGTAATCTTAAAGTTTATGATGAGTTGGTTTGAACAAACTAGAAATAACGCACACGAGAATTGAATTGCGCAGGTATGAATTGTGAATATGATTGAGTAGGTAGATTGAACCGAGAAAAGGTTAAGGTGTACGAATGAATGAATCGATCGAGGAAATCAATATGAATCGTATACAAAAAATCAGCACGATTGGATGATAGCGTGCATGGAAATGATTTGAATATTTGAGATTGACTCTAAGGATTGGAATAGATGTTGCTCGATGATTTGAGTTAGCATAGATCGAGGCATTTTAAGAAAATATGTTGCTTGATGACTTAAGATAGACGGATAAACATATGTGATTATGGATTTGAATGAATTGATCATGTGAATAGTTCGAGGATTGTTGAACAAATTTTGATCTTGAATATCGAGGAGATTGTGGTATCACTACCAAAATAAGTCAAATTGGCGACGACATTAACGACTCCGGCTAAATACGTCGCTATTTTTTGTGTATTTAGCGACGTATAAAAGTGACGTTGTTGAACGTTGTATTCAGCGACGTTTAGTGACTGATAGTGACTAGCATTATGGTTTGGAAAGAACAAGTCGTGTTTTAGTCACAGAACGTCGCTGATTGATTTTATTCAGCAACGTTTTTTGATTCTTACTCCACTATGTCGCAAGTTTATTAGTTAACAACGACGTTTAGCGACATCTTTGTAAGACGTCGCTAAAATCTTTCATATAGGGTGCTGGGAACCGATCGAATTCATTTTCTTTCGCCCAAAATTTTCGATCTCCCGTGCGCCTCGAGCCCCAAATCTCTCTTCCCCTCCCCCTTTCGTCTCCGGCGACCTCCTTCCCCCTCATCTCCGGCGACCCCTCTCCGTGGCGACCCACTCCCCTCGACAACCCCCCTCCATCGGCGACCCCCATCCCTCCGTCGCACCTCCACCGCCGAGTCCCCTCGTTGACGTCAACCCGACCAGCCCCCTCCGCTGCTGCTCCATCCCCGGCGACCCCGACCCAACTCCGACCAAGGCAGGTAAACCCTAACCCTAGCTCCCTCCTCCTGATGTGTTAACACAGACATGACATGCACACACGCTGATACGACACACACACACGCTGACACGATACGCACATACGCTGACACGACACTGACATGACACGCTGACACGATACATACACACACAGACATGATACGCTGTTTAGTGTGTCACACTCACATGCTTGCGAGTATATAACAGTTTGGAGAGGAGGGGACTGTCAAAAAATAATTTTATGTGGCAACCCCATTGTGAGAACACATAAGTGGCTATGGGCAAATGTGCATCCTATTAAGTGAGTGTTAGAGTGAGGTATCCGATGAGTGAACTTGAGTGTCTAGGAGGTGAGTATCCTGTGATAGGTTAGAACATGAGGTATCCTAAGAAGTATATACTATATAGAGTATCCTAGTACCTGTAGTGTATATATAGAGTGTCCTAGTACCTAGAGTGTATAGAGTATCCTAGTACCTATAGAGTATCCTTTAGAGAGTATAGAGTATCCTAAGATATTGGGGATTACCTACTCTGAGAACCTTGCTAAGAAGTATCCTAGTACCTACAGTGTATAGAGTATCCTAGAAGTGTAGGTATGATTGGTACAGTATTTTGAGCCCTTCTATAGAAATTAAATTTACTTATACCAAGCCTTTTGGGCCTATCAGAGTTATAGGTTTTTTCGAAAATCTAGTATAACGCTGATTGCCTCAAAATGCTTGCATAAGTAAGAGTGTATAGAGTGAGTATACTAGTAGTATATTATAGTATCCTAGAGTGTATAGAGTGAGCTTTCCTACTTCCTTTCTTCCCATTCGGGTCATTGGGCCGACTATTCCGCATCATAGGATATCTACCTCAACCTCACCCTAGAGAAGTGTGGAAATATTAATATTAACCAAGGTTCACAGTATCGGTTTCAGTATCGGTATCATTTATGGTTGATATCATGAATCTTATAGCTTCCGCGGAAAGAGCACAACATAGAGCCAAACGTGAAGCAGAGCTTCATATTCAAAATATTAGAAGTAAAAAGTTTTCGATTGGTGGTGGGACGAGAAAGGATTCTGACTTCTCACCACCAATCGAAAACTTTTTACTTCTAATATTTTGAATGTGAAGCTCTGCTTCACGTTTGGCTCTACATTATGCTCTGCTAGCGAAAGCTATGAGATTCAGGATATCAACCGTAAATGATACCGAAACCGATTCCGATACCGATACTGTGAACCTTGGTTAACATTAATATTTTCACAATTCTCTAGGCTGAGGTTGAGGAAGATATCATATGATGCTAAATAGGATGCTGAGGGAGTCGAATGAGAAGTAGGGAAGTAGAGGTGGGTCAGAAAGGGGGCCTTTTTGTTGAACATGTGACGACACTCATTTGATACTCATGTGTTTATATGCAACAATTTGAAATATACTCGAATAATGTAAATCTATCTTTGCAGAATTATTGTCAAATGGATATGAATTACTATCTGCGGCATCATTCATGGATGTACAATCATCATCCTGATGACATATGCAGTATGCGGGATAAATTTATACATGGGGTAGAGCAATTCCTACAGTTCGCCAAGGCGTTCCCTCAGTACATGGACCGTACCAAAATTAAGTGTCCATGTATGAGATGTTGCAACATAAAATATCATCAAAAAGTGGATGTAACATATCATTTGTACTCGAGAGGTTTTATGCCAAATTACTATCAGTGGACATCACACGGAGAACTTGTGCCTTTAGCATCGGAGCTGGAGCCTAATTTCTATGACCACGCTGGTTACGATGATGGGTGGGTGAATATGGTTTTTGACGCTACGAGGCCTAGTTTCGTTCCAGACAATCATGATGCGGCAGAGGAGGCACCAAATGCCGATGTTACGAAGTTCATGGAGTTGCTGGAGAATGCAAGGACTCCTTTGTATCCTGGTTGTGAGGATCATTCACCGTTGGAGGTGGTTATAAGACTGATGAGCATCAAGTCTGATTTTAACATGTCTCAAGAATGCTACAACTGTATCATCGAGTTGATTATAGAGATCTTGCCGGAAGGTGCAACGTTACCTACAAACTTCTACGAGTCAAAGAGGATGGTGAGATCTCTCTGGATGGGGTACGAGAAAATTGATGTATGTCGCAACGGGTGCATGTTGTACTACAAAGACGACAAGGATGAAGACGTGTGCAAATTTTGTGGAGCTGATCGCTACAAGGCAACAAGTTTAAGTAGGACTCCCGGTGCAAGGAAGCCTACCGATTCGATGCACTACTTGCCATTGACGTCGCGGTTGCAGAGGTTATTTATGGTGAAGGAGACTGCAGGAAATATGAGCTGGCACAGACGGGAACAGATCGAAGGAGTGTTAGATCACCTATCTGATGGAGAAGCATGGAAGCACTTTGATCGAGAGTATCCAGATTTTACTTCGAATCCGCATAATGTCAGATTGGGTCTCTCCTCCGACGGTTTTATACATTCGGACTTTCGGGCTCCCAGTATTCGTGTTGGCCTGTGATCATCATTCTGTACAATCTACCGCCTTGGATGTGCATGAAGACTCCGTATATGTTTCTTACCGTTATTATCTCGGGTCCGAACAATCCGAAGAGGAACATCGATGTGTATTTACAGCCATTGATAGATGAGTTAAATCAGCTATGGGAAGTAGGTGCCAACACCTACGATGCTTCTAGAAAGCAGAATTTTCAGATGAAAGCCGTACTGATGTGGACCATCAATGACTTTCTGGCCTATAGAATGTTATCTGGATGGAGCACTCATGGTTGTTTCTCATGTCCGTATTGCATGGACCGCAGGAAGGCTTTCCGTTTAAAATACGAAGGAAAACCGTGCTTTTTCGATTGTCGTCGATAGTTCTTGCCGAAGGACCATCCGTTCCAGAGGAACAGGAATGCATTTCGTGATGGCGTTGTAGAGAAGGCCAATCCACCGCCAAGGTGGACCGAAGACACGATATGGAAGGAGGTCAAGGATTTTCCAAGTGTTATCGAAGATCCTACAAAGGGATACAAGTGTGATGAATTTGGCTGCACTCACAATTGGACGAAAAGAAGTATATTCTGGGACCTGTCTTATTGGAGCACCAATCTGATCAGACATAACCTTGATGTCATGCATATCGAGAAGAATGTGTTTGACAACATAATCAATACTGTGATGGACGTAAAGGGAAAGATGAAAGATAATCCCAAGGCCAGGTTGGACTTGGAAGATATATGCAGACGTCCTGCGTTGAATTTTGATAAAGGAAGGCAATGGGAAGTATAAGCATCCTAAGGCAATTTTCTCTCTAGACAGGGAGGATAAAGTACGACTTTGTAGGTGGATTCAGGGCCTAAAATTTTCTGACGGATATGTTTCGAATTTAAAATGATGCATCGACCCGAAGGAGAACAAACTGACGGGTATGAAGAGCCACGATTCAAGTCAACAAATGCTCCGATCAGAGAGAACTTTCCAGATCTTGATTCGACCAAAAATAGTTGTTTGTGTATCCGATCTACAAACTACAAAGATGTAGATCCGGCCAATTATTTCTATGGCATCTTACAGAAGATTGTGGAGTTGACATATAACTATGGCATAGAGCCGGCTAAGATCGTGTTGTTCAGGTGTGATTGCTTCGATCCGATCCAAAATCAAGGTTGAAAAATTGACAAGCATGGTCTTGTGGATATTAACTACCACCGTCGATATCAAGGATACGAACCATTTGTCCTTGCAAGTCAGGCTCAACTAGTTTACTTCACTACTTATCCTAGACGGGGAACAACTAGGCTGGACTGGTGGGCAGTATGCAAGACTAAAGCCAGAAATACCTACGATGTTGACGAAATAGTTTATCAGGAGCACGAGCTACCTCTCGTAACAAATACAGTTGACGTGGACACAACGAAAGTTCTATATTATACGTCTAATCGTGTACAAGAGGTAAAAGTATCCGAAGAGGAAAACGAAGTAGATGAAAGCAAAGATGGGGAGGATGAAGAAGACGAGGATGCGGAGGACGAAGAAGATGAATTTTCAGAAGATGATTGAAAGTAAAATAAAATGTAAAATATGTTTAACCACTAATTAATCTCCATACAATAATGAATCTTCCACATTACACATCTAATACTGTCATTTTGTTTAATCCCTGATTAATCTCTATGTTTCCATCAATCTACCAGATGGCACCTATGACCCGAGCTCGTCACTTGAAAGAGGCACATATGGCTTCTGAGGAGGTAGTGGAACCTCCTGCTGCTGAGTAGGTAGTGCTTCCTCCTGCTGCTGAGGAGGTAGTAGTACCTAAAGCAGAGATAAAGGTCAAGGAAGAACTTTGTCTTACTATGAAGGAGGAAGTGATTCCTAAAGCCGAGATAGCTGTGAAGGAGGAGGTGGCACCAGAAGGCAGTTACACCGGGAGTTCCAGTCATCCAACTCCTACGGATATTGATCTTTCTGGCGTGGATCCTACTTATGCGCAGTGGCTGAGGAGGGAGAGCTCTCTGCTCCAGCATAGAGGGTATTACAGTATGATATGACTTTTGACCAGATTTGTTTCCGGTAAACTTATTTCTGGGTTAGACTTGGATGTTTTTACAACTCTTGATGTTTCTTATTTTCTAGACATGATTATTATCTAGACTTGGATGTTTTTGGATGTTATTATCTAGACTTGGTTATTATCTAGAAATTCAACGGAGGATTGCTCAGGGTCTATTTTTATGAACTGTGATATGTTAAATACATGGTTATTATCTAGAAATTCAATGGAGGGTTGCTTCGGGTCTATTTTTATAAACTGTGATATGTTAAATGTATGGTTATTATCTTATAGATATCTATTTCTATCAGGTATGGCAGGACGCAGAGGATCGTACCACTGTAGCGGTAAAGGAGTATCCCGTGGAGGTAGAGGTTCCACCGGTGGACGGAGTGGTACTCCGTTAGTAGGTGACGGTGCCGGTCCCTCGTCTCCTAGTACTCCAGTGTGCCAGCCACTCAGATCTCCGTCTACGTCGACGGTACATGGCAGTACTCCTGGGACTGACAGTTCCAGGCCTGAACCTATCCTGTCCAGCAGCGTTCCTTCTGCGGACGGTACTTTGGAGACGGAGGAGCGGGTGGAAGAGGTCGCACCTACGCCATCTCCATATGATCCGAGCGGTCCCCCATTCGTCCCTCTGGACGAGACGAGGATGGAGATTTGGTGCGACGGGCCTACAAAGTAAGTAAATTAGTTAACATTTATATATACTTATATCTATATATTAATGAATTTAATTATCGTTGAGTAGATATCGTCCCCCGTCAGTTCAGAGGGCATTGGAGCTATTTCTGAGGTCCAACTACGGGGTCCCTTGGATCAACTACTCGGAATCTTCGGACGAGAGGAAGGCATTCCGGTTTGCCCACTTTAAGGAAACTAAAGTATATTGCTTCTAGTATAAATTATATTTTATGCATACTGTATAGACTAATTTAATTCTTGTAGAAAATATATTTTTATCCACCACATCGGGCTGAGACGATTGAGAAGCAATTTTCTGCCGTTGCTGCCAAGTTGATCAGGGATGCGATCGACGACCAGAAGGATTGAGACCGTTCCGGAAATAGGATCCAAGGTTGGATCACACCCAAGCAGTGGACTGCTATGAAGGCAAGATTCGACGCTCCCAGGTACAAGGAACGGTCGTAGAAGGCAAAGGTGGCTAGGACGAGGGCAGGGAAGTGGTGTGGTGGCTCGATTCCTATAACGGAACATTTTTGTCACCTGGTACGTGTTTTACTGTAATATATTATTTTAATGAAAGTAGTAATAAATTGTTTAATTTCAATGACAAACATTTTATTATAACGGGTAGAGAAGGGTGCGAACCCCAACATGGTGACGGTCTTCCTGGCTACCCATCGGAAGGACGGAAAGCTAATCGATGATCGGGCCACGCAGAGCTATGTAAGTATTACATTACGTGTCACTAACTTTATTATAACTTAAGAAATATGCAAATATATCCATAGACGTGGAACAACTAGGTTCGTAGTAAATATTATGCTTATCAAGATGCGTACTTTTCTAGGATGAGTATCTTAGGCTAGAGCGTGAGCTTACTAGTGCATCTGCGGAGGGAGGGGCTGGAAATTCCTCGCAACCCCCTCCGGCTCGGACAATGGACGAGCTCTGGACGACCGCCGTTGGTGGTCTTCAAAGGGGTATGTACTACGATATAGGATCCTATGGCACCTTTTTGGCGATGCAGTCATCCAGAGCCTCCTCTGCCAGTGTGCATTCCCCACAGCCTCAGAGGAGCGGTCCGAGTGGGGGAACTCTGTCGCCAACTTTTTGAGCTGTGTGACGAGCTATTGCGGAGGATGGAGGAGCAGCCCCAATCTCAGCCGCAGACGGACGATGTGGTCCTCACCGCACGATTTGATATGCTCGAGCGCACCATTAAGGAGACAAGCGAGAGGATGGTTCGTGTCGTTTAGGCGGTGCAAAAGAAGACGGATCTTGCCGTTCATGCATTGCACGGGACGCAGGCGGCTATTGGCGAGTAGGTTTCGAAGCTGGCAGCTGTTATAGATTCCACCAACTCTAGACTGCTGGCCATGGAGCGGACACTTCCTGGTCGTGCTTCGACATGTACACCGACTGCAGCGCTCCAGTACCTCTTTTTCCTCCTACTGATAGGTCATCACCAGTGATGCTGACCCCGAAGCAGTATAGGTTCCTGGTGTCCCAGGTGCAGGCACTGCCTACTCCTCCTCCTCCTCCTCATCCTGACCAGGCGTATTCCTTTATTAGACTTGTTTACATTTGTTGTGTTGGTGACCCATTGTTGGGTCTTTATGTATTTGTTGGTGACCCATTTCTTTATGTATTTATTTTATCCCGGGTATGACTGTTTGTGTTATGTTATGTTAAATATTATCGGACACACTTTTTATAGCCGTTTGGTAATGGATTTGTATCTACCCGATCATTTCTTGTCTTTCTGATCGTTCGATTCTATTTATTTGATTATTGGTAGTGCATTATTATTATTTGTCTCTATATTAGTTTACCAGTGTTGAGTGTTCCACCGAAGGGGTGGGCGAACCCAGGGAATTCTACGGAGGGTTGCTTCGGGTCTATTATTTGCAAACTGAAACTCTAAATGTAGGTACAATATTTTTAATGTAACTATTATTTATGTGAAATGCATACTGCATTCTATTTTTTTACATTTTTTTGGAATTAGCGACGCTTAGCGACGGTCAGCGACTCATACATACATCGCTAGAACGTCATAAAACTGAGAAACACAATATCGCTAATCGTCGCTGATACGTTGACATGGCAAACTGTACAGGTCAGTAAATCTAGTATCCGAACATCGGTATAAAAGTATCGTAACGTCGCAAAACATCGCAACAATGATGACATGGCAACCAAAAAATTGCCAGATGTAGAGTCGACAAATGTCGCTAATCTCTGACTGTAACGCCGCTAAAACCGAATGGACAGTGACAATCAGTAACAAAATGTTATGTCGCTAATTAGCAACATTTTTGTCGGTAAACGTCGCTAAATCTAGCGACGTAGAGCATTGCCGAATAACATCGCTATAGCGACGTTTTACAAGTTAGCGACCATGAATAACGCAACATGCCCAAAACGTCACTGTCAGAAGTTAGCAACATTTTTTTGCTGTTTAGCGACTTTATTAGGCGTCGCTAATATGATATATATCCAATTCGGATGATAGCATCGATTGCATGACTCAAAATTCATTGCAAAAGAAGATCGTCAGGTTACGTATGTCATCGATGGTATTGAGGCATATCAAAGATCGATATGCGATAACTCGGGGGTACTCTGATTCGAGGAATGACGATCGTGTAAAGTGTTATTGTTTTGGATGGATGTTATACTTGAGATTTTGATTGGAATGAATACTTGGATGTAAATGATCGTGTCTTAATTTCTTCGATGATAACCACAACGTCAACGATCTTGTCTTGCACGAGCGCAACACCAGCCTCGCACATACGTCACATCAAATTTGGGGCGATCATTCTGCGTGAGTGTTGACATGGTGATTCATGTCGTAGGAATGATCGAACTAGGAAGATCAGGACGTGGTAATTTGGTTTGCTTCGACTTATGGTTTGATGCGAAGGTGAATTCGAGGATTGTTCGGACTTGTGATTGAGGATTTAATAAATAAAGATTGAGTAGATCAAATCTGCGTATCGAGAATAAATTAGTCTAAGACCTAAAGTAAGAGTTACGCCCCGATGAGAATAATTATCGTGCAGGAGCATTGTATGGTGATTTCATGTCCACCATGGATAATCAGACTTGCGTGAGATTGGGGCATGACAAATTATTAAGCTAGGCGACCTTGTGATCGATTACGTGAATGGTGATAAACAACTTAGGGAATATGGGATGAGAATTATAGTTTAGCGACAAATCGTGTCATAGCGTGCTTGACTTGGGATGAATGGATAGGTAGATTATATCAAGCGTGTTTGAAGATATAGACTATGCAAATTGCTGGTTTGGACATGCAATAGTGATATGCAGAAGACTCAGTTGAACATGACTTATGGCAGGATGGCTTTGCTGAATAACTCGGACCCCTTGGAGTAAGTGTTGTAAGTGCGAATAGGAGAAATCTATGCTCGAAGTTAGAAATCGGAGTGTAACTCCTCTTCCCAAAATTTTGAAAATATTTTTTATTTTATTTATTTGAATAAAATGAGAATTTTTGGAGCTTTATAATTTTTTTTAAATTAAATAGTTATTATTATAGATGACTTTAGCCATGGTTGAGTTTTGAAGTACAAGAGGACTAGGAATTGTGACACTGATAGTGTAGTTGTGTGCCTTGACTAGTGTACTGGCAATGCCAGGGAAGACCGAGCCATAAGTGTGTTCTAACTAGAAAAACCAGGCCAAGTTGCGACTTGACCCCTATTAAATAATTTACTTAGACATTTATTAATATTTTGACTTTTAGAAAACTCGGTTGTACCCAGCTAGTCCGGATCGGACCCAAATCAAGTCCAAGCCCATGTAGTCTTGTAGTGCTTCCAAAGGGGTCCATGTAGTGATATATTTTGCGTATATATTTTGTATTGCATTAATGGTCTATTAATTACTATTTTCTACAAGTAAATAATTGTTATTTATATAATAATTACTATTTTACCAAGTTAACAATTATACTCTTAGGTTGGATTTTTTTTTAGGCAATGTGTACATGTGTGTAGGGTTTTTAGTATATACATGTACATATAGATATAGGTTTATAAATAATTATAAAGGTGGGCATATATATATATATATATATATATATATATATATATATAAATATATATAAATATATAAAAAAAAATAATAAAATATATATATATATATATATATATATATATATATATATATATATATATATATATATATATATATAAATACATATCTTATATATATTTTAGTGCTATTAGTAGTAATATTTGACTTTGGAATTATGATATTAATGGCTAAAATAGTATTAAAAAGTATTTTGGATATTTAGTTATTTGTAGATAAGTATATAAAGATATACATGTATATATGTATATAGAATTACATATAGAAAATAGGAATAGAAATGAAGAGTAAAACAAAAAGAAAAAAAAAATCCCAGCCCATCCTAAGCCAAGCCCAGCCAATACAAAGCAGGTCCCTCTCGGTTTCATGAAGACACACACACGTATATATCGAGAGGTAAAGAGGTCTCAAAAAAAACCTAACAATAAATCCAAAAACTGCGACACCCTATCCTGGCACACACTCCAGCGACATCTCCGACCCCTGGGCGGCCACCGTCGGCCGGCAGATGCATCGCGCACGTGCGTCGAACCAGCAAAAACAGTCGCAGTAGACAGCAACGGCAGCAAGCAACAGTCGAACACCCCTATTTATGCCGAGTTTGCTTGGCGCTCGGTTCTTCGTTTTGAGAACCGTCTTTTCAGGTACAAAGACAACTTATACACCTTTAGACGCACCCTGCTGTCCGATAAATCGACGAAAAGTCGAGGGATTTCCCGTTCAAAAATAGAACAGGAAATCACCCATCACCCTATTTTGGAAGGCGATTATTAGACAACCCAGCAGCAAACTCAAAAATCTATTTAAACAGATATGTAGACAACCTATACGGAATTAAAACCCTTCTCATAGTTTTTGATTTCATCAAATGTATGCCAGAAAAATAGATCTTGAAAATCAGAGAAACCTATTTTCAAAAATAGAATTATTTTTAGAAAAACCTCCGATACAACGTGCGTTCCGCCAAACCGGGCGACGTGGTCGCGAACCGAAAGCATCGAAAGGTGCGTATCGACTTCGCAGACTTGTGGACTTTGACGAAATTCAAATTGGTTGCATGTGCATCGAAATTCATACTACAAAAATTCATCGATTTAGCGACGGCTATATCCGTCAATAATCCATCGGTAAATGTAATTACCGACGAATAGTCGATGGATATTGGTTAAAAAAGGTCGTCGGAAAAGCCTCGTCGCTAACTACAATCCGTCGGCAAGTTGTCGCCCGGCGAAGAATTAGCGACGGACTGCCGTCAACCATACTTGTGCAGTTTGCGACGACTCGTCGACGGATTACCGTCAAATCAAGTATCAAAAAAAGTAATGACGTATCACTTACCGACGAACATATCCATCGCTATTTTGTCGGTAAATGCGTATCAGGGAGTTTCTGATACGCAAATTTTGTCGCCAATCAGTCGCTAATAGTCGCTAAGTTTGGACGGATTCGCGACGGAATACCGACGGCATATCCGTCGACCCGTTTCTGTGAATTATTCATATTTCTAGAACATTGGCAATGGATAATCCGTCGTTATTCCGTCGTGAGTCGTCGCTCGACCATCGCCACTTGGTCGATTTTATAGCGACGGATTATCTGTCGCCAATATCCGACGAAATATTGTGTGTTTTACTGACTACTAGCGACGGCGTTCCGACGTATTATCCGTCGACCCTATCCTGTAAATCTTTCATAATTCCAGAACCTTGGCGACGGATAACCCGTCGGCGTTTAGTCGCACATCCGTCGCTAACTAGGAATCCCCCAGTTAGCGAAGGCTATTTCGTCGGTAATGGGTCGCCAGTTCGTCGGTAACTGGGAATTTTTTTTAAAAAAATAGCATAAAATTGGGCATTCCCAATATACACAATTCTAATATACAAAACACACAAATAATCCCAAGCATTCCCAATATACACAATTCCAATATACACAATTCCAATATACAAAACACAAAAAATTCCAACACACAAATATCCCAAGCATTCAAATTATTCACACAACACACATAAATATTCAATATTTAAACACAAATATTCAATATTCAATAAAAAGAAAAATCGACTTCGGCCTCAGCAAAGACCGTAAGTCAGATGATGAATCCTCACAGTCAGGGATCATAGTTGCGTTGAGGCATGTACCATTCTATCAACCACTTTGCATACGAAAACTCAATCTGGTTGAGGTCTTCTGTAGGGACAGGAGGGTCAGTCCCGATGCTACTACTCTCTGACGGTGGCTCCTCCTTAACTTCAACCTTGGGATCAATCTCTTTCCTGATGGTCATCGGTTCTTCCTTGACCTCGACCTTTGGTAACACCTCCTCCTTAACGGTCACCGGCTCTGGTTTGACGAATGGATATAGTATCTTTTCCTTCATGAGAGCCTCCACCTTCGGCATGGGTACTGCAACAGAGTCAAAGAAAAGTTAGCAACAGAGTCAAAGAAAAGTTAGCAAAAAGGACTTAGAAGCCCAACATGAGCATCTGAGCCGCATCAGAATCTATGACGCATCAACTGGGATGAAACCCATGCGCGTCAGCCTAAGCACATCTAGATGAGGTAGCTCATCTACAGTTAGTTCACCCCAACATCACTGCAACAAAGACCAAGACAAGAGAATACCCACCGAGCATTTTTGGGCGAACGTCGGCGTGGGTCGCCCTAACGACGGAGACTTCCTCCGTGTCGACCTCCAAGGGTTCCTTGCCTCGGCCCCTTTCTCGGCTAGCAGCACCTCCTCGGTGAGTCTTGGGAGCCATCTCAATAAAAAAAAGGGATATAATTAGTTCAATCTTTATCGTAAGACAAACTAAACATAATTAGAAGAAAATCTATTAGCCAGGGAGCCGACTCCGTAGGACAAACTAAACATAATTAGTTCAATCTGTACCGTAAGACAAACAAACATAATTATGTGTGTGTGTGTGTTTGTGTTTGTGTGTGTGTGTATGTGTGTGTGTTCCGACCCCCGCGGCCAGACCATAACCCCCCCGCCCCCCCCGCCCCCCCCCCCCCCCCCCGCCCGCCCCGCAGCCCACCCCCAAATAAACACACAAAACACACAAATAATCCCAAGCATTCAAATTGTTCACACAAAATACACAAATATTCAATATTTAAACACAAATGTTCAAACTCCAAGTAAAACCCAAAACTAAGTCTACCGGAAACAAATTCGGTCAAAAATCATATATATATATATATATATATATATATATATAAAAAAGTGAAACTGCACTCTGGTGCCACCTCCTCAGCAGCAGGAGGTGGCACTACCGACTCAGCAGCAGGTGGCACTATCAACTCAGCAGTAGGTACCACTACCGACTCAGCAGCAGGAGGTGGCACTACCTCCTCAGCAGCAGAAGCTGCCTCTCTCAAGCGACGTCCTCGGGTCTTGCGTACCATCTGGTAAGATTGATGGAAACATGGAGATTAATTAGGGATTGAACAAAATAACAATATTAGACGTGTAATGTAGGAGATTCATTGTTGTATGGAAATGACAGTATTAGACGTCCTCTACGTCCTCATCTTCCTTTTCCTCCTCATCTTTGACATAGCCTGACTGTACGGAATGAGTCTCACAACCAAAATATAGAGGAGTAGAGAAGGCCCCCTCTCTGACCCCCCTCTACTTTCCTGCTTCTCATTCGACTCTCTCATATGATATCTATCTCAACAAAAGAGTAGAGAAGTGTGAAAATATTAATATTAACCAAGGATCGATATCGGAATCAGTATCATCATGAATCTCATGGCTTGTTCTACCAGAGCATAATATAAAATCAAATGTGTGAATAAGAGCTTCACATTCTAATATTGTGAATGTGAAGCTCCGTTTTATGTTTGGTTTTATATTATGCTCTGTTAGAACAAGCTATGAGATTCATGGTGATACTGATTCCGATACTGATCCTTGGTTAATATTAATATTTTCACACTTCTCTACGCTTTGGTTGAGATGTATATCATATGATGCGGAATAGGATGCCTCATGACCCAAATGAGAAGAAGAGGAGTAGGGAGGCTCACTCTATACACTCATCAGCCTACGATATACACTCTATACACTCTTACTTATGCAAGCCTTTTGAGGTAATCAGCATTATACTAGATTTTCGAAAGGATCTATAACTCTGATAGGCCCAAAAGACTTGGCATAAGTAAATTTAATTTTCAACACTTACCTATCTACTACTAAGATATCTTATATATATCCTTCTAGGATACTCACTCTATACCGATATCTTAAATTTGATTTTTAACACTTACCTACCGCCTAGACACCGCCTAGACACCTGTGATCAATATCGATACTCATAGAAATAGTCTGATACCGATACCGATACCCAGAGGGTACATTGATACAACAATTATTCTCATACAATATATACAGTATTATTAACAAATACACAATTGTTCAAATACAACATTTCTTCAAATACAACATTTTTTAAATATAAATAGTAAAAGGTTAGCCACGGATATATATTCATGAATTTTCCAACATGGGTCAGACATCGCTATCTAAACTAAATTACCTAAGGTTTCATGAACATGTGGATGGCTTAGAACGACATCTAAACTTCATTCATTTCTAGCTTACACTACCTACAGCACTCATAGTTCTGTTCATATGTAGTATCATAGGTACTCATCAAATTTGGGTAGTATCTATTATTGAACAGAATAAACACCAGATAATGTAAAGCTAAGAAAGATAAGTAACCATTTGACACTAGAAAATAGTATAGGGTCGCCGCATCATCATTTTCAAGTCTGGGAGAAAGAACATCCATAGGGTCATTGCCAAATTCAGATTGCTAATTTTAGCCTCGTTTGGTCATTGATAAGTATATACTGCTAAATTTAGTCCCTTTGGTCCTACAGTAATAAGAACTTGAACACTCGTTGTCAATCTAAGGATAGGAAGGGGCCGAGAGCATTCTTTCACTACCATTATAGTATCCCACAATCAACATAATCAACAGCAAGACCACAAAATTTTAAGGTCATAATCATCCTAACAAACCCTAATTTAGGGTTATAAACCGTATTATCAACATCACGATTAAACCATATTATCAACATAATCATCCTAACAAACCCTAATTTAGGGTCATAAAACATGTGTGTATCTGTGTGTATGCGACAAATATATATATATATATATATATATATATATATATATATATATATATATATATATATATATATATATATATATATATATATGTGTGTGTGTGTGTGTGTGTGTGCCGAATATATATATATATATATATTTGTGTGTGTGTGTGTGTGTGTATTTGTGTATGTCTGTGTGTGTATGTGTGTGTTCCGACCCCCCCGCGGCCAGACCCTAACACCCCTCCCCCCCGCAGCCCACCCCCAACCCCCCCACCACCCCCTCCTACCTCCACCCCCACGGCCACCCCGCAGCCCAACCCCAACCCCCCTGGACCAGCCTCCCCGCGGCCAGCGCCCCCCCGGCTGCCCGCCCCCTCCCACCACCCCCACCGTCACCCCCCGCGGCGACCCCCACCACCGCCAGCTTCACCCGCGTGCGGTGACCCCCACCCCCCGCGGCCAGTATCCCCCCGCTGCCCGCCCCCTGCCACCACCGCCGGCTCCCCTCCGCCACCCACCGCCGCCCAAGAGAGAGAGAGAGTTACCTCTATGTTTCAAGCGTCCAAGAGAGAGAGAGAGGAGAGAAAAAAATTAGGGGACATGAAATTTTCTCCCCGTCGGTTCAACTTAAGCTAGGCTTTTAACTTAGCGACGGACTAGCGACGACTAAAATCCGTCGCTACTTAGTCGTTAATCTCACGCAATTTTTAAAAAAAATTTCAACCACTTAGTGACCACTTAGCGACGGACTGTATGTCCGTCGCTAAAATCCCATCATCTGGTCGACGGATTATATGTCGCTAAGTAGTCGTCAATTTCCCCTCCAATTAGTGACATTTTCCCACAATTTTTTTAACATTTTCCTGCCAATACCGAGTGACTACTTGCCGACGGATTTTTGTTCCGTCGCTATATAACCGACGGCGTGCCGACAGATAGACGACGAATGTTCACCCTTAAAAAAAAATTGGTGCACGATTAGCCGAAAAGTCGTCGCCAGGTTGTCGGTAGTCCGTCGCTAATGACGACGGATTTATTCCGTCGCTAAAACGTCGTCGCCAATTAATTGTATTTTGGTAGTATCACCGTATCGGCCTCTTTAAAAATTTCTTAATTACTTAGTGCACATTCGTCAGATCGAGATGAAATATTTTGCGCCAACTGGACCGTATCATTTTTCTGGTCCTGTATGCCAAGTTTGGTCCGATTCAGAGACAGTTGATCGGATCGTCATTTTGCGGGCCCCACGATCCGACTCAACGGGCGATTTTTTGTACGGCCCGCCGGAATCCAACTTTGGACATGGTTGGGTTTGTATCATCAAAACAATCTGTAGACATGTAGTTTGATGACTTTAGAGACCATTGACTCTAGCACACTTTTCAGTGCAAAGCGGGTCCAACGGCGGACATCATTTTAGCCCAAAATGACCGTTTTGTCTCTGTATCCAGAATTGGACTTATGGACAGGCAATCCTAGATGATTTGACTATACTGAAAATGTTGTCTATTTCAGCTTTCGAAGCCAGTTGTGAGATTTAGACTTTATGGCTTACCAGTTGACAATATATTGTTGGTTCTTCGTGCTACCACCAGGCAAGATACCTTGCCTCTCTCTACAGCTTATTTTCATACTTATAGTTCTTCTGCTTTTATTATGTTATCATTTAGTTACTCTAGTTGATTTGATTCATATGTTTTCTGTGTTCCATGTTTACCAGTTTATTGTCTTACTTATATTCCATCTTTCATGACTTGACAGTGTAGTTATACCAGGCTTGTTCATATTATAGTTCATGCTAGAGCTGTCCTTCCCTGTGTCTTGCTAAGTTGTACCTTTTCGTTACCTGTACCTCGACTGAGTCGTGTTATAGAATGAGTACGTGTAGTTGAACTGCTAATTTTCTATTATCGTTTTCTCAACCAGAGAGTCCACACTCAGGACGAGGGTATTTTTCTTGATCTGTTTACATCCGTGAGTCCACACTCGGGGCGAGGGTGTTGCCTTGTTCATTTGTACCAGAGAGTCCAAACTCGGGACGAGGGTGTTTGCCTTGAACTAACCCGTGAGTCCACACTCGGAACAAGGGTTAGTGATTAGTTCAAACCCGTGAGTCCACACTTGGGACGAGAGTTTGGTATTCCATTGAACTCTTGTTCACTCGTTCATCCAGTAGTTCAGTTATGTGTAGTTGTTCTTGTATCCATGATCCTTGTCACCTGTCAGTAGTCACTTGTCGATAGTCACTTATTAGCTGTCATTTAGTCAGTAGTCACTTGTCATGATTCTGTCTCTTTCCATGTTTATATCATGTTTGTATTTTATGCATAATAAACTATTAGATAGGCATATTTTTATGTATCTTGCTATGTCTCCTGAGGACCTGATGATCTCTTCAGGTTTAGCGATTGCATGGAGTTAGTTAGCAGAGCAGGATGGTAGATGTTTGTGATACACTTGCAGGAGCCAGGTATTGATATTACGTTTATTATCCATTCGTGCTTTCATTCATTATCATGATACACTCTGCTTATTAGCTTACTTTATAGACTCGTATTATTTGTTGGAGTCTAATCGGACATGTATGCTAGTGGGCGACATACCACGACCCATAGTATTCATTCATGCTTTATATTCTTATTATAGATTGAGATATAGTTTGCCTTGCCATGATTAGGCACATTACCATAGTCCAGACAACATTTACGTATACGAGTTAGGCTGGAGTTCGCTTGATACGTAGCTGGCTTGCTCACGCGCTCGCATCCCAAAAAACGGGTGTGGGTCATGACACGGAGCGATGCGAGCTTGGGTAGAAAACCTGTATTATCAACTTTGGTTTGACCTTAGGTTTGGGGTCAGTATTAAATTATTGTTTGGGAACTATTATTCCAATACTGACGATTGACTTTAGCCTGGAGAGATGGCCTAGCGGTTAGGCGAGACGTTCCTGCTTTAAGAAATAGCATATGATTGATTTGAGGATTGATAGAATGAATCAAATATGTTAGATCGGATTCACTATCACGAGGCTTGGCTGAAATTTATATATTTTGGGGATGCCTTAAATATATGCACGGTCTAGCTAAGTGATATGTTGAATTCAAGTAAGACTAAAGGAACAGAAGAGTATCGAGGATTTTGAAATCGTGCATTGAAAATAAAGTATTGATGGGGGTACGATCGTTGGATTCAAATGAACTTTAATGATGGAAGATCAGGTAGTTTGCCTAAAACTGAGTTGTCCATATGCGCGACGAGTGTATGTTACCCAAGTTAAGTTATATTTGTTCGTGTCGAAAGATAACCAAGGCACGAGCATGGCTCAGGTTGAAGAAACACATAGGACGAATGTGTGCAAGAATCGTTGGATGATGAATCAAGCTATAAGTCGATAAGTGTAGTCAGTTAGTTTTGAGGACGAAACTTTTTCTGAGTGGTGTATAATGTAGTGCCCCATCCCGCTCAGTCAATCGAAGGAATCAAAATGCCAACGGCGTTCGAACTTAGCCATGCACCGGCTTGCTCGAAGACCCGTACGGTCGAGGAGACTCCCCGTTCAGGTGGATGGCTTCAGTGAACTTGCCTCAACTTGGCCTTCGCACTAATAAATAAATGTTTTCAAATACATAAGTAGGCTTGATAATAAAAGAGAAATATCCACATAGTTAAGGGAATAATCCCGACTTGGGTCGGATTAAGTTAAGAATATGGAAAGGTCCCACGGTCAGCTTAGAAGTGTTTTACAGTGTGCTTTCAAAATGACACCCGATCTTTCGTCCCGTGGCTTGGGAGAAGGAATGTTGGCTTAAGTTGCCATGAAGTTATGGACTTAGCCTAAGTCATAGGCATCACACGTACGAATGCTTGATAAAGCTTGCACGGTCCCATCGTCCAAGGCTTGGCATAGCCTTGCCCGTTCCACGGATTAAGTTGTTGTACGATTAAGTTAGACAAGAGTTATGCTGGACTATCGAAATCATAGTTAGCACTGTTCCACTCTTTCTGCGATTGTTAAAGTTACTTCGTCCTATGATCTCAGGGCTCATCATATAAAGTATGACTTGGACGATAGCGTCGCGTAAAACACAAGTCGATTTATGACACGAGCCACGGTCGACACTATGAAAAGTTAGCCACGTTCTATGGCACTTAAGAAATACGTTTTGTTTAAGTTAAGTAGGAAGGGTATGCATTAGTCGTCCCTAACTTCCACAGAAAGGAAAGTTCATGCGACCGTTTATCGTCGAGGTGGTCCCACATTTTGGGAGTCTCCAGGGATGCACGTTTTGCATCATATGGTTTTGATGAACGTTTTGCATCGTATGGTTCTGATGCACATTTTGCATTATATGGTTTTGATGCATGTTTTGCATCGTATGGTTCTGATGCACGCTTTGCATCGTATGATTCCGATGCACGTTTTGCACGATATAGTTTTCATGCACATTTTGCTAAGTATGGTTCTAGTCATACCTCAAAGTAGGCCATGCATTTACGTGAGTCTAGGTGTTCTTATAGGTGCGTAGTCATGTACAACTTATCGATAAGGATTTCTTCCTCGACTGGTATTACGTCGGGGCGTCGGGGCCAATCGACCTAGGGGGAAGATGTTATAGCAGCGCTGGATTATACCGCGTGGATAGTCGAAGGCATTCCATGGGGCTAGCTACCTTGTATTGAAAGACCCACCGCCTACCCGAGCTATGTCCACGATGGCTTGGATTGTTAGTGACTTTCATATAGATAAGTTGGTGTACTGGGCGGCAATCCGCATGCACGGTGTCGGTCGATTCAAAGAAAGTGTAAGTACGACACATTTGAGTTAAGAAGGTAGGTACGGTTGTAACCCAATAAGGAGCCTAAGATTTGGCTAAACAAAGACACGTGTTTCGGCACGAGATGTGGCATCGAATAATAAGTCGTCCGCATTGAGTTGCATAAGTTGGAATTGAGTACTTTCAAGTTAAGTCAAGAAGGGCCGTAGGGCAAGTTCGGTTAAGTCATGTTGAATTGCGAGGCACAGCCTCGATATGTTATGGCATGACCATATTGTTACGACACAAGTGTAGGCAGGTTGCTTAGTGGCGTGGCACTGCCTCGATTATGTTATCAGAAGGTATTTATATGTAACGCCCCAGAATCAGAATACTGGAGAGCGGGGACGGACATAGCCAGCTATGTATATTGAAGTGCAACCCACCTCGCTATATGGTCATGGCTGTCGAGATACATGAGGTTTTAACTACAAGCCATCAGTCTCTTATGGTCATGATCAAGCCTATTATCTCAATCTCAAGCAAGTAATAACAGTTACAATCAAATATACAATAGTAAGGCGTCCTATATATTACATATTTGGATGATCATTAAGCTAGTCATACAAAATGTGAAGACTAGCAAGAGTTCAGTCATACATGATCAACCCTAGGATTTGTTAATCATGCTACAGCCCGTAGGCAGACAGTAAGTAAAGGTGCAATCGAGCGAACATGTGCTCGCCGGCTAAACGCCTCAAAAAAATATTTTTACAATAGAGTGGGAGGGCAAAGTAAAACCCACTCGTTCCCAGGATTACGCCTGGTGGTCACCATCTGGCTGGAAGACAGAAAGATCCTCTGGTGCTACTCCGGTATCTGGTCATGCAAAACCAGCTGGATCAGATCCCAGAAAGAGCAAATGCCATAAAGGAGGCTTCACTTAGGAACTAAAACCAGAAATTAGCATAAAACACAATAATATAATAAAAAAAAACTGGAGATATGGCCAATCATGATGATATACGATAAGATAACCATGGGACTATTCAGATAACCAAGTTACAACCCTTAAACCAAACAAGGACCGGGGTTGTAACCCTTCATCTGAACGGAACTTGATTTCCACCATTTATCGAAAAGTAAAGCACAAGCATTCAGGTCATGTAACAATCTTGTACAGGATTAGGAGAAGAATAGACTGGGTTAGACTCCATCCACTCAAATCACGGCTAAACAATCAGTACGGCTTGATACTTTAACTAACTAGGGTTATCACAGGCCTAATTACTAACAAGATGCAATAAGATTATTCCACGGCCACAAGCCCTGCAGACCATCCAGGCTATACGGACACAAATTAGAGGTTAAATTCATGTGGGTACATTGTCCAAAGAACACATGTACCCTTAAGTAGCTTGAAGGGTACAATACATGACAGTGTGTTGGAAATGTGCTCTACTCGACGGCAGGCTACAGATCCCATGATGGAGTGCCCAGATAACGGGATTGCCTGTAGCCGGGAAATCTCTTTATGACTGCTGGATTATTCTAGTTATTAGCCTTAATCAGTTTAAGTAAGTACCCCTTACCGTGGTACTCAGGGGTCCCTGCCATAGACATGATGCAAGACCATACTGGTTCACTTATACAAACACAAACGTCCACGGTGTCCAGGCCATTCATTCTTGTCATATCATTTTTGTCATGTCATGCTAGCCGTCGCAACAGCGTTAAATAGTTCCCATCATGCTTGCTTGTCATGTCTTGCTATGTTATGTTTTTACTTCATACGATGCCGTGTACAATTATCATTTCAAACACACTAAATAAATTCGTGATTATCAAGTTCATGACAAAAGGCATAAGGATATAAAAGGGTAATAGTGTACGCCATAGGGACTCAAAGTCTCTAGGCGCATACCTCTACGCTAGGCCAAGGGGCCTCAAACGTAAAGTGGCTTACGCTAGCAAGAGCAAGGGTGCATGCGGGTGGGGTTTTACGCGAGCCAGAGCTTTACGCTAGCAAGCCGTAGGCAAGCGAGGCTCTACGCGAGTGAAACTCTACGCGAGCAAGCACTACGCGAGTGAAACACTCGAGCAAGACTTTACGCACGCGAGAGTCTGCTCGAGCCAGGGTTTTACGCGAGCACGATTTTACGCGAGCGGGAGGGCCCCGAGCATAAAATTCTAATGAACTCGGCGTAGAACGGAGTACGCTGGCATGCAAATACGTGTGCGTAAAAGGCTGAATAATACACTGTCACATAAAACTTGGGCGTAAAGGCTAAACACTACGCTAACACGTTAGAGCATGTGCATAAAACTTCATCTTCTTCCCATGGCTAAGACAAGCAGGCGTAAAAGCTCACGAACTCAATCAAGCCCCATCTCGGTCAAGTCTTGATGAAATCCAACCATTCAAGAGCCAAACTTGCGTAAAATCGAAATCCCTATTACATGAAACTCTCCATTTTGGAAATAACCAAGTTTTAGAAGATCAAAACCATGAAGATCAAAAATGCTAAAACTTAAATCTATATGGAAATGAGCTATGGAATTCGAAAATACTAAATAATAAAAGTGACTTAGAATCTCATGAGGAAGACAATAGAACAACAAAATCTGAGTCCTCCATGAAGCAAATTGCACTTGCCTAAGCCTCTCTCTGGAAGGTGAAGAGAGTTGATGGAGGAAGGAGAAGAGTAAATAAAAAGAGAGAATGGGTTGGTGGGTTAATAAATGGAGGGGATGGTGGTAGGTAGGGGTTGGTCCACATGCAAAAAATGAACCAAGCCGAACCAAGCAACCGAAATGCCAAAATAAACCATAAAATGAGACATGCAATTATGAGTCAAAATTCGTGCACGTATACAAAAATACGTAATACGAACTATGGGTAAAAGAATTTCGTCCTTGAAATTTAATTAAGCGGCTAGAGAGGCAAGGACAAGCTATACTAATTACATGCAAGTTATAACTAAGCAATCAATCAAGCAATCATTCATGCAAACAAGGAATCGAGAGCATAAGGCATAAGAAAGACATTATACCTTATGAGTCAAATAGGTCAGGATATCGCGATAGGATATTATCCTCACACTCCCACGTTGACTCACCCAAAGAGTGATGACCCCAAGCAACACGGACTAACTTGATAGTCTTGTTCTTGAGTATCTTCTCTCTTCGTTCCAATATGGACACGGGTCTTTCCTCATACGAAAGGTTGGTACCAACAACCAATTTTGAATGATCAAGGACATAACTCGGATCCGGGATATACCGTCGCAATTGGGATACATGGAAGACATCATGCACCTCACATAATGATGGCGGAAGAGCGAGACGATAGGACACATCTCCTACTCGCTCTAGAATGTCAAACGGTCCTATATACCTAGGACTAAGATTTCCCTGTACGCTAAAATGAATGACACCACGGGTAGGCGAGATCCTCAGAAATACATGGTCGCCGACAGAAAACTCACGGAGACGCCGATGAGAATAGGCCCAACGTCGCTGGCGATCTTGTGCAACTCGAAGATGATCTTTGACTTGTCTGACCACCTCAATAGTCTGCATCACCATCTCTGGTCCAAGTATTTGCCTCTCGCCTATATCATCCCAAGCTAAAGAAGATCTGCACTTCCTGTCGTACAAGGCTTCAAAGGACGCCATCTGGATACTGGCCTAGAAACTGTTGTTATAGGAGAACTCCACGAGATGTAGGTGATTTTCCCACGAACCATCGAAGTCGAGTGTACATGACCGTAACATATCTTCCAAGGTTCGTATGGTACGCTCTGACTGACCATCTGTCTGCGGATGATAAGTTGAGATGAACTTGAGGTGAGTTCCCAAACTCTCTTGCAGACTGCGCCAAAAGTGCGAGGTAAATTTTGAATCCCTGTCTGAGGTGATCCTGGCTGGTACACCATAAAATTTGACGATCTTCCTGAGGTACATCTCTGCTAGCTGAGTCATCGACTGACCAACTCTGAGGAAGAAAATGAGCCACCTTGGTAAGCCTGTCGACTACAACCCAGATAGCATCTCTCCCAGCTGGGGATTTAGGTAATCCTGTTACAAAATCCATGGTAATATGCTCCCATTTCCATTCTGGGATCGATAAAGGCTGAAGAAGTCTAGCTAGCCTCTGATGTTCAGCTTTAACTTGTTGGCAAACCAAACACCGAGAGACAAACCGGGCTATCTCCCTCTTCATGTCATTCCACCAAAAATGCTGCCGGATATCTCGATACATCTTCGTACCACCGGAATGAATCAAATACTGAGAACTGTGAGCTTCTGCCATGATCGCCTGTCTGATATCACCACTAGGTACACGAAGATGCCTCCCATGCCGAAGTGTACCGTCCTCATGGATATATAACTATGGTCTTCGCCCTGCTACACATTCCGTCCTAAGCCGCTGAAGCTTAGAATCCGCTGACTGAGCTAACTTGATCCTCTCAACTATGTTGGACTGAACTTGCATACTGGCCATCAATGCTACATTGGTAGGAAGGACAACTTCTATACCTATCTTCTGAAGATCTGCTAATAACTCTGGTTGCACTGTTAGAAAATAAGCTCCGACTCTCCTGCTCAATGCATCTGCTACTACGTTGGCCTTTCCAGGATGATACTGCAAGTTGATGTCATAATCCACGAGTAACTCTAGCCATCTCCTCTGACGCATGTTAAGATCCTTCTGAGTGAATACATACTTCAGGCTCTTGTGGTCGGTAAAAATCTCTATCCTATCTCCATACAAGTAATGCCTCCACAGCTTAAGTACAAATACTTCTGCTGCCAGCTCTAAGTCGTGGGTCACATAATTCTTCTCATGATCATAAAGTTGACGTGACGTATAAGCTATTACCTTCCCATGCTGCATCAAAACACATCCTAAACCTCTGCCTGAAACATCAGAATACACTGAAAATCCTCCAGTCCCATCTGGAAGCGTGAGAATGGGTGTCGTTATCAAGTCTCGCTTCAATTTCTCAAAAGATTCCTGACATTCTGCTGTCCAGGCAAACTGTACATCCTTACGGGTCAACTGGGTCATAGGTGCTGAAATCCGAACAAAGTCTGAAACAAATCGTCGATAGTAGCCGGCCAAGCCAAGAAAACTGCGAACTTCTGTAACTGTACTGGGTACTGGCCATGTCTCAATGGCCACGATCTTCTAGGGATCCACTTCTACTCCACCTCTGATGATGATATGACCCAAGTATGAAATACGATCAAGCCAGAACTCGCATTTACTGAACTTGGCATACAACTGGTGCTCCCTGAGAATCTGAAGAACTACACGGAGATGCTGCTCATGCTCCGCCTCACTCTTGCTATAGACCAGGATGTCATATATGAACACAATCACGAACTGATCTAAGTATGTCATAAAAATATGATTCATGAGGTCCATGAATACAGCTGGCGCATTGGTTGCTCCAAATGGCATAACAAGGAACTCCCAATGCCCATACCTCGATCTGAATGTTGTCTTCGGGATGTCCTGCTCTCTGACTCTGATCTGGTGGTATCCTGACCGCAAATCAATCTTCAAAAATATGGACGCCCCTTTGAGTTGATCAAACAAGTCATCTATCCTCGGAAGAGGGTATCTGTTCTTGATTGTCACTGAGTTCAAGGTACGATAGTCAACACATAATATGGACGTACCATCCTTTTTTTTTACAAGAAGCATCGGGGCTCCCCAAGACAATCCACTAGCACGAATGAATCCCTTGGTTCTAAGTTCTTCAATCATCTTGTACAAGATCTCCAATTCTGACGGCCCCATCCGGTAGACTCTCTTTGGCACTAGTGCTGACCCAAGAATCAAATCTATTACGAACTCGATCTCTCTTTCTGGTGGCACAGCTGGAAGCTCCTCGGAGAAAAAATTAGGAAATTCTTCTACAATTCTGGGAAACTGAACTGCTACTGCCACTGCCATCCGCATCACTGGAGGTGAAGGTTCTACTCCGCCTCGAAAGAACGAAAACTCTGGCTCACCAGGAATACTAAATATAATCTTGCCGATATGACAATCTATTCTAGCATACTGGTCCATCAACCAATCCATCTCTAAGACCACATCATAATCGGCCATCGAAAATTCTATCAACCTAGCGGAAAACTCTCTACCGCCAACTACGATTTGACACGAGAAAAAAACTCTATATACTCCCACGAGACCGTTACCAGTAAGTATATTGAGCCTTACTGATAATGACTCAGGCTCCAGTCATATCCGTGTCACGAATAGTGCAGACATAAATGAATACGATGCACCAGAATCAAATAATGCTGATGCTGGAAAGGAGTCGACGAGAATAGTACATGTTATTACCTCACCTGATGCTAACTCCTCCTCCACGGTCAAAGCCATCACTTGACCGTGCACTCTGGGTGCTGGTCCCCACTGCTGGAAACTTCTCTGGCATTTCTGGGTCTGAACATGGACTTGTGCATACTGTTGGGGGTTCTGTTGCTGAAATACTTGAGCCTGAGGTGGCAAGGGCCTCGGAAACGGGTACTGCTGCTGCTGCTCGACTGGTACTGGGGCTGGTCCCCTAACCGATGGACTAGTAAAGGTCGAAGAAGTGGAACTCCCCCTATTCGGGCAGTTCCTAACCCTGTGGTCTGGTGCACCACAAACCAAGCACAAACCTTGTGCTTTGCGACACTCTGACACCACGTGCCCTGGCTCTGTCACCCCCAGTTTTCAGAAATGGGAATATTTTTGTCATTTTATATTTTTTAATATTTTTAAAATTTATTTTATTATTTATGATATTATTTTGGGGTTGAAATTTCTTTTATTATTTATGATATTTTTTGGGGTTATTTGAGTCGGGTTCGAATTTCAATTCAATCCGACTTGAAACGGCGACCCGGGGGGTAGTTTGACTCTAGTGGGACCCACACACTAGTTAGGCATGGCCCACATGATATTAATTTTAGTCCACATGATATTAATTTTAGTTACTAGTTAGACTAATTATTTATGGATAGGTTTAGTCTAATTAGAGACTTAAAACTAGACTAAATTGACCTCAACCTTTAACCCATTCCTAATTTAAATCAAATAGATTAGTGGGGGACATTTTGGACATTCAAATAGGGGACACCTCACCCTTTTTGGGCAGCCACCTATGGGGGGGGATAAGGAGTGAGTCATTCCTTCATTCATTTGTTTTCATCCATTTTTTCTCTCTTGTTCTTCCCCAAATTAATTTAGAGATGAACCTCCATTGATTTTATCTCCAAATCAACCCTTTCTTCCACCAAATCTTCTTCATTTCTCCTCTACTCCATGGTTAGAGGGTGCTAGCCAAGTTTGGGAGGATTCGGAGCTCGTTCGTGTCCTTTTAGAATCTCTACGTGTCGGTGTCGTGTCGGAAGGATTTTCCTTTGAATCTCTCTCCCGGAAGGTATAATCTCTCCTCTAATCCATCCCTAGCTACATGCATATAGAAATATTTTGAACCCATAGGAATGACCCCAATGGTTGTATCTCTATTTGTGTCCATTTCGTGTCCATTTGGAGGTCATAGGAGTGTCCTTTGTGTTGTGGTTGTGTCCATGTGGGAAAATCCCAAATTTGGTCATACTATGTGTTGTTGTTATGTATGAATAAATTATTACATGTTTAATCTCATATTTTTGTATTAGAGATGTGTTCTATAGTGTCTCATATATATATATTAGTGTAGAGAGTGAGTTCTTGATATATTATGTTATATACTTGTGTTTCTTTTGTCTCAAACTACCTAAATTCGTCATAATATTTATCCACGTCTTTAGTAGCAATAGCAACTTAGAAATGTCATAACTTTTAGCTTAAAACACCGATTTATCTCCCATTTTTTTTAAAAGAGCCGTATCGAAGCTAGCTTCCAAATATATATTTTAATAAGCCAAATTCGTTCTAAAACTTTCTGTAAAATTATTTGAGTGTCAGCTGTACGAAAGACGAACGTATTTCGATGTTTTTGCGATTCCGGGAGCTTCCGGACACGAAAATGCGATCCGTTTAAAGTTTTGGAAAACTAACACAAAGATCTATAACATACTTTAATCCTAGAATTTAATGAATGCTTAATTTGTACAGTATTGATTTTAAGTAGAAGATTACTATACGACATATGCATTTTGTGTATCCTTGAATGTACAAATATGTATGTATGCATGTGTATATATATATATATATATATATGTGTGTGTTAAGAGAATGTAATATAATATAGAGTATGCATAGATGATATAATGTATGAAAGTATATAATGTATTCAAATATGTATGTATAGGTGCATGAATGAATGGATGAAATGCAAGCATGTAGGTAATGCAAGGTATTGAAACATGTATGCAAGTATCCATATGTAAGTAAGTAACGTAATCAAGTATGAATGTATGCTATATATGAATGACAACATGATAGGAATGTATGATGCCATATTAGCACTTAGCACCATGTTCATATGTTAAAACCCCCTTCTACATGTTGACAGTAATCCCAAACATGAATACACATAAAACCTACTTACTGTTATGAGTAAACCCTTTGATGTATAAATAAACCCTTTTGTTATGATTAACACCCACACACACACACATGCTAAATCTATGCTTTACGTGTTATTTCTTCTAGGTGACACAATGAACCCTTGCTAAATGTTATCCTTCTAACATAATACCCTCACACTTGAACACATTGTACTGCTATGTACACATAGCCATATCCATATTCATGTATCACTCACTCTTTGTCTTTATGCACCTTGCTTGTAATAAAAATATATATGAATATATAAGTAATGTGTGTTTGATAACTTGTGTAGCTTTGTGATTTCGTGTGAGTGCTAGTCTAGGCTTGGTTAGGCCTAATGAGACTTGTTAGTCTAGGTTTAGACCTAGTACTGACTAGTTAACCTAATTTGACTAGTACGGTTGACCAGAGTTGACCAAGAGTTGACTTTGACCTAGAATGACCTAGAATCATGTAGAATGCATAGTAGAGCTTTATTTTACCATTTTGGACTTGTTGTGATTTGTGCTGTTCTAAATAGGAGCCAGACACCTCTCCTCGGACAGTATATTTCCTTTGGACATTCAGATAGCAGGCGAGTACATTCTCTGATAGTTCTCTTATTTACTTGTCAATTACTGTACTTCAGTTCTAGTTAGCTGTATGTGATTCTCTGTTACAAATACGTATTTTTACTTCTGAATCCATGTATATGACACACATACTTACTCGTCTTACCTCTATTATTCGAATCACCATACGAATCATTATTTGAACCACCTATTCATATCTTCATATGTTGGTTGGACTTTTATTCGATTGATGTATCGTATTTTGGATTCATTTGTATTAGATGGACGGGGAAATACTTGATTAGGCATGTGAACATTCCCACTATTCGAACCATCCCCTGTGAATGATATTCGAACGATAGCCATCTCTCACCTGATCAGTGCGTGATGTGCCAGATTTACCCATAGCCGTTTATATGTCTATCTAAGTACTTTAAAACACACTTGGAGAATTTATTCGAATCATTGTTAGATCATCATGTGAATCACTATTCGTATCACCTTATTCGTATCACCTTATTCGATTCATCTTATTAGAATAATGATTAGAATCACATTCGACTCTTCTTGTATTAGACTCACATTGGGATTACACTCGACTTATATTGTACTGTCTGAACTCATCATGTTACTCTAGTTCAGCTAGATCTTATTTTACAGTCTTCATTGCTATGCTTCTCCTCTTGTTTAGTTACCTTACTTTCATTGTACCTTAACTGCTTCTCTACATCACAACATGTATAAAACTGCCATATTCATCAATATAACTGTCTATAACTGCTTTATAGTTCTCTGTCATTTACTTAGGATTTCTTGATGAATTGTACTCGTTACCGTCCTGACTGGACCTATTGATAAATTTTACAGATAGCTTGGAGGTTATTGCTAGCCTAGAGGAGACACAGTAGAGGTCGGAGTAGATAGCTAGAGTTTCTCCTTTATTTTCAGTTGTCTTGAGTTGTATTATGGATTACTGTATTTGAGCTTTGAGATGTATTTCTGGGTTTGTGTATCTTAGACACTTAGACTTCTATCTGCTGTATCTCTTTTGGATTTCATGTTTTGTCTATTTTCCATTATGCTCTACCTTAGATGTGATTGAGTTTACATTCTGCTATGTCACCCCCATTCGGGGAGTATAAACTGTTTAGCCTTATACTGTTAGATGCATGAAACCTAGGACAGCGTTCTACCGTCGACACTGCGGTTTAGGCTGGACGTACCCACTTCTCGTGCCCTTATTCTAGGGTGCGGGTCGTGACACGTTTTTAGTGGTGGCCCATACAGGTCGAGTTTGTGTAGTGGTATTCGAACTAGAGTACCACTACAACCTGAAGTAGAATTAGGATACATTTTTGAAGGTACTCAATCACAGTTAGGATTTCTTGAGAGATTCCTGGGACGACCCTTGAGAATCTTATTTTAACTTCGATTTGAAAAACTCTTCTTCCCTTGATTTAATTTATCTTTACTTTCTGTTGTTGAACTTGATTTTGATGATGATTGTGGAGTTTTGAATCTTGATGTTAGCTGTTGCATCCGAGTTTGTATTTACATGATTTGATAGATTATTGTTCAGTTTTGAATCTTGATGTTCGTTGATAAATTTAATTTTTGGGTATCCATTGTTGATTTAATTTAATTTTTGTCAAGATGAAATCATATGGGCTAGGTCATCTAAGTTATGGAATCTAGTCTTCTACAGTCACATTAGCCAACATGGTGAGGACATATAGTCTGATTTTGGATATATTTCTCGGGTGTGGGAATTTAAGGTTTTCGCAGCCAAGCTAGCGGCATTGCAAAAATTTTAAATACCATGATTCTAGAGGTATGTGCCTAAGTCGAGGACTCTGTGATTATCGTAGCCTTGCTTACTAGTATGACGAGAATTTAGAGTACCATGATTTTGGATAGACGCATATGATTATGAGATTGTACCTTAAATATTTTTGAACATGTTTTCTCTACTTTTGTTCCAGTCCTTCAAAAAAAAATTATTATTTGTTTGTTTTGTTTTGCTTCTCATTATTTAACTTAGGAGTAGGTTTAGTTGTTTTTATAAACTCTTGTGTAACTTCTTGCTATGAGTTTCTTCTTAATACAATGAACCGATGATTTTGCTAGACCTTATCTTGTAATTGATATTATAGTTCTGGGTTTCAAAATGGTTCCTTCTTTAAACAGATAAGCAAAACAGATTTTATCGTTATTACTTTCTTGCTATTATTCTTGTATTAAATAATAATAATAATAAAACTGTCTTGATTACGTCAATCACCTACTTTGCAATCTTGGTAGGAATCTAAATGTTGGTCTTGATGTAGAATTTGATTTTTATATTGGACATAAGAATATATATATAGTGGACACAGACTCTTTGCCTGACACGTATGCATGCTACACTTTGATTTCCAACCTATCTAAATACATATTAATATGTTGTTGATGTTTAAATTTTCAAAACCCCAATATTTTTGATACAGTACAGTAACAGAGACTGGTTCTATGTATTTTCAGTTAAAATTTGTAATTCAAATATAAATTTCATGTTATTAGTTATGTTTACATCACTGCACATGTATGTTATACATAGGGTTTCAATTCAAAAAAAATTGGTTGAGTTTTGTGTTTGAATTTGTCAAATCGAAGACTGTGTACATATTAACCCTTAATACTGGATTCCAAATATTTAGTTCAATTGCTGTTTTTTTTTTAAATGTAATATTTTGGAGCTATGACATTGTTGTATGTAGGGATATGATGCTAGGTTTATACTCTTACATGTTAGGTTGTGATAAACATTGGGTTGGTTAATATTATACTGGTTTAAATGTTAGCTTATTTCAGATTCTTGTATGTAAATGCTGAACTAAAACTGGGTCTAACCTTTTATTACTAAAGCTATAACCCTGTATAGTGACACCCACACTCTAACATAGTATACACTGCCATGTAACCTAACCTTTCCTCTCTATGTTATGTTCATATATCTATATAGATATATATAGAGTTTATGCATACATGTTATAATGTATATAGATACATAACTAAATCTCTACCTCTTTATATATACATATAAACATGGTTAGCCATGCATGTTATGAGCAAATGAGTTGTGTATTGTAGATTGTTTAACCAATATGCCATGATTAGTGTAGCTTGATAGTTATTGTTTGAAACCCAAATCCTCCTATGCACTTCCATGTATATTTCACATACACACACGCCTATTATCTAACCATATGAACATGTCCACATACACCCATACACACACGAACTACATAACTTGTACATAATGCTAGCTTTTCCCTCTCTAACGCTATATATATAAATATATTGTGATTGGATTTCCATGCAATTGGCTTTCATTCTTTAACTTTTGATTTTGATTTTCTTGAATAGTATCCCTTATTAGATAAATGGTAGTTAACTTTATTTTATTTTGATAAGTACCCGTTTTTATATAGGATAGTAGACTATCTTACAGTCTTGATAATTGTTATTTCTGTATCTTTTCTAGTTTAGCACCCTAGATTGCTTGTGTGTTTTGATACCCTATAACCGTTTTGGTTTAGCATGACTAGTATACCTAGATGAGACTTTCACTACCACCGTATGCCATGACCCTGTATGTCATCCTTTTAAATCGTATGATTGTTTAAGTTCTGAGACTTTGATTGTGGGGGGGGTTTGACCTAGAAGGAGTATGAATATTTTAATTTCGAGGACGAAATTTTTCTAAGGTGGGTAGACTTGTAACACCCAGTTTTCTAAAACGAGGGTAATTTTAAAATTTTGTAATTTTAATCATTTATTGATTTGACATTTAAATCATGATATGATTTTTGGTAATTTTTAAATTATTTTAAAACTATTTAAAATCATGACTTGTGATTTTGATATTTTGCTAGTGAAACCCTAGAGACTGTTTGACCTAGAGCCTAACCATGTGATTAGGATGTTTTAATTTCATTTCTGGCCTAAGGATATTTTGCATTCGACCTCTTTGAATTATTTTGATATTTATTGCGTTGGTGATTGTTGATTTTGACCTTAGATAGGTGTGATTTTGTGATGGTTTTGTCCGTAGCGGACACGTATCAGTTTTTATTTACAAATGTTTGATGTGCCTCAAAGAGATTTTTTTTATTGCTGATTTTTTTTGTTGAAAAGTAGTTGAATGCGATTGTTTTCTGTATGTGTTTTCTGTGATTGCTTTGTTTTAATTTCGAGAACGAAATTTTTTTAAGGTGGATAGATTTGTCACCCCCAGTTTTCAGAAACGAGGGTATTTTTGTTATTTTATATTTTTGAATATTTTTGAAATTTATTTTATTATTTATGATATTATTTTGGGGTTGAAATTTATTTTATTATTTATGATATTTTTTGGGGTTATTTGAGTCGGGTTCGAATTTCAACTCAATTCGACTTGAAACGGGGACCCGGGGGGTAGTTTGACTCTAGTGGGACCCACACACTAGTTAGACATGGCCCACATGATATTAATTTTAGTCCATATGATATTAATTTTAGTTAGTAGTTAGACTAATTATTTATGGATAGTTTAGTTTAATTAGAGACTTAAAACTAGACTAAATTGACCTCAACCTTTAACCCATTCCTAATTTAAATCAAATAGATTAGTGGAGGGCATTTTGGACATTCAAATAGGGGACACCTCACCCTTTTTGGGCAGCACCTATGGGGGGGGGATAAGGAGTGAGTCACTCCTTCATTCATTTGTTTTCATCCACTCTTTTTCTCTTGTTCTTCCCCAAATTAATTTAGAGATGAAACTCCATTGATTTTATCTCCAAATCAACCCTTTCTTCCACCAAATCTTCTTCATTTCTCCTCTACTCCATGGTTAGAGGGTGCTAGCCAAGTTTGGGAGGATTCGGAGCTCGTTCGTGTCCTTTTAGAATCTCTATGTGTCGGTGTCGTATCGGAAGGATTTTCCTTTGAATCTCTCTCCCGGAAGGTATAATCTCTCCTCTAATCTATCCCTACATGC
Source organism: Iris pallida (assembly GCA_029216955.1). Lineage (NCBI taxonomy): Eukaryota > Viridiplantae > Streptophyta > Magnoliopsida > Asparagales > Iridaceae > Iris > Iris pallida. The sequence goes on along the minus strand of JANAVB010025598.1, from coordinate 9,214,134 downwards.
ATATAGAAATATTTTGAACCCATAGGAATGACCCCCATGGTTGTATCTTCATTTGTGTCCATTTTGTGTCCATTTGGAGGTCATAGGAGTGTCCTTTGTGTTTTGGTTGTGTCCATGTTGAAAAACCCCAAATTTGGACACACTATGTGTTGTTGTTATGTATGAATGAATTATTACATGTTTAATCTCATATTTTTGTATTAGAGATGTGTTCTATAGTGTCTCATATATATATATTAGTGTAGAGAGTGAGTTCTTGATATTATGTTATATACTTGTGTTTCTTTTGTCTCAAACTACCTAAATTCGTCATAATATTTATCCACGTCTTTAGTAGCAATAGCTACTTAGAAATGTCATAACTTTTAGCTTAAAACACCGATTTATCTCCCATTTTTTTTAAAAGAGCCGTATCGAAGCTAGCTTCCAAATATATATTTTAATAAGCCAAATTCGTTCTAAAATTTTCTGTAAAATTATTTGAGTGTCAGCTGTACGAAAGACGAACGCATTTCGGTGTTTTTGCGATTCCGGGAGCTTCCGGACACGAAAATACGATCCGTTTAAAGTTTTGGAAAACTAACACAAAGATCTATAACATACGTTAATCCTAGAATTTAATGAATGCTTAATTTGTACAGTATTGATTTTAAGTAGAAGATTACTATACGGCATATGCATTTTGTGTATCCTTGTATGTACAAATATGTATGTATGCATGTGTATATATATATATATGTGTGTGTGTATTAAAAGAATGTAATATAATATAGAGTATGCATAAATGATATAATATATGAAAGTATATAATGTATTCAAATATGTATGTATAGGTGCATGAATGAATGGATAAAATACAAGCATGTGGGTAATACAAGGTATTGAAACATGTATGCAAGTATCCATATGTATGTAAGTAACGTAATCAAGTATGAATGTATGCTATATATGAATGCCAACATGACAGGAATGTATGATGCCATATTAGCACTTAGCACCATGTTCATATGTTAAAACCCCCTTCTACATGTTGACAGTAACCCCAAGCATGAATACACATAAAACCTACTTACTGTTATGAGTAAACCCTTTGATGTATAAATAAACCCTTTTGTTATGATTAACACCCACACACACACATGCTAAATCTATGCTTTACATGTTTTTTCTTCTATGTGACACAATGAACCCTTGCTAAATGTTATCCTTCTAACATAATACCCTCACACTTGAACACATTGTACTGCTATGTACACATAGCCATATCCATATTCATGTATCACTCACTCCTTGTCTTTATGCACCTTGCTTGTAATAAAAATATATATGAATATATATGTAATGTGTGTTTAATAACTTGTGTAGCTTTGTGATTTTGTGTGAGTGCTAGTCTAGGCTTGGTTAGGCCTAATGAGACTTGTTAGTCTAGGTTTAGACCTAGTACTGACTAGTTAACCTAATTTGACTAGTACGGTTGACCAGAGTTGACCAAGAGTTGACTTTGACCTAGAATGACCTAGAATCATGTAGAATGCATAGTAGAGCTTTATTTTACCATTTTGGACTTGTTGTGACTTGTGCTATTCTAAATAGGAGCCAGACACCTCTTCTCGGACAGTATATTTCCTTTGGACATTCAGACAGCAGGCGAGTACATTCTCTGATAGTTCCCTCATTTACTTGTCAATTACTGTACTTCAGTTCTAGTTAGCTGCATGTGATTCTTTGTTACAAACACGTATTTTTACTTCTGAATCCATGTATACGACACACATACTTACTCGTCTTACGTCTATTATTCGAACCACCATACGAATTACTATTCGAACCACCTATTCGTATCTTCATATGCTGGTTGGACTTTTATTCGATTGATGTGTCGGATTTTGGATTCATTTGTATTAGATGGGCGAGGAAATACTTGATTAGACATGTGAACATTCCCACTATTCGAACCACCTCCTGTGAATGATATTCGAACGATAGCCATCTCTCACCTGATTAGTGCGTGATGTGCCGGATTTACCCATAGCCGTTTATATGTCTATCTAAGTATTTTAAAACACATTTGGAGAATTTATTCGAATCATTGTTAGATCATCATGTGAATCACTATTCGTATCACCTTATTCGTATCACCTTATTAGAATAATGATTAGAATCACATTCGACTCTTCTTGTATTAGACTCACATTGGGATTACACTCGACTTATATTGTACTGTCTGAACTCATCATGTTACTCTAGTTCAGCTAGATCTTATTCTACAGTCTTCATTGCTATGCTTCTCCTCTTGTTTAGTTACCTTACTTTCATTGTACCTTAACTGCTTCTCTACATCACTACCTGTATAAAACTGCCATATTCATCAATATAACTGTCTATAACTGCTTTATTGTTCTCTGTCATTTACTTGGGATTTCTTGATAAATTGTACTTGTTTCCGTCCTGAATGGACCTATTGATAAATTTTACAGATAGCTTGGTGGTTATTGCTAGCCTCGAGGAGACACAATAGAGGTCGGAGTAGATAGCTAGAGTTTTCAGTTGTCTTGAGTTGTATTATGGATTACTGTATTTGAGCTTTGAGATGTATTTCTGGGTTTGTGTATCTTAGACACTTAGACTTCTATCTGCTGTATCTCTTTTGGATTTCATGTTTTGTCTATTTTCTATTATGCTCTACCTTAGATGTGATTGAGTTTACATTCTGCTATGTCACCCCCATTCGGGGAGTATAAACTGTTTAGCCTTATACTGTTAGATGCATGAGACCTAGGACAGCGTTCTACCGCCGACACTGCGGCGTAGGCTGGACGTACCCACTTTTCATGCCCTTATTCTAGGGTGCGGGTCATGACAGGCTCCCCACAATGAGTGTAACCCATTGCGAAAGATGACTTCTGCTGCTGCTGGGGATATGCCGAGGTCGAATGCTGAACCGACGTAACAGAAGCCGCCCGCCTCGGAGCTCCAATGGTCAAAGCCCGAGCGGCCAGGGCTGGTGCTGAAGACCGGTTCATCTGGCCGTGAGACCTCTTCCGACTCCCGGTCCGATCTACAATCCTCTGGAAGGTATACTCATGCCTCCTTGCTACTCTCAATACTGCATCAAAAGTCTGATGCTCAAACTGCTCCACTGCCAGTAAAATCTCCAAGTGGAGTCCCTGCTGGAACCGCTGAGCTCTGTCGAACTCGATCGCCACCAAGGTGGGAGCAAACCGACTAAGTCTAGAGAAGTCGGCCGCATATCCATCGACCGTCCTGCCCATAAGCTTCAAATTAGTAAACCTCGTCTGTAGGTCGTACCGAGCTACAGCGTCAAAATACTTGGTCCGTAATCTCTCACGGAATGCTGTCCAAGCAATAGGTGCCACTAAACTATCGGCCTGCGACGCCCACCAGCTGCAGGCTAGATCCGATAACTGCAGGCGCACTATGGCCACCTTCTCGCCTTCGGGGGTCTTGGCTGCTTCTAGAATAACCTCAGTATCCTGCAGCCAAGGGTCTACGGCAATAGCATCTTCACTGCCATCGAAGAAAGAAGGGTTCAAGCGCTTAAAGCTGTTGGCCGCACTGTTACCTGGATAACCTCTTCTGCTCAAGGCATCTTGTACTGTCTGGTGCAATACATCATCCCAACGATCCTGTGATGAAATCAACTATCGGATGAGTCCAACCAAGACTCCATCATCCTGTCTTGCTAGCTGGACTGGCTGTACTGGGGGTTCTGGACCTCCGGGAAGCATGACTCGGGAAGCTACACCTGAGTGCTGAGCTTGATCCTTTTGTTGCATGAGTACTCGTTGGGCTCCTTCCGGTTGATTGGCAGGTCCAGGAACAGTGTCACTGAAGAAGATGACCCAGGGAACAATAAGAAAGGACCAGGACAGATCAAAGATACGAGCATGTGATCAGGTCAAGATTTAGGGATTTAGAGGATACGAGCAGAGATCAAGGACGAGTGCTGATTGAGACATCTATTCGGTAAATCCTCACATATCTTGATTTACAAGACCTGCATGGGCCACCACTTAAACCATGTAACGCCCCAGAACCAGAATACTTGAGAGCAGGGACGGACATAGCCAGCTACGTATATTGAAGTGCAACCCACCTCGCTATACAGTCACGGCTGTCTAGATACATGAGGGTTTAACTACAAGCCATCAGTCTCTTATGGTCATGATCAAGCCTATTGTCTCAATCTCAAACAAGTTATAACAGTTACAAGATGTCAGAGCACTAAATATACAATAGTAAGGCGTCCCATACATTACATATTTGGATGATCATGAAGCTAGTCATATAAAATGTGAAGACTAGCAAGAGTTCAGTCATACATGATCAACCCTAGGATTTGTTAATCATGCTACAGCCCGTAGGCAGACAGTAAGTAAAGGTGCAATCGAGCTAACACGTGCTCATCGGCTAAACGTCTCAAAAGAATATTTTTACAATTGAGTGGAAGAGCAAAGTAAAACCCACTCGTTGTCAGGGTTACGCCTGGTGGTCACCATCTAGCTGGAAGACAGGGAGATCCTCTGGTGCTACTCCGGTATCTGGTCATACAAAACCAGCTGGGTCAGATCCCAGAAAGAGCAAGTGCCACAAAGGAGGCTTCACTTAGGAACTAAAACCAGCAATTAGCACAAAACACAATAATATAATAAAAGAAAACTGGAGATATGGTCAATCATGATGATATATGATAAGATAACCATGGGACTATTCAGATAACCAAGTTACAACCCTTAAACCAAACAAGGACCGGGGTTGTAACCCTTCATCTGAACGGAACTTGGTTTCCTCCATTTATCGAAAAGTAAAGCACAAGCATTCAGGTCATATAACAATCTTGTACAGGATCAGGACAAGACTAGACTGGATTAGACTCCATCCACTCAAATCACGGCCAAACAATGAGTACGGCTTGATACTTTAACTAACTAGGGTTATCACAGGCCTAATTACTAACAACATGCAATAAGATTATTCCACAGCCACAAGCCCTACAGACCATCCAGGCTATCCGGACGCAAATTAGGGGTTGAATTCATATGGGTACATTGTCCAAAGAACACATGTACCCTTAAGTAGCTTGAAGGGTGCAACACATGACAGTGTGCTGGAAATGTGCCCTACTCGACGGCAGGCAACAGATCCCATGATGGGGCGCCCAGATAACGGGATTGCCTGTAGCTGGGAAATCTCTTTATGACTACTGGATTATTCTAGTTATTAGCCTTAATCAGTTTAAGTAGGTACCCCTTACCGTGGTACTCAGGGGTCCCTGCCCTAGACATGATGCAAGACCATACTGGTTCACTTGTACAAACACAATCGTCCATGGTGTCCAGGCCATTCATTCTTGTTATGTCATGCTAGCCGTCGTAACAGGGTTTAATAGTTTCCATCATGCTTGTTTGTCATGTCTTGCTATGTCATGTTTTTACTTCATACGATGCCATGTACAATTATCATTTCAAACACACTAAATAAATTCGTGATTATCAAGTTCATGACAAAAGGCATAATAATATAAAAGGGTAATGGTGTACGCCATAGGGACTCAAAGTCTCTACGCGTGTACCTCTACGCTAGGCCATGGGGCCTCAAGCGTAAAGTGGCTTACGCTAGCAAGAGCAAGGTGAGATAGCTCTACGCGAGCAAGGGTACATGCGGGTGGGGTTTTACACAAGCCAGGGCTTTACGCTAGCAAGCCGTAGTCAAGCGAGGCTCTACGCGAGTGAAACTCTACGCGAGCAAGCTCTACGCGAGTGAAACACTCGAGCAAGACTTTACGCATGCGAGAGTCTGCTCGAGCCAGGGTTTTATGCGAGCACGATTTTACGCGAGCGGGTGGGCCCCGAGCGTAAAATTCGAATGAACTCGACGTAGAACGGAGTAAGCTGGCACGTAAATGCGTGTGCGTAAAAGGCTGAATAATATGTTGTCATGTAAAACGTAGATGTAAAGGCTAAACACTATGCTAACACGTTAGAACGTGTGCGTAAAACTTCATCTTCTCCCCATGGCCAAGACAAGCAGGCGTACTCACGAACTCAAGCAAGCCCCACCTCGGTCCAGTTTCGATGAAATCCAACCATTCAAGAGCCAAACTTGCGTAAAATCGAAATCCCTACTACATGGAACTCTCCATTTCGGAACAACCAAGTTTTAGAAGATCAAAACCATGAAGATCAAAAATGCTAAAACTTATATCTACATGAAATGAGCCATGAAATTCGAAAATGCTAAATACTAAAGTGACTTAGAAACTCATGAGGAAGACAATGGAACAACAAAATATGAGTTCCTCTATGAAGCAAGTTGCACTTGCCTAAGCCTCTCTCTGGTCGGTGGAGAGAGTTGATGGAGGAAGGAGAAGAGTAAATGAAGAGAGAGAATGGGTTGGTGGGTTAATAAAGGGAGGGGATGGTGGTAGGTAGGGGTTGGTCTATATGCAAAAACCGAACCAAGCCGAACAAAGCAACCGAAACGCCAAAATAAACCATGAAATATGACATGCAATTATGAGTCAAAATTCGTACACGTATACAAAAATACGTAATACGAACTAAGGGTGTTACATTATGGCACCACCAAGTCGTTACGTACCAAATATGGGCCGAAAGGCAAGCACGAGTCGATAAGATGATGTTGTTGGCATGAGAAGGTCTAGAGGCAAAGTATGAGTAATTTGTTGGTGCAAGGCACGGTGATGGTCTGGAGACACAAAATAGGCCAGAGTTTATGTCCTAAATTTGATCCTAAAGCAAGAATAGAAACACAATCGTAAAAGGATATGTTGCACGAAGTAAATGAACGTGCTGGTTTTGTATGGGTGGGCGAGGATCTCACTCCACCAGTACAGTTGAGTACTGACACCCACAGAATTTATGTGCAGGCACAGGTAGAAGCTCGTTGGCACGGAGCTCGCTTGGATGCTTCAAGGCACGGAGTTCCTTGACATTTTGAGGCATGCGATCGCATGAAGTCTGGACTTATACGGGACATAATGTATGGACATTGCCTATTTAAAGCATCCGCTGGCTCATTAATTATATTGAGGGATGAGAGAGTAGATTAACTTGTATTGTGAGAAGAGTGAGCTTGAGTGATTGTAATCTTGGCCTCGTGCCCACCTATACAATCTTTGTTTCGATATCAGTAAAGAGCATATTTGAATGACTTGTGTTTTGTTTTAAGTTTCTGCTGATGTTTATTCAATGTTTCTTTTTGGGACTTCTATGCGATGACCCCGTCGCTTAGCCTGTAATCGGTCGTTATGGAACCTGCATTGCATGTGATGCCCCAAAACGAGAATACTGGAGAGCGGGGGCGTACATAGCCAGCTACGTATATTGAAATGAAATCTACCTCTCTATACGGTCACGGCTGTCTAGATATGAGGGTTTACTACAAGCCAACGGTCACTTAAGGTCCAACCTATTGTCTTAATCTCAAACAAGTAATATAGTTGCAAGATGTTAGACCACCAAATATACAATAAAAGGCGTCCCAAATATTACATATTTAGTTGATCATGAAGCTAGTCATACAAAATGTGAGGACTAGCAAGAGCTAACTCATACATGATCACCCTAGGATTTGTTAATCATGCTTACAGCCCGTAGGCAGACAGTAAGTAAAGATGCATCGAGCTAGCAGGTGCTCGTCAGCTAAACGCCTTAAAAGAATAAATTTACAATGTAGTGGGTGAAACAAAATAGAAAAAACCCACTCGTGGCCCGGGTTCCTTCTAGTCGCCACCATCGGGCTGGAGGTTCGGTAGATCCTCGGGTGCTGCTCCGAAATCTGGCCACACAAAACCAACTGGGTCAAACCCCAGAAAGAGCAAGTGCCACAAAGGAGGCCACAAAATAAGGACAAAAGCAGCATATCAGAATCATAAGAAAAATGGAAGAAAGTGCAAGTAATAAAAGTACAGCAGGACAATAAACGACTAGGGACATGGAACCATTTCGGGAGCCAAATTACAACCCGTAAACCAAACAAGGACCAGGGTTGTAACCTTTCGCCTGAATAGCACTAGTCTCTATCCATTTATTGTTAAGATAAGTAAAACAATCATGTACATGAGTTCCAGGTACAGGGACTTAGACGAGACTTAGACAGGGTTAGATAACATCCATTCACAATCGGCCGAGCAATTACTACGGCTTACTACTTTAACTAACTAGGGTTATCACAAGCCTATTTACTAACAAGATGCAATGAGAATTTCCCCAGTCCCAAGCCCTGCAGACCATCTAGTTATCCTTCCGCGGGTTGAGAGTATGGTTGGGTACATCGCCCAGGAGACGATATACCCTTAGGTGACTTAGAGATGCAACACATGACAGTGTGCTGGAAATGTGCTCTACTCGTCGGCAAGCTACAAGTCCATTAGAGCGCCCAGATAACGAGATTGCTTGTGACTGAAGATTCTCCATGTTCTAATTTGATCTAATCATTAGCCTAATCCAATTTAGTATTAGTTCCTGACCGTTGTAACCAGGGAGTCACGTCCTAGACATGATGCAAGACAAGACAAGTGGATTGCACAAGCAGCAAGAATGAACACCTACGGAGTCAGAGTTGTTTATATGAGCCAAGTTACAAGTCAGGTTACAAGTTACAAGTTACAGGTTACAAGTTACAAGTTACAGGTTACAAGTTACAAGTTACAGGTTACAAGTAACAAGTTACAAGTTACAGGTTACAAGTCAGGAGTGCGCCGCCACGGGCCACTATCAAGTTATCCAGAAAGTACTAAATCATACTTCACAGAACTCACAAAAACTGTACTAGCCATAAGAAAAACACCGAAAACCGTGCCAGGTCGTGTTGGGCCAAGACAGTTGTGTTGTGTGGAACAAGATCCCAAAACTCTAATCCACAAAAGAGAAGTCGAGTCCAAGAAATAAGACCAAACCATCATAAACAAGTAGATTGCGCAAGGAGGGGTCAGGTTGTGTAGGGGTTGGATTGCGCTAGGGCCAAGCGCGCTGGGTCGGGTTGCGCAGGGTGAGCTGCGCTAGGTCGGATTGTGCAGGAAACGGGCTGTGCTGAGGATGGATTGCACGGGGGTTCGATTGCGCTGGATCCAAGCGCGCTGGGTCGGCTTGCGCATGGTGAATTGCGCTGAGCCAAGCCGCGCTGGGTCGGATTGTGCAGGGATCAGGTGGCGCTGGAGGATGTGCGGTTCACCAAAGGGCAAGCTGCGCTGGTCAGCCAGCGCTAAAGAACACTGGCCGAGGAAGGCTGCGCGTTCAGCCTTGCGCTAAAGAGCGCAGGCCGAGAGGTCTTCTTCTCCTGCTAGGCTGAGAAGATGAACCAAGAACACCAAAAACTTCAAATCTCCATATCTTGGCCAAATTAAAACCAAATTTAGATTTTCAAAGTTCTAATTTGTGTAAAATTGAATTCTCTTCCACATGGATGCCTCAAAACAAGGAAAAATCTAAGTTTAATAGATCAAAACCAAGAAAATCCAAAAATAGTTAAAACTTAGATCTAGAAAAATGGAAGCTCCAAATCACAAAATGCCAAGTTCTAATGTTGTTCTCCATAGCCTAATCTAGAAAATGGACAAATAAAATATGGTGCTTATTTGGTGGCAAGGTGCACTTGCCTATGGTGTTGGTGGAGGAAGGAGGAAGAAGAAGATGGAGAAATTAATAGAAATTATGGAGGAGAGAGAATGTTAGGTGGGGATTTAATGAGGGTAGTTGTGGTGGAATGAGGGTGGAGGTTAGCTAAGGGTGTTCCAATGCATACTAAACCAAACCAAACCAATTCCTTCTCCACAAAATAAAACCAAGCCAGGTCCAAAACCCGTTTTACGAGAAAACTAAAATTTGCAAGTTAAGCCAAAATACAGTTACAGGCCAGAATCTGAGAAAATAAAATACAGGTCCAAAATACATATAAGCCTAATTAAAATACGTATTCTGAAATACGGGCATTACAACTCTACCCACCTTAAAAGAATTTCATCCTCAGAATTTAAATCAAGATGCCTAGAGATGTAAGAGCCCGCATTACTATCCACAAACAAGCTACACTAAGCAACCAATCATACAATCATACATGCAAGCAAGAATGGAAAGCATAAGGTATAAGGAAGACATTATACCTTACGAGTCAAACAAGTCAGGATATCGCGATCGGATGTCGTCCTCACGCTCCCACGTTGACTCACCTAGAGAGTGATGACCCCAAGCAACACGGACTAAGCTAATAGTCTTGTTCTTGAGTATCTTCCCTCTCCGGTCCAATATAGACACGGGCCTCTCCTCATACGAAAGGTTGGTTCCAACAACCAATTTCGAATGATACAGAATATAGCTCGGGTCCGGGATGTACCGTCGTAATTGGGACATATGGAATACATTATTCCCCTCACTTAGCGACGACGGAAGAGCGAGACGATAGGATACATCTCCTACTCGCTCCAGGATATCGAACGGCCCTATATACCTAGGACTAAGCTTTTCTCGTACGCCAAAGCGAATGACGTCGCGGTTAGGCGAGATCCTTTGGAATACATGATCACCGATAGCAAACTCTAAGGGACACCGATAGGCGTCGGACCAATGTCGCTGGCGATCTTGGGCAACTCGAAGATGATCCCTGACTTTTCTGACTACTTCAACTGTCTGGGCAATCATTTCTGGACCGAGCATCTGCCTCTCTCCGACATCGTCCCATGCTAACGGGGATCTGTATTTCCTACCATACGGTGTCTCGAACGGGGCCATCTGAATGCTGGCCTGGAAACTGTTGTTGTACGAGAACTCCACCAGGTACAGGTGATCCTTCCATGAACCACCGAAATCAAGTGTACAAGATCTCAACATGTCTTCAAGAGTCTGGATTGTGCGCTCTGACTTACCATCTGTCTGCGAATGATACGCTGAGCTAAACTGAAGGTGAGTTCCCAAACTCTCTTGTAGGATGCGCCAAAAGTGTGATGTAAACCTTGAATCTTGGTTCGAGGTGATACTGATGGGCACACCGTGAAGCCTGACAATCTCCCTGAGGTACATCTCTGCTAGCTGAGCCGTAGACTGCCCAACTCTGAATGGAAGAAAATGAGCCACCTTCGTGAGCCGGTCAACTATAACCCAAATAGCATCTCGACCAGCTGGGGATCTAGGCAATCCAGTCACAAAATCCATGGTCACATGCTCCTACTTCTATTCTGGAATCGGCAAGGGCTGAAGAAGTCCAACGGGGCTCTGATGTTCAGCCTTAACCTGCTGGCAAACCAAACACCGAGAGACAAACCGGGCTATCTCCCTCTTCATGCCATTCTACCAGAAATGCTGATGAATATCACGGTACATCTTCTTGCCACCGGGATGAATAGAATACTGTGAGCTTCTGCCATGACTTCCTGTCTGATATCTCCACTGGGTACACAAAGACGAGTGCCGTGCCGAAGTATACCATCTTCATGAATGCATAATTTTGGCCTTCTTCCTGCTTCACATTCTGCTCTGAGTCGCTGAAGCTTGGAATCTGTAGACTGCGCCATCCGGATCCTCTCAACTATGCTGGACTGAACCTGTAGACTGGCCATCAATGCCACGTTGGTAGGAAGAACCACTTCAATTTCCATCTTTTGAAGATCTGCCAATAATTCTGGTTGCACCGTTAGGAAATAAATTTCGGCTCTCCTGCTCAACGCATCTGCTACAACGTTGGCCTTCCCTGGGTGATACTGCAAATCCACATCATAGTCCACCAGTAGCTCGAGCCATCTCCTCTGCCGCATGTTAAGGTCCTTCTGGGTGAAAACATACTTCAGGCTCTTATGATCAGTAAATATCTCCACTCTGTCTCCGTACAAGTAGTGCCGCCAAAGCTTAAGTGCAAACACTACTGCTGCCAGTTCTAAGTCGTGGGTCGGGTAATTTTTCTCATGATCATGAAGTTGACGTGATGCATAAGATGTTACCTTCCCATGCTGCATCAAAACACATCCCAATCCTCTACCTGAAGCGTCGTAATAAACTGTGAATCCTCCGGTCCCATCTGGAAGTGTGAGAATGGGAGCCGTTATCAAACCTCGCTTCAACTTCTCAAATGATTCCTGGCACTCTGCTGTCCAAGCGAACTGCACATCCTTGCGGGTCAACTGGGTCATCGGTGTTAAAATCCTTGCAAAATTTAAAACAAATCGCCGGTAGTAACCGGCCAATCCAAGGAAGCTGCGAACCTCTGTCGCTGAACTAGGTACTGGCCATGACTCGATAACCACAATCTTCTGGGGATTCACTTCTACTCCTTCTCAAGTAATGATGTGACCCAAGTACGAAATACGATCGAGCCAAAACTCGTATTTACTAAACTTGGCGTACAACTGATGCTCTCTAAGCGTCTGAAGGACGATTCTGAGATGCTGCTCATGTTCCGCTTCGCTCTTGCTGTAGCCCAGAATATCATCTAGGAACATGATCACGAACTGATCCAAGTAAGGCATAAAAATGTGATTCATGAGGTCCATAAATACAGCTGGCACATTGGTCGCTCCAAAGGGCATAACAAGGAACTCCCAACGTCCATACCTCGATCTAAACGTTGTCTTCGGGATGTCCTGCTCTCTGACTCTGATCTAGTGGTATCCTGACCGTAAGTCTATCTTCGAAAACACTGAAGCCCCTTTGAGTTGATCAAACAAGTCATCTATCCTCGGAAGAGGGTATCTGTTCTTGATTGTCTCTGAGTTCAAGGTACGATAATCTACACATAACCTGGACGTACCATCCTTCTTTTTCACAAGAAGCATCGGGGCTTCCCAAGGCGATCCACTTGCACGAATGAATCCCTTGGCCCTTAATTCTTCAATCAACTTGTACAAAATCTCCAACTCTGAAGGCGCCATTCTGTAGACTCGCTCTGATACTGGTGCTGTCCCGGGGATCAAGTCTATAGTGAACTCAATCTCCCGCTCTGGCGGCATCCCTGGAAGTTCCTCTGGGAAGACATCTGGAAACTCTTCAACTATCCTGGGTAACTGTACTGCTGCTACTGCCATCCGCAATACTGGAGAAGATGGTTCTACTGCGCCTCTAGAAAATAAAAACTCTTGCTTGCCTGGAATACTAAAGATAACCCTGCCAACATGGCAGTCTATCCTAGCATACTGGTTCCTTAACCAATCCATGCCTAAGACTATATCATAGTCTGCCATAGGGAATTCTATGAATCTAGCGGGGAACTCTCTACCGCTAACTACGATCCGACACGAGGAAAACACTTGATCTACTCCCACAAGACCATTACCAGTAAGCATATTGAGCCTCACTGATAATGACTCGGGCTCCAATCCTATTCGTGTCGTAAATCATGCAGACATGAATGAATACGATGCACCAGAATCAAATAATACCGATGCTGGAGAGGAGTTGACGAGAATAGTATCTGCCACTACCTCACCTGGTGCAACTTCTTCTTCCATAGTCATCATCATTGCCTGACCTTATCCTCTGGCTGCGGGTCCCCTCTGCTGGAAACGTCTCTGCCTGTTCTGCACTTGGGCTTAGGTATACTGCTGCTGGTTCTGCTGATGAAACGCCTGGGCCTGAGGCAACAATGGCCTCGGGTACTGCTGCTGCTGCATAGGTGCTGGTCCCCTAACCGATGGACTGGTTAGATTAGAAGAGGACAAACTACCCCTATTCGGGCAGGCTCCTATCTTGTGATCTGCCGCTCCATAAGCCAGGCACAATCCCTGTGCCCTACGACAATCCGCCACTACATGGCTCGGCTTCCCATAATGAGAACATCCCATCGTGGAAGTCTGCTTCTGCTTCTGCTGCTGCGGGTACGTTAGGGTTTAATGCTGAACCGACGTCACTGAGGCCACCCGCCTCGGAGTTCCAATGGTCAAACTCCTAGCTCCCGGGGCCGGAGCTGATGATTGGTGCATCTGACTGTGGGACCGCTTCCTACCTCCGGTCCTATCCACAATCCTCTGGGAGGTGTACTCATGCCTCCTAGCTGCTCTCAAAACTGCATCGAACGTTTGGTGCTCGAACTGCTCGACTGCCAACAAGATCTCCAAATGTAGTCCCTGTTGGAACCGCTGGGCCCTATCAAACTCGGTTGCCACCAAGGTAGGGGCAAACCTACTGAGTCTAGAAAACTGAGATGTATAACCGTCGACCGTTCTGCCTCCCTGCTTCAAGTTGGTGAATCTCGTCTGTAGGTCGTACCGAGCTACAGCATCAAAATACTTCGTCTTGAATCTTTCTCTAAACACTGCCCAAGCAATAGGTGCCACTAATCCCATGGCTTGCGCTGCCCACCAACTGCGAGCCAAGTCTAACAACTGCAGGCGTACCACCGCCACTTTCTCATTCTCAGGTGTCCTGGCTGCTTCCAGAATCACGTCGGTATCCTGAAGCCAAGCGTCTGCGACAATCGCATCTTCAATACCATCGAAGAATGGAGGGTTCAGGCGCTTTAAACTATTGGCCGCGCTGTTCCTTGGATGATCGCCTCTAGTCAAGACATCTGCCACTACCTGGTGCAAGGCGTCTCCTCTACGGTCCTGGGAAGCTATCAAGGTCCTGATGAGACCTACCAAGGTGTCATCGTCAGTCTCTGCAGACTGGACGGGCCGAACTGGGGGTTCTCCTCCGGGAGGGACAACTCTGGAGGCTACTCCGGAATGCTGGGCTTGATCTTCGGGTTGCTGGTCTACGGGAAGTGCTCCACCTTGCTGATCGACAGGGTCAGGTACAGTGCCGCTGAAGAAGACGATACAGGGAAAACAATAAGGAAGGACCAGGACAGATCAACGATACAAGCACATGATCAGGACAAGAATCCAGAGATACAGAGGATATGAATGGAGATCAAAGACGAGTACTGATTGAGACATCTATCCGATAAACCCTCACATATCTTGAATACCAAGACCTTGCATGGGCCACCACTTAAACTATGTGACACCCCAGAACCAGAATACTGGAGAGCGGGGGCGTACATAGCCAGCTACGTATATTGAAATAAAATCCACTTGTCTATACGGTCACGGCTGTCTAGATATGAGGGTTTACTACAAGCCAACGGACACTTAAGGTCCAACCTATTGTCTCAATGTCAAACAAGTAATATAGTTGCAAGATGTTAGACCACCAAATATACAATAAAAGGCGTCCCAAATATTACATATTCAGTTGATCATGAAGCTAGTCATACAAAATACGAGGACTAGCAAGAGCTAAGTCATACATGATCAACCCTAGGATTTGTTAATCATGCTTACAGTCCGTAGACAGACAGTAAGTAAAGATGCATCGAGCTAACAGGTGCTCGTCGGCTAAACGCCTCAAAAGAATAAATTTACAATGTAGTGGGTGAAACAAAATAGAAAAATCCTACTCATGGCCCGGGTTCCTTCTAGTCGCCACCATCGGGCTAGAGGTTCGATAGATCCTCGGGTGGTGCTCCGAAATCTGGCCACACAAAACCAGCTGGGTCAAACCCCAGAAAGAGCAAGTGCCACAAAGGAGGCCACAAAATAAGGACAAAAGACAGCATATCAGAATCATAAGAAAAATGGAAGAAAGAGCAAGTAATAAAAGTACAGCAGGACAATAAACGACTAGGGACATGGAACCATTCCGGGAGCCAGATTACAACCCGTAAACCAAACAAGGACCAGGGTTGTAACCTTTCGCCTGAATAGCACTAGTCTCTATCCATTTATTGTTAAGATAAGTAAAACAATCATGTACAGGAGTACCAGGTACAGGGACTTAGACGAGACTTAGACAGGGTTAGACAACATCCATTAACAATCGGCCGAGCAATTACTACGGCTTACTACTTTAACTAACTAGGGTTATCACAAGCCTATTTACTAACAAGATGCAATGAGAATTTTCCCAGTCCCAAGCCCTGCAGACCATCTAGTTATCCTTCCGCGGGTTGAGAGTATGGTTGGGTACATCGCCCAGGAGACGATATACCCTTAGGTGACTTAGAGATGCAACACATGACAGTGTGCTGGAAATGTGCTCTACTCGTCGGCAAGCTACAAGTCCATTAGAGCGCCCAGATAACGAGATTGCTTGTGACTGGAGATTCTCTATGTTCTAATTTGATCTAATCATTAGCCTAATCCAATTTAGTATGAGTTCCTGACCGTGGTAACCAGGGAGTCACGTCCTAGACATGATGCAAGACAAGACAAGTGGATTGCACAAGCAGCAAGAATGAACACCCACGGAGTCAGAGTTGCTTATATGAGTCAAGTTACAAGTCAGGTTACAAGTTACAAGTTACAGGTTACAAGTTATAAGTTACAGGTTACAAGTTACAGGTTACAAGTTACAAGTTACAAGTTACAGGTTACAAGTCAGGAGTGCACCGCCACGGGCCACTATCAAGTTATCCAGAAAGTACTAAATCATACTTCACAGAACTCACAAAAACTGTACTAGTCATAAGCAAAACACCAAAAACCGTGCCAGGTCGTGTTGGGCCAAGACAGTCGTGTTGTGTGGAACAAGATCCCAAAACTCTAATCCACAAAAGAGAAGTCGAGTCCAAGAAATAAGACCAAACCATCATAGACAAGTAGATTGCGTAAGGAGGGTCAGGTTGCGCAGGGGTTGGATTGCGCTAGGGCCAAGCGCGCTGGGTCGGGTTGCGCAGGATGAGCTGCGCTGGATCGGATTGCGCAGGAAACGGGCTGTGCTGACGATGGATTGTGCGGGGTTTCGATTGCACTGGATCCAAGCGCACTGGGTCGGTTTGCGCAAGGTGAATTGCGCTGAGCCAAGCCGCGCTGGGTCGGGTTGCGCAGGGATCAGGTGGCGCTGGAGGATGCGCGGTTCACCAAAGGGCAAGCTGTGCTGGTCAGCCAGCCCTAAAGAACGCTGGCCGAGGAAGGCTACGTTTTCAGCCTTGCGCTAAAAAGCGCAGGCCGAGAGGTCTTCTTCTCCTGCTAGGCTGAGAAGATGAACCAAGAACACCAAAAACTTCAAATCTCCATATCTTGGCCAAATTAAAACTAAATTTAGATTTTCAAAGTTCTAATTTGTGTAAAATTGAATTTCTTCCACATGGAAGCCTCAAAACAAGGAAAAATCTAAGTTTAATAGATCAAAACCAAGAAAATTCGAAAATAGTTAAAACTTAGATCTAGAAAAATAGAAGCTCCAAATCACAAAATGCCAAGTTCTAATGTTGTTCTCCATAGCCTAATCTAGAAAATGGACAAATAAAATATGGTGCTTATTTGGTGGCAAGGTGCACTTGCCTATGGTGTTGGTGGAGGAAGAAGGAAGAAGAAGATGGAGAAATTAATAGAAATTATGGAGGAGAGAGAAAGTTAGGTGGGGATTTAATGAGGGTAGTTGTGGTGGAATGAGGGTGGAGGTTAGCTAAGGGTGTTCCAATGCATACTAAACCAAACCAAACCAATTCCTTCTCCACAAAATAAAACCAAGCCAGGTCCAAAACCCGTTTTACGAGAAAACCAAAATTCGCAAGTTAAGCCAAAACACAGTTACAGGCCAGAATCTGAGAAAATAAAATACAGGTCCAAAATACATATAAACCTAATTAAAATACGTATTCCGAAATACGGGCATTACATTGCACGAGCGAAATCTAGGCTCATTCGGCATCACGCCTTAGCGAGGACATTCGCTCCTACGGGAGTGGAACGTGACAACTAAGCCTTCCGCGGCCATCAACTCTACGACGATAACCACCTCCAGAAGCTTAACCACCCATCCTCCCAGCTAGAACACTACCACCATTCATCATCACCAATAACACTGTAGAGCACACAACCACATTCAACACAACCATTCCGGCCAATCAGCCTAGTACACCACCACCTCAACCCGACAGCTACACCACCACCACCACGGCAGTACACCGCCACCACCGGCCTCACTCACCCCGACACCGATTCCGGCTATCTACCACCAAGTACCACCCTGGCACTATATTTCCACCGGCATCACCACTTTCACCCCCGCCTTTTCCATAGACCGGATACCACCACCATCAAATAGAGAGTAAGAGAGAACCATCACCTCGAGTCGATCCGCCGCCTAATCCCCGTTCTCACGGCCAGTCTCTCCTCCTCGATTGTCGTTTCCTACGCCGAGGCCCCCGTCACCCTCTGTGTGTCTCCCGAACCCGTCGGCTAGCCCTGGCGCTCCGTCGCCCACATCCCTGAGTCACTCCTCCCCGACGCCGTGCCGCCGGTCGTGCCCCCGAGCCACGCCTTCGTCGTCGCTGTGGCGAGCGAACTCCTTCACCCATGCGAGCATCTCTCTCTCCCTTCGCCCAAAATTTTCTCTTTCCTCTCTCTCACTGTTTGGAAATTTAAAAAGTGTTCGAATGATACTCTTAGAGAGAGTGTCTTCTCTCTCTCCATAATTCATTTTTAAGTGTTATTTTCCTTTTTCCCATCTTTTCGGTTTCTCAAAGAGACAAACCCCCTCCCTTCTGTGAGGACTAATCCAGTCGGAAGAACTCCAGCTTTCAGTTGAAATTTACTATAGAAAAATGCAAGTTTTCATGCAAAGTCCTTGCAACTTCTACAATGGAAGCTTTGATCCAAAGCACTCGACCAACTTCAATTATGAATTGTCTATCTTCAATCAAGCCTCTGATTATAATCACTCTGAAACTTCTAGACCGTACCGCACTGGCAAATTGACTAGAGGACTGTAACTAACTTGGGATTTGAAAATGAAAGCTTAGAAGGCTTTGGAAGACCATAGTAGGCTTAGAAAGAAGAGAAGAGAAAGTGAATTGGTATATTGAAATGGTAGAAATTCTTCTCTATTTGTAGGTTTTTTAAAGGAAGAATTTGGGCATAATTCTTTGAGAAAATTTTGGCAGATAGCCATTACATCCGTAACTGTAGGGAGACTATTTGGCAGATAGCCATACATTCGTAACTGTAGGGAGACTATTTTGGCAGAAAATTTTGGCAAATCTGGTTTTGAGCTTTTTGAGAAGTCAAGCGGTTAGAAAGTAGTTTAGGCTTTTGTAAGTGGGTTTGTTTTTCAAAATAAAAAGGGTATTTTGAAAATATTTACGGGTAGACTATTTGCCAGTACGAATCGGTATATATTGTATTTCTAAACTCAATAAATTATGAAAAGTACATTGATAATAAAAATACATACTCAATGGCAAAATAGCTCCAAGTCTTGAACGGTAGCAGTAGCAGTTTGAGCAGATCATCCAAGTAGCCCTTATATCGAGACATGGTTAGATCAATTATTAAAATCAGGTTTGACCATGACTAATAGGCCAACAGATCATATTTGGAATTAGAAGGCTGAGGGACTTGATCTTGGAGATGAGAAGGTTTAAGCTCATACATCACTCTATAGGGTATGAAAGATAATAAGAAATAAATGAAGATTGGTGAATAACAATGTGGAAATCTGTGTCTATTTATAGGCTTTTTTGATAAAGTTTGGCCAGAATTTGGGTATATATTTGAATTTTTTAGAACCTTGGAAACCACAATATCAGGGATTACATGGCTGTCTGGATTTTCTAGGATTGTCAAGACCGAGTTCGGTTGCCAGAATATGTATGAATTTTTGGTTTGTTTTGGAATTTCTTTAGTGGTTGTGGGTTGGACTTTCTTTGATTCGGGCTTCAGACAATCTTGAGTGGACTGTTCATGGGTCGAGTGGAGTTTGGATTTCCAGTGTGACCCAATGTACAACATGTCCTAGACTCAATAAAGTAAAAAAATTGTATTGAAGAGTAATCAAAAAAATAATAATTTGATAATCAACATGATGACGCATTTGTTCAATCTTTTGATCAAGTGTAGTTAATTCTTTTTGTAATTTGGCTTGTTGGTATTAAGCTAGGTTTTATCGATTATCAGAATTAGGGTGACCAAGGTACTTTGTGTCAACAATCTCCCACATTATGATAATTGACAAACCATGTTAGTACAACTCCAAAATTTGATAGCCTTTGAAAAAAGCTGTCCTATAATCCATAGATAGCTTTTTAAGAAAGGAGAAGAAGCTCTCCCATAAATTGATATGTCTTTTGAGCAGCATACAGGTTGCATAAGCTTTAACTCCTGAAAACCTGATCCAATCTTTTTTGCAAAAATCAAGTGATAATGTATATAAATGAAACAATAAAACTTATTATTGCAGATGATCATATCACTGAGCATGAATAAAACAAAACTTATTATTAATGTCTCATATATTTTTATTTGCCAATCTTAACAAGGAACAAATATCTTATATAAACTCTGAGAATCATATAATGATTTCTTCGTTGTCATATTTGCAAATAAAGAATGTAGAGGTGATCATGTGACTTTTTTAAGTTATAAACAAGAAGAGGAATCACGTGAGAGTAGTATAATGATTTATCCTTTTTGTTTATAACACATAGAGTCATAGAAGCATAAAGATATTTCTATCTTGATTAAATAGAAATTATTATTCATAAATCAAATTTGGCAAAGTTATATTATTTCTCTCCTATTGTCATTTATCATAAGATAGATACAACAAGTGCAAAGCTTATTACAAATTTAACATTCAAAGGAGAAAAGAATCATTGAAACCATAAAGTATCTTCTGAACTAACAACATAAACTATGATATACATTTTGAACAATTTAAACTTGAAAATAATAGTTATATCAAGAGTCGGAAGATGTAACACACAGCATAAAAAAATAGTCTGAAGATAAGCCCAACATAAAGAGTAACTAGAAAGTCATATTGTTTGAAAAATAACTACAAATGCAGTCCCGAAATAAACCATACCAACATAGCGAATGTTTTGGTACACCAAAATGTCTACAAAAAAATAAAAGAAATATAAACCATAAGTCCATAATCTAAAAAATCAAAACATGAACTCCTTAGAACAGAAATCTCATCAGAAGCAGCTAGTAGAGATCTGCTACAGGCCTGCACCACCGGTGGGATCATCAGTAGGTGGATGACCGGAGAAGTTGGTGCCAAATGGATCAAAGTAGGTCTGAACAAAAGGATCCTCAATCCTGTAGCCCTAGCTCGATGGGTCATGCATCACTGGATATAGTAAGAACGGATGGTGTGCCTGAGTGTACTGAATGTCGACAATAGAGTTCACCAACGAATGCATCTGCAGAGTAGTACGATAGAGCTTCTCGTAAAGATGATATATGATCATGGCATGCTGACTGGAGATTATCTCATTTTATAAGAGAAATTACTCGTGAAACATCTCATGAATGGAGTCCAGGAAGGCTTGTCACGACCCGCACCCACTTTTTAGGATACGAGTGCGTATCCAAGCCAGCCCACACCGCAGTGTCGGCTGTAGAACGATGTCTAGCAGCAATGCTCAAAATTCCATAAATAATAACTTTTGTTCATGCACAATCACTAAATTAAATTTACAATATTCATAAGTTTACATTTAAAGAGTTTACAAGTCTTACATAATGAAATAAACAACTAATCTATCTAACTAATCTTCTAGGTTAACCTCAGCATGCCCATGTCTTCCAAATGCTAAGAGAAGCCACGACTTACCTGAAAAATGTTGGTTTCCAGTCAGGAATGGAACAAGCACACAGACTGACAGGCTATTCGAAAACATAATAGAATCTTCAAGACATGAAAATAGCATATGTAAAATAAAACTAGATCGCAAACTGAATCATGACATGTTTAGAATGGAAAGTAAGTAACTCTACAACATGGTATATCAACTAGAAGAGAAGCATGTAAATAAGGTGACATGGAAAGTGATGTAGAAGACAAGGAGAGACAAGTAAATGACAAGGCTGGAGTGGCAGATGTGGATGGTCTAGTGGCTGCTGGTGTAGAAGTGGCAGGGGTGTAGGAGCAGCTGGATCAGCAGGGTCTATATGGTCATCAGAGGATGGAGAGTCATCTTCATTAGAAGAAGGTGGATATGATGGATTGGTCCTACAGGCCTTCTTGAGAAATGCTAGCTTCTTGAGGATAGTAGGCACATCTATAGGAATGTGGAAGTGAGCAAAGATGATAGGTAGATACATGGCGTAAAGAAGTTTATATTTTGCATCACGATAGCTGGTCATTTGGTTGATCATGGTCTTTGGAAGACTGAATGAAATGGTGGCATAGAAATGATATAAAACAAACATCTCGAGAGAAGAAGAAAAAACCTCATCTGTAGAGGATTTCTTAAGAAAGATTACCGAAAAGATAATCCTGTGAAGTTCGTAATTGTATTGGTTGAGATAGTGGACATGGAACATTCTGAAGGGGCAACGATAAGGGACACAGAGAATGTCATGGAAGGAGTCAATATCCATTCCGTCTCCGAATTCAAAAGTTGTGAGGCTTCTCCAACCTTTCTAGTTGAAGATGAGGCTTCTCAGAATTCAAAATGTCAATAGAAGGGAAAATAAAATCTTTAATTTCCCCTGGATTAGGTTTTGCAAGAGAGAACAGAGAGTGAAGTATATCCTCTGGAGGAGATTTAAAGATGAGGCTTCTCCAACCTTTCTTTTCTTCTTTGAAAAGTGTTTGGAAGTCATTTAAGATTTGAGGAAGAGAGAGAAGAATATATAACTCAAGATTTTGAAGAGAAGTGGAGAAACCCAAGAAGATCCAAAATCCAAGATTTGAAAGGATGAGAGCTCATAGGGACCAATATCCACCAATCTAGGGTTAGGGTTTTAAATTTTTGGGGTATTTCTGTGTGAGAAAGAAGATGAAGGGAAGTGGGTTTATATAAAAGAACACTTCCCGAGAGCTGCTGTTGTTCTGAAAAGCGCAGAACCGAGTTCGGTCCGAACTTAGTGTGGGACCTGGACCGAATTTGGTCTGAATTCTGTCCCAGCAATGCTTAGGGTTTTCTGAGGTTTTTGCCATTTCTGAAAAAAAAAAATTTAACTTTAAAAATAAAGGCTATTAATGAATCAAATAATTGACATAATTTCAGGACAATAAAGAATCAAAAAATTACTTTCAAGTAATGGACATATTTTGAAAACTTTTGAAAACGAAATTCAGAAAGGCTGTCTTTAAGAAATGTCAAACAGATTCAAAATTCAAATTCCAAAGTCATTGCTCATAAGCATAATTTTTAATCCATTGAAAATAGAATTTTTGGTTCTCCTTAATTGAGTTCATTTCTTTCATTTTTAGCCTTAACACGGTATTCATTTGATAACCGTAGGTTTAAAGAGAAGAAATGCTTTGTGAGAGAAATAAATTTTTTCCGCAAAGAATTATTGCTATAGGCAGTTAGTAACTTGCAATAAAAATAATAATAAAATCTTAAAAATAATTCATAATCAAGAAGATTTATAATATATTATATATATATATATATATATATATATATATATATATATATATATATAATTTTATATATATATATATATTTATATATATATATATATAAATATATACTATATATATATATATTATAATATATATATATATATATATATATATATATATATATAAAAAAAAAATATATATATATATATATATATATATATATTATTTTTTTTTTTATATATATATAATATATATATATATATATATATATATATATATATATATATATATATTTAATAGATTATTAATAGCTTAATAGATTATTAAGCTATTAATAATCTATTAAATATATATATATATATATATATATATATATATATATATATATATATATATATATATATATATATATATATATATATATATATCTATTAAATATATATATATATATATATATATATATATATATATATATATATATATATATATATATATATAGCTTAAAAGATTATTACACACACGTTAAATTCCAAATCGCAAAAGTCGTAGTACTCAATCAGATAGTCACGAAATCATATATAGTAAAAAGAATCATGTGACAGATAATCAAAATTATTTTATATATATCATAAGCTTAGGTATCAATAGATATCCAGGAATAACTTTTGCAATTGGTCTAATAAATTATTTGGTGTATAAAGCATTGATTGGATTTTGTGTTAGCTGTAGGGGTCGGTTCCCTGCTAGCGGTAGTCAAAAGACACTTGACACTATATCACTTAATCTATTTACGCCTTTGTGACAGAAGGGCCTTTTCACCTTATACCCAAAAATAAATCTCTTCTTTAATAACCGAGTATTCAACAAAGACTTGTGCATTAGAAAATTCATTGGATTTAGAAAGAGTGCCAAATCTTATCATAATACATCAAGGTTAACTAATCAAAAAAATCTCATAGGTTAAGAGCATGAGTAATTTGATCTAGGTAAATTTAAACATCATAAGGAAGTGTAACTTGTAGAATTTCACAGATGTTGTGACATGCTTTTCATATGAGTAAACAATTTAGAATGATTGATTTAGCATGTTACCACAGTGGTTCTAATGACCACCAGTACGTTGGTGTAATTACTTGAGTGATAACCATTATATGCTTTGCAATCACCAACGGTTCCTTTTTGGTACATCATTTTTTGGCATAGCGTTCCACCTACATGGTTAGAAAATATCCTTGGTATCCAGTGTTTAGATCCACAATTATTAGCTTTAGGAATCCATACAAAGATATTTCTATTTACTAATTTCTTAGCAATACACATATTTGACGTGTGACCTTTCAGATTGCAGTAATTGCATGTAATATGATTGCCTGAATCTAAAGTAGGTGTGTAGATGTGATGTGGAACAGAAACTTTCTTTCGTGTTTGTTGTATAGATAAAAGCATGACTGGGTTTGCTAGTTTTCTTTACACGTGATATATTGTGTGTGACTTTATGATTAGTCATGTGTTTAGTGCTAGACTGAGTCACAGGTTATATTACATGCTTTCCCAGTCTAATCTCCAACCTTTTGGAGTTCGCAATCAGATAATTATGTTTAACAGTGAGTGTATCAATTTTATTTAATGCAATCAAATGCTTCTTTCTTTCTGATTTCAGTTCCTCCTTAAGTGTAGCATTTTCTTGAATGCTTTTCTTGGAAATTCAAGTGCTTTATGCAGTCTAGACTTAAGTATGGATAGTTTAGCAAAAACATGAGAAGTATTTGGTGCATTATTTAGCAGACATGTAAGCTTTTTATCTCAAGAGTTTAGGATGAAATATTCTTCCTAGCTTGCTTATATTTATTAGAATCGTCTTATGATCATTTAATAACTCATAAAAAGCATTGGATAATTTATCATAAGAGTATTCATCCGTTGATGCATCGTTACTTACCTTACTTACTACTAATCATAGTTCCGTAGCATGATGAGGTTCGTCATCATTGCTTTTGTATGGAATGTATGTATCTTCTATTTGGCTTCCTTCTGGTTCTGTTGAGTAGTGATGCACATTTATACGATATTTTTCTTCAGGAACCTCATACATTGCCTTCAATTTTTCCCATATTTTGTGTCTTGTGCTGCATTTAGAGATACGTCTGAACTCAGTTTTGCTTAGGGCACAGTAGAGGATGTACATTGCCTTTGCATCATTGCTTGTTACTCTCTTTTTTTCTTCAGAGTAGTCCTTATCTGGTTTGTTGATCTTTTCAAAGCCATTAGTAATATTTGACCATAGATCAAAGCTAATAGATTTTAAATAGATGTTCATATGAGCTTTCCAAAAAGTATAGTCGGAGCCGTCAAATAAAGGTGGCTTATTTAATAGGTGGCCTTCACCAAAGTTGATGTGGATAGATTCAATGGTTGCCATAATCTCTATAGATGTTAATCCTTGTAATAAGAGACCCTGATCTGATACCAATTGTGGGACCGTTAGACAACGCTAGAGGGAGTGAATAGAGTACAGCAGAAATATCTATCCAATAAAAATTGTTCTAAGTGAAGTCAGAATGCAACCAACAGAATAATATTGTGCGTGTATAGGACAAATATTAAAAACAACAGAGTTTAGAGAGCAAACACAAATACCGAGATGTTATCCTGGTTTCCCTCTAAGAGGACTAGTCCAGGCCCGAGAACTTTTGCTCGAAGTTGAATCCACTATTATCATAATAGTGAAGCACAAGCTTTGAATCTGAAGCGCTTGCAGCCCCTTACACCTTGTGCTTTCATCCGAAGGCATAACGACTTCACAATCATGAGCTTTTATCCGAAGGGCTCATCAATTTTAGAACAGAAGATAAGCTTTACAACTCTTTTCAGACTTCTAATCGAGATCGTACCTAGAATTAGAAGGCTGAGGGAGTTGATCTTGGAGATGAGAATGTTAAAGCTCTGAGATCACTCTATAGGATATGAAAGATGAGAAGAGATGATTGAAGATTGGTGAATGATAATATGAAAATCCATTTCTATTTATAAGCTTTTTGTGGACAGAGTTCGGCTAGAATTCGGGTGTATATTTTCAAAAAATTGAACTTTGGGAACCCAAATATCAGGAATTGCATCTGAATTTTTCAGGATTATCAAGACCGAGTTCGGTCTGAGTTCGGCCAGAGCTCGATCTGAGTTCGGTTGCCAGAATAGGTATGGATTTTTAGTTTGTTTTAGAATTCTTTGGTGGACGTGGGTTAGGTTTTCTTGGTTTCGGGCTTCAGGCTATTTTCAGTGGACTGTTCATGGGTCGAGTGAAGTTTGAATTTCTAGTGCGACTCGATGTACAGCATATCCTAGACTCAATAAAGTGCAAAATTACATTGAAGAATAATAAGGAAAAAATAATTTGATGATCAGCATGATGACACATTTGTCCAGTCTTTTGAGTGCAGTTAATTCTTCTTATAATTTGGTTTGTTGGTATTAAGCTAGGTTTTTTTTATCATAATTAGGTTGACCAAGACACCTTGTGTCAATAAATTGGACCACGCACCATGACAGTCCATGTTCCTCGACTACTAACAGAAGAAACAGATCACAAGGGAGTCAGTTTATAAGCGGCCAATCAATCCTACGGCTTTCTATAGTTTGTCTAGGTTATCCAAGTAATGCATATATATATAGGAATCCTCGGATCGTACCGTATCCAAACAGAGCTGTTGCGACCCGCACCCGCTTTTCGGATACGAATACGTAGCCAAGTCCAGCCTGCACCACAGCATCAGTAGTAATACATTGTCTAGGTCTCAATGTCTAACTCAAATGTAATAAAATCATATCTAATTGATCATTCAAAATAATTACTCAAATTACAAATCCTATAATTCATTAAAATGATAGTCGGGAACAAAGCTGCTAAAAATAAAAGAACTATCTAATCTAGAATATAAGGTCGCCTCCAAGATGTCTATCTCCCATGTATGGTCCTTAGCGCAAAAGTAGGAAGCATGACAAGTCACCTGCAATGATCCAGTCAGAAAAGGAACAAAGTACAACCTTATTGTATTTTTATAACTTAATACAAAATAAAGCTAAACAGTAGAGATGCAATATAACAGTAAATGAACATGTTTATGAACAAGTAAAACTAATAAAATAGTATTTTAAAATACCTTTCGACATGTGAACAGCTGGACAAATATGGCACATCATACGATGGCTATCACACATTTTTGGTATAGCCAATCCATACGTGAGGTGTATGACTTAGCTATCCACATTAACATTCATTGGGGTTTGTCCACATATCTATTGGACATTTTCCCTCTCGACTCACTAAACAGTCAATAACGAGCAATAATACAATCAAGCCTATCATGTCAAAATTATATCTTAATAGGATATTCAATAAAATACAATAAAAGATAGCATTATAATGTAATAAGCACATAAAACAATAGTGTATTTGCCTTAAATTAAGTTGCAATTGTTTGTGACTTTGATCATGTTGGCACAGAATATCGCATATGTCATAACTATGCAAGCCGACCTCTAACGACAGAACAGACCATGCCTTTGGGTCCGGGATAGTCCGATTAGCCTAGGGTCAATATAAAGTGGTCAGAATCACATGAAATAGGAACGCATATCTGACTAATAATGATCAAGATTGATTTTCGAAGGAAAATTTGTATAATAAATATATAATCTTTTAAAAATAATACTCGTAAACTATATTTGAAAAGTAGCTAGAAGTACTATAAATATATTTTTAAGTAAAAAATCATATTTGAAATACCATAATTACAATATTATATTTTATTTTATTTAGAAAATTATTAGAATTATTTATGATATTAAAATCAAAATACTTTTAAAAAAATACTTGAAAATACAGAAAGTCATCGTCTAAGATCAAAACTATAATTTTATCAAATAGGAAATAGTACAATAATATTTTTTAGGAAATATTAATTATATTTTTATGATAATAATATTAATAATATCAATAAGAAAACTAATGACAATAATATCAATGATAATACTATTAATAATAATGATAATAAAAATGTAACAATAACAATAAGAATAATAATACATACTTATATACATGTATGCTTTCACTAATACGTATGTATATATATTAATAATATACATACATAATAATAATAGTAATATACTAGTACATGTACATATACTGATATTTAGAATCAAACCTACTCTGCTGATCCCTTCTTCCTTAACTGTTAAGAAAGTGAGATTAGTGATCGGGAGAGTGAAAGAGAGGGAGAGAAGGAAAACGAGGGGGAGGTAAGAGCTTTCTTACCAAGCTCGACGTCAGTCCGGCTCAGCGAGGTCGAGTGGTATTGCTTTCGCTGCGGATCGTGGAGAAGTGGCAACAGTGGACAGATGGCGCTGAAGGAAAGGCTCGCCGTTGAGCGGTGACTAGGGCACGGGGTTTCGTCGAAGGAGGTCAGATCTCGGGGAAGGGCAGCGATCGAGGCGAGTACGCGGCTCGAGATATGTTGTGCTGCTCGAGGGGCTCGATTATCGAAAAACTTGGCGTTCGAGGACTTGGATCTCGAAATGGCGGTGGAAGGTCGTCCGGCCGGCACAGACGAGAAGAGAAACTCGACGCGACGGCATGCAGGCCATGGCTGAGGCAGTCGTGGCGGTTGCTCACAGGAGGAACGCACGATCGGCCCCAAGGATCCTCAAGTGCGGTGGCGGTGGTCTTAAGTGGAGGGATGGGGTGATGGCTACGGTGGAAGGTGATCGACTCCGTGGAGGAGACGTCGACGATGGTGACATAAGACGGCAGTGGTCACGGCTAATGAAGGAAGGTCAAGGTGCTGGTGGTCTCGACCGGTTAGGGGAGGCCAGGCGAGTGGCAGTTATGGTGGTGATACGGGTGGCTGGTTGTGGAGAAATAGATGAAGTCGGCACGGTGGACAGCCGAAAGCAGGGATTGACAGGTCTGCTACTGTGGGGAAAGGGATAGGGCGGCGTCGATGTCTACGACAAATTAGTTTAGGGTTAGGATTAGGATTAGGATTAGGATTAGGATTAGAGGTTGAAAATTTGGTTGGCTTGTTGTGTCCTGCATGACACCGGACACGGAATGGTTTACGGATTTAAATAGTGTCCGGATGTGTCGTACACGAGGATAATATAGTTGTAATAAAATAGCAGAAAATAATAGTTGGACACGGACACGATGCACGGACACATATGGGATTGTGTTGGGTAATTGACTAGATAATGTTTGAGAATATATGAGGAAAATAAAGGGAAGCCTCCCTTATATATAAAAGTGGGGGTTTCTTAGATAGGGAAGGATTTGATTCATGATCAAATCTTTCCATGAATTAAATTGAATTTGACCCAATCCCAATCGAAATTAATCATAATAATATTATTCTAAAATAATCTCTAGTATTATAAATAATCTTTAAAATAGATTTCATAAAATAAAATATCAAAAATATTGATAAGAATAATTCAAATATTCATAAATATATATTTTCATAAATACAAAATCAAATAAAACTAAATTAATTAAATCTAAATATAGCATTTGATAACAATAGTAATTCAAATTGAGTTTTCAATATTATCAAATATTATTTGAAACAGATTTTATAAATTCAAATATCTAAGATATTAAATATATATTATTAAATACAAAACTTATTTAATATAATTTTGAGAAAATCACTTCGTCAATTAAAATATCATTTATAGAACTAAAATAAAATTTATTTTCGAACAAAAAATATTTAAAATAAATAAATAAATAACATCGGGAAGTGGGCTTGCAAGAGCTAGCCAAACCAAATATATAATAGTAATAGTGAACAATAAATAGTAAACAGTAAGCGTCGGCCCATTGCCAAGCTACCGGGCTGAGTAAAATCAGTAACAGTTCCAACCTTCTTATAGGGAGAGGCTGGCTCGGTTAAGTACAATATTCAGATACTGCAGTTTGCTATGCTGGATGATATACAGTATCTATGGTGGCCAACCTACATATCAGGATAAGGACTAGGGTAACTTGTCACGCACGATCGTGAGATTCTATTCCCACCCAATGCTTCTACCAATTCAAGTTGCTTAGTTTATCCCTATATTGGTCTTGGAATCACATGTCTTGGTCATATGATCATCCTCCCGGATGTCGTACCTTATTACATGAACCCTAAGTATGAATCCACATCAGCTCGTAGAGTCCCAAATCTATATTCATCCTTAGTGTAGTTCATCAAGAAATAATCATCATATCACGTCAATGCTACTAACCATTTACCACATGACTGTGCCAGAAACAGGAATATACTGACATATAACAGGCATGATCATGTAGCACGGAGAGGTGCACCTCAGTGCACTCATATAGATTGTACCTCAGTACAAGCTTAGAATAATACCAGCATATGTACAGGTAATAAAGTCAAAAAGATGGCCAAATAATCAAGGGCAGTCTTTTTATGCATAAAAATATGATCTCTACGCAAATCTGCACAAATATGGGCTTCTACGTAATTCTAGGCACAAAAGAGGGTCTTTGGATAATTTGCACGTATAAACAGGGGTCTTTGCGCAATTCTGCACATAAACAATGGTTCTTGCATTATTCTACACACAAATAGGGGTCCCTGCATAATTTTGCACACAAACATGGGTCACATGTGCAAAAATATGTGTAAGAAGAGATTATGTGCAAAAATATGCACAAAACGAACCTTATGTGCAAAAATACGCACAAGAAGTTATTTTGTGCAAAAATACACAGAGGGAAGGGCATTTGCATAAAAATATGCGCAAAAAATGGATTATACTACAAAATATGGGTAGAGAGGGGCCTTTGTGTAAAATACGTGCAGGAATGGATTCTGCTGTAAAATATGCACAAAGAGGGGCATTTGCGTAAAAATACGTGCATGATGTTCTTCTTCTTTCTGAAGACTACATGTAAAAGCTCAAAACTTGTTTTAGCCCTAAAATTCTCAATACAACTCCAAATATAAAGATTCAAGATCAAGATTGCATAGACTAAAATTCCCTACAACATGGGATAATTACTTTTTAGAAATACTAAGGTTTAATATATCAAATTCTCAAAAAAATCCTAAAGGCCTAGAATAGAAACTTAGATCTACTCCAAACCATTCATCAAAACTGAAAATGTCAAGAACTAAAGTTGTAGAGAATCTGAAGATACACAATATAGGCTAAAAATATGTAAAAATAAATAAATAAAATAAAAATAAAAATGAGCAATGTGGTCTCTCTATAAGCGCAAGATGTACTTGTCTAGGATTGGTGGAAAAAATAAATGAGAGAATGTGGGGAGAGAGAGAGAGAGAGAGAGTGGAATAGAATATTTATAGGGGATGGGGTTGGTGGCTCTACTAATCCTAACCCTAATCCAATGTCTAACGCAAGTTAAGTCCAAATGACATGCCACATGATCATAAATAAATAAAATAAAATAAATTATCTGGATCACGACATGGTCCAGTATTCAGTCATCGAAGCAGTGAATCATGCCTACAACCAAACAAGGACAAGGAATGGCACATTATTCTGCGATGAGATACAGTTCCATGCCATGATCAGGTGTAACTACAGGATTTATGTACACATGCTACAGATACCAAATACCATGTACATGAATAACATAGGAAAAAAAATACGTATATCCGGAATGGGGAGTGACATAATTGTTTATGTTCGCTTCCACCGAGATTCGAACACCATCCACTCTAATTTTATATCCGCACTCTAGCCACTCGAGCTACCAAGTGTTGAATATATGTATGTGTGTAATGTTCTTTTTAATGGCATTTACCTTGAAGCTTGCTATTTTTTGAAATAGCGGACTAGATCTTTTTATCTAGGTTTTGAAAAAGCGGGTGACGAGAAGCAAGTATCTTTAGGGTTGGGTGGGTGGATGGAGGTGTGGGGTGGGGTGGATGGGGGTGGGTAGTTGTGGAGTGGATAGCGCATATGGCAAAAGTCTCCAATCGAGAGTTAATAACTGGGTTAATTTCTCTTCTTTAAAATATATGGAGAGAAATATTACATCGAAATAGATGGCAAACGGGCAACAAGCTGCACTGCCAGCCCAGGGGTGGCCCTGGCCCAAGGCAGGCTGGGCGACGGCCCAGGGCCCCCCGACGAAAGGGGACCAACATGCATCTATCTACAAGAGGACTAGTATATATCATGTGCTCTTCTTAAGATAAACACATTGTAGTGTAGTAGTTTTAATGTCAAACTTTTGCTTTAGAGGTCCTTGGTTCAAATCTTGGTGGAAGCAAGTTTTTGTTACACTGACATTTTTTTTACATTATGTATAGGGGGCCTATTTTGAAAGTTTCGCCTTGGGCCCCCATCAACTCAGGGTCGGCCCTGGCCAGCTCTTTTTGGATGGCAAATCAATCCTGTTAAACACGACATCCATAGACCTGGGAGACATGATATTACTGTGCATAACTTAGTTCATTATACTATTGGCGCAAAATGATGAAGCCTTTACAAGTAAGCACAAAAAAAGACTAAAAACAACAAGATAAGGCAGACCCCAACACGAAGTACAGCATGTCAGGAGGGCAAGGACTGCCAGAAGAGTGCTTAGCCGTAATTACAGTGCCTGCTGACTTTGTGAGTCTGGCGTAGAGCCTCCCGGATGAGCTGGTTGTGGATGAAAATTGGTGTACTCCCTTATATCTGAATTTGTTGTAATTTTTCTAAATGATCCATGTGATGGCGACTGCGATGATCTGGTGGCCGTGAGAGGCGTTACTCCAAATGGCCAGAAGATCGTTGAAGCTCCCACCGTCCTGCGTCAGTCTGCACCGGTAAGTCAGAACTTGCCAAACCTCTGCAGGCAATCGTCGAGAGAATGATGATCGACCGATTTAGTTTTTCTCCGAGCAGCAATGGCATGTTGATGCTAAACTGAAGCCGATGGTGTTGAAGGCGTTGTCAGTGGGGATCTTCTTACGAAATGCTCTCCAAATCAGGAAAGACCATTTTTGGGAATACAAGGTTGCCAGAAAGCTCCGATGGCAGGGCAAGGCACCCCAGGTCCACGAGCAACCTTTCTGGCCGATGCCACCGAGAAGGATCCATTAGCCGAAATAGACCACCGCAGAGCGTCCGGTTCTGTCCTGATCTAAAGCCGAATGACAGGAGTAAAGTTACAATCTCTTTATCACTCCATTCTTGTACTCTCTCCCAGTTCCAGTTAACCGAGAGATCCCACAGATTGCTGATCTTACTGTTGGTAGGAGCACCGGTAACTGGGGAGGAGATCTTCCCCTGAGCAATATTCGAAGAATAAAGATGATTCGCCTGATCCCAACTGTAGGTGGATCAGGGGCTCAGCGATGCTCCGGCCGTGAAGGATATGCCGCCATGACGCGGAGGTCTACAATTAAAATCGACGTCGAACGGGTGAATGCGCTTGAAGTATCTGGCCTTCATGAATCGCGCCAGAGGTTACGGCTCGCATGAAGCTTCCACCATAGCTTTATTGAGAAGGCCTCGACAACATACGACAGTCTATGGAATCTGAGTCCTCCCCCTTCGGTGGGTCTGGCCATGGTGTCCCAGCTCGCCCAATGATACTTGTCTTTACCGTCGGAGTGACCCCAGAAAGTTGGCGAAGAGATTTTTGATGGAGGTGAGCACCTTCTTAGGGGAAAAGCAAGCGACTAAAATGAATATAGGGATAGAGGAGAGCACGTGCTGAATCAGAATCATCTTCCCGTCGGGCGATAAGGTGGCATTGTGCCACCCCTCAAGTTTTTTCCTAATCTTGCCAACCAAACCTTCAAAGATGCCCGCGTTGTATCTACCATATACCAACGAGCATCCTAGATAAAAGAAAGGTGGATACGCTACCGCAAAGGAAGTGATGTTGGTCAGAGTGGAGGAGTGTTCTCTGTTAGTTTTGTGGTGGACGTAGATGACGCTCTTGTTGGAATTGACGCACTGACCAGAGCAATTAGCGTATCTCTGCAGCCTGCGGTGGACCACCTCAACAGACCCAACGTCCCCAGAGGAGAAAATAAAGATATCGTCATTATATCCCAAGTGGTGATGATTGGACAACCGCTGGAGGTGTGAAAGTGCTGGAAATTTGGGGCCTCCACCTTTTTGTTTAGAGATCTGCTCAGAGCTTCTGCAGCGATGAAGAAGATGGTAGAAGATAGGAGGTCGCCTTGTCTAACGCCTTTGTTAGATTTAAAGAACCCTTCAGCTTGGCCGTTAATGACCGTAGAGAACCACGAGTTGCTGATGGATCTCCACGATGTTGGTCCAGGTTTTCGAAAACCCAAAGGCCCTGAACCCAGATCATGAATTGCCAGTCCAGCCTGTTGTACGCCTTTTCATGTCCAGTTTAAAAGTAATATTCCCACCCCTTGCTGGAAGTTTCATGCAAGTGATCATCTCCCGAGCCATCAGGATATTGTCTAAAATGTTCCGTCCGTGAACAAATCCGCTCTGCTCTTCAGAAATAATTTTGGAGAGGATCTTGGTCATGCGGATGGCGATAATCTTAGAAATAATTTTGTTGTTGAAGTTGCACAGGCTAATAGGGCAGAAATCTTTGAAGGTCTCTGGGTTTCCTATTTGGGAATAAGAATCAGGTTAGCACATGAGATAGATCTGGGGTACCTGGCTCCTTAAAAAAAGGCGGTAACTGCCTCCTGAATATCCTGCTTAATGATGTCCCAGCACGATCTGAAGAACACTTTGTTAAATCCGTCAGGCCCCGGAGCGTCGTGATCTTCAAAGGCCCACACCGCATCATTGACTTCCTGATCGGAAGGAAGGAGCTCCAATTGGGTGTTGTCGATATCTTCGATCAGTGGGGAATAACATCTAGGAACTCTTCGTCCCTGGTAATGCCACATTTGGTGAACAACTGGGAATAAAAATTGGCGGCGGTCGCTTGAATGCCTCGTTGGTCTTTGATGATGGCGTCGTTCTCATCTGTGATCTAATGAAGGTTGAGCTTCTATCTGCGCCCTTTAATGCAGGAGTGAAAATATCTGGAGTTTCTGTCACCTTTACTATCCTATGTCAGTCTAGCTTTCTGTTTCCAGAATTTTGTCTCAACATTGAGACGGAATTTCAACAATGCTCTGGTAAGGTTCAGGGAGGTACGGACGGCAGGAGATCTGTCGGTGGCGAAGAGCATTTTTTGCGAGTAACGTCGTCCTCGGCTGTACGGACGGCTTAGAAAATGTCACCCAATGCTTCCTTACTCCAAGCAGTGAGGGCTTTTTTAGTGGCTTTAAGCTTGTTCGCAACTCGGATGAGGGGATCGAGGGAGTTCTCACTGCTCCATGCCTTCGCCACGATGCTCCTAAACTGGGGGTGATGGCTCCAGAAGTTGAGGAAGCGGAAGCTTTTCTTGATCTGTTTCAATTATTTGGTAATCTCTATGAGAAGAGGGGAGTGATCTGACTCAGTAGTGTTGAGGTGCGAGAGGCTGGAGAAAATTTCCATATCTGACCACTTCGGGTTGACGCGGGCGCGGTCAAGGCGAGTATTGTCTGCGGGCACCTTCCTGCATGTTGCACCAGGTGAAGGCGCTGCCAGTGAAATGTAGGGTGGACAGGTGGGTATTGAAAATGAAGCTGGTGAAGTCGTGGATGGCCGACGGAGGAGGGGGTCGACCTTCCGACTTCTCTTCCCTGCAGGTAATAGCGTTGAAATTGCTAACACATAGCCAGGGGAGATCGATATGGTTCAGGTAAGTGTACATCAGCTCCTCCTATAGTTGTCTATATTTAGGGATGTTGCAGCTGCCATGCACAGCATACAAGAGGGAGCGGGACTGGATCGTGGGATGTTCGACCCAACATGAGAGGGCCTGTCTCGAGTCGTGGATGATGCCGATTCTAACGTCAGCCTTGAAGAGGATCCAAATGTCGTGGCAGCCGGCTATGGCCGAGAATAAACCTAGCTGCCTGGATGGTCCTGAGTTGTTCGGAGGGATTTTAGGCTCGATGATAACGACGATGTTGATTCTGTAAATTTTCTTGAGCGCTTTAAGTCTACTCAAGGTTGGTTTATTAGCAAGGCCCCTCACATTCTAAGAAGGATTTAAGCATTGAGGTTGCTGGATGGGGTAGATTTGTTAAGTTTCGCGGCTAATCTAGTGGTCCTGGCCGTGACCTCTTTAGCACTTCCTGTGTTAGTGTTTTCCGTCGTGGTGGTTGCCTTTCTGGCCACCTTTCTAATTCTGTTTTTTTCCTCGTTTGGGTGCATGTAAAACTCTCCGGCAATCTCTGCTGCTGCTCCGAAGAAGCTATTATGGTTGTGATTCCAGCGTTTAAGGCTTGTTGCATTCTGGTGACGGAAGCTTGACCGATGTTTACTAAGGCTTTCACACGGATATTGGCAACCTCTTGGAGTGTGGTCGGAATGCCCGTATTGGAAGTTTGGGGTCCTCTTTGTCTAGTGAGTCCGTTGAGGTGGGTTCGGGGACAGTTTCGAGAGACGATGGCTCTGCTGGATCCTAGTCGGATCCCCAAATTCCTCAATCCCCTCATTCGATATGTGGGACTCAGAGTGAGCTTCAGTGGTAGAATTTTCCTGAGAGGCATCTGTCGGAATCGTAGCCAGGATGTCAAATTTGTTGGTAAGGTTGAGGGCTGTAGGATTGTAGGGCACGATGGCTCTTTCCAGTTGTTCTTGCTCTGCAGTATTGGGGTTCCCAGGGCTGGTTACGAACCGGATGTGGGAGTTGGGTAACGGAGAAGAGGTGATTTTTAATGATGGTAGGGTTTCCTGGTTGTTTTTCAGGTGCACCCTTGCGAGTCTCCTTCTATTTCAGTTCTGGATGCGCACGAAAGCAGTGCTTGAAAGTATGACCGCGTATATGGCAGTGTTTGTAAAAGATGATGTTGTTATCGTAGATGATTTGCTGGGTGTGCATCCTTTTGCCGAGCGAGATTTGAATGTGATTGGGGGGATCTTTCGTAAGGTTGAGCTCTACGTAAATTTTAGCGTAGTTCGCTTTGGAAAGATTACTCGTTTTTTCTGCAGCAGCCACGAACGTCCCAAAGGAGTTAGCAATGCGCTTTAACACCGCCGAACAAAGCAAATGAGAGATAGGTTGGGTAGGATAACCCAGGCCGACACGATCGTTGAGTCTTCTGACGTGCTAAATTCTGGGGTCCATTTGACGATCTTCATAAGATGGGAGTCGACCCTGCAAGAGCCGCGTGCTCAGACGTTCTTGTGATCAGCAACTGAGGAAAGGTGAAGGAGGATGTGCTTGCGGTCTAAGGGGGCTACCCTGTAAACTGTGGTAAGGCCCCATCCTACGATGACTTCCTGAACTCTCGGGAGTTTCGGGCACCGTGAAGAGAATTTAAGGACGAAGGTGAGCGGGAAAGAGGTTGTCAGCACTATCAATTCTGCGTCGGAGAATGGCACATAGATGACCAACGATTCCGTCGAGTAATCGACAACGGGGAGGGCAACATCGGGGAACACAAGGGTTGCTTGGTCGATCTGTCAGGTGGAAGCATCTCCGCATATAACGGTACCGAGGCAGATGACAGTGGAGAAGACACCCGAGGCCGGAGGGGCGAGGAAGCTGCCTGGAAAGACATAAGGGGTGCCGAGGGGGCAGCCCCCAGGGGTAAGAGCAAGTGGCAAGGATAGGGAAGTCCCGCGGAGGAGGAGGGCGCTGGCACGAGAGGGCACGGACACGGTACGGGAGGCGCGGAGGGGAGCGCCGACAAGGAGGGAGCCAGCGCGAGAAGGTCGTCGTGCAGCTATGGCAGAGACGGTGAAGAAGGAGAGGGCACGGGAAAGAAGTCTGCGTCAAGAGCGCCAAACATAGAGGGCACAGGGCACACCAGAAGGACCCAGCGCCACTCGAAGAGGGCGAGAAACGGGCCAAGAGAGGTCCGACGCCATCCATGGAGTGCGTAAGGCAGGCGCCACTCAGAGTGCGTCGGACAGGCCGAAGGATCGGTGCCATCCACAGAGAGCGCAAGGCAGGCCGAGTATGAACTGGCGCCAGCAAAATGGGGCGCCCAAAGGAGCGACACCCACGCAGAAGGGGTCCATGAGCCCACCTGAACGCGACAGAGAGCACGTGGAGGGAGAGCTTGAATTCAAACTCAGCTCGACTCCCAAAGAGGAGCTCGCAGGGAAGCCTGGGGTAGAGAGCCCGCGCGTCTCGAGGGGACGCCGATAAAGAAGCCACCGCCATAAGGGGAGCCGGCCGGAGCCAAACGAAGGGGTGGCGACGAGAGGGGGGCGGTGACCCAAGGAACTTGGGAGGGCTGAGGCAAAAGCGGAGAAAGAGAGAGAGGCCACCAATAGATGGATCTGAGGCCGGCGGGGGGTCCGGAGGCAGCCCTATGAGAGCGAGTGTGTCCGACGGCCAAGGGGACGCGCACAATGACGCCCAGGGAGACGGAGCCATCGACGGGACAACCGGAAGAGAAGAAAGGCAAAAAAGGGGAGGGAAGGTGGAAGAGACGCCGGAGTCACGGGCTAGGGTCTCCCGCAGGAGACCTCCGCAGATCGCCAGGTGGAGAGCTCTAGAAATATATATATATATATATATATATAATATATATATATAATAATATATATATATATATATATATATTATATATATATATATATATATAACTATAATGATATATCAAAATGGAGCTCCACCCGCAGCTCTCTGGTTCTCCTTGGAGCGCTCGCTCCGGCATCTAGCTCAGCCGGAGCTCCCTCCCCGTCGCTCTCCCCTTCTCCCCTCCGAAGCTGATGGACCCTCCCCTCCTCCCCCTCCCGCAGTCTTCCCCGTGACCGCCCGAGCAATCCGTCGGTCCGGCCCTGAGCGGGCGAGCCAGGCCCGTCCGCCGTCGTCGGCATAGGGCCTCCACTTCCTCCTCTCCCCGGCACCCTTATCTCCCCCGACCTCGTCCTCGCTTTTCTGGCAGCCGTCGGTCATCCAGCTCAGGATGACGCGACATCCCCAGGTGGTCCTCCTCTTTCCAGTCGCTCGGCTCCGGTCTGGACGCCGGAGCAGCTGGCCATCGTTGGCCTTGCTCCCGCTGGGATCGCTCGTAAGCTTCGCTGGCCCCCCAGCACTCCCCCGGCCCCTCCGGTCACCCTAGGCGTAGCCCCCCCACTCTGATGGCCTCGAGTCGGCTGTGGTGATCCAGCCGCGACCTCCGTGCTTTTCTGCCCTCTTTCTGCAGTGAACCGCCCGGTTTTGAATTTGAATTTGAATTCGAAATCGGTTTTGGTTCCTCTTTCCCCCCCTTGAGATCCGCGGAGAGGTTGTCATGCACCCACGTCCTAGTTAATAGGGTATACGCCCGCTCTGCTAAGGCAGGCTATGTGCCTCCTTCTTCTAGCCTTTGCACTAACGCTGGACAGGGCTATGCGCCCAGCTCACGCGGAGGAGGCTATGTGCCATCTTCTGGGTCCCTGAACTTCTGCGCCCCGTCAGCGGGGTCCGAGCTATGCGCATACAGCCCGATCAACATCCTACGTGCCTCCCTCAGTTACCCTCTGGCCGCGCTTTGCCGTCCTCGCTTCTCCCGATCGGAGCTCTTCCGAGAGAAAGAAGTCCTCGGAGGGGCATACGGCGTCACTCGGCCGCTATGCACCTCCCTCTTTGGGCTCATACGCCAGCATCCCGAGCTCCTCCATCCCCTCCGGAGTCTGCAGTTCAACCGCGGAGGGTCCGTTTCGAAGAACGGTTTGTCAGGAGCATCCTCCCCCCCCCCGCTTCCGCTCTCCACCCCCCTCCCTCCAGCCTGTAGTGCCTCCCCCTGCTCAGGCTGTTAGGCCTGTCAAGACGGTTTCTTTTGTGGATGCCTTGAGGCCTGACCGCTTAGCACACTTGGATCCCCAGTTTGAGGATGTCGAGCTCTGCGACATTGAGTTTCAGGCCCTATCTGACGGTCAGGCCATTCAGATCCCCTTCTCCTCAGAAGAGACTTCATCCCTCGCCAACAGCTTCGCGAAGACTTTTGTCTTGAAGTTCCATGCGGGTTGCCCGAAGCTCACCATAGTTCAAGAGGCCATCGCCAGCGGGAGGGTCGTCTCGGCTAACCAGGTGGCTCCGCTGGACCCAAAATACTATTTCCTCCACCTCTCCTCCGCAAAAGACTACTCTATAGTTTGGGCGAAAGGCACCACAACCGTAGGATCACAAAGTGTCAAAATCTTCAAATGGTCTCCCAATTTCGACCCCAAGGTCGACTCGACCATAATATTGGCATGGATCACCCTCCCCCCTCCCTCTAGTCTGCTTCGTACCAGCGGCACTCAAAAGGATAGCCAGCTCCTTCGGATCCCTAGTGGCCGTTGTCGAAGAAACTCGAAACCTCTCCAAAGAAAACTTCCAAAGATATGTGTGGAACTGGATCTGTCCTCAAACCCTCCAGATCATATCGAGCTCCAACTCGGGGGTTGGTCACACATCCAGGCACTGGTGTATGACAACAATATTATTTTCTGCAAGCACTGTCAGTTAAGAGTACACCTCGTTTCATGACCCGCACCCTAGAGTAAGGGCACGAGAAGTGGGTACGTCCAGCCTACGCCACAGTGTCGGCGGTAGAACGCTGTCCTAGGTTACTATCTAATCAACAACTCACGCAAATATAAAGTACTTGTCAAATCTCAACTCCGAACGGAGGACAAGTATAGATATAATGAAATCTCAATCACAGTCTAAGTACGATAAGATAACACAGAAGTTTATAACTAAAAACTAAATAACAACATTTATAACTACTAATAATATCTCAAACAAACTCAAATACAAACTCGTATCTCGAGTTATTACAATTCAAGTTCTAAAACATAAAAAAACTAAACCAAGTCTACTAGCTAGTCTTCCGATCACTCCTGAGTGTCGGGGCCATAGGTAGCTAAGCCATCTCCTGCTCTAAGGCAAGTAGGGCAAATGTCCTCAGGCAAGCATCTGTAATATTTTCAACAGGTCCAGTCAGGACAGGAACGAGCACAATCTCATCTAGAAAACCCAAGTAAATGACAGAGAACTATAAAGCAGTTATAGACAGTTGTATTGATGAATATGGTAGTTTGTAAGAGTAATAATGTAGAGAGCAGTTAAGGTACAAGGAAAGTAAGGTAACTAAACAAGAAGAGAAACATAGCAAAGAAGACTGTAAATAAGATCTAGCTGAACTAGAGTAACATAATGAGTTCAGATGGTACAATATAAGTCGAGTGTAATCCCAAGTGAGTCTAATATAAGATGAGTCGAATGTGATTATAATCATTGTTCTAATAAGGTGAATCGAATAAGGTGATACGAATAAGGTGATACGAATAGTGATTCACATGATGTTCTAATAATGATTCGAATAAATTCTCCAAGTGTATTTTAAAATACTTAGTTAGACATGTAAACGGCTAAGGGTAAATATGGCACATCACACATGGCCGGATGTGGAATGGCTATCGTTCGAATATTATTCACAGGGGGTGGTTCGAATAGTAGGAATGTTCACATGTCTAATCAAGTATTTCCCCGCCCATCTAATATAAATGAATCCAAAATCCGACACATCAATCGAATACAAGTCCAACTAGCACATGAAGATACGAATAGGTGGTTCGAATAGTGATTCGTATGATGATTCGAATAATAGAGGTAAGACGAGTAAGCATGTGTGTCGTATACATGGATTCAGAAATTAAAAAATACGTGTTTGTAACAGAGAATCACATACAGCTAACTAGAACTGGAGTACAGTAATTGACAAATAAATGAGAGAACTATCAGAGAATGTACTCGCCTGATACTCTGAAAAGAGTAGTGTAATATCAGATGCCTGCACCAGAGTCACAATGTCCTAAACAGAGTAATATGAGTCATGACATGTTTAAAATAAGGTAAATAAAGTCTACGATGAAATCTACATGATTCTAAGTCAAATCTAGGTCATAGTCAACTCTAAGTCAAACCTAGTCAACTGTCTAGGTCAAACTAGGTCAATGGTCTATTGGGTCAATATCTAGAGTTTGGTCAAACTCTATCTAAGGCTATCTCAACACCCACCATATACTAGTACAACTAGGATACCTTAATACTATATTCTATATACATACCCAAAGTCTATAGCCCTAGGCACATATAGCCTATCAAACCAAAACCACGTACATCTAACTTTCACATATAAGCCTCAATCTATATCCATATACTATTCACATACACTACATACATATGCACATATATATAGTAGGTATTTCCTAATTAAATGCAATGAGGAAAAAGTATACAAGGCCTTAACTCAACTCTCCAACTGGTATCTAAATGAGTATGAGACTACATCAAGTAAAGGCCAAGGGGACTGAAATTAACATGTGCAGGTGTATATCATGTATCATTACATCCATTATTCACCAATTGCATTATCTTGCACACATTCAAATACCTGAGTTATCTCAGGAATCACATTCAACCATTTATTCATTTATTCCTTAATTACATATATATATACATATATATATATATATATATATATATATATATATATATACATATATATATAATATATATATATGTATCACTGCATATACATATATAGAGAGATGTAAAGAGGGGCTAACAGTATGGATGTGTGAGTTCTCAGTGTCAATGATGGGGTGACAGGAATTCTCAGGTTTCATTTAAATAGGTAATCTCATGAACTCTTAATCTTGGTAAATCACAGTCAACAACCAATTGAACATCACCTTAAACCCAACTAATTTCAGTTAACAGTTGATTCAAAACTCAGTTATATCCCATAGAACATATATAACAAATCAAACTCAATTTCATATCCATTCTCAGGTTTGTGTAGTGACTTGATATACTCATTTCAGTT
Organism: Iris pallida; assembly: GCA_029216955.1. Lineage (NCBI taxonomy): Eukaryota > Viridiplantae > Streptophyta > Magnoliopsida > Asparagales > Iridaceae > Iris > Iris pallida. Next base: position 9,170,936 of record JANAVB010025598.1, on the reverse strand, counting down.
ACCTAGGTTCATTTTTCAGGTTGACAGTGTATGTATAGATTTCGGTTCCATAGTCAAATGAAACTTCGAAACCTAAATCCCATGCCAACATGAAAAATTCACATGTAGTTAATCTCAGTTTTTCCTAAGCCATTACATTCTCAAGTTTTCTACCATGATTCTTTTCCCAGGTTCATTATAATTTTGAACCCAACCTAATTTACACATGCAACCCCAATTCACACTCACATTCTAACTCGACTCAAACCTTCACACTACTCACTCATAATCCTACTCAAACACTCATAGACTCATAGGCACCAACCCAAGCCAATCCCAAAACTAAGGCAGCAAGCAAGCCAACAGTGGCTGCCTACTGCACTACCATGCAGTGCAATGGTTCACTGAAATGGGCAGTTGCTGCTAGTCCCTACTGCTGCCCCTAAGCTCAGGAATTCCCCAAGCCTAAACAGAGAGTTCAAAGTGTTCTATACCACTTTAGGATGTTAATGCAAAGTCTGAAACCATGGTAAAAACTAAACATCACAACCCAGGCCATTTGGTAACCAAGCTACATTACCCATCCCTATAAAATCTCAGATTTTGAAAATGTAGAACCATCTCAGGTTCTCATGTTTAAAGAGTGTACTAAACAGTTCATTGGGTGCATGATTCCAGGTTTGTATTTAGTCTAGGTAATTCCTATAAACTAAAATTCAGTAAATGGTTTGATATTGAGTATCACAACATTTATCACAACCAAAACCCATGCGCGAATCCCATACAACAACTTAACCAACATTACAAGTAACCCAGAGGCAAAAACTTAGTATAACACATGCTAGTATATTAACATCATTAAAATTAATCATGAATTAACCATTTAACTTAATTAAACTTGATTAACCTTGAATCAGGAAAAAGAGGTATCAGGAAAACCCATTCAAACATCAATTGAATTAATTAACAAGGTGTAACCCTAAAGCAGTGTGTGCAGACACTAGGTATACATGTACTCATGTCTAGGAAGTGATTTATGTCCACAAAAGTGGACAAGAAGTGTCAATTAAGGTTTCAAACCCAAACACTGGACAGTGCATTCACTGCCTCGTGCACGTATGTCGACTCATCCAGGGACACGTGTGTTCACTAAGACACCAAGTGGTGGTGTCGAATGGGTAGCCTAGGTCTAGGTCTAGGGTTATGGTAGCCTGAATCGTGTCTAAGTGTCCTCGTGTCCGCGTTTGGAACGCGTATCAGTGTCGATTTTTCGACTGTGCACGCAAGGCTCGATTCAGTGCACACGTGATTTCTCTGTGCACACTGATCGAGAGCTCACGAAATTTCTTGGGTATGGTGTCAGTCATTGTCCGCTCGTGTCCACAAATTTTTGTGTCATAATATTTAGTGTCGTGTCCGCTAAGAGTGTCGAGCAGCAGGGCAGCCGCACGAGCCCCGTGCAGTGTCTCGTGCTACGTGTCCGAGCCCAATAACCGTGTCCAAACCTACCTAAAATCGACTCAGTCAATTACAAATTTCCCCACCTATTAGGCTACCCAAAACTAAAATTTGTTTTGAAAAATAATAACATTCACTCCATAGAGGCATTTCAACAAACACCTACTCCACACTACGACACTTGTCCGATACAGACACCAAACGGATACGAAATCCACCCACATTTCGGGGACACCTAGGGGACTCCTAGATCTAGCCCTACATGCAAAGAAAACTGAAATTTAAATCAATTTAGAGGGTTTTACCTATGTGTGTAAAAAGCTTGGGAAAGCTTTAAATGGGGGGTTCTTCCTCTTGATGCCAAAAGCTCCAAATTGTCCCAAAGCTGGGATTAAATTCCACATTCAGAAAATAAGAGGAAATTAGGTTCTAATGCAAGAAACTAGGATTAAAAAGAAATTAAAATGGATTTATGGGGATTTTTGGAAGAGGGACAAATGCCTTTCTTTTTCCAATGTTGAAATGAATAAAGAAGGAGGCAAGCCCTAGAGAATAAGTGTTTATATAGGGTGGGGATCCCTATGGCTGGTCATTTAGGGTTTGGTTAGGGTTAGGGCTTCTAGTTATGGGCCATGGGCCAAGTCATGATCAAATAAATCATTAAGCCATAAGTTATTTCATGAAATCATAAACCATGACTTAAATTCACTAAACCAAATCCTCTCATTCTAAAATTAGTTTCTAATGACTAAAAGTAGGTTAACCTAAGTTAGACTAGGGTCACCATGGCTAGGGTTAGCTTCTAGCCTAGTTCACTAGGTCTCAACAAGTCAAGTCAACCTAGAACTCACCAATTCAACAAGTCACCAAATAATTCAAATAAGTCAAAATGACCAAAATACCCCTAGGCTAAAATGATAATTAAATCATCCTAATGACATGGTTAGGCTCTAGGTCATGCAGTCTCTATGGTTTCACTAGCTGCACACCAAAATCACAAGTCTTAAAACCATTTTTAAATAGTTTAAAAATAATTAAAAATCACCAAAAAATCATAATGTGAATAAATACCAATAAATAATAATTATAATTACAAAATTTCAAAAATACCCTCATTTCGAAAACTGGGTGTTACACCTCACCAGGCACTGCTACAAAGCCCATCCAGAACTAAAGAAGCCAGCCGCCCGCAAGTCACCATCCTTTAAGAAGGCACAAATCCACCTTTCAGCACCCATCCTACCTCTTACCAACTCCTATAGCCTCTTCGCAGAAAGCGAGGCTTCTCCCAGCCCTCGTATTATTTCCCAATCCATGCAGGAAATTGTGCCCTTTCACTCCCAATCCACTCAGGAATTTGTATCATCCGCACCCAAGGACATTCACCTCCACAACTCCTTCGGCATTCTCATTCTTTCAGAAGACACTCCCTCGGAGGACAGTAAAATGAGCTCAAAAAAGCACCCTACTGACGAGGGCTCAGCGAGGTGGGCTTATGCGGAGCCCGAGGCCCTCCAGAATCAGAGAAGGTCAAACTCTCTCCACCCTCAGAGGACATCCTCGCCATATTGGGCACAGATCCAGCTAATAGGCTTCAGCTAGCTAAGGAAGCAGGTTTCCTTGATCCCACAAACCCCCTCTGTGCGCTGAAAGAGATCGAGAAAGTGGCCCCCACCCTGGAGAAAGACTCCAAGCAAAAAGCATACGGACAGTACAAGGAAACGGCAGATCCTGCAGCAGCCACCCTGAAAGGCTCCAGAAAACCCCATAACAAAAAGAAAAAATAGGCCAAAAAGTCCACGACCATGACCACAAGAGCGGTTACGAAGCTACACAACCCCCCACCCCCCTTAATACTTAACATCCTTTCGTAGAATGTTCATGTGCTTGCTAACAAACCCACCATGAACAGACTTATCAGCCTCAAAAAAATCTACCGCATAGACATCATAGTCATTATAGAACCCAAAATCCCTCAAAAAAACTCAAAGCCCTCAAACTCACACTCGGCTTCACGGCCGCGATAGCCGGGTACAACGACATCTGGATATTCTTCGGCCCCGATATCAATTTTTGCTTCATCCATGACTCCAGACAGGCGCTCTCTTGCTGGCTTGAGCCCCCGAAACTTTGGTGCTGATCTCTTTTATCTATAGTGCATGGCAGTTGTGACATTCACGAGCATAAGGTGCTTTGGGACAATCTGTCGGACACTCACAATCTACACAGCAACCTTTCGTGGCTATGTGTCGGAGACTTCAACACTATTTCTTGCAGAAAGAAGAAGTCTGGTGGCCGCCCCCCTCACCAGACGGCCATGAACGACCTCAACACCTTCATTTTCAGCGGTCACATGTCTCCCCTTCCTTTCTCAGGCAACGAGTTTACTTGGTGCAACATGCAGGAAGGTGCTAGATGTCAGTATTCCTGTCTGGACAGAGCCGTGGTCAACAATCGCTGGTCCGACACGGGCCTCATCTCTAACCTATCCCACCTCAAAACCATATAATCGAATCACTCTCCCCTTCTTATAGAAATTAACAGCAATCCCAATCCGATCAAGAAAGCGTTCCGATTCCAGGACTTTTGGAGCTTCCATCCGAAATTCAAGAACATCGTAGCGAACACTTGGGGTGCGTCCACTGAGCCAGACCCCCTATTTTGTGTCGTTGCCAAGCTCAAAGCTACCAAGAGAGCGCTGGCGACCTGGAGCAAGAACGCTTTCGGCAACATTTTTTAGGAAATTAAGAAGGCGGAGGACGACGTGATCCGGACGGAGGTTCTGTTCGCCTCGAACAGATCGCAGGAGTCCCAAATTACGGCTGAAGGTTGAGACAGAATTCTGGAAACAGAAAGCCAGGCTGGCATGGGACACTAAGGGAGACATAAATTCGGCTTTCTTTTACTCCTGCGTTAGAGGTCGGAGACAACAACTGAACCTGCACCAAATTTTAGACGACAACAGCCTCCTCCTGAAAGATCAAAGGAGCATTCAGGAAGCCGCCGCCAGCTACTACACCAGATTATTCACCAAAGACCCCATCTTCAAAGACGCCGATCTCCTGTCCAAGATCCCTAACATGATCAGCAACAAAGAGAACGAGCAGCTCCAGGTCCCCCCAATCGCTGAAGAAGTCAAGGTGGCGGTGTGGGCTCTAAACGAGCGCAGAGCTCCCGGACTCGACAGTTTCTCCGGGGTATTCTTCCGTACCTGCTTGGACATCATCGCCCCGACTTCCTCGAGGCGGCTATTGCCTTCTTTCAGGGAGCGAGATACCCCAAATCCATCTCTTGTGCTAACCTCATTCTCATCCCCAAGAAAGACAAGCCGAAGACTTTCAAGATTTTCTGCCCCATCAGCCTTTGCACCTTCACCAACAAAATAATTTCCAAGATCATTACGACTCGCATGTCCACCCTTCTATCCAAGATTATCTCAAAAGAATAAAGTGGCTTCGTCCAAGGGCGTAACATAACAGATAACATCCTTCTGGCCAAGAGATGATCACGTGCTAGAAGTTCCCCACCAGGGGAGGGAATGTGGCCATCAAGCTGGACATGGAGAAAGCATACGATCGACTGAACTTGCAATTCATGATATGGGTACTCAGGGCCTTCGGTTTCTCTGAATCGTGGATAGACGTCCTCTTCAGATCCATCAGCAATTCTTGGTTCTCCACCATCATCAACGGGCAAGCGGCAGGATTTTTCAAAGCGAGCCGAGGGGTCAGACAGGAAGATCCTCTTTTCGCTACCATCTTCATCATTGCGGCCGAAGCTCTCAGCAAAAATCAGAATAGCCTAGCCAATACCCCCAGATTCTATTATTTTCACACTACCACCGGCTGTCCCTTGATCACGCATTTGGCCTATGCTGACAACATTCTCATCTTCTTGACGGAAGACATTGGGTCGATAGATGCGGTCCACAGAAAGCTAGAGAGATACACCAGATGCTCTGGGCAACGTGTGAACCCCAACAAAAGCGTCATCTACACCCACCACAAAGCCAACAGGAACCAGTCTGCGACTCTCACCAATCTGACCTCCTTCGCCATAGCCTACCCGCCATTCACCTACCTCAGATGCCCACTGGTTTACGGAAAGTCTAATTCGGGCATTTTCGAAGGTCTTGTCAGAAAAGTCAGAAAAAATCGAGGGATGGCACAACGCTACCCTCTCCGGAGGACAAGATGATTATGATCAAGCATGTGCTTTCTTCCATCCCTATATACACCCTGGCGGTTTGTTCTCCCCCCGAATAAGGTCTTATCATCGCTAGAGTCCCTCATTTCTAATTTCTTTTGGTGCTACAGTAACGGCAAAGACAAGCACCACTAGGCCAGCTGGGACACCATGGCCAAACCCACCAGCGACGATGGTCTGGGTTTTTGCAGATTCGTGCACATTGTTGCTGCTTGCTCCATAAAGTTATGGTGGAAGGTACGTACGGAGAACTCGATATGGGCTCGTTTCATGAAAGCTAGATACTTTCAACACTCCAACCCAACGACAGTAACAGCTAACAGTAGAGCATTGGCGAATTGGCGCCGCATACTCCTCGGTCGTAGCCTCGCGGAACCTTTGATGGTTAGAGACATCTCTGGTACAATGCGGTGGTCCCCGACCAACGGGGAGAGTTCACTCTTGCTTCGTCCAGAATTACGGCTAGAGGCGTCGGAGAGCCTTCCCCTTTTACCGCTCCCTACTGGCAGTCCTGTATCCCAAATAAATGGTCAATCCTCACTTGGAGAGCGCAGTACAGAAAGCTACCCACCGATGACTCCTTCACTTCCTTCGGATACAGCCTTGCGTCGAGATGCCACTGTTGTTCCTCACCAAAGGTAGAATCTGTAGAACACGTACTTCTCTCTGGTGATCTCGCCTCCAGTTGTGGACCAACCTCTTTAGAAGATGCCACCCGAACCAACAGGTTGGGGGCTTCAACGATCTCCTCGTCAAGTGGAGTCTTTTCCACGGGCACCAGATCGTCGCAGCCGCCGGCATTTGGATTTTATGGAAGAATAGGAATAACAGATAAGAAGGCCGCCAACTCATTTCCTCTTAACTTTTTAGAGAGATTCTCAGACAAATTAGCAAAGTTAGCATTCGCTGCTCTCACTCTACGAGCAGTTTTTGGAGGATCTTGTATTAACCTTAAGTCTGGTCGAGTAGGATGCAACCGTCGCTGGCTGATTTTTGTGTTTTTCTTCTGTACGCGTGAGTCGAGCTCTTTTGTATATGCTTTGGCATTTTGTGCCTGATACATCAATAAAGTTTATTTCGATTATATATAATATATATATATATATATTAATATATATATATATATTATAATATATATTATATATATATATATATATATATATATAACTACCACATTTCCAGAATAGGAGTAATTTTGTCTTTTCCTATCCTTGCACCATAATTTATAAATAAATTCATACTATAGGTATTATTGTGACTAATTATTTATTTCATGTGTGTGTATTTATTATTAATATTGTGTTAGCTATTACGGTTAGTGACTAGCCTAGTTGTCAGACATGTGTTAGTGAACTGGTTAGCCTATACACTAAACTAGAGCCCAATAATTAGCATAAGATGACTCATAAACCAACTTGTTAGATTAGACTCATTAGGCTCATTAGTCATGACCAATTAGTTAAATTAGAGATTGGACTATTGACCGAAATAGGTTCAAACCCTTCCATATGGTAATTAGCCTTCATGACAACATTGGAGGGCATGTAGGACATTCTAAATTAGCTAAACCTAGCCCTATATGACAGCCATGTAAGCAGAGAGAGAGCCTCCACTCTTCATTCATTCTATACTCTCATTTTTTCATTTTGTGTTCTCTTCCAAGTAGAGCCATTCCTCCACTATTTCCTCTCAAATCTCATCCATTCGCTTACCTATTCCTCTCATTCCCTATACTAGAAGGAGCTTGAAGACTGGGAGTAAGGAGGGGAGCTTGAAGGAGGTGTCCACATTTCAGGATGGTGTTCATTTGTGTCCACTAGTGCCATTTCATTAAGAATCCATCTCCCAACAGGTAAAATCTGAATTTACCCTTGTAATTGATTCTAAATAGGGTCATTTGTCATTTAGGAACCACCCATGTATTAGGAATACCCATGGGGAGAAGCTTGGGCTTCATTGGACCCATTTGGTGACTTTTACAATGAGTTTTTATACCATTCTTGGAAAAATTCGAGAATGGTATATCAAGTGTTTGTCATTATATTTAATGGACCAAATTAGGTTTGTTAGAGTATTGTGATGCTAGCTACGTGTCCACAATTGGATACGGTAGGACACGGGATCAATTTGGTGCTTTTTGGGCCTCCTACACATGTGATATGCTCTACTTCATATGGAACTTGACACTAGCCTAGTGGCTCACTAATTAGGTGTGTCTACCTATTTTAGGCTTGTCTATGAAATTTGGTAGGATTCGGCTAAGGTTTGCTAGCGTATCTTAGGCATATCTTAAATTAGTGCACCAAGTGTTCAACACGTGTCCCCATAGAAATTTTTGTGTCCTTTTAGAGTCAAAATTTTGGGTATGTGTCCTAAATAGGACATTGTGTGGCGTCATGTTATCTCATGATTCGTATGACTAGATTTAGAGATATGATATATTATATATAGACCAGTAGCTACCAAAAATAGGATACGTTGTGTGGTGCCAAGCGCGCGAAGACCAACAAAAAGAAGGAAGACCAGTAGCTACCAAAAACCTGACTGGCCTGGCCCGTAGGGTTTAGTGTAGCCCAGAAGGGGTTAGATGAGTGAGAGCAGCTGCCGATCTTAAGGATTTGACGGAGGGCTTCTCTGTACAGCTGTGAAGTGGTGTATTGGCGACCTTCGTTATATATATATATATATATATATATATATATATAATATATATATAATATATATATATATATATATATCGTCATCCTCTCCTGATGCTAGTTACTCCCCCTCCCCTCCCCCTTCCCTCAGCGCATCACCCACGGCCATGGTCGCTCGGCGCGACCTTCCGTCGTCCGCCCTCGGCGTCGTGGCCGGGACCGTCCAGCCCAGACGGTCATCCTCCCCCCGCATTCGTATCTACCCCGGCGACGGGCGAGTCGCATGACCATCCACCGCAGTCGCGCGCCGAGGAATCCCGTCCTGACGATGGCGTGGACCCCAGCTCGGCTAGCCTTGGTAGGCTTCTCCGTCGGCCTCGCCCCGAAGCTCCGGTGGCCGCATTCGGACTTTGCCCTGGCCTCTCCTCCCGCCGCCACCGAATCCCTTTCGTCCAGCACCCCCGGAGGAGCTCAGCCCACATCGGTCCCCCCCGGCCTACCTCCGTCCCTTTGGTGGCTACCGCCCTCAGCGGCGTCGCGTGGTCTCTTCATGGCTGCTCCGAGGGACCTGGCCTGGGTCTCCGAGCCGGGCCTACCTCCGGAGTCGAATTTGAATTCTAAAAATTTGAAACTTCCGCCCATGCATGCGCCCCCCTCCACTCTTGGGAGCCATGCGCCCGCTCACCTCCTCCGCGTTTATGTGCCGTCCTTTCCTAAGCCCGCATGCGCCCCCCTCGGTAGGATATGCGCCTGGGTCGATATCTGTCCACCATGTGCCCCCCTGCCAGGAAGTTCATGCGCCCATGCCAGGCGGTCGTACGTCCCCTCTTGCCATCGGTTATGCGCCTATGCAGCCGTCCCAGGAGTCAGGGCCCTCCCCCCTTTCCTCTTCCTTATTACCGGCTATACGCCCTGGGCGCAGGTCAGAGCAGATGCATCCACCCGTGCCCAACGTCTGGAGGACTCCCCCCTGCTGACGGTTATACGCCCGGAGGTGCAGGCCAGAGCGTAAGCGCCCTCCATGCGCCAGCGCGGCCCTGTGGCCCGGAAGGCCGTCATCCTGAGCAACCCGTTTGGCACGGCATGCAACTCGGCGGCTCCTCCGTGGCTCACGAAGTAGCATCCGTTCCACCCAACTCTCATCATTTCCCCCCGCCCGGGCTCCATTCGCCACCCCCTACCGGTCGCACATCGACGCCTTCTTTCGCAGAGATATTACGACGGACCGACTTGTGCGGCAGCTCCCCGTCGAGAAAGAGCTTGAACTTCCATAGATCGAGTTCACTACCCCTCCCGAAGGTCAGACCATCAGCGTGCCATTATCCCCGGACAAGATTTCCTCATTATCCTTATCCTTCTCGAAGACCTTTGTGCTGAAATTCCAGTCCGCATGCCCTAAATTGCCCGTCGCCAAAGAAGCCATTGCAGGTTGGGGTATCTCCTCAGCATACAAGGTCGCACAATTGGATTCAAAACACCTCTTCCTCCACCTCTCATCTGACCACGACTTCTCCTTGGTATGGGCTAAGGGCACCACCAACATCGGAGCCCTCAGCGTGAAGATCGCTAAATGGTCCCCCGTTTCAACCCCAATGTTGACTCAAAGATTATGTCAACGTGGATTACCTTGCCGAACCTCCCCCTTGTCTGTTTTACCCTCGCAGCACTCAAGAGAATTACCAGCTCCTTCGGGACCCTGGTAGCCATTGTCGACGAAACCCGCAATCTCTCCAAAGGAAACTACGCAAAGATTTACGTAGAGATCGATCTATCCATCGACCCCCTCACTCATTCATCTTGAACTAGGTGGACGGGCTCACCTCAAGATGCTCGAGTATGACAACAGCATCAGCTTCTGCTAGCACTGTCAGATCAGAGGCCACCTTTTGAAGTGCTACTTCAAAGCACACCCGGAGCTCAGGAAGAATGCACCTCAAAAGACTCAATCCCCGAGGACAACCCAACCCCCCACCTGTCACGACCCGCACCTACTGTGAGGGTACAAGTACGTAACAACGCCCAGCCTACGCCGCAGTGTCGGCGGTAGAACTCTGTTCTAGGTCGCTATCTAATCAACAACTCACGCAATTATATAATGTACTTGTCAAAATCTTAACTCCGAACGGAGGACAAGTATAGATATATAGAATCTCAATCATAGTCTAAGCACGATATGATAACACAGAAGCTTATAACTATAACTAAATAATAACAACAAAACCCAATATTAAAAACAATAATCTCAAACAATCTCAAAACGAAACATATCTCAACTTAATACAATTCAAGTTCTAAAACATGAAACTAAACCAAGTCAACTTGCTAATCTCCCGATCACTCTGAGTGTCGAGACCAAAGGTAGCTAAAACATCTCCTGGTCCATAGTGAGTAGGGCAAGTGTCCTCAGGGCAATCATCTGTAAAATTTTCAACAGGTCCAGTCAGGACAGGAACGAGCACATCTCATCTAGAAAACCCAAGTAAATGATAGAGAACTATAAAGCAGTTATAGACAGTTGTATTGATGAACATGGCAGTTTATATTTAGGTGATAGAATAGAGAGACAGATAAAGTACAAGAAAAGTAAGGTAACTAAAACAAGAGAATCATGGCAATAAAGACTGTAAAATAGAATCTAGCTGAACTAGAGTAACATGATATAAGTCCAGACAGTAAATGTAACAAGTATAAAATCTAAGTAAGTCCAGACAATATGAATCTGATACCAGGTGATTCCAGTACAAGATGAGTCCAGTATTAGATGATTCCAGTCAGTGATCAAAGATTCCAAGGTGAGTCCAGACTATACTCTAACAGTGTATTTTAAAATACCGAGATTGACATATAAACGGCTATAGGTAATTCGGCAAATCACACACTCGACCGGTGTGAGATGGCTATCATTCCAGTTTGATTCCAGCATGTGGGTGATTCCAGAATTGGGGTATGTCTACATGTCTTACTCAAGTATTTCTCCTCCCAGCAAGTACAAATGAATCCAGAATACGACACGAGAGTCGAGATGAGTCCAGCCAAACATGATGATACCAGCAATGATTCCAGAATGATTCCAGTAATGATTCCAGTAATGATTCCAGTAATGATTCCAGTAATAGAGGCCAGACGAGATGGTATGTGTCGCATACATAAATCCAAAAATATCCATACGTGTTGTAACAGAGAATTACTTACAACTAACTAGAACTAAAGTACAGTAATTGACAAGTAAATGAGAGAACTATCAGAGAATGTACTCGCCTGATACTCTGAAAAGAGTAGTACAATATCAGATGTCTGCACCGGAGTCACAATGTCCCAAACAGAGTAATATGGGTCATGACATGTTCAATACAAGGAAAATGAAAGCTATAATGCAACTACATGATTTCTAGGTCAATCTAGGTCAAAGTCAACTCTTGGTCAACTCTGGGTCAAACCAAGTCAATATCTAGCTAAATTGTTAAACCTTGGTCAACTAGTCAAACTAGGTCAACTCTAGTCTAGTTAGGTCAAACAAGGTCAAACAAGATTAAACTAGTCTAGGTTGCTCTAACCTAGGCTGAACAAGTCAATCTAGGTCTCTAACCAAAATACCATACAAGCCACACTAGTCTAGTACCATAGCCTAAACTATACCTCACATATAAACAAAACCATATATGCACATATTATACAAATCAATTATATCACATTCACATTTAATATACATGTAAATATACATATAGGGTAGCTATATAGGTATAGGTACTAGATTAACATATACATATACATGTAGAGAGATAGACATGTGTGTGTACCAACTAACATGTGTGTGTGTGTGAATGAGTGACAGGAATGTGAAATCAGTGATGTGTGTGTGTATAAATGATAGGAAAATCAATAGAGTAATGTGTGTGTTTAGATAGCAGTGGATAGGTTAGTGTGTTGTGAATAGTGTATGGGTGACATTGTGACAGGAATTAAATAGGGTAATGTGTGTAGAGAGTGTCATATTTGTGACAGTGTGTATGGGTGTCAAACTCAGATTTTGTTTTCAGTATTGCCAAGAAACAAGGTATAAGAAATTTAGTAGGAATGTGTGTGAATGATATGGACTACATGTGTCTGTGTTAGTGTACATGTTCTCAAAAATTCAGGAAAATAGTGAATGTGTATGGATGAGTGAGTGAGTGCTTGAGTGTTTGAGAGTGCAAAAGTGTGTGCAAGACAGGGTATATTATTTTTCATAAATAAATTCACTTTATTTATTGTGTATCTGGGAAAATTATAACTGTAGGAATCCGATCTAGAAGACGATCGCTTTATCCCTTGGACTATGCGAAGAAGAAAAAGCTCTCAAAATTTTGACAGTAGATAACTATGTATCTGTACAATGAATAAGAAAAAGAACTCTATTTATAGAGTCAAAAAATAACTGAAAGGATAACTGTCTTCACAACCTGTGCCTAGTTGAAAATCACGCAGGATTTAACATACGTAAGGTTGTGAGCAGTTACTGGACGTGGCCTGTAACTGTTGGACACATGGCAATCATGCATGAGTCGTGTGCAAGTTATAGGACACGCAGGCGAGAGATCAGTGGCATGGCTGCCATGTACTCCAATTTGATAAAATCTACGCAGACTTGTTGAAGACAAAATCCACGCAGACTCGGGGCAAAAGCTTCAAAATCTACGCAAACTTGGGGAAAGAAGCTTCAGGATCCACGCAGACTTGGGGCGAAAAGCTTCAAAATCCACGCAGACTTGAAGGAAGAAACTTCAGAATCCACGCAAACTTGAGGCAGAAAGCTCAAAATATACGCAGACTTTGGAAAGAACATAATCCACGCTCGATTGAGGCAGGACTGCCAGCTGTCTTGATTGACGTGCTTCGACTGACACAAAATCTCTGACAGTGATTGCTTTTGTCAGTTGCATTAAATGACAAGAAGCTCTTTTGGTACGCCAACTTGACGAAGGCTGAGTCTTGCTGAAGAAGATTTCGAAAGTCACGCAATAGTCGTGTGATCTCTCGAGTTCTGTGTATACGTGCATACGAGAAGACATTCTTCGACTGTCGTGCTGTCAGTCATAATTACACTCTGACAAATGATGAGCTGTTTCCCAGCGTGACTTTTAAATATTGTCCTGATCAACTCAGCGTGACTTTTGGACTTGTTCTGATCAACTCAGCGTGACTTTCATTTTTAGGCCTACAAAACCCCCTTCAAAGTTTTCGAAAAATGATAAATTATTTGAAATACTTTGAAAATGAGATGATAAAATGAATTTAGTCACGCTGAGATGACTTTAAATTTTTCGGAAGTCGAAAAGACTTCGAAGTTCTTTGAAAACATCCAAATGAACTTATTAAATGTCATGATGACTCTTCATTTTTCGAGACTGATTGCATCCAATTTATGGTGGAATATGAACCGCCGATAAGCTGTTATATAAACAGGGAGAGAATTCAGCTTTGATGTTCATCTCACGTCCACATGACACCGAAGGAGAAAGCTGAGGAAGAAGCAAAAAGTTAGGTTTTTGTTCCCATGGCGACCCTACTTTTGAGGGTAAGGAACCGGAGCCTTTTGTCTTCGAGTTCAAAGATGACCCGACACAACTAGCCAAGAATTTCTTGAGCTATTTTGGCCTGGATGGATCTCTTCTTCCAATGGACGCAGCCTCGCGGAGCAGCGTGAAATGTTCAAGGTTCTGTTACACCATATGGGAGTCAAGAGCGTAGAAGAACTGGGCGCTAAGCTCAGTCGCTCTGCAAAATAGAGCGTGACTTTTATGCTTTTGTTTTCTTTTTAGAATGTTGCACTTTTGTCTTTTGTAAGGCCATCAGTGCCTGCTTATCTTTGCATTGAATGTTCAAAATTCTCTGTGGTACAAATCTACGCTGAAAGCTAACTTTACTCCGAATAGTGTGCACCAATGAAGAGCCATAGGCGGCACTCTTTGAATATTTCCAATGCTGTTGTCTTCCAAAGCACACGTGACACTCATTCCATAATTTATGAGCGCTATTTGCTCGGATCTTTTCCAAGAATAGGCTTGTACTTTGTCCTTTAAATAGATAAGTGAGTTTCACAGATACTCATCTCCTTATTCTTCTTCTTCTTCTCTGAGAATGAATTTTTTGTGAGATTTCATTCTCAAACAGGAAAGCAATGCTTTCTAATGTTCGATTTCTGTGCACTATACCAGACATTGGTTTGCCAATCCGTAGCACCAAACTCGATGGTAAGTCCAGTATAGAACGCGTACCATTTTTTACTGTTTGAAGATGGGCTTTTGTTTCTGACTGAACAGGGTGCGTCTGTTTCTAGTTGACAAATGCACGCTGGATGATATTTCTGTTGATTTAATCTCTTTTTCCTTGCTGTTTTCTACAGAAGCTCGGCTAAAATTTTCTTCAGAACTGGCATTGGTGATTTGGATGCTGTGGAGAATATTCTGCTGACACCTACATCAGGGAGCTCATACGCTTTTGACGCGTAAATCAGACAACTCAGAACTCTTCGTGGGATAGAAGGGTCTTCCTCAGATGGTAGGAAGAGCCTTTATACACGAGAGTTGGATGGTGGAGTCAACTCTACCCCGAGAAATCGGGTAGTAGAGTTCCTTTCAGGGAGAACTAGGAATTGTATCCCAATGTGGGATACATTCCTATCTCCTTTGAGAGGTCGCTCCCAATCCACCAGTTGTATTGGCAGCAACACGCCTTCGGGCTGCCATACTCTGTGGTTCTTCTCTCGTCTGAGAGAGAAGACCAGAGTTTGATTCCTGCTGATCTGGTCGTGACTGGGACTCAGACAGTCAGGAACTGCCACCAACAACGAACCTGACGGAGAAGGTCCGACGGAGAAGATCCAAGAAAGAAGATAGATCTCTATTAGGTTATTGTTGTGGCGTAGAATGAAAATCCAAAATTTGTAATAGATTTCCATTATGATTTGTAAGAAAGTCTAAGAAAATGTAATAGACTTTTTATGATAATATGAGAGTGGAAATGATAATTCTTCTATGCTCAATGATTTGTATTTGAATGAATTGTGGACATGATAGATAATAAATCTTCTTTTCTGATTTAGAGTACGTAATATTATCAGAGGTAGTATGGACGTGATAATGTAGAACCAAAAGAAAATAGATTGATTTCTATGCAAGGTCAAAAATAACAAATGACAAATGAGCAGGTAGATTCGGCATAGAAGATTATGAACGGACGAATCGTCAGATGAATGTAATAATGAACGAATGAACCGTCGGATGAATGTAATAAATGAACGGATGAACCGTCAAGCATTAATGAACGGGCGAACCGTCTGATGAATGTGAGAAATGAACGGATGAACCGTTAAGCATTGATGAACGTGTGAATCGTCAGATGAATGTGACGCTTCATTATTTGAGGAACTTCTGCCTATAAATATAGCAGAAATCTGACAAGAACGAACACTTCTACTTTCAAACATAAAAATGTCGTCTGAAGAAGTATCCAAGAAAGCTGGAATCACCCTGAAGGTTCAAAGGGCACTGAAGAACGCCCTGTTGATCCAGTTCAATCAAAGAAGGCTAAGCAGGCGAGGGTTCGTCTGCACCCAAGCCACCAAGGGACATTCTGGACTTCCTGCTCGAACCGGGAAGGACTGAAGAAGAAGAAGCCATGAGGATAGCCGCTTGCAAATTCCTCGTGGGTTCTAGCAAGGAGGTTCTTGGCTCTTTTGCTGACCGCATTTTCGAGAAGGACGGCAGTGGCCCGCGTCAAAATGTAAAGAAGGATGATAGTGATCTTCCTTAATATCATGTACTATCATTCATGATTTAAAATAAAATAAAAATTTTATTTCTAAACATGAACTTGTATGATGATTTACAAGCATTTACATTTATGCATAATACTTTTTAAGGAATTTGCCATTAATAGGCATCATAACTTTTCGACCATCCAGTTCTGAGAGTTGATAAGCTCCATTTGAGAAAACTCTGCTTACAACATAGGGACCTTCCCACTTTGCGTCGAATTTGCCTTTGCTCATATGAGTCATAG
Organism: Iris pallida; assembly: GCA_029216955.1. Lineage (NCBI taxonomy): Eukaryota > Viridiplantae > Streptophyta > Magnoliopsida > Asparagales > Iridaceae > Iris > Iris pallida. Next base: position 9,154,614 of record JANAVB010025598.1, on the reverse strand, counting down.
TCATAGGACGTCTGACTGTTAGAACAAGTTCTCCTTTTTGATACGCTCGAACTCTGACTTTCTTATTAAAAGCTCTTGAGATTCTAGCTTGATAGAATTCGATATTCTGTTGAGCAAATAATCGCTTCTCATCCAGAGCTTCTAATTCCTGAAGTCGAAGACGATCATTATTCTCGGCGGTGAGTTCATTAGTGATTGCTATCCTTAAAGAAGGAATTTGAATCTCTAATGGAAGAACAGCTTCGCATCCATACACCAGAGAGAAAGGTGTACATTTAGTAGCATTACGAACTGTAGTACGGTAAGCCCACAAATTCACCGAGCTTCTCACTCCAATTACGTTTGTTAGTAGAGACAAACTTCTTTAGGAGTTTAATGATGGTCTTGTTGAAAGCTTCTGCTAATCCGTTAGCTGCCGGATTATATGCGGTAGAAGCCACATTATTGATCCGTGATCGTCACAGAATCGAGTAAATTTCTGGCTGACGAATTGTGGTCCATTATCATGAATAATGCGTCGAGGAACACCAAATCTATAGATGACGTGGTGTTTAATAAAGCTGATGACATTGGACGTCTTGACTTCAGATAAAGGAATGGCTTCGGCCCATTTGGAAAGTAATCGGTTATTGCGAGAATAAACCGATGACCTTTGATGACGGCAGATTGATCGGACCGATAATGTCCATGTCCCAAGCTTCGAAGGGCCATGATGCTGCCGTCGGATATAGAAATTCCGAGGGTTGATGAATAAAATCCGCATGGATTTGACAAGCTTTACACTTCCGTGCATATTCGATGGCATCTGATCCATAGTAGGCCAATAATAACCCATACGTCGAATACGGTCTTGAAGTTTTGGTCCAGGCTGATGTGCTCCACAAATTCCATCATGTGCTTCACGAATAATTTGTTGAGCCTCATCACCGGCAACACATCGAAGGTAAACCATCATAAGCTCGACGATATAAGGTTTTTGTAGTATGATTGTAATAGAATCTGAGCGATCGTCTGATAGATGCTGCCTCACTCGGATTATCTGGAAGAATGTCATACAATACAAAATCTAAAAAGGAAGTCTCCAATCTTTATCTGTATTCTGAGTCTCAGCTGAATTATTGAAGATGAATTCCATGCTAGAATCAGATGAAGATGATAAAGATTTACGACTGAATCCAAATCCTCTTGTTGTATTGACGTCATGAGACGTTGATTCTTCAATGTCAATTGGAAGTCCTAAGTCAGGTTATTTTCCAGATGAAACAATTCTCGATTGCTAACAACAATCATTTGTTGCCGTCTAATCAGAATAGCCAACACCGCCGCAAGATTAGCTAGAGCATCAGCTTCTGTGTTACATGCTCGCCTAACATGTTCAATGAAGAATTCTTCAAACGAAGAAGCCATAGATATAGCTGATCTATGATAAGGAACCAGATCTTGATGGCGAACTTCATAAGTACCCCTTATCTGATTGACAATGAGTTTAGAGTCTCCGTACGCCTCCAAATGTCGAATATTCAGATGTTTAGCGAGTTGAAGACCAATGAGTAACGCATTGTACTCAGCTACGTTGTTTGAACACGGCTGATCAAGAGAATAAGCTCTTTGGATAGCAAGACCTTCTGGCGATACAAGAACGATTCCAACTCCAGCGACAATATCACCATTAGGACCTATCCTTGAAGCTCCATCAAAAATAGACGCCAAGTAGGATCTTCTTCGGCAATTTGGTTTGAATCTAGGACTTTATCTGGGATTTCATCATAGAGTTTTGAATTTTCTGGAATTGAATGAGCAGCCAGAAAATCAGCTAAAGCTTGTCCTTTGACTGATTTCTGAGAAATATGCATATCATACTGAGCGAGTAAGATTTCCCAATTAGCCAATCGAGAATTCAAACACTAGGTTTCTTCATCATGACCCGTATAGGATTGATCCTGGAGATAACATGAATAGTCTGACCAATGATATAATGTTGTGTCTTTTGAACAGCAAACATCAAGGCTAGACATTCTTTTTCGACCGGTGAATATCGAGGTTCAGCTCCGGTCATAGTACACGAGATAGTAAATAGCTTGTTCATGACCATTTTTATTCTTTTGCGCAAGCAATGCACCCAATGAATGACTCATTGCTCGGGTATATAGGAGGAATGGAATTCCGAGACGGAAGGTACCAATACTTGAGGGCTCATCAGATATTGTTTTATATCATCGAATGCTTTCTGACATTCATTATTCCAGCAACAAAGAGACACCTTTCTTCATAAGTTTGTTGAATGGTCTGCAGCGTCCTAAAAGATTAGAGATGAATCTCCTGATATAAGCGATCCTTCCTTGAAATCCTCGTAGCTCTTTTAAGGTACGTGGAGGACTCTCTTGGATGGCTTGATCTTCTCGGGATCCACGTGTATACCTTTAGGGGTAATGACGAAGCCGAGAAATTTCCACTAGAGACGCCTAAGAAGGACTTAGTAGGGTTCATCTTTAATTGATGCTTACGCATTAGATCAAATATAGTCTTCAAATCTTGGATGTGATCCTCCTTTTGTCGACTTTTGACTGCAATATCATCAACGTAGCATTCGACTTTTTTCCGCAAATGTTCACAGAATATAGTGCTCATGGCTCGTTGATAAGTTGCTCCTGCATTCTTGAGACCGAATGGCATAACTGTATAACAATATGTACCAATCGACGTTCTGAAAGAAGTGTGCTTCTCGTCATTTGGAAACATTTTAATCTGATTGTACCAGAATACCCTCCATGAATGACATCCGTTCAAACCCACAGGTATTATCGATCATGACATCAGTGATTGGTAGAGGGAATTCGTCTTTAGGACATGCCGCATTGAGATCGCGGAAGTCTATACAAACTCTGATCTTGCCAGTCTTTTTAAGGACAGGAACTATGTTAGCCACCCAATCGGGATGTTGTTCCTCTCTAATAAACCCGGAGGTCATGAGTTTATTGACTTCAGCTTCAATTGCATCCATAATGTCTGGACGAAAGTCGCTGTTGTTGTTTGACCGGTTTAGCATTCGGCAAGATATTGAGCTTGTGAGTTGCAATTTGTAGATCAAGTCCTGGCATATCTTCATAACTCCAAGCGAAGACATCGATGTAATCACGAATGAGTTTGATCATGTCTTGCTTATCAGTTTCTGAAAGACTTTTACTGATGAATATTGGTTTGGGGGATCCCTCTTCACCAACATCTATTTGAACAGTTTATCTTCAGTCGGAGGTTCTTTTTGCTCGAAACGGAACTCCCATTGATTATCCAACCTTTGGGCCCATTGTTCTGATTCAGGTGAGATTTCAAACTCATCTTCGTCTTCATCACTTTCTTCAGAACGGTCAATGGAGACCATGTTGGAAGACAGAATGTTGCAGTAGAAATCACCGATACTCGTATCGGAATCCCAAGAGGTACTAGAAACAGATCTCTTATCTTCGTCAGATTCGGGATCTTCATGAACAATATTGATAAAAGGAATAGGAGCAGTATCCCAATCCGTTATTTCGTCCTTCCATATTTCAGAGGAGGAATCCGGACAGGCATTTTTCTTCCTTTTCTACTATTGAGGCCAGTTCTGAAGTCATAGCCCATATTTTTAATGATGTCTTTAGATTGCTGACTATAACGACGTAGTTGTAATCTTCCAGTATCATCATTCTTGTCATCATCTTCTAAATCAGAAGGACTTTGGGGCCCTTTGTAAAAGAATATGGAATGTCTCCTGGCTTTCTGCTGGGAACTAGAAAGTATGAAGATTGTACAGGTTCTAAGGATACATCTGTATGAGCAGTCTGTACAACTCCTATGGTTATTGTGCTCAAGTCATCTAACAAATGTAAATAACTATGAACATAATTACACACATCAACATACTGCAAAGATGGAGACTTTTCATTAAATGTAAAAACAGCAATATTATATTGGGAGAAGGCTGAGCCTTAGAGATCTTAGCCAAATCTGACTAAAGGGGGAGAAGATGAAGAAAAAGCGTTGTTTCGATTAAGATCGATAACAAATGGCTTAGAAGAGGTGAGCTCCCTTGAAGTCTGAGATGGAAGAATAGTCCGCCCTCCAACTGGAATTAGTAGATATCCTGTTTCACATGTGCAGATGCAGGAACTGCAGTACGCCTACTGACAGGTGATCAGTGTATCTTGAGTAGACAACTGAGGTAATGGAGAAATTCGTCCACTCACCGGAATGATGAAAGAACTTTGTCCAGAGGGTTTGGGAGATTGTTGCTGAGTAGTTCGACCTTTAACAGGAATTATTAAAGTCTCACTTTGTGAATCCTCTTTCTCCATAGCTTGTACCCCTTGTATACTCTTCTTTGTACATCCGGGAATCATTGAATAGGCTTCAACCCCATGGAAGTGATTTATATCAGCAACTTCTTTTTGTACTCTTCCATTGCTATCAATGTATTTAAAACACTGATGAAGAGTAGAAGGCACCACATTATTTTCATGAAGAAAGGGCCTCCCAAGAAGAATTGTAGGATCCCACAATCTCGATCACATAGAAAGTGACTTTGGATCTGAAATCGCCTATTTGAAGCTTCAGATGAATCTTTCCCAATGGCTCGCTTCGCTTTGATTGAATCCCAGGATAGTAGTAACTGTCTTGGAAAGCTTATGAAGAGGGATTTTTAGTTCATCCAACAGACTCTTTAGCATTATGCTTATAGCAGACCCTGGATCAATGAGGATACGATCTATCTCATTGTATCGTATAACCGGTGTAATAGAGAGGCCGATCATGTCGATTATCCTCCAGTAGCATGTCGTCTTATGTAAAGGTGATATTTAGGATAATCTCCAATACACTGTTGCAATGTAAGCAAGTGGCAGGTTCTGTATCTGGCTTCTTTAACTGTGTAAGACACGAGTCTGCCTGAAGAGTGCTTCACTTAACGTCTCTCGAGTCTCTTTGGAAAGACGTAGAAGTTCAAGAGGACATTCTAGCTGGAGTATTAGCAAGTTGAGCTAGAATGTCAAAGTTATAAGGCTTCTGAAGTCCAAGAGAGAGGACTTTTGATTAGCTTATCAAACCGAGCCTGTTGTTTGCCTTTCTTAAGAGCCGTAGGCTTGGAAGAAACAGGTTCATCTTGGGTAGTTGAAGGAACAGGTACGGTGGATGATTCTTCTTCAGGAGGAACATTAGGAGCGTCTTTATCAGCAGGAGGGGTATCAGGAATATCCTCAGGATTCTTGGAATAATCCTTTAGATAAGGTTTCCCTGTTCTAGTAGCACCAGCAAGTGCTTCTTCTTTGTCTTTTGGCTCTGTGTCAGAGATAGATCCAAGAGTCATATGACATGACTTAATCTTTCCAGCCTTCTTAGACTTTCGAGAAGTAGTCTTTTGAGGAGAAGGCGATTCAAAATCTGCCACTAGATCAGGATGAATCCACATGATTTCTCCTGTTTCCAAAGTGATTGGCACTAATCCTTCAGATTACGGAGGAGGAATATTCACTATTTCAAGAGTTGCCTTGGGAATAGGAACGATCCCACTTTCAAGGAGTTGAGGAGGGAAATCTCCGAATTGCATAAGACGACGTTGGAGGTGACGGTCTTCTCTTTTGGAGTAAGAGAGATAGCTCCAGATTTAATCATTTCTTGGATTTTTCCTTTCAGTACATAAATGTACGAATTATGTGACCCAACATTCGGTAGTATGGACAGTATTTGGGATGATCTGTCTTACCAGCTTCATCAAGTTTCTTGATTTCAGGTAATTGTATTTTATTACCTTTCAGCAGACATTCAAAGATACCAAGGACATCATCGTCGTCAAAAGAGTATTCTTCTTTGGGACGAGGTGCTCTTGGTTGTTGAGTTGTAGAAGTAGGAGAAGTTTGAACAGTTGATGCATCTTTGCTTTGAAGATTAACTTCAAGAGTTTCTTTTCCCTTGCGAGCATTGTTTTTAGCATTATTGTTAGTACCTTGACCTGTTTCTTTGGGAGTCATCTGCACTCCTAAACCTTTTAAGGTTTCAGCACTAATTTCTGCAGCCTTAACACTAACTATAAAAGAAGGCCAATCTTAAAATTGGGTGGATCCTGTCCACATGCTGATGATTGGCAACAAGTTTGATTTGTATGTGTCGATGGTGACAGCATCAGGAGTTCCAAGAGGCATCTTCAGAGCTTCTCTTCGAAATCGTTCAATGAATTCTCTGTGTTTCATTATTTTTCTGCTTGGTTCTAATAAGAGCAGACATAGTCATGTCATTGAGCCCTTCAGAACCTTTCAAGAAACATCTGTTTGAAACCGACAAATGAGGTAATGCACCCATCTGGGAGACTTCTATACCATTCATAAGCCGTTCCCTTGAGACATCCAACAAACACCCAGTAAGGAGGGCGTCACTTGGTTGCAATTGATCAGTCATTACTTCAAAGTGATTAATAAACTGACTTGGAGAAGTGGTTCCATCATAGAATGAGATAGTAGGAGGCTTGTATTTAGGAGGATACGATACTTGCTTCCATTCTATCGGATAAGGTTGCTTGATGCCTAAACTTTGTAAACCATCTTTTTGTTTGAATGCCTCGAATTGAGTTATGAGATTCCTCAATTCTTCATTAACAACTCCGGAAGATTGTGGAGTTGTAGCTTGTAGAGAATAGTTGGGAGGAGGAACAGCGTTATAAGCACTACCCCCAGCTCCAGAGAGACTAGAATTTGGTTGAGCTGGTCCAGGAGTATTGGATTGTATTGCTGGAGGAACTTGTACTGGACTTATAACAGTGTCAATTGGTATGGCATCTGGTACAGTCTGTCGATTTTGCATCTGAGTTGCCATGAGTTCATACATCGACTTCATAGTATCAGCCATAGACTTCATTTGCTGTTCCAAAGAAGCAATCCTTTGTTCTTGAGGAGTCAAGGAAGAAGAAGGTTCATCAGTATTACCATCAACCATATAAGTCATGACTGTACGAGGGATTATTGATGAACTGGTGGATGTTGTTTGTTCTGAATCATTGCTTTGTGCATCAAAGTCAATTATAGGAGAACTACCCCAGTAGGAAGGGTGGGAAGTTAGATTCTCGAAGGAATTTAGAATCATCTTCAGAAATCAAAGTTCTCTGACTAGAGGCCAGGACTCTTGCTCCTGTGCCTCTATATACTCTCTGGACTATCAGCTCTACCCCCAGTATCCTGAGAGGTCATGTTGACAGAAGCAAACAAAGGCTCATCTTCATCAGGCATATGTTCACACTGAATCCGATTGAAGACAGATTGTCGTTTTGTTTGACACCTGCATGCATTGTGACTCTCGGCTGTAAATCACATTCATGATCAACATAGTCCTGAACCATTGATTGACATCTATATTGAATTATGACTCTTGGCTGGAAGTCACATTCAGTATGATCCATTGTCATAGAATTATTCCTTCTCTTCTGTTGAAGGTGTTCCCGTAGATCTATCTGTGAAGATTGAGGTAGATCAGAGAACACTCTTTGTGTATTTTTAGGAATATATTCTGGTTCTTGGGTCTTGATGGCTCTGATTATATAGGGATTGATTAATATGAGCCACATAATTTCTAGCATACTCTGCATCCGGATCTTTATCTTCATTTTCGATTGGTGTGGTTTCTTAACACCAGAAGTGCTTCCCAAACGGGTTTGATTAAGTTTTGTTCTTAGATCAATTGGAGGTACACATTGGTTTTGGAAACTTGGAGTTTTTCTTCCATTGATCTAGATATTTGCAGAGAAGGAAGAGTTGAACCACCCCCTTGATTAGGAGTTGGTAACAGACCTTTTCTAGACAAATTCTGTGCCCAATTCGAAGAAGTCGTAGAAGAAGACATTAAAGAATGTTTCTTCTTAGACTTATTCAAGTTTTGAGACATAGAATGTCCAGAAGGAAGAGTAGTCAAAAGACTATCTCCTTTTCTTTGACTAACAAAATTGTTAGTCAAAGCTGTTCCTGAAGTAAAAACTACAGGAACAGAAGAAACAACTAAAGAGTCATCTCTTTTCGAAGGGACTTTGTGTGAAAAACTACCCCCAGTTCTAGTAGAACTTGGCACAGAAGAAGAGATAGCTAAAGAGCTATTCTTCTTAGATAAAATACACGCTGAAACAGATTTGGTTAAAGAACTAGTAATGTAAGCGTGGCTTTTGAATTTAGAATTACATGCTGGAACAGATTTGACTAAGGAGCCAGTACTGTCAGCGTGATTTTTGATTTTAGAAATACACGCTGGAATTGATTGGTTAAAGAACCAGTACTGTCAGCGTGATTTTGATTCTGGAAATACAACTGGAACAGATTTGGCTAAGGAGCCAGTGCTGTCAGCGTGATTTTTGAATGAGGGATTGTACACTGGAACAGATTTGGCTAAGGAGCCAGTACTGTCAGCGTGACTTTTGGGATTGAATTTGCACGCTGGAACAGATTTGGCTAAGGAGCCAGTACTGTCAGCATGACCTTTGATTACTGTCATCTTCGAGCGCACAAGAGTGTGCGTGCTTGCAGTAGAGTCCTTGCCAGTGTTAGGAGTAGACACTGTGGCAGAGACATCACCATTGGCTGCCAACTGATTCTTAGGGACATAGACAGAGTGTCCCTTCGGCTTGGCAGTGGTGATGGAGGCTGAAGTAGGCTTGCCACTCTTAGCCCGCTGCATTTCTTCATAGGCGAATTGATCGAATTGGATCGTCATCACCTTCTTCGTCGAGCCGATTGACGAAGTGTCGCATTGAGTTGTTGCCATCTCAGAAGAGGAGATGGTTTTCCCCAGCAGAGTCGCCAATTTGTTTTCCATAAATAAATTCACTTTATTTATTGTGTATCTGGGAAAATTACAACTGTAGGAATCCGATCTAGAAGACGATCGCTTTATCCCTTGGACTATACGAAGAAGAAAAAGCTCTCAAAATTTTGACAGTAGATAACTATGTATCTGTACAATGAATGAGAAAAAAGAACTCTATTTATAGAGTCAAAAATAATAACTGAAAGGATAACTGTCTTCACAACCTGTGCCTAGTTGAAAATCATACAGGATTTAACATACGCAAGGTTGTGAGCAGTTACTGGACGTGGCCTGTAACTGTTGGACACATGGCAATCATGCATGAGTCGTGTGCAAGTTACAGGACACGTAGGCGAGAGATTAGTGGCATGGCTGCCACGTACTCCAATTTGATGAAATCCACGCAGACTTGTTGAAGACAAAATCCACGCAGACTCGGGGCAGAAAGCTTCAAAATCCATGCAAACTTGGGGCAAGAAGCTTCAGGATCCACGCAGACTTGGGGCAAAAAGCTTCAAAATCCACGCAGACTTGAGGGAAGAAACTTCAGAATCCACGCAAACTTGAGGCAGAAAGCTCAAAATATACGCAGACTTTGGAAAAGAACATAATCCACGCTCAATTGAGGCAGGACTGCCAGCTGTCTTGATTCGATGTGCTTCGACTGACACAAAATCTCTGACAGTGATTGCTTTTGTCAGTTGCATTAAATGACAAGAAGCTCTTTTGGTATGCCAACTTGACGAAGGCTGAGTCTTGCTGAAGAAGATTTCGAAAGTCACGCAATAGTCGGCTGTGATCTCTCGAGTTCTGTGCATACGTGGCATACGAGAAGACATTCTTCGACTGTCGTGCTGTCAGTCATAATTACACTCTGACAAATGATGAGCTGTTTTCCAGCGTGACTTTTAAATATTGTCCTGATCAACTCAGCGTGACTTTTGGACTTGTTCTGATCAACTCAGCGTGACTTTCATTTTTAAGGCCTACAAGTATATAATCTCGGTTTTTGTAATGAATGTGGGAACACGTGATTCAATGTGTCAACTTCAGATTTAGTGGCAGTGTGTAGATAGGTCATACCATTCTCAAATTCCAACAGTTCAAAAGAGTGTACCATGACTTAGTGCACATGATAGTTAAGTTCTCAGTCATGCATGGTGTGGATGTGTCCTGTGTGTGTGGCTTAGGTTCTCATATTTCTCATTTTTTTCATAAACAGGGAAACAGTGCATAGGAACCAGATTGTGTAATGTGTATGAGTGTCTAAATATGTGTGTATATTAACATGGCAGTAGGTTAGTGCTCCCAAAAAAATTTAATGTGTGTGAGTGTAATGTTTCCAGATTTTGTGTGTGGACATGAACCAATGTGGTTCTCAGAAAACAGGAAACAGTGTGCATACATTATGTGTGTATCAGCATTCTCAGGGAACAGTGGAAAATCACTCTCAGGTTTGGGTAGTGTGTGTGTAGGTGATCTCAGGTATTTAAGTTTAAATGACAGTTAAGTGTAACAGGAAATCAATTAAATGTGCACAATATCTCAGGAATGGTTTTTCAGCAATAGAGAGCAAATGACAGTTCAGTGTAATCTAGTTTACACACATTCAGTCCCAAAAATCCTATTTCGAAAATCCTATCCTTGTTAACTTCAAAACCTAATCTTGTAAATAATCACTCAGACATATGGAAGATTAATAATATTGCAAATAATCATGGAAATTTTATTTTGAATCTCATTAAATTTTAGAAAAATCGAACTAGTAAAATATGTATCAGAAATTGGGGATAATGCAAATTGATAATCAAAAACATGTTAATATGATAATTAAATGGTTGATAATGAATGTGTCATGTGAGAGAGAGTTGGGGGTGTATCCCAGTGTCTACGAACTGGACACAACGTGTCCAAACTCGAGCAAACACAAAACTGAAACAGAACACACATAGGCATCGTGTACGTGTTCATTGAGCTCGTGGACATGACACACGACTCCTCATGACATGTGGTCATGCACACGTGTAGCCCACGTGTAGGGCTACACAGTGGACCCACCACGACGTGTCCAGAATGGACACGAACGCATGTTTGTGCGCATATCTGTGCGTGTGTTCTGCCAATGCACGAGCAGTGCGTGTCCAGTACGGCTCAAATATCTCACAATCCACAGAATAAAATCCCACGAAAATTTATAGGCTACCTGTCCGTCATCTCGTGTCCCTACACACAAATTTTTGTGTCACGAAGTGTTGTATCCAGGGAGATATTAGATACGGGTAGCAGGACACTTAGCCGAGCCCCCGTGCTGTATGTCCAGCACAAAATAGGACACAAAAAGGACACAAATAATAACTCAGCCTTCACAAATATTAAAGTACACATATAGATCTATGCATCCATGTAATTAGATTTACAAAAATCAAAAATAAATTCCTAAGTGGCATTCTATAAAATACCTTCCTATACACTATGACACGTGTCCGATACGGACACCAAATGGACACAAAATCCACCTAAATTCTAGGAACAGCTAGGGGACACCTAGAACTAGCCGTAAATGCAAAGAAAATAGAATATTAGAACAATTTGTGGATTTTTACCTATATGTGCAAATAGCAAGAAAAAGCTTCAAATGGGGGGTCCTCCTTGATAGCCAAATGCTCCAAATTGACCCAAAGCTGGAATTAATCTCCACAAACATAAAATAGGAGAGCATTAGGCTCTAATGCAAGAAACTAGAGTGGAAAAGGATTTAAAATGAAGAATCTATGGATTGGGGAAGAATGGACAAACCTTTCTTTTCCTATGTGTTGGAATGATACAAAAGAGGCAAGAACTAATGAAGAGATTATTTATAGGGAAGGGAAATGACCTAGTGGCTGGTCATAAAGGAAAGAATTAGGGTTAGGGTTTAGTCTAGTGGGCTTCGGGCCTAGTTGTACTAGTCATGAATCAAGTCACAAGTCAAGTCATTGAACCTATCCCTATTCTCCTATTGAAATCTTGATTTCTAAATGACTAACCTAGATTGACTTAAGTTAGACTAGGGTCCATACCATGTTAACTAAGTCACCAAAGTCAAGATCAAAGTCTAGGACAGTCTCTTAAGTCACAGCTAGCAAAAGTCAAAATTAACAATCACCAAAGCAATAAATCATAAAATAATTCAAAGAGACCAAATGACCAAAATACCCTCATATTCAAAAATAAAAATAAATCATCCTAATGACATGGTTAGGCTCTAGGTCATGCAGTCTCTAGGGTTACACTAGTAAACATCAAAATCACAAGTCATTGATCAAAATGGTTTTTAAATTAATTTTTAAAATCACCAAAAATTATAATGTGATTTAAATGCAATAAATAATGATTATAAATACAAAATTTTAAAAATACTCTCATTTCAGAAACTGGGTGTTACAAGTCTAAAAAATTTCAAAAATACCCTCGTTTCAGAAACTAAAAATTCGAAACACCCGCCCACGCATGCGCCCCCTCCAGTCTTGGAAGCCATGTGCCCGCTCACCTCCTCCGCGTTTATGTGTCGTCCTCTCCCAAGCCTGCACATGTGCCCCTCGTGGTGGAATATGCGCCTGGGTCGACATCTGCCGACCATGTACCCTCCTACCAGGCAGTTCATACGCCCATGCCAGGCGGTCGTGCGCCCCCACTTGCCATCGTTTATGCGCCTACGCAGCCACCCCAGGCGTCAGGGCCCCTCCCCTTTCCCTTTCCTTGTTATCGGCTATTCGCCCACGGGCGTAGGACAGTGCACATGTGCCCAGCCGGGCCCAACGTCTGGCGGACTCCCCCTGCTGACGGTATGCGCCCGGAGGTGCAGGCCAGAGCGCAAGCGCCCTCCATGCGCCAGCACGGCCCTGTCGCCCGGAAGGCCGTCATCCTGAGCAACCCGTTTATTGTAGTACGTAACTCGGCGGATCCTCCACGGCTCACGACTTAGCATCTGTTCCATCCAACTCTCATCATTTCCCTCCATCCGGGCTCCATTCGCCACCCCGTACCGGTCGTACATCGACGCCTTCTTTTACAGAGATATTGCGACCGGACCGACTTGCACGGCCGCTCCCCGTCGAGAAAGAGCTTGAACTTCTAGAGATCGAGTTCACTACCCCTTCCGAAGGTCAGACCATCAGCTGTTATTCTCCCCGGACGAGATTTTCTCATTATCCTCATCCTTCTCAAAGGCCTTTGTGCTGAATTCCAGTTCGGATGCCCTAAACTGCCCGTCGCCAACGAAGCCATTGCAGGCTGGGGTATCTCCTCAGCACATAAGGTCGCACAATTGGATTCAAAATATCTCTTCCTCCACCTCTCATCTGACCACGACTGCTCCTTGGTATGGGCTAAGGGCACCACCAACATCGGAGCCCTCAGCGTGAAGATCGCTAAATGGTCCCCCAGTTTTAACCCCAATGTTGACTCAAAGATTATATCAATGTGGATTACCTTGTCGAACCTCCCCCTTGTCTGCTTTGCCCTCGCAGCACTCAAGAGAATTGCCAGCTCCTTCGGGACCCTGGTAGCCATTGCCAACAAAACCTGCAATCTCTCAAAAGGAAACTAAGTAAAGATTTGCGTAGAGATCGATCTTTCTATCGACCCCCCTCAATCATTCAACTTAAACTAGGGGGACGGGCTCACCTCTAGACGTTCAAATACGACAACAGTATCAGCTTCTGCCAGCACTATCAGATCAGAAGCCACCTTTTGAAGCTCTGCTTCAAAGCACACCCGGAGCTCATGAAGAAAGCACCTCGAAAGACTCAATCCCCGAGGACAACCCAACCCCCCACCTCAGGTCCAATCCTTTCCCTTCCTAACTCCCACTCCCACTTCGCTGAAAGCGACAACTCCTCCAGCCCTTGCGCTCCCTCGACGTCGGATATTTGTATTGTTCCAGACAAGCCAACAGGCATCCCCCTCCTCAACAGATTCGAGATCCTAAGCTCCCCTCCTGAGGTCGAAGACCAGTCTAACCCTCTCCCCATCAAGTCAAAGACAGATGAAGGTGGAGAACTCGTCGACGATCTTTCCGTCATCGACTCGGACACCTCCGGAGATGATAGGCTGGTGCCTCCTGCCCCTGTCAATCCACCCGCCCTCTCGGTCGAGGTCGTACAGTCATTAGGTCGAGAGTATGAGGCCAGGATCAGACAAGCTCAGGACGCCGGCTTCCTGAACCCCCCAACAACCCCTTCAGCGCTTTGGCTGAGATCGAGACAGAACTCGTCCACCCCCCGGAGCACACCTCAGGATTCGGACCACCGAAAAGTCGAGAATCGATGACAGCCACCACCCCTATATCCCTAAGGGCCCCCACTACCCATCAAAACAAGAAGAAAAAGAATTAAGCTAAAGAGACCTCGGCTATAATCACACGGTCAGCCTCAAAGCTCAAACCCACCACCAATCATACTGATGCTTAATATTCTAACTTAGAACGTTAGAGGGCTAGCCAACAAACCAACCAAGAGGAGATTAATCTCCCTCGTCAAAATCCACCGGATTGACATTAATATTCTCATCGAACCCAAAATCCCCCAGAGAAAACATAAATCCATCCAACTCCAACTTGGTTTCCCGAATGCCATTGGTGGGTGTCACGACATCTGGATAATTTTATCCGACGACTGCATATTTGGTACCGTCCTCGACTCCGACCAAGCACTCTCTTGCTGGGTCGAACACCCTGCCCTCCCCTCCAGATCCCTCATTTTTGCCGTCCACGGTAGCTGCGAGTACGTCGAACGCAAGCAACTCTGGAACACTCTTATGGATACCCGCAGCTCCTTCGACAGCCTCACGTGGCTTTGCCTTTGGGATTTTAATACGATCATAAGCATCGAGGAAAAGTTGGGGGGTCGCCCTCCCCACCAACCGGCTATGAACGACTTTAACTCCTTCATCTTTCAGGCCAACTTACTCCACTTCCCCTACTCCGGTAACTCATTTACCTGGTACAAAATGTAGAAAGGAGCTCGTCGCCAATATTTCTGCCTGGATCGCGCTCTTGTAGACAACCAGTGGTCAGATATGAATCTCATCTCCAACCTCTTCTACCTCAACTCTACAGAATCAGACCACTCTTCCCTCCTTATAGAGGTGAGCAACTCCTCCAACCCAATTATAAAACCTTTCAGATTCCTGGACTTCTGGAGACATCACCCTCAATTCCATAATATCGTAGCTTCTGTCTGGAATTCGATGAAGAACTCGGACCCCCTTATCAGAGTGGCCGCGAAACTCAAGGCCACCAGGAGTGCCCTGACTTCCTGGAGCAAATTTGCCTTTGGCAACATCTTCCAAGAAATTAAGGCTGTGGAGGACGATGTCATTCATGCAGAGATTAGGTTTGCTTCGGATGGCTCATCAGAGAACCGAGCCACGCTTAACCTTAACAAGGCTATCCTTAAATCCCGCCTGAAAGTTGAAACAGAATTCTGGAAGCAGAAAGCCACGTTGACTTGGGACATCGAGGGAGACAGAAACTCTGCTTTCTTTTACGGCTGCATTAGGGGACGCAGGAATTAACTCACCCTTTATCAAATCTTTGATGATACCGGCACCTTACTAAAAGATTAGCGGAGCATCCAGGCGGCAGCTGCCAACTTCTACTCCAAAAATTTTACTAAAGACGTCGTCGCCAAAGATGAAATCTTCTTGGCTCAGGTCCCCCCTTAATTGAAGAGCAAGATAATGAACTCCTATTAACCCCTCCATCCGTGGAAGAAGTTAAGTCCGTGGTCTGGACCCTTGACGAGCACAGTGCTCCTGGCTCAGACGGATTTTCTGGGGTTTTCTTTCGATCCTGTTGGGACATCATTCACACCGATGTGATCGAAGCCGCAAGGGCTTTCTTTCAAGGAGCGCGCTACCCTAAATCCTTATCCCGAGCCAACCTTATCTTAATCACCAAAAAGATAACCCGAAGACCTTTAAAGATTTTAGACCTATCAGCTTATGCACCTTCGCAAATAAAATTATCTCCAAGATCATCGCCACCCGTATGGCCCACATCCTCTCCAAGATTATCTCTGAGGAACAAAGTCACGGATAACATCTTCCTAGCCCAGGAGATGATAACATGTATGAAATTCCCGTCAATGGGGGGTAATGTCGCCATCAAGCTTGATATAGAGAAGCCCTACGATCGCCTGTACTGGCAATTCCTGATTTGGGTTCTCAGGGCATTCGGGTTCTTCGAAACTTGGATTGACATCATATACAGATCCATAAGCAACTCTTGGTTCTCCACTGTCATCAATGGTCAAACTGGCTGCTTCTTCAAATCCAGCCGCGATATTCGTCAAGGAGACCCTCTATCCTCTATCATATTCATCATTGCCACCGAAGCCCTCAGCAGAAATCTCATCGACATGGTTAACATCCCAGATTCTACCACTTTTATACTACCGTCGGCTGTCCCTTAATCACCCACCTGGCCTACGCCGACGACATCCTCATCTTCTCCGCTGGTGATGTCGGTTCTGTGGAGGTGGTTTGCACCATCCTGGATAAATACACAGATGTTCCGGACAACTGATCAATAAAGACAAAGTGTCATATATATCCACCACAAAGCCGACAGGAGCCACTCGGTCACTCTCACCAATCTCACCTCCTTCACCACTGCAGACCCTCCGTTCACCTACCTGGGCTGCCCATTGGTCTACGGCAAATCTAATTCGGGCATCTTCAGCGGGCTCGTTAACAACACCAGGAAGAAGATCGAAGGCTAGTACAACGCCACTCTTTCTCCAGGAGGAAAGATGATCCTCATCAAGCACGTACTGTCTTCCATCCCTATCTACACCCTGGCCGTCAGCTCCCCGCCTTCGAAGGTTCTATCCTCCATGGAGGCTCTCTTCGCTAACTTCTTCTGGGGTCATCAAGAGGGTAAGGTCAACAACCATTGGGCCAGCTGGGATACGATGGCCAAACCTATGGACGAAGGGGGTCTCGAATTCATCAAATTGGCGCACATTGTGGACACCTGCTCCATGAAATTGTGGTAGAAGATTAGATCGTATAACTCTATCTGGACGCGGTTCATGAAAGCCAGATACTTCCAACACACTCACCCAGCGTCGGCGGTGGCCAACAACCGTTCCTCACCATCCTGGCATCGTATTCTCCACGGACGTCAACTAACAGAACCCCTTATCCGTTTGTGACTTGGCAACGGGACCTCATTGCCCTGCCACGAACGGTAGATTGACGATGCGGTCTACCATATATTCCCGAACGCCCCCTTCGAACTGCACGATTCAGGATCTGTGGGACAGCGCTTCGAGTTGGAGATGGGATCGAATTAGAGAGTGGATCGGGCCAGAGGCGGCGAACACGATTGCAAATGCGAACGTTCAGCTCAATAATCTCCCAGACAACCTAATTTCGGCCCCCTCCATCGGAGGTTCGTTCACAATGGCCTCTGCCAAGCGCAAGGTGAGGGGCGGCGGCGTGTCGTCCCCTTTGATAGCTCCATTTTGGCAATCGTGTATACCCAGCAAGTAGTCTTTTCTGA
This sequence comes from Iris pallida, assembly GCA_029216955.1. NCBI lineage: Eukaryota > Viridiplantae > Streptophyta > Magnoliopsida > Asparagales > Iridaceae > Iris > Iris pallida. The sequence continues at coordinate 9,137,258 of JANAVB010025598.1, read as the reverse complement.
TCTGGAGAGCTCAGCGTAAGAAGCTTCCGACCGACGATTCCCTAACCTCCATCGGTTTCAGCCATGCATCCAGTTGCCACTGCTGCACCTCCCATAAACTAGAAACAGCTGAACACATCCTGTTCACCGGAGATCTTACTGATCAGATTTGGCGTAACCTTGCTCGAAAATGTAGAAAGAGGCATCGGACCAGGAGCTTCAAAGATCTGCTGGTCAATTGGAGCGATTCCTATTGTCATCAGATCGCTGCAGTCGCTGGTATTTAGGTCCTCTGGAAGAACTGGAACAAATTCTGGTATGAATACCGCCAATACACCGTGGCACAACTAAACCGCGAAATCCTTCGTCAAATTCTTAAGCTCAGAAACCGCTGCTCCCACTCCTCGGACCGATTTTGGCAGGCTTTGCGTTAGCCCGTCTGCAGCGCCCTTTGGTGCTCGATTTCTTTTTAGCTTCTGTTATTTCTTCGCGCTCGGCGCACTTTCTTGTATAGGCTTTGGCATTTTGCGCCTGATACATCAATAAAAGTCCTTTTTGTTAAAAATATATATATATATATAGGGGTATAAATATAGGGAGGTGTCTACAGGAATATATGGGTGATGTGTGTGCGTCTACTCATACATATACCTATGTTTTATGTATAGGTTGTAGGGTGTGTGTCATGGGTGAATATGGTTGAGGGATACTTTGATGGATAGGTTAATAGATATAGAGAGATGGACCACTAAATAGATAAGTGGATGAATAGATGAATAGAAAGATGGATCGAAGGATGGATAGATAGTAGAGAGTGATAAAGAAGGAAAATAAGAAAATAGCATCAACAGCTTATGGCAGCTACAGCTGCAGCTGCAGCTTATGGCAGCTTATGTAGCAGCAGCAATAGTAAGCAGCTTATGCAGCAGTAAGTAGTAGCAGCAGTAAGTAGCAGCAGCAGCAGCTTATGCAGCAGCAACAGTAGTAAGTAGCAGCATCAATAGGAGTAGCAGCTGCACAGTAACACGTACATCAGAGGGTGAGTGAGTGTATGTGTTGAAAGATATCAGGATAAGAAAAGATGTGATAGGATATGTAAACTATGATATGGTGTGATATGGCATTGGATAATAGTATGATATAGATATGGAATTGGTGCATGAGTATATGAGTACATAGAGTATAGGTAATGTGTATTACCTTGCGATATGTGTCAAGGTAAATAACAAAGGTATGGGCAATATATAGAAATTGAGTATTACTTAAGATACTAGATGAGTAGGATTTTAGTTCATAGGTAAAGTCTAAATAGGATTTGAGTGTGGGTTTAGGTAATATAGTGTGGTGTGGGTATCCTATGATACCTAGAGATTAGTGGGATACATAGATAAAGGTTTAACTAGGATGTAAGAAATAGGTAGAGGATATGTTAAGGTAATTGGCTTACCTTGTGAATAGGGTATAGAAAATTGCATGGGAAGTCGAGTATAGAGGCTAAGGTACTGTATCATAGGGTAATAGCTAATATAGCCTAGATACATAGTTTATTGACACAATATTCTAAAGATGGACTCATATGACCTAGAAATAGCTAATTTGACCTAGTTGACTAACTTGACCTAGAAATAATTTTATGACCTACAATTGGACTAGATTGACTTGTTCCATTTCCAAAACTTGACATTGATATTGATCTTCCATATTTAGGTCTTTAAGGTACCGTATCGGAGACTATTGATATTCTCCACCGGATATCAAGCGAGTATATTCTCTGATAGTTTTCAGTATTTGATATCTACTATGATTCTTGTATTTAGGGATGCTATATTTGATTTTGACATGATGGTACACGGACTGGTATATAGCTGGATCTTCAGTCATGAGATGTTACCATATCGTATTGATATTGTACACGACATGCACATTAGATATTGTACACGATAGTATCATAAAACCTTGCTCGTGTATCGTAACGTGTTATGGTTGGATCCACTGTACTAGTTGGGACGAGAGAAAATTCTAGTAAGAGATGTAATCAAATCCCTTTTGTAATTGTAAACATTGTAAGTGTTAATCGTACATCTCACGTATGATTAACCAGGCCACCTAGCTATTGTACAAGTTTCCAAGCCGATCACATCTTGAAACTAGTATTTCAAACACATAGCACTACTAAAATATGCTATATTAGCGACGTCGTTTAGCGACAGAACAAAATACCGTCGCTAAAAATGTAATATAGCGACTCCCTTCTATTGAATCGCAAATCATCGCTGAATAGCAACGTTCAGCGACAGTAGATAAATTACGTCACGAAATAGCGACGTTCAGTGACATATTATTAAAATATGTCGCCATATATTAAAAGGTTGCGACATTTAGCGACGTCAACTGTTGACGTCACTAATTTTTTTACTTAGGGCACAGTTCTATTTCCTTTTTCCCCCGGACTCAAAAATTTCATATTTTTTATTTTTCTTCGAGCTTTCGGCGACTCCCTCCCCCTTCGGCGAATCCCTCCCCCCCGGCGACTCCCTCCTCCCCCGGCAACCCCAACCCCCTCCCCCCCGTCGAGCTCCTTCTCCTCGAGCTCCTCCTCCCCCAATTCGAGCTGCTCCTCCTTCTCTTCGGTAAACCCTAACATTCCTCCTCCTCCTCCTTCTCTCCCACACACACACACGGACACACACACACGGACACACACACACAGCTATTGTGTGTGTTTTGAATCTATAGGTTCAATTTTGAGGCTCTTTTGAGTCCTTATTAGGAAGTTAGGATGGGTTTGATGTCACACATGGAGAAATTCTGAGAGTGGCTAGGATGGGTTTATGCCCAATAGGCTATTTTGTCTTCTAATTTCAGATTTGTATATGAGAATAGATTAGCCATGGTTAGGATGTCCCAAGTGGTTTTTATTTGAATACATGTGTTAGTATCTATGTATTTTTGGCCTACAAGTCACTTTTGTAGGTGGATACATGAATTTTGGTATATATTATATATGTGGACTGATTTGGGGGTTATTGTATATATATATATTGGTGTTTGTGTTGGTAGTGCCTTGAGGTGGTAGTGCACTTATGAGTGTGCTTGAGAGTGGTGTTAGTTTGTATGTGTGTTTTGTTAGTGAGAAGTGAGAGAGTTAAGTGTGTTATGTGTTGTAGAGAGGAGTATGTGTGTTTGGGTGCTTGTGAGTGTATGTGATGTAGGGGGAATTTAGATATAGGATGTGAGGGTGTTAGTATGTGTGATAGAAGGGGAGATCATAGCATAATGGCTGCAGGATGGAGCAGCAGCAGCTACAAGTAGCTGCAGTGGCAGCTGCAGTACATGGCAGCAGGGTAGCAACATGCAGGGTGCACCTGCGGTAGCGGCTAGGCAGCAATTGCAGCAGTAGCAACTGCAATAGGCAGCGGCAGCGGCTAGTTTCTATATATATGTGTTAGAGATAGATGTTAGGATATCTAGGATACATAAGATGTTAGAGGATACGTTTAGTATCCTAAGTTAGCTAGTTAATATGTTAGAGTTAAGATAATATCCTAGGATTCTAAGTAGTATCTTAGGATATTGGTTGATATTATATTCAAGTCTTGTCAATAATGTCTTTGACTTTGTCATGGGGTCTTAGATATCGGTTGTAGGTGACATTTTATATATATGGTCTGGCGATATCGAAACGAATCTAGTGTGTCTGAATGAGATATCGGTTGTAGGTGACATTATATTCATGGGGTCTACTTAACTTTGTCATGGGGTCTTAGATATCGGTTGTAGGTGACATTATATTCAAGTCTTAAAAATTGATGTTAATTAAGACAATTTTTAACTTGACCCTGGCGATATCGAAACGAATCTAGTATGTCTGAATGAGATTGGCATCAGTAAGAATCGATAGCGTATGTGTATACGTTGGATGAACAAGAACTTATGTGCGATATAGCATGGTTATTAGTAACTGTCCGCTACTAATGTGTGTCCATAATAAGACATAATATATGAATTTGTGCCTATTGGATAATGTGTGTCCATCTTTGCAGAATTATTTCCAAATGGATATGAATTACTACTTGCAAAATCGTTCATGGATGTACAATCGTCGTCCTGATGATATGTGTGGTGCGTAGGATGAATACATAGCGGGAGTAGAGCAGTTCCTGCAGTTTGCTAAGGCGTTCCCTCAGTACATGGACAGCACCAAAATTAAGTATCCATGTGTGAAATGTCATAACGTAAAATATTATCCAGAAGTGAAAGTGATATATCATTTATACTCGAGGGGTTTCATGCCTAATTACTATCAGTGGACCGCACACGGAGAACTTGTGTCTTTAACATCAGAGCCGGAGCCTTATGTTGAGTCGTATATGCATGCGGGACCTAATTTTGTTTTAGATAATCAAGCATACGACGACGGGTGCGTGAACATGGTTTTCGACGCTGCGGAGCCTAGTTTCGTTCATGATGCAGCTGAGAAGGCACCGAATGTCGATGCTGCAAAGTTTATAGAGTTGCTGGAGAATGCAAGGACTCCATTGTATCCTGGTTGTGAGGATCATTCACCGTTGGAGGTGGTTACAAGACTGTTGAGCATTAAGTCAGATTTTAACATGTCGCAAGAATGCTACAACCGAGTGTTGGATTTGATTATAGAGAACTTGCCGGCGGGTGCTAAGTTACCTAAAGACATCTATCGGTCTAAGAGGATGGTGAGATCGCTCTAGATAGGATACGAGAAATCGATTCTTGTTACAATAGGGGCATGATGTACTACAAACGACAAGGACGCAGATGTGTACAGATTTTGTGGTGCAGATCGCTATAAGACCACTAGTACAGGAAGGTCTACCGGTTGCAAGAAAACCGACCGATTCAATGCACTACTTGCCTTTAATGCAGCGGTTGCAAAGATTATTTATGGTGAAAGAGACGTCAAAAACATGAGTTGGCACATGCGAGAACAGATTGAAGGAGTGTTGGAACACCCATCCGATGGAGAAGCGTAGAAGTACTTTGATCGAGTGTATCCTGATTTTGCTTCAGATCCGCGTAATGTCAGGTTGGGGCTATCTTCTGACGGTTTTATACTCCTTTTGGTCTTTCGGGATCCCAGTATCGTGCTGGCCTGTGATTGTCACTCCGTATAACCTACCGCCTTGGATGTGCATGAAGACTCAGTACATGTTTCTAACCGTTATAATTTGTAGTCCGAATAATTCCAAGAGGAACATTGATGTGTACTTACAGCCTTTGATAGATGAGTTGAATCAGTTATGGGAAGTAGGCGCTAACACGTACGATGTTTTCAGGAAGCAGAATGTTCAGATGAAGGCAACCCTTATGTGGACCATCAACGACTTTTCGGCGTATGGAATGTTATCTGGATGGAGAACTCATGGCCTTCTCTCATGTCCGTATTGCATGGACCGTACTAAGGCTTTCTGCTGCTGAAACACGGAAGAAAACTGTGCTTCTTTGATTGTCATCTGCAATTCTGCCAAAAGATCATCCGTTCAGAAGGAACATGAATGCATTCTGTGTCGGCATTGTAGAGAAGGGTGATCCACCACCAAGGTGGTACGGAGCCACGATATGGGAGGAGGTTAGAGATTTTTCAAGTGCTATCGAAGATCCTACAACTGGGTACATGTGCTTGGATTTGGTAGAGATCATAACTGGACAAGAGGAGCATATTCTGGGATCTGCCATATTGGAGTACCAATCTGATCAGACATAATCTTGATGTCATGTATATTGAGAATAATGTGTTTGATAACATATTTAATACTGTGATGGACGTAAAGAAAAAAACGAAAGATAATCCCAAGGCCAGGTTGGACTTAGAAGAAATATACAAACGCCCTGCGTTGCATTTGATAGAGGAGAATAGAAAACAGTTCCTGTCGAAGTCAATTTCTCGCTGGACAAGGAGGATAAAGTGAGACTTTACGGTGGATCCAGGGCCTAAAATTTCCAGACAGATATGTGTCAAATCTGAAAAGATGTGTCGATCCGAAGGAAAATAAATTGACGGGTATAAAGAGCCACGATTGTCACGTATTCATGGAGAGGTTAATTCCAATTGTATTTCGGGAATTCTTATCGCAGGTAGTTTGGGATCCATTGACGGAGCTTAGCATATTCTTCATGGATCTTTGTTCTAAGAAATTGCTGTTGATCATCTAAAAAAGTAAGATAAGAACATTACGGTACACTGTGCATGCTAGAGAGGGTGTTTTCTCCTGGATTTTTCGATTCTATGGAACATTTGTCGATTCATCTATCCTATGAGGCACGTGTTGGTGGACCCGTCGAATATCGATGGATGTACCCGTTCGAGCCATTTGAATTACCTAAAAAGAATGGTGAAAAATAAGGCACGGGTCGAGGGTTCTATTTGTGAAGCCTATGTTCTCGAGAAGATCACAAACTTTTGTTCGATGTATTTCAAGCCTCATGTTGCAACGAATAGAACGAGAGCTTCCAGAAATGACGACGGAGATGATGAATGTAATGATACAATACTGAAGGTATTCAATGTCCCAGGAAAGCCATCGGGTAAAATGAAGAAGAGATATCTGAACGATGATGAGCTAAGGGCTGTTCAGGTGTATGTATTACTCAACTGTGACGATGATGAAGTAGAGAAGCTGGAGGGGTAAGTAATAATACGTCTATATTATTTTAATAGTGTTGATGATTACTATTAAATTAATTGAACGATGTTGTTTCAGCATATTTAATGATGATGTGAGGTCAGATAGGCCACACAACAGAAGAAGAAGTAGAACAAGAAATGAGGCATTATTTTCCATCATAGTTGAGTGCATATGTAAGACTTGAGAACATGTAATTACCTTTCGTATATGCACTTAAGAATGAGCTTAATTTATTTTTTGTGGTATTTAGGTCGATCGTCCATACGCAAGACTTGAGAATGAGTTTATTAGAATGCTAGCCAAGGAACCAATTTAGCTGCAAAAATATGGCCAAGCTACTGTGTTAATGGGTTTAGGTTCAAGTCAACACTGCCCGATCAGAGACAACTTTGTGGATTCGATTCCACCAAAAACAGTTGTTTGTGTATCAGATCTTCGAACTACAAAATGTTGATGCGGACAACGATTTGTATGACGTCCTACGGAAGATTGTGGAGCTGACATATAGTTATGGAATAGAGCCTGCTAAGATTGTGTTATTCAAGTGTGATTGGTTCGATCCGATTGAAGGTCAAGGGTGAAAGTAGACAAGCACGGTCTTGTGGATATAAACTATCGGCGTCGATATCAAGCCTATGAACCATTTGTCCTTTCAAGTCAGGCTCAGCTCGTAACTAC